>CM074517.1:20760000-21385000 GCA_037379345.1 Perna viridis
TATTGCCTTCAATTGGCGTCCATTGTCGTCAACAAGTATACAAAACTCTTCTCCTCTGAAATTAACTGACCAATTGAAACCAAACTTGGTGGGAATGTTCCTTGTGGTATCATGCATAGTACTGATGTGGGGCATGTTTGATTCGTCAAAAAACATTGCCGCAATTACTAAAAATAGAATATAGGGGTCAGACAGTGGTTTTTCACATATATCTTCTATTCCGTGCAGGTCCGGGTGTCGAAGGAATAGGCCTGCAACAGTGCTAAGTTTGTCGTAAAAGGCAACTAAATAGTGCTCAGAACCCTATCCAGGGGCTAGGGTGCTCTGCCCACAGAACAACTGGTTTGTGTGCCCCAGGTGGTGGAATGGGGTACCCCTGGCGTGTTACATGCTGGGGTTGTCAGGCTTCAATAAGGAAAACCTGACCGCAAACCATAGTGGTGCACCATGTTGGGAAAGATGCCACGTTCCTCGCATGTTAAAAAATCGTGCTGTGGTATTAGATAGGATAAGGAACCTTTGCTCTCCGCCACAGAAGGCTAAATTGCCCGACCCTACCCATCCCCTTTTCTAGTGGCAATCAAAATTTGTCAACCCTATTATCCTTGTGTCCCATCCCTTGTTTTCATTTCGTCATCATTCATGTTCATTTTATCATCCTTTTCATGTTCATTGCCAGAATATAGCTGAAATATTGCTGCTCAGGCGTTAAACCCCAACAATCCATCAATCAATCACATATATCTTCTAAACGTTAGGTTTAGCTAATTCTGACATGGGTAAAAGTGTTCAGCATGATGAGATCTATCTCTGGTTAAAGTTTGGTTTTAATCCTTTAAGCCATGTTGGAGTTATTGCCCCTTTTCAACGATTTTTGCCATTTTTATGTTATTTCTTTCAAAAATGTTCTCCTGACACTACTGGACCAATTGGAACCGAACTTGGTATGAATGTTCCTTTGGGTATCCTGTATAGAACTGATGTGGGGATTTTCGATTTGTCAAAAAACATGGCAGCTGTTACTAAAAATAGAACATAGGGGTCAGACATTTGTTTTTCACATATATCTCCTAAACCGTTATGTTTAGATAAATGCTGACCAAGGTAAAAGTGTTCAGCATGATGAGATCTATCTGTTATCAAATTTTGGTTTTTATCCGTTAGGATATGTTGGAGTTATTGCCCTTTTTCAATGATTTTTGGCTATTTTTTAATGTTATTTCTTTCAAAAATCTTCTGACACTACTTGACCAATTGAAACTAAACATGGTATGAATGTTCCTTGGGGTATCCTGCATAGAATTAGTGGGGATTTTTGATTCGTCAAAAAACATGGCAGCCGTTACTAAAAATAAAACATAGGGGTCGGACAATAGTTTTTCGCATATACCTCTGGAACTGTTAGGTTTTGCCAAATTCTTTCAATAGCTGAAATGATCCATATTATTAGGACTACAAAAGTCTTCAGGGATAAAAGTTGTCAGATGACTCCTTGTAAGAGTTGTTGCCCTTGAAAGGCGAAACATCTTTTTTAACAGTTTTCAGTCAATATCTTGAAAACTATGATAGATTAAAACAAACTTTCAATTGTTGAGAAGATCTTATGATAAGTCCTACCAAAGACTTCTTGAGTCAAAATTGTTGGACAACTTGTTAAATTTAGTGCCTTTGAAAGGTAACATTCAACCTGATGAGCGATTCAGGCTCCTTGGAGCCTTTTGTTCTTTTTTTTTTTTTTTTTTTTTTTTTGTATATTTACTTAAGATTTTACCAATTTCCACTTCGTTTGTTGACCTCATAAAATCAGGTATGTATAAAACTGCTAGATGTAAGCCAACAGGAATTATTTCAAACCCAAGTGTTCATGTTCTGTTTGTATTTACAAATAACTGCATTAAAGTTTTTAGTCATAAAAATGTATAAAAAAAATTTTTATTTAGAGTTAAGTACTTCTTGGAACTGGAAGAAGACTAAATTAAATGTAAAATCAAATAGAGTACCATTGTTTTATTCATCTTGTGCATGTGCATCTGAACAAATGATTTAGTGATGATGAAGACCTTTCCATTCATTCGCGGTTTCCACCAGAAAGTCCTTTCTGACTTGAAGATGGCAGCTAGTCCTTCCTTGGAGGTCTGAACTAAATCTAGTGTTCTTAAACCACAAGACATCTAAAATATTTTTCCCAATCTTCTGATCTTAATTCTACAGCTGAAATACCCTGGCTCTAGAATTCCTATGTCTTATTGATTTAAATTAACTAGTGAAAAGAAACCTAGGTAAGTTTGGCAACATCATTTCTTGGGAAAACAATTTTTCATGCTAAATTTTTTCCATGAAAAGTAAAACATTTTACAACAATTTAACAACACTGAATAATAACAATTTAGGTTCTTTAAATTTAATTAAAGGACAGTATATTATTGTAGTTACAGGTTAAAAGAAGATGTCATTTGCTGAATGATACGTATACAGCAAAAGTTTTGCTGTATTAAAACAATGAAGATCAAAATGTTCAAAGGTCATTTTGTATTATGTCTAATAAAGATATTCTTGTCAACATTAACATTTGATTTGGTAATGATGAAGACCTTTCCATTCATTCGCGGTTTCCACCAGAAAGTCCTTTCTGACTTGAAGATGGCAGCTAGTCCTTCCTTGGAGGTCTGAACTGAATCTAGTGTTATAAAATTAAGTAAATTTGCCCCCAAAAAAATGTTTTGAGAAGTGTAGTGCATCCTATATTTTTAATCCATTACTTTCTCTTGCAAAAAAAATCTCCATCAGAATGCATAGATGAGAGAAAGGTATTGAGGAGGATATTGGCATGTAATTTTTTTAATACAAATTCTACGCAAGAAATATTCATGGCCTGCTTTTAATAATATTTTGCTTGCTTCATTTTGTTTTTTATTATATATTTACACAGTCTTATCCTGCAACCAAGAGTCTACCTCCTGCTCAGTTACAATTTTTAGATGCAAATCTAGTTAATGGAAAACTAATTTGTGTTCAGTTTAACTTCTATCATAAACTTATATTTTCCTTTGAATGATGATCATCTTTGAACTCTCTCACTGACTCTTTTGATGATACAGCTGCGGATGTCTGACAAAGGGAAATAAAGTTCATGTAATATTAATAATTGGTTATTGGACAATTTTCTAGTATTTAATGCTTCTCTTTCAACATAAAAACATGTGGAAATGAATAATTATTTGCTTTATAAGAAATATATTATTTTATACCCATCCAAAGAGGTGATACCCTCCAAAAAGTTGGACATTTCAAACTTTTGTTCAACCCCCAATAGTTTCCAGACAATAACTTGAGAGAACAGATCAATTAAATTTAAATTTTTTTGTCATTCCCCTCTTTATACAATTACAAAATTGAGGCCAAATAATGTTATAGTGCAGTCTGCTTCATGGTCGTCTGGGAACATTTCTGTGCAATAACTTAAATTGTTATTGACCAATTGTTCTGAAATTTTGATGATTTTACTTACACTAAAGAAAGGTTTGAATTTTGTGGGCCCCTACCGTTTTGGAAAAAAGTATAAATAGGTGTTTTAATGTAGAATGTTTGTTTTGGGTTTTTTTTTTCCAATTTTACTTATTCGTTTTTTTTTGTTTTTTTTATTGCGTTCCTCATTTAATTCTGAAAAATATCGACTCCTTTTATTTCTGGACTGATTTCAATTTTTTTTATTGGATTTGAATTGTAAGGGGTCAAAGGGGCCACACCAGACATTTTTTAAAATTTTTTGTCCGATTTTGAGAATTTTTAATTTATAATTTTTTTGCAATATAGTGTCCAAACCATTTGATGTGTCCATTCCATAATAAATTGCTTAAAAGAAAGAACACTTTTGTATTAAGTTGGGCTCTTATGATAAAGCATACCCATGTAAACAAAAGTAAATAATTTTTATTGCAAAATGCGCTTTTATGGAATGCTCAAGGTTGTGCAAAGTTCGAAATCTTCGAAATATATATAAGTAGCCATTTTGCAGAGCTCTCCTATCTGGAGGAAGATCATAAGCAGACTATAATGATTTTCACGTATAGCTTATGATTGGCTCGTGACGTAACTAAGTCGTTTTGGTACTGATACAAATACTGCACATAATATGTAAACAGAATATTCGTAGTAAATATTTCTATGATCCTGTTTATCTAATCACCAAAATATGTCAAGCATACAATTGCAGGAATGATGAAATAGAATATTCTAAAAGTTTTTTGACCGGCCACACGAACATTCTTTGGAAATATATTTTCCTATGACATACTAGCCTTCCGGCTGCAAATCCCGTTATTCGTCAGTGTTGTCCGACATTTGCTTACATGATGTGCCTCAATCTCTTCTGTTTATTTTTGGGTTGAAATTACAGTGGAAAAGTCCCAAATTTGTGATTTATTCGGACATCGTAATCAATTACTTATTTACTTTCTTTTTACAAACCGACTTCATGACGTCACAACTCAACTGATCGTGGTAGCGCCCATAGACGCATGAAATTCAAATTTCCTAATTATAAATGGCGATTAATTAGTTAAGAAAAGGAAAAAATTTTGTTTCAATTTAATTTTCATGAACATTTAAAAGATCGGTTTTGATGTATATGACTTGCTCAATAGCAGTCTTCTCCTTGAAGTGTGTCAAAAACTAATGTGTCCACACTTGACCAAACTGTTCAGGGTTCAACCACTGGGATCTCATCATGCTGCACTCTGCAGATCTTTTTATTTCACCATTGCATGTTGGGGTATCACTTAATGATCCAACTGCCCAACAAAATTGTTTTTTTTTTTTTAAGTTGAGGAGGTAAACAAAACAAGCTCGTTGGACACTCTTATGAGTCTGGGATCAACACCCAGGAGCTTGACATATCACACTAAATCTATCGTAGTAGCATCAAACAATTACTGTGGAGTTGGCATTTAAAACATTGTTGAACTTGGGGTAAAAAGAGTTGTCCATCACTGTCGGTACTTGTGAAAGATGTAAATTGCAATTAAAAAAAGGCATGATGCTTATGGTAATGTTATCACTTCGTAAACTCAGGGCAACATGTATAACACAAATGTAATTGATTCAAAATTGTTGAGAATAATCCTGTAAAATGTTCTTACATTGCATTGGCTGGGGCCTTTAGTTTCAGAAGTCGGGCACAAACAATTTAAAGTACACCTGCTGTTGGAAAAAAAATACTACTACAAAAAATTTGAGGCCCTCAGGACTATTCATCCATTGTCAGTAATGGCCAGGGAAGGGGGTCAGTTAACTCAGAAACCCACCATCCCAAATATCAGCCATAAATAACAACAGCATGATATTTAAAATAACCAGAGAAAAGAAAACATGGCTTCCAGATGACTTTCACTTTTATGTGTGGGAGAGAGAGAAATCAACAAAACTTCTTGATGGATACAAGAACTGCCGTTCCTGATTAGGCTTCAGACAGACATGTCACTTGTGTCCCCTGGTCTTTAATATTTCTTAGTGCCAGGTGATACCAACCTTTGTTACCAGGAATATGCAAGAATTTAATCTCCTGATATGGCCCATATTTTCCATTAAAACGAAAGTAAATGGTCAACAGTTTTTACATAACCCTATCTTGGTTGGTGTTCTTCAACTTCAATTAATTTACAAAAACTTCAATAAAACTTCACCAATCTTTTTGAAATTTTAGCAAACTGTTCCTATGGACATGCTGGAGGGCCCTATAGGGAAACAGTCCTTTCCTTCAAAATTCTCAATGACTTGCCTGAATAAAAGAGGATTGTATAGAATTCAACTAACCCAAAACAAGAAATGTACACATCATTTCACTAGTCTGAATCAATATTTACTAGCCCCATGCTTCGGGCTAGTGCCTAAACGCAAGCATTGGGGAAATGGGTGTTATTGAAATTGATAAAAAAAAAAAGTTAATTGTTTATCTGGTTTTTATGATTTAGAAAGTGTATAAGAGTAAGTTTTTATAAGAATCAGGCGAAAAGGGAAAAATCAGAAACATGCATATCAAAACCCCATCGATCTGACAAAATAATTTCTCTCAAGGATCTCTAGATTTGCTCAGAAAATTTTCAATAGAATGAAGGAAAAATTAGTTTGTTGACAGCATTATCAACCTTGAAATGTTCATTTTCAAGTGCATTTCATTGAAATTTTAACTCATTTAACCAAAATATGAAAAATCTTGCCTGTTTTCCTTGATTCTGATATTGCAAATAGCCAAAATAAAATTTTCAAATGGTGGGTGTTTTCATACCTTGTTTCACCCACTGCCTAGTGCTCACACAGACTGACACTTAAATCTAATTTTCACTATATAAGATAAAAAAGTGCAATTTTATTAATAGAATCAGTCATGAAGCAAAGATGTCAATCTGTTCCTTTTGATATACATGTACTGTTTTTTTTTTAAATATATACAGGGTAGGCTTATCTTCATCCACTTTGGAATCGAAGGGTTACAAACTTGTGCCACTGCCAAGACAACTTTTTATTTTTTCGTCCGATTTTTTTATTTTTTAAAATTTGATTCCTTATGAAATCCATGCCTGCGTTATGCAATCAGATTTCAGATATTTCGTACGGATTTCGACTTACAAGAGGTCACACCCCCCCAAAAAAAAATGACTTATTAAAATACCGCATAAGATTTGCGGTCGTATATTGGTATAGAGCAGTCGTCGTCATCGTGGACACTTGGAGTTTTTTTTCTGTGCGATAACTTGAGTATTAGTTGGTTGACCTATAGAAAATTAAATAACAATGTTCCACACCACAAAGGGATAGTTGGTATTCATTTTGGAGGTTATATGAATGAATCTCTTTGAATTGTATTATAAGGTGCTGTACCACCAAAGAAAGACTTGGGTTGAATTTGGGGGTTAAGACATGCTATTTTGGAGTAAGAGGCCTGAAACAAGCATTGTCCTTATGTTCAGGCAATAACTTGAGTAATAATGAATGGATTTCATATAAATTTTACTACAGGGTGCTATACCACCAAAGGAAGACTTGGATTGAATTTTCAGTTTGACTAGCCAAATAAGAAAAACGGGCCAGAAAAAAAAATTCTGATTTCTGGAACATAACGTAAGTGAAAGGGAAGGGATCCCTTTGTAATTGTGTCACAAGGTGCCATATCTCCACAGTAAGTTTTGGGATTGATTTTGCAGGTATGACAAGGACCATTTAGGAATAACAGCTAAAAAATGTCAAACTAAATATCCAATCATAAACAAAATTCAAAGCTGTGTTGAGTTTGAATTGTATGTCCATACTTGTCCCAACTGTTCAGGTTTTGGCCTCTGCTAGCTGCACCATGTATAGTATTTTATTATTTTCTGGTCATATTTCGAAATTTTTTATAAAACATTCAATTAGATTTCACATATCTCTTATGGTTTTCAAGTTATAATGGGTGAAAAGGGCACACCCTAAAAAACGACAATTTTATTTTTGGTCCAATTTCAAAAATGTTAAATCGAAGTTCAAATTGTTTACTACATATATGTTGTGTCAATAATGAACTGCAAGTCCTCTATGCTTAAGAATGTCAAAAACTAGTATTGTGTACACACTTACCCCAACTGAACAGAGTTCGACAGCTGCTGTCGTATCGCGCTGTGCTCCGCGAAGTTCTTTATCATTACCTTGAAGTCTACCTTTTTAATTTTATGGCCAGGTGAGTCATTGCTATTGCTTTCGTCATTTGTCAATTTTTCAAAAATCTTAGAGTTCAATTAAAGTTGGTGTAATTGATCTCTAGGGTATATTGCTCAAAATAACTGTTAGTGGTCCGTGAAAACATTACCTCTGTTACTAATAATATATGTCAGTTTTTCGTACATACCTTCAAAACCGTTAGGCTAAGCCAAACTGCTGTAAAACTACTGCACAGAATTCAATGAAAATTGAACGAAAGATGAAAGGAAAATTACTACAAAGGAACAAATCAGTTCTCATGGTGCAGATGATCCACGTAACGATCCACGAGTTCACGACTTCTGGTGAATTATGACTTCAATCTTGTGGCAACTTTAACCTGTTCCAGAAGCCTAATTGTAAGAAGTCTATCGCGGTACTAAGAGTCTGGAGATATAAAAGAATCACTTAGTTTGTCCATGTATATACCTTATGGCTGAATTGCCTAAACTATTCAATGACTTTTCATGAAATGTAATAGGAAATTTAGGCATCATATATAGATGTAAATATAAAGCAAGATTATTTTTGCTGTATGTTTGTAAATGAGTATGATTATAATTAAATGTTTTAATAGCTTCGAGCAGGAAATTCCACTCAGTTATATCACACTCATGCCTATAGTTACAACTTAAAAAATAAAGTATAGGTTTTTTTTTAAAGATCATGATATAAATGTTTTGCCCTATGTAGCCTATCAAAACTTTAACTCTAAGGATTCTTTGGCATATTTATTTTTCCACTGTATTCAAAATATGGATATGAGGTCAAGTTAGGGAAAAGCATAATTGCAAAATTTCGAATTTCCTTGAACGCTTTCATTCTGTGTCAGAATCTTCAATCACAATTCAAAATCTGAGCTGTACTAAGCTTGAATGTTGTGTTCATAACTGACAAAACCGTATCAAGCTGCCCCTGCAAAACACATTATTGCAAATATCTTCATAACCCTGAATTTAAGGCAAATTTCGACATAGGGTAAAACCATTGTTGGAGTTTTGTGTGTTTTTGTTGCTATTTTTCATCTTAATTACTTTAAATATCTTCTCCACAGAAACTGCTGAACAGAATGTTCAAAATGAAAGTTGATATGATTGTTCCTTATAGGAAATACGGCGCAAAATGACCTTTTGTCGTATTTTTATCCTTGAGAAAAAAAAACATGGTCGCGTTTACAAAAAAAAAAATGGAATGCAGCTTATCAAGCAAGGTAAACGATAAAGGTTCTTTGAAGCACATCTTTATACGATATTTTGATATTGTGGGATGTGTATACAACCAAAGCATGTGTATAAAGGTAGCAGGTTTCATTTCTTGAATTAGAAAATGTTTAATTCGAGCAAAAAAACAAACAAACAAACAAACCAACTAAAATTTTCATGTTATAATATAAAACAATGTCATCAATATATAAAAACAGCAACGAAAAAATGTTAATGGTGGTGATGAATGGACAGTAAACAATGAGAATTATGACGTTACAGTTCGGACTGTCTTGATTTAATTTTTAGCGGCAAGCCAAACTTCATTATGTCTTGTTACTGCGTAAGGTCCATCGTATCCAGCAAAGTAATAGTAGTTTTCGTGATATTTACTTGAGTCTCCAATTTCTTGGGCTAATTCGTCGATCATGGCTAGTCTGTCGGTGTCTGTTGGCCTTCCTGGGAAAGATCTGATTTAAGAAATATAAAAAATAGTCTTTATTTTATGAACTTGATTATAACACAATATTAACAGATATCTTAAAGAGGAAATATATCGTGTCTTTTTTCGGTGTTTTTTTTTTTTCATGTTATCAAGTAATTCGGTTCAAACCAGCCTTCCCTGAAATATTGCACACAAAATGACCACCCATTGTATGCGTATGCTCTTAAATTAAAATGAAATAAATTATCTTTCTACAATTTGTTTCGATTCAAATAATGATGCTGTTATATTTTCCAGATTTATTTGTTTCAGAATGCAAAACATTTTACACAAGACGCGTACGTCAATATTATGTATGGATATCTCGCTCTTTGTCCATTAAATAAGCTGTCAGTGTTGATGAGATTGATAAATCTGATACTTATATAACCATCTTTGCACTTACTTAACATAAACCATCATTTCTGGCATCGTGACTAAATAAGCTTTTGGGTCAGTCGGAGTGGGTGTGTTGTCTTGCATGTCATGTGGGATCATGAAGTGTGTGACGAAATCTCCTTCACATGCAGGTCCGGCACCATGGATAACGGTCCTCAGAACTGGAGCTGTCATTGGTATTTTCATATCTGCAAAGATCAATTATCGCTATATTTAAAAAATATATATATTACTTGAATTGAACCGTAATGTGGACATTAACGCTATGTTAAATAATTCGACAAGAAGGATATATGGCAATGTAAAATCATTAGGTCAAAATTCTTCAACTTAAAGGGTCCTTACTAAAAAAACTGTGACTGCTTTTGAAACGTTTTTCTGCATTTTTTGTTTTCAATCTATTGTTCAATAACTTCAAACATTTCTCTTTGACCTCCCATTTTCTGCGTATTTTGTTACACGTATGTCTCTTACATTGTTTCGCCACAATGTGTCACACTTTTTTTTCCGATGCTCTATTGAGGATTGTCAATTTTGCATAACATATATAAACTTACGAGCGCTGTTGTTGCCGGAGATAAAATAAAACAGTCTGTAGAATAATTGTCTACTAATATCATCTGTGTATTCCATGGCCGTCACATTTGTAGCAACCCATTTTGATGCTGAGTATTTACGTAGTTCATATCCTTGCTATATAAAAGAGCACATGTGAAAATTAAGGTAAGCAACTTTGCATGTCTCTTTGGTATGGTGCAAGTGTATATAAAAGTAATGACACCACTGTCCACTGTTGATGCTAACCAGTCATACACGGTTAGTTTTTGTATTAGTCTATAGCAAAACATGGTTATATTATGTGATATTTTGGTGTTTAATAAGCTTTACAATCATATAATTTCTTTCCATGATTAACATGCCTTAAACGACAACTACGTCAGAAGGCATAGACTCTTTAGAATCTCAAAAATAAATTAGGAATAAAACTAATATTACACACACAGTGCATAGACATGCACGCTATCTGAATACAAGAACCGAACACCAACTTTTCAACTAGTCCATGTGGAGAACCAATTTGGTAAGCACATTAATAATATATGCTTCTTAAAAAAGATTATGCACATGCGTAAAACAAGTACCACTTACCTTAGCTTGCTCGTGTTTTATGGGACTTCATCTATTGAACGTGGCAATACCGTACAATTTAATTAGCCCAATTATTCCCTTCAACTTAAGATAAAGGTCTTACCTTAAATGTCTGCACTACTGAGTATGTTGGACAATCTAAGCCATGGCAGAAAGATGGAGTTGGTTGTGTCAGTGATGCTGATAACACTGCTGAGAGTAAACATACAGCTACTGTATGTAGGAACATGGTGGATTCTGTAACAATTTTAAAAAAAAATAAGTTTCAAGTCTAAAAGCACTTTATTACATATTACATTTCAACAAAGCGGTTTTAAATTGTTCTTGCTGCTGATTTTGTTTTGTATTCAAGGTTAGTTTCCACACGAAAAGGCAATCTAGAACAAATACCTAATTGACACCAGCATCGCATACTCTACATGAAAATCAGTACGTCGGAAAATGGGGTATATACCCATATGTGTTCGAAAAGTATTTATCTCAGAAAGTCGTGCATGTATAAATGATTTCATCCATTTACATTAATTCTGTCTGAGTTTTAAAAGTACACAAGTTAATGCAAGTTTCCTAGTCTGGTGCAATATGAAATACCCGAAGGATTGCTATTTTTTTATTTAATATGATGACTTACCAGAGTTAAATAGATGCAAAACAAAGCTATTGGCGGTGTCAGAGAAATCCGAACCTTATATAGCCAGGAGGTATTTTCAAAACTTGCATAACCGTCCTAATTCAGGGCACACTGTATTGCACGTGTCAGTGTTTTCGGCAACAGAAATATTTGGCGATAAGCGTAAAATCAAGATATAACAAAGGTCGAGAAGGTAAAGTGATTGGACAGTTTTTAATATGGCCAGATCAATATACAGACATGACGTTCGCGTGACTGTTTAAATGTCCAGTGATGTGTAATTTTAACAATCTCTCTGCAATAACCCTTGTCTTTTTTTTTTTAATAAAATGATGGTATAAGGTATTCTTTTGAGGTATTTTCAATGCCTGGACCTAGAAACTAACAAAAAATATACGAATCAGACGGAAATGTTGGTTCTTGAGAAAAAAAGGAGTGGTCGAAACCATCCATACACCTAGTGCCTATGTTTTAGACGGCCTCATATTATATGGTTTGGATTTACCAATTTTTAGCTAGAACGACCTAGTATTTAATCAATCTCCGAAACAGAGGTCCTTGTATCTCCTACGTCAACGGGTTTGTTTGACGTAGGAGATACAAGGACCTCTCTTTCGGAGATTGATTGCAGAGGTTAGTGCAGGGACTAAGGAGCTACCAATCTCTGTTTCGGACTTAATGGTACTTTTTTTTTTCAGTGTAAGAAAATTACACTTACCTAATAATAATGGATAACGGGGGTATACATAAGTTTTGACACGATTGCTCAGTATACCAATTATCATTTAAGACTACACAGTCACCTGCGGAAATTCTAACATACTTAAATAATAAACCAATACATGTACCAGTTAATGCCATAATATATCCATTGCAGTGGAGGAGCCGTCGGGTATCCGGGATCGTAACCTAGCTCCTTTTTTGTGTTTTTGGAAAATTTTGTTAATTTCGGACAACAATTTGGCTAAAAAATGACAAAATATTAGTCTTAAACCCTTCTATGGCCCCTTAAAAAATATATTGGTTCGCCTCCGCCTACACTGAATTGAAATAGTCCTCATATTTAAACACTGTAGGAAACTATCATTATAGTCACCATCGTCTCAGTTTTTTTTCTTGTCTGCAGCAGTTTTTTTCTTATATATTTAAACAAAAATTGCAAATTCGCTAGTGAAATATTGTAAAATCAACGATCGTCTAATTACATCTTGACAATTACTTTAGCTATAAGATATAATAAGCTGTACAAAAATTGCAAAAATATTTTTTGGAATTTTTTATTAAATCGGACCAAAAACAAAACAAAAAAAAAGATTTATTCTGGTGTGGCCTTTTTGACCCCTTATAACTCGAAAACCGTAAGAGATATCCGAAATCAGATTGAAAAATGCAGGTAGGATTATTAATGAGGAAACCAATGAAGAATCCAATGAAATAGAAAATTTCGAAATCGGACCAAAAAAAGTTATGAAAATGTTTTTAGGCGTTGCTCAACTTTGACCCCATATAACTTGAAAACGGTCCGGAAGACATAAAATCTGCTGTACATTTGTATAACCGAATTAAATAAAGAACACATTAAAAATAGAATATTTAAAATCGAAAAAAAAAACAATCTACATGGGTTTTATTAAAATACGTATTTTTACCCTTTTACCCTTTTGGTCCCTTTTGCTAAAGCGGCAGGGGCAACAAAGTCCAAATTAAATACGAATCTTCTTTGTTGGTAAAATCATATTAACATTTCAGAACAATTCGTCAACCACTACTAAAGTTATCGCACGGAAACGAAGTGTGCCCAGACGACGACGACGACTGCGCCATAACATACGACCGCAAGTTTTTTTGTTGTATAATAAAAACGGGAGATTTCCTCTCAAATTTTCTCAGAGGGAGTTTTGGCAGGGTTTTGTTTTCTCGTAATGTTTAGCAATGTTTTATGTTAAACAACAGACCTTATAAAACTCCGAAACGAGTACATGTACTCGGAAATATCAACATACATCTACATTAGAGATATAAAACCAAATAGGAAAGATTCAATTTATACGCTTTTACAATATGATTTCCGAGGGGGGGAGATTTTTCGCATAGGATAAAATTTCCTTCAAAGCATTTTTAAATGGTTGATGCCAAACTATTTACCATATCAGTAATCTGATCATTTCAATTGACCTAAACGTACGAAAAATTAATATCGAATCGGATAATTAAATAATAAAACATGTCTTCTGTGTTTTTTTATGTAAAAAAATTAATCAAGCACACTTCTTTTTACATGCAACAATTATAGAACGATGTACGTCGCAATAAAAAAAAGACGACAAATTTTGCCGATTTCGACGTTACCAAATATGACACCAACAGCGTACGCTACGTCGTAGCAGAAAGCTTTCTTTTTCGACATTTTTGTCTGTACAAATACATAACAACACACCCATAGAAGTAGAAGTAATTTATAGCCCAAGCGCGAAAAAAATTTTTCAAGAAGAAGCCAGAGTTTAAAAAAAATATATTTGAAAATCTGCATTGTAAAATAATGGGGGGAAATATTGAATCATATTTTTTTCTGTCCATGCTTAATAAACAATCATTTTGTTCAAATTTGGAATAATTTTATTTATTTAAAAAAAAATCCCAGCCTACCCACCCCAGTATAATATTGGCAATATCTAAATGAGAAATTTTGCGGAGAATCAGAATGAGGAAAAGTATTTAAAAGTGAAACAAAAATAAATCGTTGAGGGTGTTTTTTTCGACATTATTGCTCGAAACTCAGAGGGTAATTAAAGTTAGTTTTTTTCTGCAAAAACATATGTATCCTCCCGTCCCGCAAACTGTTCTGAGCAGAAATGAAAGCTATGCAGGTAAAGAAATGGTTCCCAAATTTTAGATTATTTCCAGTATGAATTTCTATCGGTAAGTTGTATAATAATATAGTTCTTGGATGTTACAAAGGCCTCTAAACAATTATTATATAATACCTGTATATTTTTAATGAAGTTGCTGAAGACAGTTATGAATGTCATATGATAACTGTATTAAATTTGAACTGACAAAGCAATTATGAAGATTTTTGACAAATTTCTAAGTTTAAAGGGGCATAACTCCTACAAAAATTAGGGGATCAAAATTTGCTGGTAATATGCACAACTACAAATAATGTTCTTGCTGCGTACCACGTTTCGTAAAATTTGGTTCAATAGTTTCTGAGGAGTTTCGCTGGCAAGGTAATTAATGAGTAATTTTGGCAAATTTCTAAGTTCAAAGGGAAATAACTCCTACAAAAATTAGGGGATTAATATTTCCTGGTAATATACACAACTATATGTGATGTTCTTGCTACATACCAAGTTTCTTAAAATTCCGTTCATTAGTTTGAGAGGAGTTGCGCTGCATGACAAATTTTGTGACAGACAGACGGACAAGCCAAAACAATATGTCTCCCCATCAAAGTGGGGAAAGACATAATTTATAATACCTTTTCAACAATCCAGTGTAGTTTTTCACGTTCCGCGAATTTTAAATAACACACGATGGTCCATAAGGTGTATTTAGGTGAAAATATGACCTTTCGTTAAAAAGAATTAAAACACATAGACCCTAGTAGACACTACTGTACACTTATCATCAATGTTTATATTTACGACCATTGACTATTTACTCTCTATACCCCAACTGTCTATAGACAGTCGTTTATTTTTTTTTAATTTAAATTTTTTTTTATGAACCAAACCAATTCCCGTGGTTTAACTGATATAAGTTCCAATCAAACCCCTTTTTCAATCAAAATGTAACATGGAAATCTATTTTATTTTCCAAAGTATTTGCTCAAAAGAATATAAACCAATAATAGGAAAGTTCCCTACGATTATAACTACATGTAGATCCAATTTTACAACCTATTTAAATGTAAAAAGTTTTACTGGAGTTGACACCTTAAATGCAAATTTGTGAAACATTTGATAGGAATTAGCAAAAACAAATCGTTGAAACTACATTTTGAACATTTTTACAATAAGTTGAACTTTCAGTCGAGAATTTCTACACTGTAGTACCATTTCAATCATTACAATAACAGATTTTTCACCATTATGTGAAAAAAAAAACGCATCCTGTAATGTTAATTAAGGTACATTTTTGCGGTTAAAAATAACACGAAACACAAGAACAACTAAACGCCTTACAACTATAATTATATAGGCCTGCAGTCGTCTTAACAACATCAGTAGGGTTATAGCGATACCAATACATTTAACTGCAGAACAGTTGCAATCACAAGAAGAAAAAGAATGAACTTAAATAATTAAAAATGTGTCACAAGTATTGCTATTCCAGATAACATCATTTCGATTCAAAGTCGGCCCATTGGAATTAACAACTTGAAATGGCGAATCCAGGATTTCAAGCTAGGGGTGGCATAAATAAAATGCAAGGCCGATCGAGAGAAGCGATGGAATATTTTTTGGGTGTAATATGTGAAAATGTTGATTTATTAATGCAAAAAGTTACCAATTTTTGGTGGGTGTATACCCTTGAATCCGTGCCTTAAAACTCTAATGATTATCCAACAAAAAATAACCTCAGGCAACTCATGGGATGTCAAAAGTTCCCCGGCAACTACACTGTTATAAAAAAAAAAGCTTCTAATTTAAATTTTCTGTCAATTCATTAAAGACTGCGACAAACTATCCCCTTAACTGACAGCAAATACATTGAAAATGCACTTACTCACCGATATATCTGGTATTAATAAAACCCAGTGGCGGATCTAGAGAGGGTGCAGGGGGTGACACCCTATTTTTAATGGAAAATTTGTCATTTTCGTGTGTAAAATTGAAAAGAACAGGCAAATAATGTCCTACCACCCCCTTTTTCCGAGGAATCTCGACTGGCATCCCTCCTTTTCAAAGTATTTGAATCCACCCCTGAACACTGAATGTTTTTATTCACATTGACAGGAAAGCAACTTTGAAATAAGGGAAAGTCAATTTAAGGGACCGGTCAAAATTTATCGCCACATAGGACCGGTGCAAAAAAAATAAGAGCCTAAATAAAAGTTGTAACCCTATGGCTATCTGACTTGAAAAAAATGATGTCCTATGTTAACTTGGTAAGACAAAAATTGGTGTTCTATCATGGTTTTCTTATAAAGTTTTTATTTGAAAATATTATATTAACACATACAGTGTATTAAAGATCTTACAAATAAGGTATTAATATAAAGCTATTTCTATTTTAAAACATATACAGAGGCGGATCCAAGGGGGTCGAGGGTCCCGGGCCGCCCTTGGAAAATTGCAATTTTTAAAAATTGTTGAAAAATTGTTCAGAAAAATTTAATATTTCAAAACCCCCTAGCAGATTTGGAATACTTCGTGATCCTCACCGGTTATCCTATCAAAAAATTGTTTTGCCCCCCCCTTTTACCTAAAACTCTGGATCCGCCACTGATATAGTTATTCCAATTACAATGAATTATGTTAAATAGTTTTTTCTACTGTATTTATATGTTGTAGACTATTTTTGTTATGACAGTTTTTTTTTTTTTTAAGTTTATCAAAAAGTTAGTTCAAAGTATTTGTTCGTAAAAAAACAGGTGTCCTGTGGATATTATCAGTAAAAAAAGGGTGTCCCATCAAAAGCGTTACACCAAAAAAGTGTCTGTCCTACTGCTATTTGCACTGGTCCTATGTGGCGATAAATTTTTACCGGTCCCTAATTTGTAAAAAAAAAACAACATTTTCTTTGGTACGATCAGGGATTTTTGAGCAGCCGAACTTAAGTAAATAAATAATCTATTTAATCCAGACATGCCACGGAAAATACACATAAGATAGTTGATAATTTTGTATGGATAAAGAAATATTCAAAAGTGCATGCATCAAAAAACGAAAAAAATATAACCACATACACCTAATAAATTTCCGGATTTCCTTTTATAAGCTCCGAACCCATGTACATTTTATTTACAGTAACAACACTTCCGGTTTGTCCATGTGTATGCTGCAATCACAAAAAGGGGACTTTTAAGGGAAACTCGCTGTTAATAGTCAATTTGCATTATATGTCATCACTCTTTATGATAAAGTTATACACATTTTTCATTTAAAATCCTAAATAGGTATCATTGTTCAAAGTAACAATGGAGAACGGTGACACACAAACAGCTGCCGGTGACGGGACGATACCGAAAGTCAAATCTGAAAAAGAACTTCTCAAAGAAAAGCAAAAACAGGAGAAGTTGGAAAAGTTCAAAGCTAAACAGGAAAAGTTAAAACAGAAGCAGGAACAGCAAAGCAAGAAGGAAGGAGATAATCAGGTTTGAAAACAACATTTCATCAGACATCAATGATCTAGCCCTATTACATACATGTACATGTAAGACTTTGTAGTTGCTAATTTTTTATTTGGATGTTCATATTCATGTTGTGCATATAAACATTCAAATAAATGTTGTTCAACTACTAAGTCTTGTGTAATAGGACTAACCAATAATCACGTATATGATGTGCTCAGCTGTAATGTACAATCTTCTGTGGAACCACACTTTAATCACTTGTACACTCCTTGAGATGTTTAGGTTTTCCACACACACGATACCCAAATGCACGCTAAACGATCACCAAACGCACGATTAATGAATGCTTCTATCGTGCGTTGAAATGGATGCTCCTAGCATGTGTATAAACGCATGATAGACGAATGCTCATATCGAGCATTTAAACGCAAGATAAAAGAACGAAGAAAAATAATAATATTGACATATAGTGCAGACAGAAAAAAATACAAAATAAAATTAATGAAATTATATAAATTGATAATAGCAAAAAATATATAAATACAGTGAAACTTCTCCAAACCAGACCCTCAGAAAACCTGTTTGTTTTGTCATCTATTGACCGGCCACCCCCTAAAACTGTACATCGGCCAGTTTTTCACAGTTTTAGTTACATATTTCAAATAAAGACAATCTCTCAATTCCAGTTATTGTTTACATGTAATAAATGTGTCAGCAAAACTGTAAATAATTACGTAATATTATGTAATTAATAATTCATTCACTGACTGGTTTGCATTTCATCAGTGGACAGATGATGATTGAAGGGGACAGTAGTTTTAACAACAAATTTAATCCGGACATTATATTTTGTCACTGGTTGGCTGTTAATTGGTGAGTACTTGCCAGGCTGCCTCAAGCAACGGGTCATTTAGTAGTTTGATCTTTATGATATTTTAACTGTCAATTAATGTGACCTGTACCCAAGCTAAAACAACATAGGGGTGAAATTGTTAGACTTTGTTGATAGGTAATTTACAGAAACAGTACAAATAATTAATTACCATCAATAGCCCTCTGATCTTTAATACACATTCTTTCAAAACCGTGAACATTATTTTGTCGGCAGTACCATTCGTAAAATCAAATCATTTACAAATGATGGAAGCTTTGAAGTGTAATAAAAGTCCAAAAGTTTTGAATTGGCATTATACATGTCTCGACCAACAAACTGACAAGATGTAGGGTTATAGAACACATTAATGGAAACTGCTCTTAGAATGCATTGCTGTTTTTCACAAAATGGGCCATCCCTATAAACCGGCCATTTTTTCTTGTCCCAGTGATGGCCGGTTTGAAGAAGTTTCACTGTAACAGTTAAATCAAGGAAATAATCAAAGTACAAAAATAAACGAACACTCATATCATGCATTTAAACGAACGCTTCTATCATGCATTTAAACGAACGCTTCTATCGTGCATTTATTGTGGGTTAAAAGGAATGCAAAACTATGTATAAACGCACGATAAACGATGCATGAATGCTAAAATGGGAAACGTAAACATCTCAAGGAGTGTAACAAGTGCTCTAGTATAAATCTTAAGCTTCTACAGGAAAGTCAGTCTTACAACATAAGACTTTATAGCAGCTTAACGTTTAGTATTTGGATGTTAAAATGTGCAACATGAATATCAAATGACTGGTCTTATGTTAATGGATTAAGAAATGCCCCTGATAGAAAGCTGACAATGGTTGATGGAATGTTGAATTCCATTAGCTTTCCTTAGAGTCTGAGGGAACAAATCTTTTCAGAAATTTTAAGTTTTCTTTTCTACTTCCCGAAGGAAAAGTGGAACTTGATACTTGTTATTAAAACCAAAATTCCACTTTCCCTTGATGACAGAGATGGAATCCTAGCAGAGTAGCTAATACTGCTAACAATTTTTCTATTAAGTACATCCAAAATCAGCTTAACTTCTAAAAATGTACATTTAGTTCAGTTCCAGTTCTTTTTTTCTGCTTGTAAATATTGATTTTAATACTCTGATGTCATTTCAATTAAAATTCCTATTATTTGTCCTTGAGAACCTTACTTTAATGATATTTCCACTCATCAAGTGATGTACACAGGTTTTGTGTCATAAACAATGATTTTATTTCAAGTGGTAATGGTCTATGACATGTACAAAATGTATATAGAAAGTATTATTTTGAACTTAGTCAGTCTCCTGGGAAGAAATACATACATGTGTTTCCTTTTTTATTCCAGGATCATAAAATTTAAGTGTGGAATCATTATTCAGATTTATAGTCCCTTGAAAATTTTAAGAGCTGTTTGAAAATCTTGTCTTGTTAATGATTTATTGTGATTTATTTTAATGCAGAAGAAAAAGGAAAAGAAAGAAAAAACTATTGTGAAATATGAAGGAAACACAAAGCCTGGAGAAAAGAAAGGTAGGAAAAAGTATTTTAAGCCACATTATTCATGTGCTGCATTGTAGTTACATTTAATTTTGAATGTGTAGTGAAAAAAGATGTGTTACTATTGTACAATTTTAGATTAATAGTTTATTCTTGTGTTCTTTGATTATTGGGCCTCATACAACAGTAAGTACAACAAATGTATGGTATGTGTTAATTTATGTTATGTTAATGAAAAGCCTGTAATTGTAAGTTTGAATCTATAGTTTCAGTATTTGTTGTAAACATTTTTGAATATCAGCTTGAAAATTGATGACTGGACTATTTGTAGATATTTCTGGTGTTATGCCTGATGCTTATAGCCCAGTGTATGTTGAATCAGCATGGTATGACTGGTGGGTGGAACAGGGATACTTTAAACCAGAATATGGTGTAAGTTAATTTAAGAATCAGTCCACATAAAATTCAGGCACTGTCAATGGTAAAGTGATTCATGTGATCAGTAACTGATTCTGAACAAGAAATAAAACTAAATAAGGTGGGTTTTTGACATGCATGAATCACCCCACTCTGATTTTTAGAAAGACTGGTTCTTAATTATAACCTTATGTTTATCATGTTTACGTTTCCTTAAAACAATTTGTCAATTTATTTTTATTTCAAAAAGAGTTTGATTGATATTACAACAAGTTATAAATATCGAAAACTGAACTGCAGTCCTTAGATTTGATGAAATAAATATTCTGACAAATTTCTTTTTGACCATGTTGAATCTAATTGCTTGATTCTCCCAATGACTGACATATTTTTTTCTTCAGGGTAGAGATATGAAAGCTGCATCTTATGATGATAAATTCATGATGGTGATACCCCCACCCAATGTCACAGGATCATTACATCTAGGGCATGCCTTGACAAATGCTGTGGAAGATGCCATAACCAGATGGTAAGAATGAGTATATATCTTAGATTGATTGATTGATTAATTTTTGGGGTTTAACACCCGAGCAGCAATATTTCAGCTATATTCAGGTAATTATATATCTTAGAAAATTTGGAATAAATCAATACTTACTAACATATCCACCCACCCCCAAAATAGCACACTGTGTCAATGAGGCACTCTAACCAAATTAAGTAAAAACTTCACTTGTAACACTCTGAAAATACAGTCTTATATACATGTGTATTGGATTTTTTAAAAACAGTGAATTAAATATGTCATACTTGAAAAACTAAAACTTACCATATTTTTCAACCTATAAGTTGATGTTGAGTTTAAGTCAAATCAGCAAATTTTGACTAAAATCGACAAATAAAAATTCAGATAAGTGGAATTTGCCAGATAAGTTGAGGGTCAGACATGTATCTTAGGTAGGTCATCAATGTAAACTCTAAGGTGTCAGTGGAAGTTTTCCAAATCATATTACTCAAGCAATGTAACTATAAATGATATCGTTAAGTTTGTTGATATTTTTAATAAAGCGTATTTTGTAAGTGAGTTTAATTAATTACATTTAATTCTGTGTCAATTGCTCTGATATTGAAACCCAAAGATCGTAAACATGTCAAACCCATGGTAACCCAGGTGTAAAATAAGCCTGGATAACTGGTCATAATGAAGACAGGTAATTAATAAACAATATATTCTGGTATTATAAATTACAATAAAAAATTGCTATCTTTAAATCTGGTTGCAATTAGCCAATAAGATAGGACTTTAATTTATTATAATTTACACCACATGTGAATGTGTTACAACCAATGGTGAAAGCAGGTTTAGAAGGGGCTCAACATCAACATAGATAATAGTAACATCGCATACTAATGCTAAACCTACTTAAGGAAATGTTTATAATTAAATGTTTTAAATTGTCATTTTTTATCACTTTATTATGATTTTTTGTTGGGGTTCCTTTAAACTTGGGATAAGTGTTAATACCAATAAAAAGTTTGATGGGATTGATTTTTACTGAAATCTTTTTAGGGAGATCATTCTGCAAGGCTTGGGAAAAAAGTCATTTTTTCTGTTTTTTGCCTTGGCAGGGCCTGCAATTGTTGTCAAGTTGCCCTTTAACTTGGATTAAGTGAATACAACAGTGACCATTAAAGTGTGTATGGGGTTGATTTATACAGAAATTCATTAATGGGGAACATCTTTCTAGGACTTAGTGTACAGTATAAGGGCATGTGAGATATGTATGCAAACTGAATGCTCACTAAAGTTCTTTAATTTTCCTAAGATTTGTAATACAGTGTGTATCTTTGTAGGGTCCTGAATGTCTTATTAAAATGATTTTAAGTGGTTTTACATGTATAAGTCATCTAATAGTCAACTTCAAAATACCAATGCAACTCCTCCTACGCTATACCTCAGTTAAAGTCATATGGAATTAGACACCAATTATTGAATGCTATTTTAAAGTTTGTTGGTTAGAAGTATTATTCAACAATACCTTGATATTGTTTTTATCTTACAATATAAGCAATAGAATTGTTTTTAAGTACCTGTCTTTGTAAGAATCATGCAAAATCTGAAAAATGTGCTACACCCCAAAAAAGGCTACATATTTTATTTTTGTTATTAAGTTGTTTTATGGCTCTATACTATGAAATGTTTAATTATTCATTCAAATCTGCCTGCTCTTAGGAGATGATCAACATTGGAAATACAGTAGATTCTATTGTATTTGAGCACCGTTTACAGAGTTATCTCCCTTAATTTTGAAATCTACAGTGCATTCTATTTATTTTTTATCTCCTGAGAGCACGGGTTATATGAAAAACCACACGTTTATTTCTGTTTAGTATGACATTTCAAACAAAATATCAAAAATCAAAATATGTAGGCTTTTCACCCATGAATCACATTTTGCATGATCTTTAGCTGGAATGCTACTTAAATGTAGGTACAATTTGTTCAATTATGATGAATCCCAATGGTGTCCCACCAAAGTCCTTTAATCTTGTTACGCCAAATGTATAGAGAATCCCTGGCTTCATAGTTATCTTATTTTTAGATAATTGTGGTTGTGGCTTAAAAACATATGTGGGGAAAAATACAGAACATATGTATTTGACACCTTGTATCTGTATATGGAGACGATGATTGCAGGATAAATGCATAATTCTGAGTTTTTAATACAATTTATTATTTAGGCACAGAATGCATGGTAAAGTAGTGTTATGGAACCCTGGCTGTGATCATGCTGGTATTGCTACACAGGTTGTTGTGGAAAAGAAATTGATGAGAGAGAAGAAAATAACACGCCATGATTTGGGTAGAGAAAAGTTTGTTGAAGAAGTTTGGAAATGGAAAAATGAGTAAGGGTTTATTAAATGAATTACTCTTTATTGCTTACATGTCTTTTTATCCTTTATCTATTTGAAACTGTTCTGACAGCTTACTCTATTACTTTTCCAGATTTTGTATTGTATGCAATTTATTTCAGTGGCCTCTGCTACTAAGTTTACTAAACTCATGATAAGTTCAATTTGAAATGAAATTTTTCTGTGTGTTTTTGTTAAAAAAATACTTTTATCTCTTCTATTAAGTGTCAGTATGTAAGAATCAGACAGTAGATGAAACATGGTATGAAAAAAAAAACACCTGTTTGAAAGTTTGAAAATTTTCCATATCATTTTGGTAAACTGAGTTACAATATGAAAATGAACATTTCAAGGGCAGATAACTGTCAAAAAACTTATTTTTCTAACATTCTATTGAAAAATTCCTGAGCAAATCCAGTCATGCAGAGATCAGATGATGGTCTTTTCAAATAAAGAACACATCCTTGAGTGAAATTATATTGTCAGATCCTTGGTATTTGACATGCATGTTTCGGATTTTCCCATTTAGCTATTCTTTAAACTTACACTTAATGTATAAATATTTTGTGGGCTGTTGCTGCAATGTTTATAGTTAGGAAAAGAGGAGAAATTCAATACAATCATGATTAACTCACAACAGGCAAGAAAAATACAATATATCACCCAGCTGGTTCTTGTTTCTTTCATGAGGTGATCATAACAGCTCACTTATATTACACTACACAAGAGCATACATTTTACTTTCAAGGCATGAAAATTTGTGACAGTTATATTAAAAACTTTTCTTTGTGGAACAAAAGAAATTGCCATATGAGAAACCTACCTGCAGTTAGTTGAATAACACTGCTTTCAATGAGTGCATGCATCAATATCAGACCTTTTTTTGCCCTGTGTTTACTTCCAATTTTGATGCTTTCTGCTTTTTTGTTTGGTTCAATAAAATCAGATCTACAGTATCCATATTCCTTTTAATAACTGAGAATTTAGAGTTAAATAACCCTAAAACTTCATTTTTTTTTAGGAAAGGTGACAGAATTTACCATCAGCTGAAGAGTCTTGGAGGATCATATGATTGGGATAGAGCCTGCTTTACTATGGACCCTGTAAGTATTAGGGATGAAAACTATTTTAAATGATTTATTTTTTTTGTCTTCTTGTCATACATTTAAGTACCTATAAATGAAATTTTAAACAGCAATATTGTGAAACAGGCTTAAGTAGATCATTTTAAGGAAGGTGGCATAATCTGATACCAAATTTTCCCAAAGCACTTTTAAAAGTATATATAATACAAACGATTACCAAGATTCAAAAATTAAATTTAAAGTTATAGATGACAAAATGTTGTGATGTCATTATGGACCATAATTAGACAAGGAAACTCCACATCATCTGTGTGGTAGAGGAGATCTTGGGGAAGAATTTCATTTTCTAAACACATGTTCATATTTTTGCCTCAGTAGGAAACAATATATTAGATACAAGTTCTATTATAAATCTTATATTTTGATATTTTAAGGGCTAATAGATTGTAATAGATTTGTAGGTTAAGTAAATTCTTGTAAATTAATTGCTGAACAAATACTGCTCTAAATCGATTTTGAGATAATTATTTAAAAAAAGTGACAATTTGTCTTCCATTTACATTTGATAGACTTTAACTTTATTAGAACTGAATTTATTCTACAATTTTAGATCCAAATGAGATCTAGTATTCAAAGAACATCTGGTCAGCATTGTTTACCTATACCTGGTCTAGGTTGACATCCCAAAGTTCAAGAAAACATCCATTTTTTAAAGTATTTTCATGGAAATATATAAAAATAAATCATTTTATATAATTGTTCCACAGCAAGTATCTGGTATAAAAAAATTAAAATTGATGGAAACACTATTAAATTGGGATGACCTCAATAAATAGTCTGTCTATGCTACAAGAAACTGAAAACTGTTGATGTATCCCTGACTTGACCTATTTTGCTAATTAGAAAACAACCTCAGGTGTAATAAAAAAACCTGATTTACCTGTTGAATACTTACTTTTAGTGTAATTTGGTTATTTAACAGAAATTATGCAAAGCTGTGCAGGAAGCATTTGTGAGACTACATGAGCAGAAGTTGATTTACAGATCTGTCAGACTTGTTAACTGGTCCTGTACTTTGAAGTCTGCCATATCTGATATTGAGGTATAGTATACATGTTAAAATGTATCTTTGTATTCTCTGTGTTTGCCATTGGCAGAGTAGTAGCTCATTTTACCTTTAACTTAATTATCAGTACATGTGTATTGCTGATTTTATGGATGTGCTTCAGCACTTTACAATTTGACTTTTAATTGAGTCTGGAAGTACATTGTAATTAATAAAATGAAATGAAGTACAATATTTATCTGAAAGCATCTGTAATTTGACAGGGTAAAGGGAAATAATTAAATGTAAAAAAAAAATTATAGGCAAACGTCACTCACTTGACTTTGGATAGTTTGAACACTCGTGATTTCTCGAACATAATCCAAAGTACCAAATTTACTCCTATAGAATCAATAGAAATAATCTTTGATTCTCTAACTTGGATTTCTCCAACACTTGAACTGACTTGTGGGTTCATTCGGTAATAAACCTTAGAGAATAACCCTCACAAACTCGTCAGCCATTTTATCAGCTTGGGTAATAAAAAGTGTGGAAAACTGAAACCCTATCACTAATCAAGGGTCATTTTAGTTAATTACAGGTAATATTTTAGTCATTACTAATTAGGTATATACATAGTTTTAATCAAACATAGTTCTGATTGAAGTTCGAGAATATTCCAAAGTCAGCATAATGAATGCATCAATGAAAATTAGATGAAAACAAATTATGGTCCAAGGAACTTGAACTGAAAAAGCAAACAAAGCATTTTTAATGTCCATAAATTAGCATAACCTTCCGAAAAAGAATTAAAAATATCCGAGAACCAAGGAGTTAAATATAAAAATCCTTGCACGAAAATAATAAAAATTTCATAGGAAGTAAGCAATTTCTGACAATAATGTCGAACTCAGGCCGACAAAGAAAGAAATACAGAAAAATATGAGCTTCAATTTCTTGAACTCCCAATAACTCAAACACATTTCAATGGTCCCATGGAGTTCGAGCTACCAAGGTTTGACTCTACATTTTAAGCTTCATATGGTAAACTGTCATATTAAGGGGTATTATTTTGATAAACAAATTCTGTCTCGCAAATTATTACCACTTGATTATTGCCTTGAATTTAAAAGGTAGACAAGAAAGAATTGCCTGGAAGGACATTGTTACCCGTTCCAGGATACAAAGACAAAGTGGAGTTTGGTGTTCTTGTCTCATTTGCATATAAAGTGGAAGGTTCAGGTATTTACTTGTAAAATGAAATGGGAGGCATACCTAGTTAAGAATGTCTGTTTCATCTATATGTTGTACAGTTGAAATATATCTCAACTAAACTTCAACTGGAATAATTCTTTTACTGTGTAAGTGTACATGTAGTTCAGGAATATAATTCTAAGGTTGTCTCCTGTTATAAACAACTCTCCTTACAACATTTTGTTTAGCTTGCAATTGTATGTCCTGATCCACAATTACATAATTGGGTTTTTGTGTTTTTTGTGCATTTTTTTGTTTTTGTTTGGACAAACTCAAATTTTGGGGAATTTTTACCCTATGTGATATTTTTCTATTCCAGATGATGAGTTGGTTGTTGCCACAACCCGTATTGAGACCATGTTAGGTGATACAGCAGTGGCTGTCCACCCCAATGATCCTAGATACAAACATTTACATGGGAAGTTTGTTAAACATCCTTTCATTGACAGAAGGATGCCTATTGTCTGTGATGACTTTGTTGACATGGAATTTGGTACAGGTATGTAAAGTATAATATATAAAGGTTAATATACATTGCATGGGGTAGATCATGGACCTTGTGAGTTCTGCATATTAATTGCTATTGATTCTGTATTAACAAAAAAAATATTACAAACCAAAAAACAAATCTTATGTAATTTGCATATAGGCAGATCTCATACTATATAAAAGAAGCATAAAGCTGAAGTGCTGTGATGTTCACTTGCTGTGCTGCTGAATAGGGGTTAATGAAGCAATTTATTAATTTACTGTGCTGCTGAATAGGGGTTAATAAAGCAAAATTATTAATTTACTTGGGTGTTTTGTAGTACTGTGGAAGTACTTTTATTTGTGTGTACCAATTGTCATGGTTAGGAAAAAACTAGTGGGTTCGTAGGTTCTTGAATTCATGGATTTTCCAACTCTACCATACAAATGAATGAGAAATTTCTTTTTTGTTGGAAACCAATTTTCATTGTTACCAAACCCACGAAAACCATGAAAATAAATACCCTATTGACAATAATACTTACACAGTATTGCAAGGTACTGTTGTATGATAAAGAAAAAAAATCACTTAAAACTTGCATGCTTTATAAGGGAATTGTTTTAATGTTTTACATGTATCAGTTGTCTTCCAATGACATATATTATTTATGTTGCACTGTAATTTAGGGGCGGTCAAGATAACTCCAGCTCATGACCAGAATGATTATGACTGTGGCAAGAGACATGATCTTCCCTTTATCACCATGATAGACGATGAAGGAAATATTACCAATGATTGTGGACAGTTTAGTGTATGTACATTGCTACATGTAGTAGTAGAAAAGTCTGTTTTCTTTTACACTCTTTGACTGTAAAAAAGAAATTTAAGTACAGGTGATTCAGTGTTAGTACCCCACAGGAAGTGGTGAGTGATTATGTGATACTGTAAACCTATTAATTTTTGCAATGGACAGAAAGCCGCGAAAAAATTGAACCCATGAAATTGATTTTAACACCATAAAACACTAATGTTTTTTTCAGACCATGAAAATTGATACTGGTGAATGTGTTCATTTGACAGAATCCTTGAAAATCAGCAACCTTGAAAAATAATATGTTTTCATTACCCTCCGAAAAGTTGTGAGCCGCTTCTAATGATAAATTCAGAACAGGTCAATTTTAAACTTTGCACAGTTGTTTAGTACCGTAAAGTACAGGTAAAGTTTAATTTTGCAGCAACATCCAAAATCAATTTGAACTCCTCAGCCTTTCTAGTTACACCAAAGAAAAACCTGAGAGGCACTATGCGTAAGAATCTGTCTGGAATTTTGACCAATCCAATTCTAAAATTATAGTTTTGCTGGTTGAAATTTTTGCCATTACTTTTTTCCTAGCTTCTCGCTTCGTGCCAAAATTCTCGACTGAGTTATGGTACTTTATTACTTGTGATAGCTAACCAAATTTTTAGTGCCACCTGTTGTCTGTCCTTCTGTTATACAGGGGACACATCTCTTATCTGTTACTCCTCCCATACCACTCTGATATTGCTGCTCAGACGTTAAACCCCAACAAACAAACAATATACCACTCTGAATGGAATTGAATGAAATTTTCACAGAATCGTTATTTCATGTTCCCATTGTGCACCTCCTGTTTTAGTTTTTGATCCAAATCAAAATGGGGGTTAAAAGGTGCATGTTATCAAATGGGGGAGTGGGAGTATCAACATTGCTCACAGCTTTCTAGTTTTGTTTTCCTTTTTTCTAGTTAAATTTCTATGTTTTAGGTTTTTTATCTCTTAAATATTTGAATAAGCATTAATGAATTATTTTTCCTCTTTAATAGGGTATGAAGAGATTTGAAGCCAGGAAGGCAGTTCTAAAAGCCTTACAGGACCTTGGACTGTACAAGGAAACTAAAGATAATCCTATGGTGGTCCCTATATGCAGGTTTGTTACTAAATCCCTCTTAACTTTCTTTAGTTTTTGCTGAAACAAAATATGCAACCCTCAATTAAATGCTTATTAAACATGGTATAAGTATTAATGCAGATGTAATGAGAAAGTTGTTGGTTCTCTGTTTGTTTTTTTTTTAAATAAAGTACTTTTTACTGCAATCAGTACTTACATGTTTTTGTACAAGTATCTTCTTATCATAACAATTTAGAGTATGTAAAATTAAACAAATATATTTTATTGCAAATAAAAATATCCTGGAAAATTTAAGAAAATATTATTTTGAGGTGTAATACAATTGTACATGGAAATGTGATATAAAAAATATGGGATAAAATAGAATTTAACTAAGTTCTCATTCAGTAAATCCATGGCAAATGAGAATTCCAGGCAATACTGGAGGATTCTACATGATGTATGTTAGCTACAAATGCTAAAAGCAATGAATTAAAAATATAACTTTAGAAAAGAGCCATATATAGTTGATGATTTATTTCAGTCGATCAAAAGATGTGATAGAACCTCTACTGAAGCCCCAGTGGTATGTCAGTATGGAGACTATGTCAGCAGAAGCTGTCAAGGTCAGTCAACAAATTTGGTACAAATCTTAAATAAAAGAAAACATTACTATGAGTACAATTACAACTGTTTCTTACATTTTTTTTACACTTTTGTAGAAGGATTATACTATGTTGTGAATGTAGTCATCACTTTTATGACTATTAAATGTTGTGCTATGGGTGTTCCCTATGTTTTCTTTGTTTTTTGTTTTGTTTTTTGTCCAGGGTTTTCCCATTGGATGTATCTTTGGTTATACTTTTTCTTCTTACAATATATGTTTGATTCCCCGTTTTTTTTTTTTGTATATGTACTGGGTATTGTCTTAAGAGTAATAGCAGTGATTATATAGGGGTTGCCCAGTCACTCTGTCACTAAAAATCAGCCTGGGCCAGTGATATTTATAAGATGGTGGCCAGGCTTGCAACTGATTTGCTGAGTTGGCCATGATTTTTGTTTATCCATGTCAAGTGCAAGAGTGACCATGTTTAAATAGCATTCCAACCATACCTTGCCAAAACCATTTTGTTATACTTTAATTCACAAACTACACATGTGCTTTTTAATGCTGTTTGTTTGGCGTGACAAATTCATGCTACACCAGTGTCATGGCTGCCCCCAGGCAGTAAAATATTTTTTTTGAGCTTTGTTATTTGTTCAAGTTTTATTGTAACATCTAGTGAGCACTATATTACTGAGGTTAGAACTATTAAATTTAAATTTGTTTTACATTTAAAGCTCATTCATCCAATGTTAAATATTCGCAAGACTTGAAGTCAAATAGCTGTGCTACTAGTTTTTCAAAGTTAATCTGAATCATTGAATAGGAATAATGACACTAAAGAAAATTGTTTTATTACCATGAGGAAAACAGTCAATTTTCAGCCAGTATGGAATCTCAAACTGAGACATGACATAGACTAAATTTGTGATAAACGATTTTTTCTTGCAGGCTGTGCGAGATGGAGATCTTAAAATTATACCCGACATGCATGTACAGACATGGAACAAATGGCTGGAGAATTCTAGGTGAGATAAAAAATTGTAGCTTATTGAAAACAAAAATAATATGTGATACTTACTAGCGAAGTACTTATTTGCTTTAATTAGTGTGCTTAATCACAATGTTATTTGTCCATTGATATTTTGGATTTGATTTGACTTTTAATTGCTAGTGGTGTAAAAAGAGCAGACTGATGCTTTTTTAAGTTTAAACCTAGTCATGAATACTGTGATAATTAGCGCACTAGGAAAAAAGTATAGACAGTTTTCTATTTAGATGCCAACCATTGGATATATAGAACCTTACTTCTTGAAACAAATGGGTCCAGTACTAAAAAGTTCAGATTTTCACCACTTCCTGTATTTTTTTTCTTGATAAACACTAATTTAAGGATACTTTTCTGGTTTGATTTAGCTCTTCATTGAAGAGGAAGCTTTCTTCTATTTTCTTTTAATGTGTATTTACAGAGATTGGTGTATATCTCGACAGTTGTGGTGGGGTCATCGTATTCCAGCTTACTTTGTTACAGTAAATGATCCAAGTGTTCAAGCAGGCACTGTAAGTTGTGTTAACTGTACAATATTAGTGACATAACAAAATCTATTAGACCAATGTCATTCAAAATTTACACAGTGATTATATACCTACTTTACATCTTGTAATGGAGATTTGAACAGTGATTATATACCTACTTTACATCTCGTAATGGAGATTTGCACAGTGATTATATACCTACTTTACATCTCGTAATGGAGATTTGCACAGTGATTATTTACCTACTTTACATCTCGTAATGGAGATTTGCACAGTGATTATATACCTACTTTACATCTCGTAATGGAGATTTGCACAGTGATTATATACCTACTTTACATCTCGTAATGGAGATTTGCACAGTGATTATATACCTACTTTACATCTCGTAATGGAGATTTGCACAGTGATTATATACCTACTTTACATCTCGTAATGGAGATTTGCACAGTGATTATATACCTACTTTACATCTCGTAATGGAGATTTGCACAGTGATTATATACCTACTTTACATCTCGTAATGGAGATTTGCACAGTGATTATTTACCTACTTTACATCTCGTAATGGAGATTTGCACAGTGATTATATACCTACTTTACATCTCGTAATGGAGATTTGCACAGTGATTATATACCTACTTTACATCTCGTAATGGAGATTTGCACAGTGATTATATACCTACTTTACATCTCGTAATGGAGATTTGCACAGTGATTATATACCTACTTTACATCTCGTAATGGAGATTTGCACAGTGATTATATACCTACTTTACATCTCGTAATGGAGATTTGCACAGTGATTATATACCTACTTTACATCTCGTAATGGAGATTTGCACAGTGATTATATACCTACTTTACATCTCGTAATGGAGATTTGCACAGTGATTATTTACCTACTTTACATCTCGTAATGGAGATTTGCACAGTGATTATATACCTACTTTACATCTCGTAATGGAGATTTGCACAGTGATTATATACCTACTTTACATCTCGTAATGGAGATTTGCACAGTGATTATATACCTACTTTACATCTCGTAATGGAGATTTGCACAGTGATTATATACCTACTTTACATCTCGTAATGGAGATTTGCACAGTGATTATATACCTACTTTACATCTCGTAATGGAGATTTGCACAGTGATTATATACCTACTTTACATCTCGTAATGCACAAATTTGGTTTTTTTTCCCAACATTTTGTTTCAAATGAAAAAATAGATGAAATTTTAAAATCTGGAGAGGACTTGGAAATGTTACTTGTATTTGCTTTTTGCGGTGTTTGTACATGTGTACTATAATGTTGAAAACAACTATTTCATGAATGTTACAATTTACATCTAATTATGCATGTTATAAACAATACAATTATGTTATTAACACAACATCATTTTTACTATGCAAAATAAATTGACAAAGTCTGAGACAGTGCAAAAATCCATGAATGAAATAATGTCCATGTAAACTTCCTTTGGATGGTTTCATTCACAACTTTTGTGAAGATAGTTTTGTCATTTGTTATAGGACACAGATGAGAACTACTGGGTGGTTGGAAGGACAGAGGAGAAAGCTAAGCAGAAAGCTGCTGAAAAGTTTCAAGTCCCAGTTGATAAAATCTCATTAACACAAGGTTTGTATTGTGTATTAGATCATTAGTTATTCTTATAACTAGCTATAAATTGACACATTTTGCGTCACTATACAAGATCAATTCGTCATAATAGAATATTTTTTAAGGAGGTTAAAGAAATTTGCTTCATATGCTTTAAAATAAAACTAAGTAGCTGTCTGGCTAAAAGTGATTCAATTTTAATTAAAATTAAGTAATTCAATGAAAAAAAGGATTAGGTTCAGGGTTATCTCCCTGTGATATAACCTGTGAATTTTTTTCCTACTAATAGAAAAAAAGATTACAAGAAAGCTTTTGTGAATTTCAATTACCTGAATCATTCTTATTACATTAATGATGAAATATACCTTTATATATCTTTGGATAACTGCCCACTCCTTTTGCATGATTCTTAGGTGGATTGCTACTTAATCAAATTCTGATCAGCTGTATTATGTATTGACATAGGTAAACATTTTTATTAAATTAGTAATTTTTTTTTTCCATCAATAATGACAAAAATGTTAAGATGTGTTTTCATTGTGATTTTCATGTTAACATAACAATTTATTCTATGTATTCTGATTTCAGATGAGGATGTACTTGACACATGGTTTTCATCTGGAATTTTCCCTTTCTCTATTTTTGGTTGGCCAGACCAGGTTAGAATATTCACATAGTAATTACAGCAATAACTTCATTTCAAATACTGGTTTTATTATTCCTTTTCAAGAATCTTAACTTCATCTACTTTAATTTTGATATTTTTGCAGATAAATAGTCTAATGATTAAAGTATAAATGTAGTTTGCTTCTAAACCTTTCCTTGGTTCAAATCATTTCAAATAAATTCATTATGATTCAAAGTTCTGAATTCGAAACTTAAGAATTCCAGTTGTCTATCAAAAGTTGATATACACATTAAACTTGCCAAATAGAAAATTGATTTGTTCTTCAGACTCCTGAGTTGGAAGCATTTTACCCTGGTACATTGTTAGAAACTGGACATGATATTCTTTTCTTCTGGGTTGCTAGAATGGTCATGATGGGAAAACAGCTAATGGGAAAACTTCCATTCAAAGAGGTAAGAATTGAAAATGTGAAGTTACAGAATCAGTATACGTGTAGATGCTCTACAGAGTGCAGTGGGTTTGTGTTAATTATAAACTGCTTTAGTGGTCTCACCTCAAGTGGGGCGAGTTGTGGGTTCAGTTCCCAGACCAAGTCACATATTTGACTTCAAAATTTGTAGTAACTGCTTCTCCACCAAGCTCACAGTATTTAAAGGGGATAGAGTAACAATGGTTGGCTATGAGTCGGAATAAGGTGTCCATATGAGTGGCATGTCTTCCTGCTGGCTGTTGCTTCTGTGAGCTAGAAAACTAAAGATCTGGCTCAACATGTCAGACTATTACAAAGCAGGGTTTGTTCCATTTGTATTTGTTTTTGGCCTTAAATGCATAAAATATCTGTCAAAGGACGTTAAAACCATTATCAATCAATCAATCAATCAATCAATCAATCAGTCAATTAATATTACTTGTATAGTCTATTTGTCAGAGAAAATTATGCATTTAACAGAACTTATAATCTCAACAGAAAATTGTGTCTTTTCCCAAGTGAAGCATTGCAAATTGAAGGAAAGATATAGAACGTAATACACACTTTGACTACCTTGCAAATGTGTAAGAATCAATTTCTTTTATTTTCACTATGAACAATTTTCAAAATGACATCATTGATTACTCTTTCTCTGTCATTATGATTTTAATATGCTTCCATAACTGGAACTGCAATTGATGTAATCATTACTTTTGCAAACAAACTCAACAAGGGATAATTGTTGTTTGTATCCTGTATCATTTATAAATGGAACAATTATAAAACAGACAACTTCATTCAAATACTGTGAAGGAATTACTATATAGACAGTTCGTCAAGTTTTGTACTTAACTTAATTTGAAACAGCTTATTATTTGACTAATATTAAATCTCAGTAGTTTTATACTGCACTAACTACTATTATTATTTTTTTAAGGTGTATTTACATGCTATGGTTAGAGATGCCCATGGAAGGAAAATGAGTAAATCATTAGGAAATGTCATAGATCCATTAGATGTCATATTTGGTATCACATTAGAGGTAAGTTAGTAATGCATGTATGCCAGATTAAGAATTGTACATGTATATGTTCTACATCTCACATTTATTAAGGTGACTTTCAGATAAGTTTTTGCCATTTTTTTCGTAAGTAATTAAGGTAACTTGACATAACATGCTAGAAAACATGGAGACTGACCTGACCTTTTAATATTTGATTATTTACCTTGAGCTCAGCTCTTAAATCAAAGGTTAACTGCAATTTTGAGCAAATGTTACCATAACTTTATATTATCAAAATGATCATCCCATAACTATGTCAATTTTGTTTACAATATTTTTCCTAGAATTTACATGAAAGGTTAAATGATGGAAATTTGGAGGAGAAAGAAGTTGCCAAAGCCAGAGCTGGACAGGTAAGTATACATGTACATGTAACTTAACAGTATGCATACCATCTACAATATTGACAGTTGATGATTTTTAAAACCCTTAAATGTTTGTATTACTTTCAAAGAAATATATTTATTGTGACTTACTTTTTTATACCCAACTGTTCAGGTTGTAGGTATATTAGAACCATCTTGTCCATCTGTTTATCTATCAGTCATTCTGTCCATCTGTCCGAATTTTGCCATTTTATCTTTCCAATAGATCTCTGTCCATCCATCCGAATTTTGCCACAATTATCTTGGCTCCCAATGGATGTATTGATTTCAAATTTGGGGTGATGGGTATATATTGTAAGTCATTTTGACTGCCGTTTAACATCAACTTAGTGTTTCATGGGACATTGCCATTTATGATCAAGAAAATTCTCATCACGAAAATCTTGACTGCCACTAGACGGATTGATCATAAATGTGGTATTTGGCTTTATATACATTGAGTATAAGTTGTAACATGTATATAAGTAAAGCTTGTTCTGTGTCTTTAAATGTTCTTTTTCATTTTTGTTAACAGAAAGCTGATTATCCCAATGGAATACCAGAGTGTGGTACAGATGCCCTGAGATTTGCCCTTGTTGCCTACACATCACAGGGTATGTACAAGTCATTGATGTTTTTGACAGAAATATTGTGTTGTACTGTCTACCGTGGACTGAATTTCCAATTTAATCAGTTAAAACTTTCTGTTTCTGTTTCTGTTAAAGTCTGCATTGTGAGTGTTGAAGGCATGTTTTAAAATGTGTACCAGTATTTTGCTTATGCTGTCTCTGAATAATAAATCTTATGTGATAAAACATTTTTTCTCCTTACTGTGATGATAGCTAAGACATTTATTGGTCTTATTTTAGGTAGGGATATAAACTTAGATGTTTTAAGAGTTCAAGGATACCGATTTTTCTGCAATAAGTTATGGAATGCCACAAAGTTTGCCATGATTGCTCTCGGTGATAACTTTAAGCCAGAAGCTGACCACAAGGTAGTGTATGTTCATATGATTTCCAAACCAAATGAAAAGTTTCTACAAATAATGATGATGGGTTACTGAAATGTTCAGTTCCTCTGTCTTATATTTAGATGGCTTAAGACTGAATAGATGGTAAAAAACATTTCCTTGTGATTTTTAAAGCAATGTTTATTTTGAACTTAAGTTGGTTCAGGGTATATTTTTATGTGTACTCATGTAAAATGGTAAGATGGTAATAAAATATTATAAAAAAGGAAACATATTTGTGTGCTTCTAAAGTCCTTTTAAACCTCACATTCTCATTTGAATGGAATATTTCTATTTATTTAAAGTTCCTACATGTTTATACTCACTACCTTAAAGAAGAAATGACAATGACTACCTACCAAGTGTCTTTATACTGTGATATTATATCATAATTATCAATCTGTTCAATATTCTTTGATTTGGTAATTCACAGGTAAGTGGGAAGGAGAAGGAAATGGACTTGTGGATTTTGAGTAGGATGACATATGCCATAGAACAGGCTGATATAGGATTTAAAAACTATGATTTCCAGACAGCAACAACTGCCTGCTATAATTTCTGGTTGTACGAACTCTGTGATTGGTATTTGGTGAGTTTCTTCTTTCTATTTGATGTCATGTAGTTGTTTATTGGCAACTGGATCAATTGTTCATTGTACATACTGCTTGATAATTTCTTATCTCAGGCTACTCAAAGATACGAAAAAGTATTGCCAATTTCCAGTGACAAGTTACATAGCATTGACTGTGACATTGCCGATAAACAGAATAACATCAGTTTTAAAGTTCTCAACAAAACATCTCGTCCTGTCTGGTCATAGGTGATATTTTCTGTCTTCTCTTCAAAACTGATGTTATTCTGTATATTTCAAGGGAAGGTTCTGATTAATATCTTAGAATCAATCTGTATTTATTGTGTTGAAATGAGGGTTTTCTGGAAACCTATTTTGGTAGCATGTCTTGTGACGTTGGAATTGAAGTATTTTAGTTAGTATGTTTCTTCATGTTTTATTTCAGTCTAATGATGAGTCTGCACTTATAGCGCAAGAAAGATTGTTTATGCAATTTACATCCTTTAGGAGTCTTAAGAAATGTACCATATTTGCAGAATAAAAGTTGATTTAGAGAAGGGTATATTTGTCCTTGCCCAAAATAACTAAAAACAAAACCTGAAGGTTGAGGTTCATTGTGTTCTGCTTAAGTAGACAAGAACTCAAAGTCTTAAACTTTCACTATTTTTCTATTTTTTTTCTTTTTATGAAAAGAATTTTAGGTAAAAATTGTTGTCTCAAGTCAAATTTACTCACAAAACAAAGATTTTAAGACTGTTATAGTTAGGTTCACATATACATGTTTAGTAAGACTCATGAAAACTGGTAGGACATTGGAACCTATATTGAGTAATAGAATGAAGCATGACGCTTGCTTATTTTGGGCTCTGTTTGAAACAGATTTGATTATACCTTTTTATACAAGTCTTTAATTTATATCAACAGGAACACATCAAACCCTTAATTTATGGTACCAATGAAGAAGAGAAGGCTGTGTCAAGAAATGTGTTGTATACATGTTTGGATGTTGGTCTTAGGCTGTTACATCCTTTCATGCCATTTGTCACTGAGGAGCTCTATCAGCGGTTACCAAGGAGATCAGATAAACATGCACCCAGTATATGCGTAGCTCCATATCCACATGTTGAAACTGTAAGTTTTATTTATAAAATTCTCTCCTGTCATTAAAATTGCATATCAGTAGTGTAGATATGTAGGAAAACAACCCAAAGTTAAAATGCCACATTCTTTATATTAATCCTTAGATATTTGATTTTTTTAGATCTTTATGAATGGTGTAGAGCAAAGTTCACGAAATTTTAATACTTAAGTACATGTAAATGTTTTCATTCTCTCCAAGTTCAATGAAAAAGCTACACATAACAATGAATACAGCTTGTGGTCCATAAGTGAAACTTATTATGTAGTAATATCTTAGGCTAAATAAGTAATATGTCTGTTTCCTGCTACCCTACCTACCCAAGATTTATTATGCCTACCCTTATAATTTTATGACCAGTTTGGCTCATGCACCATTAAACATGTTAAAGTCTTGAAAGATCAGGTTGTTTTTACTGTTATTTTTTTTTCCCATTACTCAATGTAAAATGATTTTGAAAAATAAAATAATCCCCCAACCCTATTTTTTCTTGCTGGTATTAGGAAACAAGATTTTTGCAATATCTTAATGTATATTTACATGTATATTTAACAATTTATGTACCGGTATTGTATGTGTGTATATGTGTCACATTTACATGTTATTTCAGTATCAGCACAGAAACACTCGGTTAGATGGAGAGGTTGAGATGGTCCAAGCCGTTGTGAAGAGTATAAGATCTATACGAGCAGATTATAACTTAGTCAATAAAAATAAAACTGATGGTAAGCTTAGAAGTTTAATGGTCTTTTTCTGTAAATATGTGTAATATTTTAAATAATGAGATGGTTGAAATAACAATTACATGTAATAAACTAATTCAAAATAAATGTAATACTATTTTAAAATTTATCTATGATTTAGGAAAGCCTTGTAAACATCAGAGATAATGTGTAGTTTCATTTAAAATTATTGCAGTGGGCAAATATACTGTAATTTATCAATTTCAGGTTCAGTTGTTAACTGTATCCAATACAAAATCCTTCTGAATAAAGGGAAGATTTTTCGTATACCTTTCTTTTGATGTTTACTCTGGTGTACTATGAATCAAGAACTACTTGACAGATATTTAAAACAAGTGCTATCTTCAAAAATAGATAGCCAGCGCAGTAAAGTGTTGTTCTTTTTACTTTTCATTCAAGAAAGTAACACATGGCATGCATTTTAAATTTTCAATATAGTTTTTAGAATGCCACTTAGTTATCAGTATTTGACCAATCGGGAAACAGAATTGTGATCAGGTGATTTGCTTTTCCATAGAAGAGTGTCCTTAAGGGCAAAGGGTAAAAAGCGAAACTATACCGACTACATAGGAAAAATAAATCACAGAACCTCCTTTTTATTATTGTTTTACCATATGCTGGCCATTTATGTCATATTATTTGAACTCAAGCAATAGCAAGTTCCCCAGTAAGTTGGCTCACAGAATGGTTGGGTGGGCATGTTGCCTGCTTCTGCACAGATACAGTATGTATTATTCAATGGATAAATGAGAGTAGTTTTAAGATACTACATGTATACATTTAAAAACAAATGAAAATACAGATCAGTAATAATTTCGTAACTAGACATAAACTATAATTTTTTTCAGTGTACTTGAAGTGTGATACTGAAGAAACTTCCTCTATCCTGAAGAGGTATACTGGCCTCATTCAGACCCTGACGTTCTCCAGTCTTAATATCCTGGTTGGGGAGACTCCACCCGAGGGCTGTGCCGTACAGACTGTCTCCGCTAAATGTGAATCACACATCATGCTCAAGGTTAGTGTACTTTTTAGAAGTGATCGAGAAATATTGAACAGAGATAATAAAAGTAAATATTTCACACATGATTTTCTTCTGCGTTAAAACAGAATTGAACTATTTTATTTCTGGATTTAACTGTTCCAATGTTACTATTATCCTATGTTAACTTCCAATTTCGCAAATTTTCAGATTTTTTTGCCAGCTTTTTATTATCATGTTTGAAATTTGTCTGATAACATGGATGCTTATTGTAGTAAAGTATAAACATCACAATTGGATTTTTAAAAGTGTGTAAAACATCAATTGTAATATGGAAAACACATTGCAGGGTATAATTGATGTGCCAAAAGAAATTGGAAAGTTGAATGGCAAGAAGGACAGGCTGTCTGGTCAGTTACAGAAACTTCAAGATGCTGCTGCTAAGGAGGATTATACAACAAAAGTACCAGAAGATGTTAGACAACAGAATTCTCAAAAGGTAACTAGTATTGAGAGATATTTTCTCGTAAATAAAGATGGAAAGCACAATGCGTTACATGGAGTGTATGTAAATGTATGCTAGCTGAAATTTATTAAACTTAATTTGTTTATCTTTGTTTATCCTATTTAAGTTATGAATATCTATACCAAATTGTTGATAATAGTTACAGTTATACGATATAACCTTTACAATCTCAGGTCAGGTGGTTTTTGTAGAGGGTATTGTAAAGTCAATATTATAAATATTGATAGAACCTTAATTATTGGAAAATTAAACATTTTTCATTGTTTTTGTTCACTGATTTTGTGGATTAAAAGAATAATGTCTTATAATCTTGTAAAAAGATAGTATTCAGTTTCCCATCTTGACCTGCTGTGCTACCGATTTATACTTTCTGTCTGGACTTAACCTGCTATTTCTGTATAGCGGGATATAATTAGTGGGGTGCTACTTTTGGCGTATTTAAGTGATCTGTCTTTAAACACCAAAATTGATTCTGCAAAAATAGTTACTGATGGCTTAAGAACAAACTACACTACTAAGCATCCACCAAAATTAGGAACGCAAATATTTTGATATACCTTTTTGCCTCAGATCCGCCAAATTTTGCCACTACCAAATCATATTATGCAATTTAAGGGCCAAATTACTTTAGACATTGTGCATGTGAATTGGAAAGTCTTACATAGGTTGGTGTTTTTACAGAAGAGTGTTCATTGCCATAAAACTAAATAAAATATTTCAACAAAATTCATTGGAATTTGAAAAAAAATGTTCAGTCAATACCATAAGAAATCCTACAAAGATCAAATAAAAAAAGTTCTTTTTTAAACATATATGTTTGTGTTTAACATTATGTTATTAATTTTCTTCAGATGAGTGAAACAGAAATAGAGATAGAGAAACTGATAAAAGCAATAGAGACGCTTGGGAGAATGCAATGACCAGGATAAATCTGTAGACAATTATGAAAGCCTTGCAAACATTGGATATATCCTAACCTACTTAATGATTTTAAAAACGTCTCCACAAGCTATTTCCGCACCATTAAAACACTGAATTTAGTTTGCTTAAATGATTAAAGACCGTGTATTTTGCAGAATTAGAGTATTGTACAACTAGATGTGTTGCTTAAACCTTCACCGTGGACAATGATTGGATAGGGTAACTTTGTAAATATGTACTTCCACAAATGTGCAATTTTTGCTCCATTTTGTATAAATGTTATCTCAGAAATGGATTTCATCCTCTTTTTTAAAGTTTCACTGTCAATTTTGTTTTACTATATATTCACTTCTTCAATTGCTAATTTCCGCTTCGTTGACCTCATAAATTCAGGTTCGTAAGGTGATGTGTCCTATAACATTTTTATAACTGTGATCCACAATGTAATCACATGTTATACATGAACTTATGTCATCTGTTATCCTCTTCATTGATCAATTGGTTAAGAATGTACATCTATAACTTTCATCGGTAATAACTGCTAAGAGTACTTTGTTTTTGCTTGTAGTATATAGAGATATATACAACAGTGTTTTTTTAGTAATTTAAATTTGCGTAACTATAGTTTTCAGTTAAAGTGAATCAAACTAAGATTTAGATACCTATGAGTGAAGACTTAACTCGATTCTCTGAAACAAGCTTGTTAACTAGATATAAAAGATAATCCACAAGACTTTTCTTTTACCTGACATTAATGTTTCCTGTAAAGGTTATAATAAAGTGCTATATAAATGTATTTAAAAAGGTGAAATGTTTTATCTTTATGGCAAATTGATTTATTTATTATAAATAAATGTGATCTAATATACTTGTATGTTGTGTGCGAGTTGCCAAAAATATTGAATTCCATCTTTTTATATGACTGCTAAAAAATTGTAATCACTTATTTTTATTGTACTGTGTAATGTAGACACTTGGTTTCCTTGCGATAATTTGTGTATTGGTTGATCTTTATTGAAATTTTATAACAAGGTTCCAAACCACAAAAGGAAGGTTGGTATTGATTTTGGGGGTTATGGTCCCAACCTTTTTAGAATTAGGATAAAAAAAAAATGGGCCTAAAACAACTATTTTCTAGAATTTAACTTTATAACTACAGTGAAAGCATAGAAATGTCTATGATATTGTTCCACAATATTCTTTACCACAATGGTCAGACTTGGATCAATTTTTGTGGTAAAGACTAACTTTTAAGAAATTAGGGACCAAAAAGGGAAGCCTGAAACATGCATTTCCCTGATTTCCTGAAACATCTTTACTATCAGTGAATGAATCTCTGAAATTGTATTACAAGGTGCAAATAGCACCAAAGGAAGACTAAGATTGATTTTAGGGGTTAAAACTTGTAGGAATTAGGAGCCAAAAAGGGGTCTGAAACATATTTTCATTATGTCTGTATATTAACTTAGTAAAAGTGAATTAACCTCATTTAAATTTAACTACAAGGTGCCATACCACAAAAGGGGTTGTGACTTGAGTCAAGTAAGAATAAGGGGCTACTAAAAAGTACTTTTTTTACTGACTTCCAGATGATAACTTGAGTGAAACTGTACTACAAGGTGCCATATCCCCACAGAAGTCGAACAAGGCATAAAATAAATTAAAACATCACATCATTAATCATCTTTCTTTTTAAATCTGTCCAATACATTTCCAGATTTCACAGAATCTTTATGTTTTTGTTTCTTCTTTTCTTTCTGTTTTAAGTCTAATATGTCCTTAATTTCTTGTCTCTTGTGTTCCTCTTGAACTCCTTTCTTTCTCTGCTCTTGCTTCCTTCCTTTACTCTTTCCTTTCATTTTGTACCTTGGTGTGTAGTCTAGTTTCTTAGGTTTCATGAACTAAAAAAGTACAACACACTTACAGTCATTGTTATCTACTTGCATGTAATTAAACAATATTGTACTTAGTAAGTTTTATATTTAATAGGTCAAGTCTTTCAGATTTAACAGGGATGTTAACAGAAGTCTAATCCGCAAAACTGGATGGCTACCATCTCATCTTTTGATGGCTACTGTATTTTCAAAAATGAGTGAAATTTTGCAAAATTGTCATCTGCTACTCTTTCTTTTTTTCCTGCTACTTAGGAGGTAGACCTAGGGTAAGGGACATAACTCTTGAAATCAGTGATATGTTGGTATCATATTCAATTTCACAAAAGCCTTTCAAGCTTACATTTGAAACAGAATGAATTCAATCCATGTTACTTTGATGCTTACATGAGATTGATGTAAAATGCTGAATACAAACTTTCAAATGATTTGGAAGAGTTGTCTCCCATACCCTAGGTCTACCTCCTTAAAATACAACTGACATCCCTGGATTAAAAACAAGGAATCAGGGAAAACCCGTTGAAATTTATTTGCCTATATTCGTATGGTACTAAGTTTATGAGATGTTGCATCAACTTCATTCACTGGAAATTTTAATTACATATGAGGATTTTGCTGAAGAATATACTGTTTTAAGATATGATATGTTGGGGAGATGTTTTAAAGGTTACTATCACAGGTCACCTGTCTTGTAGAAAAGAATGTACCTGTCCATGTGAATAACATATTTATTACAGAGACTTATTGACTTTGGAGCTTAAAGAACTGGAATCTGTAAGATTCAGGCATAATTGAAAAATAATGGACCATGCTAAGAAAAACACTATTTGACAATGTGGGCACATAGTTTGTGGGCTAATGAAGAAGAACTGACAATCAGTTCGTTACAAAAATGCCAGAAGATTGTCTTCATGTTTCAAAGTCATAACAGAATAATAGGTAAAGTAAGTATCTCCCTTTGGTATGAGATTGTAATGCATTTCATGTAATTTATACCCCATATATGTATTACTGACACTTCAGCATTTCAAATAACATTTTGAATAAGATTTCAAGGAAAGATTTGCATGTTTTTTTTTTCACCATGTCTCACCCATTGCCTGATTCTTACAAAGAATAGCATTTTTAAAAGTCTACAAGAATTTTACTTACAATAAGCTTATTTGATTCCTCAATCTTTTCTTCAAGTGTTTTCTGATCTACCTGTCCTATCTTACTACTCTCTAGGTGTATCATCTGGTATGGTATCTACAAAATAAAGAAGACCTATCTTACTACTCTCTAGGTGTATCATCTGGTATGGGATCTATAAATAAAGAAGACCTATCTAACTACTTTCTAGGTGTATCATCTGGTATGGGATCTATAAAATAAAAAAAGACCTATCTTACTACTCTCTAGGTGTATCATCTGGTATGGGATCTACAAAATAAAGAAGACCTATCTTACTACAACTCTAGGTGTATCATCTGGTATGGGATCTACAAAATAAAGAAGACCTATCTTACTACTCTCTAGGTGTATCATCTGGTATGGGATCTACAAAATAAAGAAGACCTATCTTACTACACTCTAGGTGTATCATCTGGTATGGGATCTACAAAATAAAAAAGACCTATCTTACTACTCTCTAGGTGTATCATCTGGTATGGGATCTATAAAATAAAGAAGACCTATCTTGGTACTCTCTAGGTATATCATCAAGTATGGGATTTTTAAAATACAGAAGATACCTTTGGTCATTATGAAGTTTTACTATTTTCTAGATGTCATGTGTGATGGAATCTAAATCTAAAGACAGTCTGATGGTAGACCATACTTTCAAAATCCTGTTATCAAAGACAAACCTGTTACAGTCTGGATATGGCTTATTACATCAATAAGCCAAAAAAAAAAGACCTGAAGATCCAAGTGGAGTTCACTGCCATAAAAGTTCATCAACTCTGGTACATAACACATTGTATTGAAATTGTCTATCCACACTGCACATTACAAATATCAAAAGCCTATCTTTAACAACAGCATAGTAACAACAGACTGGTAACTATATCCCTACAGGCAGACAGACAAACTAATCACTATAAAACGTCTGCCACTGTATGTGGCAGGGCCCTAATGAAATTTTCACTTGGTAGGTATAAATATTTCTCCTGTTCTACTATTATTTTCAAGTGTGATATTTTCATTGTAATCAAATTGACATACTACGTTTTTAAAAGTATAGAACAATAAAAATTAATGCTACTTGAAAACAAGAAGGCTTTTTATAGATGGGGCATATGTTGCAAGTGATTTTAATTACAGTCTGTTATCAACTTCTGTATGAGTTGGGTCATACCTAACATGACAACAGGTACAACTTCATGTTGAGTAAAGAGCAATGCAATAATGGATGTGTCTAAAGGGTAGTCAAGGGAACCAGAATATAAACAAAACATAACCATTAGACAAGGAAAATAAACACACACAACGTAGAACATGAATTAACAAGTACAAAGAAACAATAGTAAATGAACAACCCAGACCCCACTCAGAAGGTTTTCAATAAAATAAATCTTACCTTTTCAAGTAACATTTTAACTTCAGCTTCTTTTCTTTGACTCTTGGTCTGGTATGGATTAGATTCCATAGCATCATAATTAGGTTCTCCAGATCCTGAAAATTAATTACATGTAAGTATAAAACATAAACATGTGTTGAAATACACAAAGATAGAAGATGAGTTTCAATTGTTTTTCTAAATGAAATAAATCACACTTAATATTTACACGCACCATATACATTTATACATTTATTATTAAAATCTGCATGTTCTTTACTTTCATGTATTATAAAGTGTAAAGTGCAGAACATTTGTAGAAGAAAAAAAGTAGAAAAACAATTAGCTAAAGGATACCCACTCCTCACCCAAAAACCATAAGGTCAAAATAGAAACAAAGTCATCAAACAGAAGTTCCTGTTGCTTCAATCATAAATTTAATCTCTGGATATGGCATACATATATAAATGTTTTGTCAAAATATTAAGTGGCTGCAATAAGTTGTTGCAGAGAAAACTCGTATGAAACAGGTGTAGATGGGCAATTTGTGGAAATGAACAAACAGAAGGATACTTTAATCGCAATATATCTCCCGATTTTATAGTGGTGATAATATAAAAGCCTCTGATATTGTTTCAATTCACTACAAAGACATTTAAATGTTCTATACCTGGTATTATAAGACTTGAGAATCCATCGCTATGACCAACACCTAGAACATCTTCATATGGACAGAACTGAAGATTTTGAACTGAAGTGGGCATTCTTTGGGTCATGTATGGAGATGAAACAGTCTTTTGACAACAATCTTGGTATATCTGAAATGGCAAGAAAAGTATATAAAACTAGAAAAACTCTGAACAAACATATAGGAAGAAAACCCTGAGCTTGAATTGCACTCAAATGTCAAGCCCTTTAAGTTGGATTACCTTCCCTTGAAAAAATCTGAAAACAATTTTTCTTCTTATTGTACATATGCATAATATAAATTTTATAAAAATCCACTAAGTGGTTTCAGTGAACTTGCATTGCCAGCTCTGAACATAAAACACTACACATGTACATTCATGTATACATAAAGCTATTAATATATGATAAATAAAGTTAAATGGCAATAATTCAATATCTTAGATACCTCTACAATATTTCCTTTAGAAGCAGCTAGTAGATTTGTTTGACTGAAGGCAACATTGGAAGCTCCCATGCCTATCTTATAAGATTGTAACATCTTAAAATTCCGTAAATCCCAAATCTTCATTGTTCTATCTATACCAGATGTACACATGTACCTAAATAGAAATATCGATTGAAAAGATAGAAAAATTCCTTCGGTTGCATTACAAAAAAAACTTCTAAAACTCTTTCATGATAAATACAGACATGATTGTACGATGTCAACAAACAAACTGGATATTAGCAGAATCAGGAGTTAATATCAGTAACAAGAGAATCTTAACAATAAAATACAGATCTAAAAAAGGGGAATTCTACCTTTAAGCAGAAAAAATTAGGTCTGCAATTAATAATATGTTTTAAAAGAAATCAAGTCTACAAAACTTCATAACCCTCAACTCAATGCATACTTAAAAAGTCTTAAATCAATTACACACACAACCAGAGGAAAACTATTAACCAAAACTTTCAAAAATTTGCCCTATTCAGGACTTAAGTACAAGTAGTAGAAATGAATAAGGAAAGCAGAGAATGGTAAACTTAAAGATAATTCTTTGTCAAGGTTCTATCAATAATAATTATACTAGCATGTAAATATCTTGATTTTTGTGGAATTTTTAACAATTCAGCGATATCGAGCAAAAATGTTCATTTCATATAATGTAACTTGGCATTTTAGCTACACCCCCTTACTACAGATATCTTAATACACTACAGCATGCATGTAAATTACAAACAGTGCAACCTATTGACAGTATTGATCCATGTTAAAAAAAAATATTTTATATTATAATAACAATGTACTGTTATTTAAATTTTGTTTACTGGTGTCTTTTGAATTCAAATATAAGAATTGTTTTCAATTGTTGATTAGATCATGGGATATAAACAACTTTGGGTAACTTTATGCTGCAACAGGCTTTGTGATTTTTTTTTTTTTTCAGCGTAAATTGACCCAAAGTCGTATATACACCATAACCTAATAAGCTAATGAAAACAATCCTTAAATGATCTTCCAAATCCCAAGGTTTGATAAACATAGCCATGAAAAACTGTACCTGACAGGCTAAAATCAAGCTCTCATAACACAAGGTCTCACTAACCATTTCTAACGTTTCCATTACTTTATATGTTAAACAAATAATTTTCCAAGTTTCACTGTCAATTCCCAGGACAAATGACACCTTAAAGTTGCATACCATTGCAAAGCTTGGAAAATAAGGCTTTCAAAATCATCATTCTAATGGTACAATGACTGTAGAAATTCTTCACAAAATTTACTTGAATAAAAAAATACTGAAAATCAACATTTTTACCTTTTCTGCTGACAGCATGGAGGCAAATTACTCGCACATGTAAACAATATTCATTCACTTTTGTAGTAAATGTCATATATGACTTTAAAGTACACATTCTCAGCTTTATTTTGACTTCTTTTAATCAGAATACACACAAATAGTGCACTTACAATGCATAGGTCTAGGTTCAGTGTATTTTTGGTACCACATAGGGGGGGGGGGGGTGGCCATTTGACCCAGAAGTGGTTAGTGAGGCCTAATTCCAAAATTACTTGATCATTTCCTATTTATTACCTGCCCTTGTTGTCAACAGCAACAGATCGTACACCACCACCATGACAAAGCATTTTAACCAATGATTCTTTAACATTTGGAGACCACATGGTGACAGTACCTGCAAAAATACATTTAAATTACCTTTTATCTATTCTAGGATGATTTCTACGAAGATGAAATCAGAAATCAACAAAAGTAAATATGGAGTCAAAAAAAGAATTGTAATGGTAAAATCAGGTTCTGAAAAATAATGGAAGAAAATCATCCCTGATTTATTGCACTAGTATACCATGCAAGTATGCTTTGCAGAAAATAATGAAAAGTATTTTTAAAAATACATATGGCGTACATGTAAATTCCACTGAGGAGATAATAAAAGTTGATAGTTCCTTTGTCCACGTAACTATTTTCTTGTGAAAAAAAAATGGGAAAATTGCTTTTTGTATGTGCACATTATCCTAACATTACTGACTGGTATTTACTAGCTGTATATAATTTAAAGCAAAATTTTGTGTAAGGTAAGTTAGGACGAGTTGCAGTCAAATTTATGTGGATGTCTGCTATAATGAAAAGTATTTTATTACAACAAGAAAAGAAATATACATGCAATCATTCTTACACAATATAAATGATAGTTGTGGATGGTGTATTTAAATAAAAGAAAAATGACTAACCCCCAGTATGTCCAAGACATATAACAGCATTTTGTGGGTTCTGACACATGACATCAAGTCTTCCCATCCCTGTACTATGTCCTGCTACCTTCTGTCCTATAGATACATCTATCCACTGTACATAACCTTTACTATTCTGTAAGATAGGTAACTATGTTAATATGTGACAAGATAGGTTACTATCTTAATATGTGACAAGATAGTTTATTACTGTACATAACCTTTACTATTCTGTAAGATAGGTTACTATGTTAATATGTGACAAGATAGGTTACTATGTTAATATGTGACAAAACTTCACTCTATGGATAGGAGTATACAATTTTATCAGCTTTATTTTTCGCGTCCATAAGTATGGTTTACAGGAGATAATTGTGAAAAATCTGGCCTTAAATTTGGCAAGCTTTAATTTTATTTAATTTTTTCTACTCCCAAAACCTTGCGAATATTAGCGAAAATTAGAACCCAGCAAAAATTTCCAGCTATACAGTATCACTTGTCCTAGGGAATAGGACAATCTTTAATGTAAAACCCTTTTGGACACTACATTTCTTTGATTCTGAAATTTGATAGTCTTCCAATTTGATGATGAATGCTTTATTATTATTTTTTTGTATACAACCAATGACATTCAAGTAATGTCTAAGCATAACTTACTAACCAAAAATCTACAAGAATTATAAACTTACAGCAGATGCTAAGAGAAAATGATATGGCAGAAATTCTAACTTTAAAACACAGTCTAACATCTTTAAACAATGTAACTCTATGCCCTGGTTATCATAGATATAAGTCCATTGTTTCTGGGCCACTGCAAACATGGTTTCCTGATGTAACCATCTGAAAAAATTAAAGTGATAAAAAATAATTGACCATAATTATAAGATCCATCAAAACAAACATCAATCCACCATACACAAAATTTATGTTGAAAATAGCAAAGAATAATTTAATATCAGAAGTAACATGCTTTCTGATTGGATAAAGAATTTTATCCTTTATCTCATAGACCAAATTTTTTAATGTTTCTATGACATCATCATCCTTTTTTTTAATGATGTACCCACTGAATTTTGATACTAAAATTTTGAAACCACAATTAAATGATAAGGAATGACTGTTATATTTTTTCTGTCTATTTGAAATAACCTCAATGGCCATGGTGCACACTTGAAAACAACTTGCTGAGCAGGTTAGTTAGTGTGCACCACAAGACTGAGGTTATTTCTTCATTGACCGAAAAAAAAATAACAGCCATTCCTTAAATAATGAAGAAAATCAATATAAGATAAGCAATTGGTTATCGTGAATAATAAAAATATGATCACTCCTGCAAAGAATGCGTTAAGATTTAACTTGTGCACAGAACAAGTTTCGCACACTGGTTAAATCCACGCATTCTTTAGCAATCATGATCATATTTTGGTTATTCATACTTTCCAATTAATTATCCAATTAATAATAAATTTTTGTATATAAATATAGTTGTGATATATATCATACTTTCCTTTTTATCAAGTATTTTAAGCAAACTGGGAAAAGCCCAGTGCAGAACAGCAAAGAATTCCAATCTAATTAAAATTAGACCTATCAATTGTTCCATTCAGTCAATGCATGTAGTAACTAAATGGAACAATTGATAGGTCTAATTTTAGATTGTAAAGAATTCCATCAAACTAAAGCACAGCAGATCATGTGATAAATGTCATATCTGACTTAAGGCAGGCATTTGTTCGGCATTAATTAACATATTTAGGCTATTAACTTTTTTGAATGAATGATCATACAACTATTTTACATGTACCGGTAATTCCTTTTAGACATCTATCTACATTTTTTCGAAAAAGTCAAAATAAAACTCTTACAATACAATTATACCATAAACAGTAAAATTGATACTGTAAAGCCATAATAAAAAAAATTCCTAGATTCTCATCCAACTTTTATTAAAAATTTGGGTAGGGGGAAGAACTTTATTTTTTATATTATTTTTTTTCCCTTCAGAAACTGTCACTCATGCTGAAAAAACTAGCGTTCTTGTTATGACCATCTATATGTGCTTGGTGATTGATTTTACCAGCACAAAGATTTGCTTCAAAGTATATATTTTCTACTGCTACATCTTTACCAGTTTTCAAAAAAAGCAGCCACAAATTATGATTTTCAAACTGAAAGTTACTAAATAATGATTATTATAAATCATGTCCAGACAAGACAAGGAATATTTCCAGAAATTTGAGTCAGAGAATATTTTTCAAAACACATTTTGAAAATTAAGAAAAAATTTGGGCAGGCATGATAAATCGTACCATTGCATTGTATGCAATGGTACAATTTACTTGCATAGTGCCTAGATGACAATCTAGGATTTTTTTTTATTATGGTCTAATGGAAATTTACTGCATATTATATTCGTCATAAAATAAATGGACAAAAGGAACATACTTAACATCATGAATTGTTTCCATTACATTCATTTCACATAATAATTTCTTAGTCTGCCAATCAATAGCAGCCACATGACCTTTAGCGCCACCTATCAGCAAGAACCGCCCATTTCTGGTGTAATGTATCCTGTATGGGCCAAAATCTTTCAATGTCAGTTCAAAATACTAAAAATAGAGTAAAATATGTTTAAATCAAATTTTCAATCTAGAAACAAGAATAATTATTGAGTTAATATGGAGTTTGTTGCTCACACATAAATTTACTTATCTAATGAAGAACTGAAATCAACTTTGGTACACTTAAGTCCATATGAAATTCAGACACTGCCTAATGTAGCGGCGATTCTTGGTGTAGAAAAACCCATCAAACAAATTATATCATACTTCTGAGTAGCAATAGTCCTTTCTGTATTTAGATTTGTACTTTTGAGAAAACCATACATTGATATCCCACTAAATTCAACCAAATCAAACCAAATCAAGAAAGATAACTCTTGTATAGTGTCAATTTCATACAAAATCTATACAATTTTTACCTAAGAAGTGCAAGAACCAAATGACAAAGTTAGACTGGTTTGTAGTCTGTAACTATTATTGAGTTATAAATACATGTAAATGAGAATTTGGTGGGTTTTTGACATGCATGAATCACCTCTGGTCTGGTTTTTACAAAGACTGCTACTTAATATTATAAAAGGGTAAGATAAAAATTATTGAAGCAACTTTCATTTATTGTGACGTACAGTTTTCATCATCTTAAAAAGACTTTCTAATGTATAACTGAAAACAAATTTGTCTTACATGTTCAGTGGGGCTTCCTTAACTAGTAAAATTGGCTTTCACGTACCTTTGAAGCACTAGTAATGTCTACAGCCTTGGCTATATCATGTTGAGAAAGACTGGTGGTATCTTCATCAGAATCTGCCTCAAGAAAGCTGTAATTAAAATTAGAAATAGTAAGGATTTAAAACAAACTTCTATTAGTTTGCATGTCATCTGGAGTACTTTCCATTATATGCTTCATTCCAGTTGAACCATAAATTTGTGTACCATTATTGGTTCGTATCAAGTGGTTCGTTTCAGATGACGAACCAGATGAACGGAAGTAGAATTAGAGAAAGTTGGTTTGTACCGGTTAATGGAAAACAAGCCTGTTTTTTTTTATTGTGAAAAAACATCCAAAACCAAATCAATATATTTACAATGCATGACATATAGATTCTCATTCAGTTATGAGTAAATTGTAAAATAAAGATTTCAAAATGTGAACTTTAGGAAGAATGGTGATTCTGAATTTTTCCTTAAGAGTGTGAAGGAATAATTTATATAAAAAATAGGGTGAAGGAGAATTGGTTTCTTCCATCAAATCTTTTGAAAACTTGTGAGAGTTTGTGTGCTTTTTTTTTATTTTTCTATAAGCATAAGGACTGTCAACAGCATAGATAATGGTGTAACAGTTTACACTATTTTTATGATGGACAAAAAACTTTAAAAATTAGTATGCTCAAGAATACATTCTCAAACAATGAAATTTGTAACTGAGAATGTTAACACCAACAGTCGTTTTCACAAAAGTTTGTAAGTATAAAGTTAGTCATAAGTTGTGACTTTGCAATACTTTGATCTACATGTATTATGACTTCACAATGCTTTGATCTACATGTATTATGACTTCACAATACTTTGATCTACATGTATTATGACTTCACAATACTTTGATCTACATGTATTATGATTTTACAATACTTTGATTTATTATGACGTTTGAACTTACAACTAATTTTACATTTAAGATTTTTTTGGGGAAAAGAATTGCAAGTTTCTGAGAAGATTTAAAATCTACAAAAAAAATGTAGTAACAAAAACAGTATAAGTTTTCTAATTTAAACAATCCACTGACTTATTAATATTTTTACCCAGAACTTTCTTGTAATAACAATTCTGCTCTGGCTGCTTGTTTTGCTGCTAGTTCTAATTTTTGTTTTTTCTGTTTAAACTGTTTTGTGTGGAATACTGTTCTGGCTGTTATCTGAAAATATAGAAAAAAAATAATAGTTAATTTTGAAAATGTTTCAAACTTTCAATTAATCTAGCCTATCAAAGACTATAGACCCTTTTGTGATAATTTAATGAGCAGGCTCAGTTGGTACTATGGTACTACTTCAGTGAGGTTTTGCAACACTTTCCAATAAATATTTGATTGAAAATGTTTAAGTTTTTAAAGAAGGATGTAGCATTTACCTCACCGAAGTAACATACCAGCTGAGCCTGCTCTGAAACTCATGAAAGGGTCTATTCACTTTGATACCAGTATCACAATTCAATATTTGTAAAAAAATAAAATGTTGAACTGGCAATATCTAAATGTTTCAGTTAAAAAGGTCTTAGGTACTTGTAACTAATCTTGCAAGTAATTTCTTGATCATTTTCAAATTCTGATAAAGGAAACAAAATGGTGCAAGCCTATGCAAGATAAACATAACTTAAAGTTTAATCCAAATTGAATGGTTATAATAGAGGTTCATACCTTATTAGAAACCTGTGACATAAATTTATTACAGAATAGATAAATGTTCATTCTGAGTAAAACTGAGCAATTGTTTTTCAAAATATGGAGACACTGAATAGTTAATGCAGCTCACTGGGCTGATTGCAGACATTTTGAAAAGGGGACCCAACCAAGGCTTCCAAGAAAAAGGGGGAGTTAGGACATTATTTGCCATTTTTTGTCAATTTTACACATGTAGATGACAAATTTTCCAAGAAAAGGGGTGCAAACCCTCTGTGCCCCTTCTGGATCTGCCACTGGCTTCAACTAAAAAGATAATGGCTTACATTTTTCATATTACTTCCATGCTTGTATTTCTCGATTTTCTCCATTGAGACAGGTTTGTCACCTGGAAAGGGGTCATGCTACAAGATAAAAATTTCAGTGTAAGAACAAACTTGATGGCATTAGCATACTTAAATTTGTAAAAATGAAAACTGAGAAATTGCATTTGAACCTTGACTGTAAATTTACATGTATAACATGGTTATTGAAATAAATTATCATGCAAATTTTTTCTAGAGACCCAGGAAAAGCTACAAATGTATATATAAATATGAATATTTATACCAGACAATTGTAGTAGAGGTCTAAATTGTTGTATCTTTTTAATTCTTACATGAAAACTTTGCCAAACATAAAATTCTCATATGAATAATGTACTGTAAATATGACAATTTTCACAAGAGAACATTCTCACAATTTGCTTAATATTGCGTGTGGGTGTAAATTTTGCAGACAGACATCGTAACATCATAGAGAATTTGAAGAAGGAAATGTTCATTTGAATTTTTTTTATGGATTCTACATGAAGTGAAACTTACCTTTACAAATATAATGTATGTATATTTTAATGGTAAGCTGATATTGAAGCAATAGAACTTGAAATGGCAGAGGTGAAAATATTCATGTAAGATAGCAACTTACATCCCTTAACCTGTCATTCTGTTTCCTCCTCTTTTGGAAATATCCTCCATCTCCTTTTTTCTGCCGTTTCTTCTTTTTGAACTGTTCTTTTTTCCATTTGTTTATAGTTGTATTATCTATGTTGTAAACTTCTTCTTTAGAGGAGTCAAAATACCTTGCTGCCTTCTTTTTTATCAAAGCTTTGTCCTTCTTCTACATGCAGTAAAGAGATAGAGAAATCCAGAGTTAGAGAGACTTAAATTGATAGATTTGATGCAACTATACACATGTGTATATGTATCACTCTATTATTTATTGCATGTACTGTATGAGACACCAGGTGACCCGTTAAACCTGAAACTCTTCCTAAGAAAACAAAAGTTTGAAAATATTGGTACAACAGCTGCTTCATTTCTTTGATCCTTGGTCTCAAACAATGACGTCATTTCAAGACTAAATTAAATTGAATGATAACAGTGGTTCCCCAGTATTTCTTTTTAACACACATTGGTTCAGCTACATGTAAATCACTACCATTTACAAGACCAAATCAATTTTGACCAAACAGATTTTTTGGGGAATTTAAAAAAAAATGTAAAATAAACAAGAAAAACAACATTGACATAGTTTTCATTGTCTCATTCTCTGGCAAAGTTAATGCTTATAAGCACAAGTGCTCAATATAGGGATTTTTTAAATTTTAAAATCAAAACAACCAGTTACAAACATCTTTTTTTCACATTCAGATTTAGCATAGGTAGTGTAGAACCTTATGGGAATCACTGTACATGTGATAAATGGTTTGGAAACAAACTCAAGGTCATGCAGTCAAGTCTTACTAAATGTGAGTTAGACACACATAAATTAAAAGCAATGTTTTTCTTTCATTTACATAGATCCTTTTGTGTCAACTGTAGGATAGTTGATTAGCATGTGTGATAAACTGATAAATACATTTTGTTCTTTTGCAAGGTAGGGCTTGGGGTAGAACAAAATAATTTTCCTCATAGAAGCATGCTCAATGAACTGCCCCCTTTCTAAGTTAACATCTTTCTCTTCTCTTCGAACTTTCTAATAACTGCCTTGATTGGCAAATATATTCCACAGGTATGTCAGCTTCTATACTCTTTACAGTTTCCGCTATATAGATAACATATTATCTTTAAACAATCCTAATTTCGGGGATTTGATACATTGCATCTACCCAAAAGAACTTGAGATAAAGGATACTACAGACACTGTGAAGTCAGCCTCATATTTTGACCTACACTTAGAAATTGATGGTAAAGGAAAACTATTGACCAAACTTTACAACAAACGTGATGATTTTTCATTCAGAATTGTCAACTTTCCTTTCATCTGTGGCAACATCCTTTCGGCTCCTGCGTATGGAGTGTTCATATCACAACTCATATGTTATGCCAGAGCTTGCCGAAACTACGCAGACTTTTTGTATCACGCTAGAACTCTAACAAATAGGCTTCTGGAACAGGGTTATGTTGCTACAAGATTGAAGTCATCACTACAGAAGTTTTATGGTCGTCATCATGAACTCATGGATCGTTATGGTGTATCCATCAGCACCATGAAAACTGATTTATTCAACGGGTCATAGATTTCCTTTCCTCTTTTGTCTACCCCGGACTTGACTTTTTATGAGCAACTTGGCGGGTGTTTCTAGAAAAGCAGAGGATGCTTACCCTACCAGTGCACCTGGTCCATGCTCCCAGTTTTTAGTGGAGTCCGAATTGCTCATTTACTTTTGTTACTTTGTATGTATGATTTTAGTTACTTTATGTTCTTTGTAGTGTATGTCTGTTTACATGCCTGGATTACATTCTTTTGATTACCACTATAACCTTGGTTCCCTTGATTACTCTTATACAGCCTCGATGAGACAGGATAGGCCATTGCACGTTGGAAAATTGTATATTGTTTTATGATAAAACGGACTAAATTTCAGGTGAGAATAGAGATTATGGATCATTTCAATATCATTGCATACATTTTACTGTTATATTCACTTGGTTCATTATTTATCGTGACTGTTTAAGAATTAGTGTATTGATAGTCCTGGATAGCTACCATATTTTATGAAAATACTACAGATGAGAAGTTTTTACAGGACAAATACTTACGATTTCTTTCTCCATATTTTCATCAGAAGACATGATTGCAACGTTAACTGAAGTTTGTTTACAATTTTAACTTTCCATGTGCTACTTCCGGTTACCTTCACAAAATTAAATGAATTATCCCGCAAGCGCACCCAAATGACAATATCAAACTTATTAATCATAAGTCACCAACCATTATCATACTTAGTGGAGAAGGGGGATGGGGTGAGTGTGCTTGTTTCGAAGAAAAGAATATTTCAAATTAGAGCAATTTTTTTTCTTATACGCACGAATGGACAGATAAAAAAAAATATTATTCAATATTCCACCATATATATACTCATTTCCAATAAAATGTGCTACATAAATCCAAGCCCCCCACCTCCTCAAGAAGAAATAAAAAAAATTTCTGTGAATGATAAAAAAACTAATAAGGGTAAATTAAACCTGATACTTTTTTCAGGCATACATTGTACATACTTAATTTAAAATTTAAAAAAAAAAATAGAAATTAACTTTACTTTTAGATGATTAAGTAAAGGCACCGATCATTTCATCAGCTAGGATCCTTTTGAAAAAAAAAATGTTTCAAATTTTGGTGAGAAAAAATTTTGTTCATGCACCAATAAAAAATATACATATTTTTTCCCTAGTACTTAACAAGACAGATTTTCAAATACATGTAAAAATATTGATTTTGGTTGCTGCTAAAATATAAATTAGTCCATGGGCTAGGAGGGTCCACCGTGCACCCCCACTCATTAACTTCATGGTGATTTTTAGGTACCTTTATACCTCCCATTACCGAATAAATTTGTCATCAAAGAATATTCTCGGATTCTTTTTCAGTATAAGCCTATATTTGTACCCCAGTGAGTCAAAAAGCCAAGATTTTTGTGACTCAGTTGTTTGAGCGTCTAAGCCTTCCTGGGGCAGCATGTGTGAACAAACTAGGGAAACAAATTGAGGTATCATCGTGTAGTCCGATGTCTCAGCTTTACAATTGTACCTACACAGTTGCGGTAACACTTAGGGTTACCAACATGTCTATTGTACACCGTTTATATGCCTATTAGTTCATGTTAAGGTATTTTTTTCATAGGTAGGGGTGGCAATTTTCAACTTAACTTGACTTAGAAAAGTTCAAATATTTATTACGTCGGCTCATTTGGACGCTAAGACACTATATTAATGTACCGTATTACACAAAAGCTTGTTTAAACTACGGTATTCTGAAACAAGAGGCTCCCAGGAGTCGTTCACCTGTTTAATTTTTTGCTTTTCCAGGGCAATAATTCTAACATGAAATTGTCCGACAATTTTGACCCCATGAAGACTTTGGTAGGACTTATCATGAGGATCATTTAACCAAGTTTCATTCTATTTATTATAATTTTCAAGATATTGACTGAAAACTGCAAAGAACTTATTTTTTTTGCCTTTCAAGGGCAATTACTCTTATATGGAGGAGTGTGACAACTTTGATCCCTGGAGACTTTTGTAGGCCTTAATAATAAGAATCATTTCAGCAATTGAAAGTTCATTCTATCTATCATAGTTTTCAAGATATAGGCTGAAAACTGTAAAAAAAAAAAAAAAAGAAAAAAAAGTCATTTTTCAATGACACTTACATGGAGTCGTCTGACAACTTTGATCTTTTGTAGACTTTTGTAGGCCTAATAATGATATTTCAGCAATTGAGACATACTTTGATTCCTTGTAGACTTTTGTAGGCCTTCTAATGATATTTCAGCAATTGAGAGATATTGGCCAGACCTAACGGTTTTGGAGATATATGCAAAAAACTACTGTACGATCCCTATGTTCTATCTTTAGTAAAGGCGGCCATGTTTTTTAACCGATCAAAAATCCAAAAAATCATTTTGTTAAGAATACCCTAAAAAACAAAAATACTAACTTTCACTGAATAGAGTATAGTAGTTTTTGAGAAGAAGATTTTTGAACGTCATAACATCAAAAACAGCAAAAAACGTCTAATAAGGGCAATAACTCCAACATGAATCAACAGATTTTCACAAAAATTTGACTACAGATAGATCTCATCATGCTGAATACTTTTACTTTGTCAGAATTTGGCTAAACCTAACGGTTTTGGATGTATATGCAAAAATCTGCTGTCTGACGCATATTTTTTTATTTTTAGTAAAGGCGGCCATGTTTTTTAACCGATCAAAAATCCAAAGGGAACTTTTTTGCAGGATACTCTAAGGAACAGTCATTATAAGTTTCATGGAAACTATTCAGTAGTTTCAGAGGAGAAGATGTTTGAAGAAATTGTTAACGACGACGACGACGATGGATGCGAAATGATGGCAATAGCTCACATGGCCTAGGGCCAGGTGAGCTTAAAAAGGAAATATCAGGTGATATAGAAAGAGTAATCAAGGGAACCAAGGTTATAAGGTTATAGCGGTAATCAAAAGAATATAATCCAGGGACAAAGACCAGGCATGGAAAACAGACACACACAACAAAGAACATAAAGTAACTAAAATCATACATACAAAGTAACAAAAGTAAATGAGCAACTCGGACTCCACTAAAAACTGGGAGCATGGACCAGGTGCACCGGTAAGCGTCCTCTGCTTTTCTAGAAACACCCGCCGAGTTGCCCATAAAAAGTCAAGTCCGGGGTAGACAAACGAGGAAAGGTAAACTATGACCCGTTGAATAAATCATTTTTCATGATGCTGATGGATACATCATAACGATCCACGAGTTCATGATGACGACCATAAAACTTCTGTAGTGATGACTTCAATCTTGTAGCAACATAACCCTGTTCCAGAAGCCTATTTGTTAGAGTTCTAGCGTGATACAAAAAGTCTGCGTAGTTTCGGCAAGCTCTGGCATAACGTATGAGTTGTGGTATGAACACTCCATACGCAGGAGCCGAAGGTAACCCTCCATCTCCATATACGTTCAACGTAACCCTCCATCTCCACATACGTTCACGGGAACGGAGGATGGAGGGTTACTTTATCAATATCATAACTACAAAATCTCCTGAAAGCGCCTGAAAGAATACTTTATATTTGCAGCAAGAATTTGTTTTTAATGTTGGTATCTAATCGGATAATTGTGATAGAAAAAATGCAAATGTTATTCACAAAGTTAATGAGTACCGCGTCTTGATTTTTTTTCTTCGTTCTTGCACTACTTCCCTCGGGCATCACACGGGCGATATTGCACTTTCGTTCCGCACATATAAATAACCGACAGATGAAAGGAAAGTTGACAAATCTGAATGAAAAATCATCACGTTTGTCGTAAAGTTTGGCCAATAGTTTTCCTTTACCATCGATTTCTAAGTGTAGGTCAAGATATGAGGCTGACCTCACAGTGTCTGTAGTATCTTTTATCTCAAGTTCTTTTGGGTAGATGCGATGTATCAAATCCCCGAAATTAGGATTGTTTAAAGATAATACGTCATCTATATAGCGGAAACTGAGATTGAAGGATCTAGCCAAACGATATTCTTTCTTTCTGATCAAATCAGCTATAAAGTCAGCCTCATAAGAGTGAAGAAATAGGTCAGCAAGTAAACGAGCACAATTTGTTCCCATTGGAATGCCAACCGTTTGTTGAAAAACACGTCCACCACACTGGACAAATATGTTGTCAATTAAAAATTCCAGCATTTTGTAAACATCTTCCTCTGTATATTTGGAAGATGATTTGGAATTATTAGAAAAAAAATCTGAAAGTTCCCAGTTGTTTCAATTTTACAGTAATTGTACCCCAGAAAGAAAATCTAAGCGCTCAATTGATCAGATACGTTGGGTACATCATTATCTTAAGTATGAATGCCTTAAATATGAGTTTTACGGCGTCAGTATGCCGTGAATGAGAATTCTGTTAGGTACCGAGACCAGTTTTCTAAGGGTAGGGGTAATATTTTTAACATTTTTTAAAAATTCTATCTTGAAATTTATTTTTTTGTGGTTTATTTATGTATGTTAGTCGAGCAATAATTTTTTGAGAAGATTTCGGGTGACTTTTTACAGAAAAATCGAAAAGCCTATTTTTTGCATTTTTTGATACATTCTGACCACAAAAATTGCTAAAATTCATCAAAAGAACCCCAGAAGTATAAATTGTGATAATACTAAACAGGAAATACCAAATAAGCCATTTTGTAGACAGAAAAAGTTTGGAGAATAAAACAAAAAAACGTAAAAAAAACGGATTTTTGCCTCAATGAGGTATAAAAAGTAGCCAAAAAAAATACAAAAATGCTTCAGCTGATTTTTTGGCGACAAAAAAGTTCGTAAAGGGGAGGCTTAAGGGTACCTGAAAATCATATTTTGGTTGATGAGTGGGAAGGGGGGTGCACGGGGGGTTATCTCAGCCCACATACTAAATAAAAAATTTGCCTTTGTGTGCTAAAATTCTGATCTGATTTCGAATCCCAGCCCCCTCCCCCCTATCATGACAAAAATGGTCAGAACCTAAGTCATGATCTCAATAAATTTCATATTCATATAAATAATATAAGAAAATACATATTTCATACAGGGCTAGGTTTTACAAAAAGTTGTTCAACTCTACATATATTTAATCAGGAACTTCATATACTCCTTCAGTTCATAAACTAGTGGTATAATTACAGATTCACTGGAGTAGCATGTTGTATTATTTTAATACAGATTAATTATTCAGACAAGATTGCATGTTCAGAATAATTTAATTTTTCTTACAAACAAATCACTATATGAACATCCTTTTTTACCTCTACTTTCTAAACCACCTATAATACTTTGAGTGGCTCTTAAATCACTATTGAAACATACTGGATAAATTTACACTATTTAGATTTGACATAATATTAGATCAACCTGTGGTGGATTTGTAACTAAGATGTTGTCTATAAGATTTGCAATATGCTGGTGAAATACTCTATAGTACATGTATTTGAGAAACCAATGAGCTACCTTGAAAATAAATAAAACATGATGATTCTTTAAGTGATATTTTAATGAAAGAAAGCCTTCCACTTCATTTAACTGTATTCACTGACATAGTGCATAGTAAGAATTAAAACACCTGTCAGCAATGAATGATATACTGCAGATTAACATACCAAAAAAATCACTTTTTATGCACTTTTATATATCATGATCAAAAATCATACCATTTAATCACAGGTACACATGGTCATGACATACTTTGCCCTCTCTTCTCTGACCCTCCCCCCCAAAAAAATATATTTTCTGATTAATTGTAACTTCCAACTTTTATTATCACTTGGTTATGATTTCTCTATGATTTTGCAGTTGTACAAATTTATTTACACACCAAAATACGGAAAAAAAACTTAAGTGATCAGCTGAAACCTCAGTAACCTCATCTTGCATTGATTAATTGAAGCATCCTAACAAAAATCATGAAAACTAATGGCATCATTTATACATGTACTCCTGCAAATGTATTTCCAAGACTAATGACTAAAAAATTGCCTGAATTACTGTACATGTACATTCAAAATAAAATGCAAATCTGCTAGCAATGCTAGATGTCTATTCATAATATGGAATGCTTTTTCTTAGAATGTAACCTATGAATATTTTTTTTTGTGTTTCTCCTCAGTCTAAATTTTGTAAACCTAGAGATATACATGTAATATAAACATATGGGTCTAATTGCATTGATCATTTTAATTATTTGTTTGCAAATCGCCCAGTCAGCTTTAATTTATACACAAATGAAGTTTCTATTTAATTTTCAATCTGTACATGGGATTTAAAAATTGATCTGAAAATCATTGTAATAAGTTCACATACCAAAACTATAGTTTTGTCCATTTCCATCATGAAAATAGATTTGAGCCTGTGTATAATGATGTTTTGGGGCAAGCTGCAACCTGCCTGGTTGTATAAGGTTATCCTCAATGTTCATAGAAGACCAATGGGTGGCCGGCTGACATTTTCAGCACAGCATAGTTCTTGTCTCTTTGACATATACACCATATCCATTCTTGTTACATTATTCACAATACTGTAGTCTCTCTCTATTGTTTTAACCCACATTGACAACATAAGTGTTTGTGTATAATCAATCTCTCAAATAAAAATGAGAAACTCCTGCTCAGTCAGTTTTTATTTATAAATAATGGATGAAGCATTGTATAATCTACACATATAAAATGTTAATTGTCCATTATGCCTTTGCTGCAGCTTTCACTTGTGCTTGTTGAAACTGTTGTTGTAATTTTTGTAAACTTTCTTTTGTTGAATCTTGCTTCTTTTCAATATCTTTTATAGCATCTTCATGTCTCTTACTACAGAAAGAAAATACATTGCAAAAACAGATGATATTTATTCTTAGTATTTTTGAGTTATAGACCAAAAACAAAATATCAACCCATTATTGTACAAGTAAAGTCATATAACTCAAGAAAGGCATTAAATTGCACATTAAAATATACCCTGCCATGTTGAAATTTTTTTTTTATTGGGGGGTGTGGGGGGGGGGGGGTAAAAACAACTTAAAATGGCCATATTTTTAGTAGACAATCCGATCAAACTAAAATTTGAAATGGATGTGTATTTTATGATACTTAATAGCATACAAATTTTAAGAAAGATTCTTCAATATTTTTATAGTTATCACCTGGAAACAGTTGGGGGACGGACAGACAAATGGATTGGTGAAAATACAACTTTTCCGTAATTATCACATACAGTCCCTGAACCGATCAGAATTGACGGATTGATGACCGTTGACTGATTGATCGGTGACAGATCGATAATTGATGACCAATTTGATTGCAGTTTTGTTATGTAAAATGATGGATGATGTGTTAAAAATAAAACAAATGTAAATTAATTGATATTTAATTAACTGCATTATGTTTACATGTGTTAAATTGACAAAAAAAAACAACGGAATCTGTAAAACATATTGAGTGCTCTGTGGTCAAGTGAGGCAATCAAAGGTTTAATGGATCAATTTAACGGATTGATGACTGATCGGAAAATGAACGGTGATCGATGACAATCACAATTTTTGTTGCACAGACCGGTTCAGGTCATGTACAGTGGAAGTACTATTATTCATGGGAATCAATTTTTGTTCTTATGGGGAAAATTATCAGTTCATTGATTCTTGAATTTGTGGAATTGACAACTCTATCATACAAATGAATGGGAAATTTCATTTTTGTTGGGAACTAAATTTCATGGTTTACAAAACCAAAGAGAGCCACAAAATTGGTACCCCACAAACAATAATACTTTCACAGTAATACTTCCCCACTTCATAAGGCCAGGTACAAACATGGAAAATTGGAAATTAAAATAACTTGAAAAGGAGCTCATAACAATAGAAAGAAACAATGTCAATGTACCAAAGTTAAATCCTGTCTAGAAATGAAAATGTAATTTTCAGTTTTCAAGGATCTTTAAAAGGGCAAGCATTCTGATCATGAATTATATATTGTTACAAAAAAATCAGCACAGCACAACATTTTTACACTACACTTACATCAACCTATGGAAAATTAAATTATTGTTACATTACCAAATATTACCATTTTATTTGAGCTTTTCAGGAGTTCTTTTTACATATAACTGACCAGTATACATGTACACACATTTATTATATAATGTACCTAGTGGAGAAATTTCAAATTTATATGCAATCCAAAAATACTTACACTAAATTTGAAATATAATCTATTCTTTTCTGTACATTCTGTTTTGACTCCTCTAAGTTCTGTTTCACCAACACTGGACCAATCATTTTGTAAACTGAAGCATCTTTTTCTAATTTTTCAAGTTCCTTAAAAAATAAACAGCAAACTGAACTATCAATTTGAAAACAACATATTCTTTTGACATTGTAAAATAATAAATAACGTATTAATATATTTCAACTGTAATTTCTTAGTATTTTTTGCAGTGACAGATAAATAAATTCCAATTTTTCTATATAATCAACTACCTAAAACTTTTCAAGCAAAAGACAGCAGGTTTTCCCCTGTCCAGATCCACCTATGTTTTGGCAGCAAGTTTGGCTGCTGGGATAGCTTTCAAGTAGTTGTGTCTTTATTTGCCATATAGAAATGATAGAATCAAAGTATATCCAAATACTTTTCTGCATGTTCATCATATTACAGTCATCTCTTACATCAGTATTATAATGTTCTAAATCAGTGTTATTATTAACCTTAAATTACCTAAAAAAAAGGTCATTTCTCAAATGAAAGTTTCCCAACTTTAAAAAAATGGCTAACAATTACCCCAAATAAGATTATTTTCCAATTGGCAGTCAAAAGAGATGAATATGGTATTTTAGCTTATAATTACACTAATAAATTGTTCATGACTTGTGTTTTTCTTATTAACCTCTATAGGATTTATGATTTAAGCTAGAAATTCAAGGTTTTGTACAGACATCCCAAATTTCCCAATTTAAAAAAAATATGCATTATTTCCCAATTAAAACAGTATGGGGTAGTTTTGAGAAGGATAACAATATCATAGTAAATGAGTGCACAGTTAAGTGACTATGACTGAATACAATTTTATTTACTATTTTTTGTAAGTTTTTTTTAAGATGTTACTTATGAGATACTAACTTCTTTGACCATACTGTTTTCTGTAAGTTGGCCTTCAAGTTGTTGTCTCTGACCAATGTTTTTCTGCAAGTCTAAAAAGAGAATAAATTAGCTGTTTTATTGCAACTATTATAAGTACTCAAAAAGTAATACAATCAAGTTTCATAGTACTAAATTTTCATTCTTTCAATAAAGTACCTTTTTCAAATTTTAAAATTAAAATACACAATTTACATAAGGAAACCATTTAGAGTAATTTCACATATGATTTAATATGAAATCTAAGTTTCTGTATTAAAGTCAAATGTTTTTGTGTACATGTATTTCAATTCATCATGTTGTAAAAAAATAATGTGTAAAAAATTACACTCATCCTGTAAGTGTTTTCCAAGGGAATGTGATTAATTGCGATTTATTTTTAATTAATTTCCTTAGTGTAATGTAAATTACTGTACATGTTACAAGTACAGAATTTTACATTACACTAATTGACCTCCATTTTATAAATTTATCATTTAAAAACATTTTTTTTCAAATGTAAATTTTCAAATAAGAAAATTTAAATAAGAATCCTGAGGTAAATCTCCAAGTCACACATGTTACCTGAACAATAGATATTGTAAAACATCTAATTCTGTGCGATCCCAGTGTGACTAGCAGATTTACCGAAGGATTTTTTATTGGTCATACAACCTTTCTCTTACCAGTTTAGAGAGCAATTAACACCTTTTGTGAGATTTTGGCTCTTTGAATTAACATGATGAAACTGAAACATGAAAAGGCACAAGGGCATTTTTGGTCAAGTTAAAAGGGCAGAAGGGCCGACACCCTTCTAAGTTGGGCTAACGAGGCCACTGGAAAGGAGTATGCATTTATGTTTCTTCAGGAAAGTTTCATGTGTCACCTACATGTATCCTATTGTATATAGCACTTTTTTCTGTCAATGGCCAGTTCCTACACTTATATTAGATAGTAACTGGCCAATGACTTAAACAGGTTGATAAATGTATCTGGGATCTCACTGAGTCATATTATGAGTCATAATCATCACCTTAATTTCTCAAGAAATTTCCCTCTGATTGCACTTGGGAATAATTTAAAACATGGTTGTTTTAACTGAAACTCCTTTTCTGTTTTAAAAATGTCAAAATCTTAACTTGACTTTGCTGTGCATTTTTTTTCCATTCTGTTGATGTAATGTCAGTGTTCTCCCCAGAGCCCTGGCCCTTAATGGCTTAAAGCACTGCGCTTTACTGTTCTATCGAGTTCGAGCGCTGCACTATTGATCTCAGTACATTACTATCTTGCTACCAGCTCGGTGCTATAAAGTTTAATATGATGGTTAAAAAGTCAATAATGACAGGAAATGTGTGTCCCCTAAGGTCATGCAAATGAAGCAGCCGTGATGCTATTTCTAAGCTCCTGAATCTGAAGGTAGAAACCATATATTGATGCTTTTTCTAGCCAAAAGTTTTCAGGACCCAGTTGATAATACAAACATTCTGTAACTCTTACTCTTCTTAAATTCTATAAGAATGTCTTGAGTTGCACCTGCCACATACTGATAGTGTTTGTGAATCGTGCGGTTACTACCCATGTGGTACAGACATGATTCATCATGAACGAGTAATGATTAGAGGCAGTATCAGAAATTTGAGGTTACAAATACTTCATACTGTGAAAGATACATAATATATGTGAATAACTACAAAATTTAGATTATAAATGAAACCTTTTTGAAGAGCATCGTATTTTTCGATGTCGCCCTGCAATTTTTTCTGAATGTCAGCCATGTTGAAACAAATGTGTAATGTGAATGAAACAAGATGTTTGATTGGCTGATCCAGATAAAATTGCCAATTAAAATACTCCTAACAAAAGTTGTGAAATGAGATTGAGTTTATTTATCTCCAAATGAGGAGAACGTTTAGTACGGTGAAAAATGAATTCTGCTCGAGTTTTGGTAATTTTCTAGTATTAAGAACGAACTGTCTGATAAATATTTCTCTATGAAACTTGAGAAATTGAAGTCAAGCCATAAATTTTACCCACTTTCAGCAATGACACCATATATTTTTCATGTTACAATTATACATTGGCTTTGCAATGAGTTTGCTACAAATAATCAAATTACAGTATGTTTTAATGATGACATATCGTGATACATGTATGACAGGTCAGGGATAACCATCGACTGGTGGATGATATCTTAATTGACATCAGTCCAAATAATTATGCCTTCTTGGGAGTCTAATTTTTATATTGCTTGGTCGAGTGGGCCATTAAAATTTAGATTAACCACAAAAAAAAAAAAAAAAAAAAAGCCTCAGCAAACGTCCAGATTATCTGGATTAATTGTGGAGTAGAAATTAATTTTTAGTAAATGATTGGTTGTTCATAAAATCAGGATTCAATTAGGAACATTTTGTAATTGTAATTTATCATTGATATTCATGATTGATCAGCTGATTGCTCCCGGAGATTATTTATCTGTCGTAAAACATACCGGTACCTGTTTAGAATGCAATTAAAATCATCTGTCAGGTTTATGACTCTTCTTATCAAGAAATGAGATTGAAACACAAAGATTGAATTTGGAGGTTTGAAATCTTGAGTTTTTCAGGTTTTTTTTTAACAAAACCAGGTTATGGAAAAATTGACCTGCAAAATCGTGTAAGCGGGACAAATGGTCAAAAATGTGAAAACACAATTAAATCATGTAAGTTGGCAAGTATGTACCATCTTTGAAATGATTTGTTTAGACAGCATTTTTGACATTATTCTAAAGCTTCAATAGATTGTGATGTAATATTTTGCCGTGATGAAAGTTTTTCAAGTGTCAGTATAATGATTTTTAGATAAGTTTTTAAACATTTAAGAGCGAGCTTAGCTCCGTTAAGATTTTATGTTAAGTTTCCATGTTAGATCAGTTTAACATGAACTACTTATCCAGCATATTCGGAAAATCATGTTTGGCATAACTATATCGCACATTGTGTATCCCTTTCATGCATGTGCCCCCACAATCACAGTCTATTGATTTATTGACTATTGATTGAAACACCACTTCAAAACAGTTCCTTATATTCAAACAATGGACTGTACTAGAGGAATCTGCCCACTTTGGTATGGTCAAATGGTTGTATGAATATGATGAATTGTCCATACATAAAATATCACTATCAACTTTTGTTTAACAGCATCCACAGGCCAAACATACATAAATTTGTATCTCTGTGATAACAGTTTTTATTTGATGAAACACTTTTGAACTTTAATGCTGACTTTATCACTTGACCCCAGCCCCAACATAGGCCAGTCAGCAGGCCCACTAATTAGAATTTCTACATATGCCACATTTTTAGCTCACTTGGCCTTAAAGGTATGTGTGTATGGGTTAACACAGGAGTTTGGGTGTCCAGTCTTGGTGGAACAGACACTGTATTAGGATCAATTAAAGACTATGTCTAGAAAGTTACATTATACACATCCACAAAGGATAGACTAAATTTAAAATAAATCATGAAAAATATGATACATCTGAAGTTAAATTATCTAAAAACATAATATTAATTCAAAACAAGACTGGATGTACCGGTATGTACATTGCATTTTTGTCATCTGTCAAATGCTGACAGATAGTTAATAATTTAGTATTTTGATATACAAAATGTATGTATAAAGATAAATGCTACCTGAATTGCAACTGAACAAACTTAATATAACAGCAAAAATATGTATGCTTAGTAAAAAAATATTTGTTTTTCTGAACATGTGTTGTAGGTTGAAGTGCATCCAAATACATGTAATAGCTATGACAACCTAGCAACACACCTCAAATGTTTGATATTGAAATATGTTTAGGTGTTAAGACATATGATAAACAGGACATAACATGGGTTTTCCCCATTTCACGTCCAATAGCACCATCTTGGTACATATGATGTTAAGCATGTTAATATTTGTGTTTTTGGAATGATATGGCAGGTGGTATAAAAGAAACCTACATAATGTTCTATATGGACATATCTACCCATACAGCAACTTCTTTATCCATAACAGCATACATGCACATATGTATATTGTTTTCTTTATTTCAGATTCAAAGACTGTTGAAAGGTTCTTGTAAATACCATAGGTTCCTACAAACACAAGCTTCTGGTAAAAAAGAACCATTTTTAAAGCCAGAAATCCAAAAAAGACTATTTAATGAAGGTGGAATAATCTTACTGGTAAATATGAATACAGTTTTAGTGCTTTGAATCCATGAAAATGTTGTGCTTATTCAGGAATAATGTTTTATGAATTTATGAACTTGTAAATGTTTTAAGTGTAAAACTTGTTGCAGTTGTATGAATTACTGGTTTCCCTGTTCTTAAGTATAATTCTTCCTTTATAAACTTGTAAATTTATGTTTCTAAACATTTTTAAAACAATTTTTGTTAGGTGATTTATAATTGTAATCCATATACTTTGCAAATCAAATTAATTTGTTATGAATTATCATAATCTATACTAACTCCAGTACTTATATAAGATGGAGAATGTTACTGCTGTTTGTTCTAGTAGAAGCAGGGCTTCAAATTAGTATGGGTCATAGGTCTGGTCTCTCCACCCTTTACACTGAAACTTTACTGAGAACTTCCCCCAAGTGGACAATTGATTTAAACATTTTATAAGTCTTGTACAATCTTCTGCTCTTGATAGTAAATTTGAGCCCATACTCTATCTGGGAGTAAATTTGAGTTGAAATATTTTAGCTAATTAGAAATTTAGTTCTCATCTTGTATTTTGGATTCCATAACCTGCCAGACATAATTTTAAGAGGAACAAAAGAAGTGGAGGAACTAATTTGCTGTTATATTTGTAATCACAACAGACATGCAGAAAATTGATTTCTTGTTGGCCAACTAGCATCATAGAGTTAAACAATTAAATGAGTGATGATGAAAACAGTTACATTTTTACATTACAAGAATTGTCTTTAGTATTTTTATTTTTGATACATTTACTTCTGATTTATTCCAGATTGTGCCAGTAACAACATTTTGTCTTGGAGTGTGGCAAATAAAGAGGAGGGAGCAAAAATTAGAACTCATACAGAAATTAGTTGACAAAACAGTCAGTGATCCTATACCTTTACCAAGCAAGTATGTATTATTCATAATCCAACCTGCATCTGGTGAAATCATTTGTTATGTAGTGAAATGGCAGATACAAATGTACTTAAAAACAATATCATATTCAACTGTATTCCCTAAAGATTAAATTTAAGGTTAGCTGTTGAAGAATGGAGAACATTTGTCTAACTGGTCAAGCAGGACTGTTTGGTTAAAAGTGAACTGGCCTACAGTAAAATTTACTTATAATATGTTTAATAGAAATAGTGATCAAGGGAACCAAGATTTGAGCTGTAATTAAAAGAATATATTTCAAGGATAAAGACTAGAGAGGGAAAATAGACACACACAACAAAGAAAATGAAAATAAAACCAAAACATTTACAATTAGGTGGCCCAGCAGGCAAGCTCTGTTTGACTTTTTGCCTGTCATGAAGTTTGCTTGTCTTGGCCAGTGGGAGTGCACTTACCTGGTTTGACATTTTAATGATTATGGTAATCAGTGCATTTTGATTAAATTGGTGAATGATGTCAAATCAAATTAACTTTCTTATAAACTACCTATATATCCTGTAAATAAATATATTATGATTATCAATCATTTTATGACATTTTCTTGTTTTTCCTTTTTTTTTCAGTATAGATGATATTTATGATTTGGAGTACCAAAGTGTTAAAGTTAGAGGAGAATTTGATCACTCGCATTCTGTACTCATTGGTCCTCGATCATATGACCCAGAAAAATCAGCTGATACAGGTGGCCATGGTGGCAGTTTAATTTCAAGGGCTAAACAAATTGGTTATTATCTTGTAACACCATTAAGACTTGCAGATAAGGAGTAAGTTTGATATGTTACCTGTTGATGAAATTAATTTGAAAATAGTAAAAATGCATTGAGGCTATTTATGGTAAATAGGATTAAGTCTGTAGAAATTCAAGTGTTCATAGACATAGGAATTTCACATGTATTATGTATTTTACTTCTAAAATTGAATATAAAATTTGGGTAACAAAGAGAGGGTATGTGCAGCCAATGTTTTGATAATTTTAAGGCTATGTTTTTGAGAGAAAACTGTCAAATTTCAAACTTGACCTTAATTTTATTAAGGAATACTAGTAACTATTTTTTTTCATTTTTAATGGAATATTAATTTTAAGAGAACTTTTTGCTGTTAAAACTGTATTATCCTGGAAGCTTGTTTTACTTAGCCAACATTTGCTCAGAATAAGAATAGAGTCATTTCATATAAATATGTTTATTTTGTACAAAAGGTAACAAAACACAACAAAGTTATCAGAAAAAATTGACATTGAATAAAGTACTTACTGTATAAATTTTTTTTTAAAGGGAAAGACCACATTTGCATTAAATTTGGCTTTTATGATAAATCATACCCACATGAACAAAAATAAATAACCTTTAATGCAAAATGCGCTTTTATAAAAAGCTCAAAGCTATGCAAAGTTCGAAATCCTTGAAATATAAGGGAATAGCTATCTTGCAGAACTCTCCTATATGAAGGAAGATCATAGCCAGATCTTATTGATTTTTACCGATAGCTTCTGATTGGCTTGTGACGTCCCTAAGTCGGTTTGGTACTGATACATTCCGTAAACATTTCTACGATCATGTTTATCTAATCATCAAAGCACAATGACTTGTCAAGCTTACGATTGCAGAAATGATAAAAGAGAAATGTTCTAAAGGTTTTTTTTTTACCAGCAACACGAACATTCTTCGGAAGTAGCCATACAATTTTCCTTACAACTACTAGTCATCTGGCTGCAAATCCTGTTGTTCTTCGATGATGTCCGACATGTTGTGCCTCAATCTCCTCTTCTATTTATTTTGGGTTGAAATTAGAGGGGAAAAGTCCCAAATTTGCGATTTCTTCAGACATCGTAATCAATTACCTATTTACTTTCTCTTTACAAACCAACTTTGTGACGTCACAGTTCAACCAGTCATGGTGGTGCCCTTAGGTGCGGTAAATTCAAATGTCCTAATTACAAATCTCAATTTATTAATTAATAAAAGGAAATTAATTAGTTTCAATTTAATTTTTATGAATATTTAACAGATTACTTTTGATATTTCACAACAACATGGTCTTTCCCTTTAATAGGGCCTACATTTTAGTCAACAGAGGTTGGATACCAAAGAAAGAAAGAGAGATGTATATGAATGCTAAAGATTATAAAATAGAGGTCAGTATGAAATTACTCTGCAAATTAAGTTTCATGTTCTGTTTATAAAAGAAATTTTTACATAGTTCAAAAAGTTTTTTTTATGTATAAATTTAAGTTTTATTTCCTATATGAAGATAGGAATTAAACATTTTGGCTAGTTGCAAAATATGTGCAAGTTTACAAAAAAAAGGTGTAAGGTTTGCATTTTTGTTATACTAGGCTCTCTATGAGTGGTTGATATATTGAAATCACATTGTCCGTCTGTCATTCCATCCATATTTCTGTTATCCTTTTTCTAGTCATGTGACTTTTCCATCATCTAAATTGTGTCCCATTATCAAATGATTCGAAATTCAATTTGCCCCTCCACTTTATCGGTGAGTTGTAAATGGAAATGTGGAATGTTCCTAAGCTACAACTACTCCACCAAAGAATAAGACAGCCAATGGTCAAAAGTAACCCTTAATAGGGATTTTATACTTTGAAAAGGGTATACATGTATGAAGCGCAATTACACATATCATGTTTCATGCTCAGTTTTAGGTCAGCAGACTGATTTGAATTTTATTTGGTTAAATTTCAGCCCACTGGTGAAGTTGAAATAGCTGGTGTTGTAAGGACAAATGAAAGGGTTTGTATTTATCTTAGGAAATTTCATATACCTGTTAACCCTCCCACATTAAGGGGGAGACTCCTACAAAATGAATAAAAAAACTTAGAATCTCCCACATGAAAACGAAAGACTTGTGGGAGGCTTTTGGTTAAAATTACTACATTTTCTGTACAAAATACTAAATTATTGAAGTTTTACATTTTGAATTTAGCTTTTACTTAAAGATCTCCCAAATGAGACATTGGAATGTAGGAGAATCTCCCACATGAACTGTTCCGAAGGTTAATAGATATGATTTGATGTAAATGCATTTTTGAAAATGTTGATTTTATTAGATTTTTTTATAAAAATAACTAAATATAGAAAGACGGTTTTGGAAAACCTATATTGAATGCTTAAAATGTCATCTATAACTCCATTCTTTAATTGTATTTGTGTCTAGCTTAGCAGACATACAACATTTTCGGTTGTGTTTTTATTAAGCTTTGGACAGGAGAATTTTATTGCTATCTTACAGTAATTCAAGACAAAACTTATGCTATTCATGTTTATCATTTGTTAATATTTTTTGTCTTCTTCAGAAAAATGCCTTCACCCCTAAAAATAATCCACAGAGTAATGAATGGTATAATAGAGATGTAGATGCCATAGCAGACCATCTCGGAACAGTTCCTGTGTTCATTGATGCTAATAAAGGTATATTGAATTTGTGCTTTGGAGATTTCATTCAAGTATGCCATTTACCTCTTTGAAGAAATTAGTGGAATAAGAAACTCTCCATACTGACATAGGTGTTAACTATTGAAAGTTATAAAGTTGGAGATCTCCCTCGTAAAATTTTCTCAATTGGAGAGATTTGCTGATGTTTTAATTTGTGACATGTATTATGTTTTGGAACAGACCTTATTTGAACTTTCCAATTTCTTCTGATATGCCTTCCCCTGAAAGATAACATGCAATGCTTCCGTGTATTACAATGATGGTAAATTAATGGTCTTTATCATAGGGTCCAGATCAATTTGTTTTGACAAAAATACAAATAAATTATTACTTTTTGAAGCCAAAATTCAAATATAACGGGATAAATTTTCATTTATGGGTAGTTCAAACCCACGAAACTTGGTTCCCAATGAATAGTAGATTCCCATTGATGTGTATACTGAAAACTTAAAAACAACAAATTCAAGAATCCATGAACTTGTGTTTCTTACCTGATCCATAAAAATTGGTATCAACGAATTAAAGTATTTTCACAGTATTGAAGAAATGTCTTTTCCATAAGTACCACATTGATACATCAATGTCATTTACTATTATTAATTTAATTTACATGTCAAATTTATATTCAGTAATGTAAAATCAATCCTATGCTAATGTGTGTTATGGTTTAGTTATCCTCCTATGTATTTTATTTTCAGATAGCAATATCAAGAATGGTCCCATTGGAGGTTTGACACAAGTTACTGTATATAATGAACATATGTCATATATTTTTACATGGTTAGTTTAGTCAATATGTATAATGTAATGGTTTCAGAACTGTCAACCACTTTATTTTCTTGGGGATATGAGAAAATTGCAAAATGAATTGCCACTAAAAGTGCACATATCAGCAAAATGAATAGATTTATAGTAGATACGTGTATTAAAATCACCAGGTTGAAAAAAATGGCAAAAAAAATAGATTTAAACAATGCAGATGGAAATATTGTCAGGATTTTTATATTTATACCCTGACTTAATGGTTATTGTGAATCTAATTTCCTTTCACACATCTATATGTCATAGTTTTACTTTTCATAGGATAAATCCAGAACTTCACAAACTTGTAAATGTTTTAAACATTAAATAACAGGCCCAGTTTGATTATGATGTATATTTCATTCACCATTCTTGAGTTATATAGCTCTTGTTTACTTTGGTAAATTTTGTGGTACATGTATCTGTTAAAACAAAATCAACATTTTCTTGGGAAGCATTCTCAGAAAAAGTTATTTTTAGTTTATGAACATATTTATAAAACCCAGAGACTTTACTCAATAATGGGCTAGAATAATATCAAAAAATGACTGGGATCTGACTTGATATGAATTGCTTGGCTTCATCCACTTCATCCCATGGAGGACATAGGGTAACTTTTGCAGTTCTCCACTCCACTTTTTTGGGTCTTGCCAATGTCTATATTTCTTCCTATGTTTTTTTCTGTTTTATGCACTCGTCTAAGATGGGGCATATTATGGTATACTGTTCTCCGTCAGTCCGTTCATCCATCATCCACACTTCGGACAATAACTCAAAAACGCTTTCACCAACTTTAAGGTTCAGCTAAAGTCAATATCTAGGACATTCCTTAATGAAATGTTTTCATTCATAGTTTTAGTAATACATTAGATTTAGCACTGAAACATTGCTAAATGCATGTTTATATGTATATGACACACAAGCACAAGTCAAATTTAGGAACAAATGTTTTATAACTTCTATGTAACATTAAGAACAAAATTGTAAACAACAATAATTTGTGACAAATTGCTGGTTTGAAAATTGAATGAAAACTTTAACATTTTATGTTTATTGATGTTGGTATTTAGCTGAATCATGGTATAAAATATCTCAATTCATCTAAATTTAAAGAAATGGCAATTTTTTCAAGAAAATTATGGCTAGCTTGCACTGCATTATACATTTAGGAACAGAACTATATGAATTTCAGACTTCAAATCTTGTTTTGACAGCTGTAGATTTATTCTAAAGTATGTTGTTTACATTTTTGTTGTTAATGTTATAGAAGTTATGAAACATTTGTTCCTAAGTTTGACTTGTGCTTGTGTGTTATATACATATAAAGATGCATTTAGCATTGATTCATTACTTTATTTAATGTATTATTAAAACTATGAATGAAAACATTTCATTAAGGAATGTCCTAGATATTGACTTAAGCAGAACCTTAATGAAACTTTGGTGAATTGTTCATGTCTATTGATGTAGGCTCCCTTTCAATTTTTATAAATTTCAGATTTTTGACAGGGATCACAGTATTTCTAGTTGATCATATAAATTCATTAAAAGCATAAGGACAAGTTAAAAGGGCAACAGGCTATCATGCACTTAAAGCACAGCTCTTTATTCTATATTTCAGATGTCTGCAGTTTGGATATGCATCATAGATTTTCATTTTACATTAAATTTTACATCATTTTACATCAAATAAGTATTTAATAATCCAAAATATAACTGAGGGACCAGTGGTCATTGCCTTTCTATTAATGCAAAATTGATTTTTTTGCCAAAAAAAATTTAAACTGTGATTATCTTCTTGAACTTGTTAGCACAATTTGTTGTTGAATGTAAGTTATTTATTTTTTTTTATCATGCAGGTTTTCATTAGCCGCCATAACTGGTTTTTTGTGGTTTAGAAGATACCTTAGACCAAAGCCTAATCAGCTTCTATTTGAACAATACCAGAACAGGCAGAAAGAGAAAGGACTCAGATGAATTCTTGTGATATTGTTATTTATTAAAAAATGATTGTTGAAATATAGCCTTTGTGTCTGTATTAACTTATCAATAAAAATTAAGCAGCATATGGCATAAATTATAGTGGTTGTATCTTGAACCAGCTACGGATTAGGGGCCATAAAGAGGCCAGAAACACAGATTGTCTTGATTATAATTAAGAAGGAATGGATCTCTTTGAATTTTTTTTCACAAAATGCCATGCCCCCAAGGAAATTTTGGATTCATTTTGGAGGTAATGACTGGAAACATTTAGGAATTAGGGGCCAAAACTTGGCCACTTTGATTCTGGTCAAATTCGTAACTTGTATCAAATGTCTAATATACAATCTATATCAAATGTAGCATTAAGTTTGAATGGTGTGTCCAAACTTGCTCCAGCTGCTCAGGGTTTGACATCTGTGGTTGGATCAAGCTGCACAGTGCAAAGCATCTTGTTACTACACTGCTAGAATAATTGCTTAAATTCATGGTTTAAACATAATAAAAAGAGCAGATGAGGTGTTGTAAGGTTGTCAATTTCAAGAATACCATACCTGGTAACCCTGTATTGTTAAAAAAGATTAATGAAAAATTGGTTAACTTACTCTCAGATTTTATCTTCATTATGCATCATGTACTTTAATAGTCTTTTTTCATACTTATGGAGTGCAAACCACTTTAGCAAGTTTTTTAAAGGGACGTTACCCACCAATACACGATAACGTGTTTGGCAGTCTCATTGGGAAATAGAAGAATAGTAAACATTTTTCTTTGAAACTATCTTCACTATGGTAAGTAGCTAAATGGTTTAAAATAAGTTATTTAAAATTATACCATAGTATTAAGTGCAGTTCGAATAAGTCAAATATTTTTAGTTGAGGTATACGTACTGCTGTCCATTGCTCCTATCAGACAATAAAACAGTTTGTAGTGTTGGAGAATTACTTCCCTTTGCTTAGAATGTGAAAAAAAGGAGGTCAAAGTCTGGATTATGTAGAGGTCTATTGTAAGGGTTCTTCATTTTGAAGAAATTTAATTATATTTTGTATATGAAATTATCATGAACATTTTGAATTTGGTTAAATTTCATATAGACATAGTGAAATTACTCAGTTGCAATTAAATGTGAGAATTTGTATAAAATTTCCTAAAGTAGGCTTTTCATAGTTATGTCTGGTTTATATGAATATATAGATAGTTTATGCTATCAAGTCATTTCCACTTTTCAATGTATACATTTTACCATTTTGTGTTGGATGAAAAATATAGTATTGATGTGAAAACAAATGAAGAAAAGATAGTGCTTATTTTTGTAATGTCTTCCATGGATGAAAAACAGTATGTATTTGAAGCAAGCCGTATATTTTTTCTCTTTTGATCAAAAGTGAATGTAATTTTAAAATTACCAATTTATATGGTCCGGGTTCGGCATTGTAGGAAAGTTTATAGTGTAACCCAATAAAGGTGACTTTAATTACCTTGAAAAAGAAGAGCTGACAATATGAACTTCTGGGGAAGAATTTTGGCAAGTCTTTTAATTAAGATACTAACAAGAAATAAGCTGCTTAAAATAAGACGGAAGCAGGTCTATGAGTTTGGACATTCTGTCCATCTGCCCTTCACTGGATCAACATAATCTAAAATTTTCAGATTTGACGAAATTAAAGCAGAATTATGAATTAAATTTAATAAAAAGTATAGCAATTATAATTATATAAACATACTTAAGTGAACTTCCATGTAACTGCAATCATGTAATATCTAACTAACCATGTATCCTCTAAGTATTGCTTTCATATGCTTACAAGCATTTTTACTGATAGTTTTGTGACTAACCAAGGGGGTTTTTAACTACCCTGTCTGGTCTCGCATGGGAGGTTTAATAGTTTTGTGGTACTTGTAGTTTATCTATATATGACTTTATAGGAGGGACCCCTAAAAAGTCCAAGACAAACTTTTAACACTTCTAATATATTAAGGTATGAAGTACATGTACGATATAATCTTTTAGTAATAAGCAGTCTTAAAACCCTGCAATTATGTCTTAAAGTTGTTTATCATATTATCAGCCGACCTTGTAAGCCCCCAAACACTTACATGTCTTTATGTTTTTTTCGTGAGATGATTAAATAAAGGTTTGCATTCTCCAATAAGCAATAACATGTCAGAAATAACTGAGGGGCCAACAAGTTATTGTAAGCACTCTCATGCCTTCATATCTTTTAGAAATTAAAACAACACAGCAGGTGACATTGGAATGCTGTACTTTTATTGTAAGTGTAGTGGGAAATTTTTGTTGAGTGCTAATTTTGGCATATATCAGCTGTCTGTCAGAAAATGCCAAAATATTTACTAAGGACTTAAGTTTTTAGTGAACCATATTACATCTGCCAAATTACAAATGGAAACATTTGTCATATACCTCTTTGCTTCAGAATCCCCTAAATAACACACTTTACAGTAAGATTAACCCCTTATTCATATTAGTTATGACTGGTATGTTTTCTGTTACAATTTAAGTAATGAATTTCAAAAGCTTTCTGTTTCTATCTTTTATTGTTATTTTCAGATTCGAAAAATTATTAGGCAGCCATGTACATACATATGCTTCAGATTAAAGAGTGCAGGAAGAACATCATCTGGCAGAGTGTTACAAAAACCTAGGACCCAACCTAATATTAAAACAAATATATTCAGGGATGGTGGAATATTCTTTTTGGTAATCATTAATATTTGTGAATATTTTTCAATTGATGACTGAGATGGATCTGGTAGTCGAAGTCAAGAGAGTATTATTAAACTATTTAGGCAAAAAAAATGTGAAACATTGAAAAAAAATAGACAGTAACAAAAACGTGAGCCAAAGAACTTAAAAAGTGACAGTTCAAGTAGATAAGGACAAAAATAAATCTCATATCTTTATACATGAAGTTCAAATTTGTATTCATAAAAACAAATGAAAAATAGAAATAGGCCTAGAGGTATGGCAGTAAATTTTCCTTTCTATACAGTTAAAGGTATATTTCTTTTATTATAGAATACAAAGGTGTATGAAGAAGTAGTCATTCTGACATCAACAACTAATTTTTCAATTTCTTCTTGAATATATTTCAAAATAAATTTACCTTAAATTTTCATAGTTAAGAAAAAGTGAAGTACTGAAAGGTTGGACCAAATGTAGTCAGCTGGAAGTGTAACATACCAAGTTACAAATAGAACAAAAAAATAACTATATTTTTCATATGCTGTAGGTGAAAATCTGCACATTAATATGATTTTCGGGGTCTTTAATGAATGTTGTGTTTTGAATTTTAGCTGATACCTGTATCAACATTGTATCTCGGAATAGATCAGTTGTATAAGAATTATAAAAGAAAGGCAGAACTAAAAGACTTCATGGAAAAATCTTTAAAAGAACCAATTTCATTACCTAAAAAGTAAGTAATTTAAACGATTGTATGCTGTAACCGAACAGTGCCTTTAAATTAAACTTTGGTTTAACACCTTTTTTGGAAAATCACAACTCTGTTTGCATTTCAAATTTATCAAAGGTTATTTGTTTGTATATATGTTCCTTATAACAGAAGTTCCAATGGAACCTTTCTTAAAAGTTATTTTATAGTGAAAATTCCTTTAGGAACATTTGTTATATTAGGTTTATTCCATTTGGAACAAAAATTACAATCAAATTTTGAGAGGAACATATATTCTGTAATAATTCTTCTTTTGGAACTTTTGTTACAGAAAAAGGTCTGTTCTATGACAATTGTGTATATGAAGCAGGTTAATATATTTTAAGGTACATAACAGGCAAAATTTTAGATTAATCAAGATAATAACAAAACTTCTGAACTTATAATCATAAATCAGTTGGAAATATTAAATACATGTACATGTACTACATAAACTTTGAAAATCAAGGATAAACCAGAAATGAAATTCATCACTAGTTCATAGGTACAGGCATTTCAAAGTGAGCGTTTTGTTAAACCAGATTTTATGGCTAGCCAAACCCTCAGCATTGATAGTGGCCATAAGAGTTCTTGTGTTGGTTTGTATGTGTACCTTAAGTTCAAAATTGGTAATAGACAAATTGACTGTTGTAGTGAAAACCGCATCTGTTATTATTTTTTGTTGTAATGGGATAATCTGTGAAAATATCTTGATATTAACAGGAAAACTTTTTAATGATTCCAGACTTTTTCAATGTATCTTTATTCTGTGGTCTCCAGTAAATGAACATAAATGTGTTGCAATGAAATACATGCAGATATTTGCCTTTTTAGGGAACTTTCTAAAATCTAAACCTTTAAGATGTTTTTAATGTTACTTGTAGTGTTCCTTACAATAAAAAAAATAAAGTGTGAGAAGGGTTTTTAGGATGTGTATAAATTTTATGAAACTTGGCAAAAGAAAATAGTTATTTTCAATTCACTAGCCAAGATCAGAATATTCATTTTCTAGCAAGTTACGAAGTCAGACTATTTATTTTCTGGTATGATGAGGCCAGATTATTTATTTCCTACATAATCAGAGTCAGATTATTTATTTCCAAAATCTGCCTCCCCCAAGAATCTAACGGTCGTCCCCTAAGCTGATATAGTGTTTTGAAATCTCATTTACTTTTGTTTTAGTTTGGATGATATTGACAGTTTCAAGTATCAAAGTGTCAAGGTCAGGGGGACTTTTGACCATGAACATCCTATGTTTATTGGACCTAGGTCTTATGCTCCAGATAAACCTAGAAAAGGCAGAGAGGGACATATATATATCCGCATGCAAAGGGAATTTGGATTTCATCTTATAGTTCCATTCAAACTCTCAGATAAAAAGTAAGTACCAGTGATTTATTCATTTCCTACTTGTGATATGCAGGATTTCATGTTCTTTTTATCAAGTATTTTTTAATGGTTAATTAGCATTCCAGCCAGAAAATTAGGGCAGATAAGCACAGTGATAAAAAAAGAGGCCCCTACTGTATTAAATTTTTTGTGAGTAATGGCCATGCTACTACATGTACTGTAATAGCATTTCAATGCAGATGTAACTGTATACAATACGATGTATGTGGTTAAATTTTTAGAAGAGCTGGACCCAATTTCATAAATAATCTCAAATTGAAATTTCATGCCTGCCAACTTTCACAATTTTACCATATGTCCCACTTACACCATTTTTCAGGTCAAATTTGTCCATAAACCCAATTTTGTCAAAATAACCTATAAAACTCCATTCAAACCCCAAAATTCATGTTTTAATCTCATTTCTTTGATTAGAAGTCATAAATCTGACAAAAGGTGTTAATTGCTGTCTAAACAGGTAAGGGTACATTTTATGACAGATAAATAATCTAAGATAAGCAATCAGCTGATCAGGTTAATTGATGATGATTGACAATTAGAAAATGAATCCCGATTGGATCTACCACTTAATGAATGTATTCAATTTCTGATTAGTTCATACGCTATAACCTAATTTGGGTTCAACATTACTATGTGACTGAAAATGTTGTTTCGGATGTTGACAAACAAAAAGTAGTTCAGTAAAAGTTGGGCGTAGCCTAAAAAGCAAATTAGTTTATACAATTGAAACAATGTTAATTTTTGTCAACAAACCAATCAAATGGCAGGATTCTCATCAAATTAAAATACATTTTTGTATTATTTTATGAACAGCCAATATTTTTTTTTTGAGATTTATTTCTACTCTATTTAGTTCAATAAACTAAAACCTGGTGCAATAAAATGCAAACCCTGAAAATGAAACGTACACAGTAACTGTGCATTTAAGAACAAGGAATATATATACTGCTGTTTGATTTGATACATTGACATTTCATAGCACAAATTTATAGTTTTGTAATGTAGTTAGGTTGTTGAACTCTTTGATTATATTTCTGCCACATATACATGTACCATTAAGTACATGTATGTTGTACACAAATAATATTATGCTGATGGCAAATGTATTGTCAAAGATTGTCAATAGTTTCTCTCAAGTCTAAACAATATTGTACAGTTTCAGTAATTAAATTTAATGATTAAACTGTGAAATTCTATATGTCAATTGCAAGTTTGCTTGTTGTCAATTTGGTACCTCTTATTCTAGTTTATATACCCCCTCTCTACAATTGGGTGGTATATTGGAATCACCTTGTCTGTCTGTCTGTATTTCATTGCAAATATATTGGCTCTGAATGTATGGATTGTCTTCCAATTTGATGTGTAGTTTCATATAGAATTAATGTTGCAAGTAGTCGTGAGTGCTGTTGCATGTCAACTTCCTGTTTTCCTTGACTTTGTCATATTTAACTACATTGTATGTATGGGAAATTTTATTACAAAAGTCTAGGCTTTCAATGGACGGATTGATTTCAAATTTGGTGTGTGGCATTAAATACTAAATACTAAATATTTATCGACACAAACTCATCAACATTAAATGGTTTAGTCCCAATAGATGTGCCATATATTGTAAGTTATTTTGTTTGCTCTATGGTATAAACTTCCTGTTTAACTGAGTTTATGCCTAGCATGCCAATGCCTGCAAACTCATGTTTTTGAAGGAATCTGTTGTTCTATTTTTTTTTCCATTTTAGGTCATGGGACTTAAAATACTGAAAAAAAGGAGTGATTTATCATTTTCTTAGGGAGACTTAACATGTTCTTTAGAACAAATGTCTATTCTGTTTTTAATGTTTTAACAGTGTATATATATTAGTCAATAGAGGCTTTATACCAGGCAAAGTAAAAGAAGAATATTTTCAAACAGAACAGAACAAAATTAAGGTAGGTAAACTGATATATTAAAGTTACATTTGATATGATGTATTTACTAAAATGAGGAAGACCTGTCCTGTTTGCCAGAAAAAAGTTTTTTGGTTCTTACAATGAAGTAAAATTAAAGGCAAACTTTGCACTTAAAGGAGAATATGATGTGCCAAGTTTAATTTGTCTGAGAACTGAATTCTCTATATCTGTACACATTGAGTACATAAAAAGCAGAAAGTCTTTCACCACATATACAAATTTGACATTTCTGCATTGTTATACAAGTCTATAATACAGGAGTTTAGTGGTTCTTGTTGAATTTATTGAAAAATTGTGTACTTTATGAATGAAAAATCCTTCTTTTGAATATTGTACACGTTTAATTTATAAATGGACACTACATGACTCCTTAAAACAGTCCACTCAATTACCTACGTATGGAGTGTTCATATCACAACTTATACATTATGCCAGAGCTTGCCAAGACTACACAGACGTTTTGTATTGTGCTAGAATTCTAAAAAAATAGGCTTCTAGAGCAGGGTTATATTGCTACAAGATTGAAGTCATCACTACAAAAGTTTTATGGATGTCATCATGAACTCGTGGATCGTTATGGTGTATCCATCTGTGCCATGAAAACTGATTTGTTCAACGTGTCATAGTTTTCCTTTCCTCTTTCGTCTACCCCAGACTTGACTTTTTATGAGCAACTCGGCAGGTGTTTCTAGAAAAGCAGAGGACACTTACCCTACCAGTGCACCTGGTCCATGCTCCCAGTTTTTAGTGGAGTCCAAGTTGCTCAGTTGCTTTTGTTACTTTGTATGTATGATTTTAGTTACTCTATGTTCTTTGTTGTGTATGTCTGTTTTCCATGTCTGGTCTTTGTCCCTGGATTACATTCTTTTGATTACCGCTATAACCTTGGTTCCCTTGATTACTCTTTCAACTACATGTACATGTTATACCAGTTGGGTTTGTAAGTCTAGTCATGTGACTCTGTGGTTTCACTGAATGGATCCTAGTCAACCATTCAAATGCATGGAGATTTGTCATTTTCAGAACGCTTAGATCAGTATATAAAAGCAAAACATATTTTCATATAAAAGTACCAATAAAAATGACAAATATCTATTTCCACATGATGAAAGTAATAAGAAAAAGTGTAAAATAGAAGATTTTCCATTGTAATACATTGTTTCTAGATCCCCAAAGTAAACAATAAAATGCAAACTGGATTCAGATTTCAATACGTTCTACATCAGAAATTCTGGTTTAAGGAAAATGAAACCAGAATTAGACTTACAGACCCATTAGAATGAATTGAATTCATGTACTGAATTTTTCAAAATGTATGAAAATACTCTAAGCCAATCATTTTATTATATGCCATACATAATACATGTTTAATTATGATTCTAATATGACATGCTTCAAAGCTCTTTAAAAAACATTTCATGGAACACATATGCTGCATCTATTAAAAAACTGGATATGAAAAAAAACTAGTCCTATTAGAATTGAAATAAATCACGGAAACTCCATTTTATCATTGTTTTACCACAGACTGGCCTTAATGTTTTTATTTTACCCCTCACTATTGTTCAGGGTAAACAATACAACATAAAGTACCAGCTCATGGTAAAACAATGATAAAATAGAGTTTCTGTGATTTATTTCTTAATCAAAACCTGTATTTGCAGCCTTTGGGTGAAGTTGAGCTTGTTGGAGTTGTCAAAGCAGATGAAAAGGTCAGTGGATAAGACATTTAAGTTTGGAGTAGTTAAGGCAGATGTAAAGGTCGGTGGATAAGACATTTAATGATGGAGTAGTTAAGGCAGATGTAAAGGTCAGTGGATAAGACATTTAATGATGGAGTAGTTAAGGCAGATGTAAAGGTCAGTGGATAAGACATTTAATGATGGAGTAGTTAAGGCAGATGTAAAGGTCAGTGGATCTGACATTTAATGTTGGAGTAGTTAAGGCAGATGTAAAGGTCAGTGGATAAGACATTTAATGATGGAGTAGTTAAGGCAGATGTAAAGGTCAGTGGATAAGACATTTAATGATGGAGTAGTTAAGGCAGATGTAAAGGTCAGTGGATTTGACATTTAATGTTGGAGTAGTTAAGGCAGATGTAAAGGTCAGTGGATAAGACATTTAATGATGGAGTAGTTAAGGCAGATATAAAGGTCAGTGGATCTGACATTTAATGTTGGAGTAGTTAAGGCGAATGTAAAGGTCTGTGGATAAGACATTTCAAGTTTGGAGTAGTTAAGGCAGATGTAGAAGTCAGTGGATAAGATATTTAATGATGGAGAAGTTAAGGCAGATGTAAAGGTCACTGGATAACACATTTAAGGTTGGGGTAGTTAAGGCAGATGTCAAGGTCAGTGGATAAGACATTTAATGAAGCCACTGCAAGTTATTTGCTGTACTTGTTCTTCAGATATATCCACACAGGAAAATTTTGGTCCAGAGTTTAAAACAATAATCCCACAATTTCTTTAAACACTCTAATACTTCATTTTTAATGACATTTTATATTTTAAAAATCTATTATAGAGAATAAAGTAGTACACTTTAGGGATTAGGGACATAGATTTGAATAATTATGAAGTCTGAGTTGTCAAGGTAACTACTTAAGACATAACATTAGGTAATGATCATTTATTTTATCAAGGGAAAACCCCTTCTATTCCTTGTAGTTAACAATTTTAAACACTGTAAACTTTCTTGGAATGTAATAAAAATATCCTCACTGGATGGCAGTAATTTAAAAAGAAAAGAAAACATTTCTTTATGAATTTATATGAGATTCATAGTAACAGATTTTTACCACTAATTAGTAAAAAATAAGGGGCATAATGATCAGTTCTGTAAGAGTTATTGCCTTTGAACTGAAACAAATATTGGTTATTTTCATCCATACCATATTGTAAGCAGTCTCCCAACCTACATTTAATTATGTATGTCATAAGATTTACACAAAAGGATGTCATTTCCAATAACAATAAGTTAGAAAAGAGGGGTTGTCCATCATTTTTGTGAGAGATACTGCCTATAGAACTTTAAAATCTTGCTGAATTATTTTCATTTGCACAATATTGCAAGCTGTCAAGCTTTCATGTTTTTATTAGCTCACTTGGCCGAAGGCATTTGTTTCTTCTTGTTCGGGACAGGCATGTTAATGTCATGGTGCAGCTGCATATTGTATGTTTTCAGATTAATATATTACGTAAAGTGAAGCCCAAACCTGTCAATGAAAGATATCAAGTTGATATTAAGGAAATTTCAGAATTTCTTGGAACAGAACCAGTTTATATTGAAGCAGACAAAGGTATGAATGCATACTGTAAACTTGAAGAATATTTTAGTACAATTGTTAGAATAATAGATGTACATTATGATGCAGAAACAAACTCATAGTATGCACTTTAATAATTTCAGTCATCTATGTACTGAAAAGCAGAATCTAATTTTGATAACTTAAATTTCATTTGACTTTATGAAGAATAGAAAAATATTAATTTTTGACAATTCATGTCATCTTCTTGTTGTATTATACTACTGTAACTTTTTATGTTCAAGATGAGCAAATGGCCACGGGACAATTTCTCATTTTTTACTATGTATGAAGCCTTGTTTGTATACATGTATATGTAAATTTTCCAAATACTACTTAATGTGTAAGTTAGAAAATAAAATCATTGAAATACTTATATACACATTGGTAAATCCAGAGATTTTGAAATGGAAGGTTTCTGGCTATTATTTGCTCATTTTTGCCCAAATTAAGCATGATTTTAACAAAATTTCTGACAAAAGGCAAAGGGAGGTTCAGTTGGACAGAACCCCTCATCCCCCCGGATCTGCCGCTGTATTCCTATAAAAATTTGGTTTTTCATATTTCAGCCAGCACAATTGATGGTGATGGTCCAGTTGGTGGTTTAACAGAAGTAAAACTTAGGAATGATCATTTTGGATATATTTCCACGTGGTAAGTCTATTCATAATGATGTACTGTGAAAGTAATTTGTGGATACCAATTTTCATGGGTTAGGGAAGAAACACAATTTCATGGATTCCTGAATTCGTGGTTTTTAGATTTTCAGTATACACATCAATGGTAACTTCCTTTTCATTGGTAACCAAATTTTGTGGTTAAGCCTATAGACAGTTTTTTGGATAATTCCTTCAAGTGCTAAATAGATACCTCATTATATTGTTTTTGGTTTTATTTTAATATACAAGTATATGTACATTAACAAGTAGGGACACCAATATCCACAAACATTTCTTATTAAAAGATAAATTACTGAACTTTTAAGCTCCTGTGTACTGTAACTTAGTACAATAACATTTGCATAATCTTCTAATTTAAGATCTTGATCTGGGGGTCTATAAATATTAATAATATTGATAATTTTTATCTTGACAGTTAACTGCAATACCAATGGATTCGATAAAATTTGTGCTAAGAGATAGTTGAGTAAAATTCAAATCTTATGCTACATATATGGCAACACCGCTGCCTTCTTGTTTTATTTTACTCTTGTTTTTACCCTTAGTTATTTAAGAATTTAAGCCCCTGGTCTCTGTACTGAAAATTTTGTTGGCATTTGTTATCGTAATTTTTCGTTTCAATGGACAATGCAATTATTTTTTTGCAGTTGGTGGAAAAATTTTACATCTATGATATTAAATTAAACCTTTCATAATCAGAGTTACAATTACTGCAATTTTCAGGGATGATTTTTTTTCCACATTTCAGCAGAATTCCGCTAATTGAAATCTGGATTTTATTGTTGCAATTCTTTTTTTTTTTTTACTGTTTGTTTCAGATTATACCAATTTCTGCTTTGTTTGATGACCTCATAAAATCAACCCTTAATTTTAAGTTGTTTGCCTTTGAATTTATAGAAACTTAAAGTACAGGTGATTTTACGAGGTCAACAAGGAAAGCTAAATTTGTGACACTGGAAGTAAATATACAGTGAAAAATGAATCATAGCAGTAAAATCTGTTATTGAAATATCGGAAATCTGCTAAAAAACGGAAGAAAGTCATCCTTGCTAAAGTACTCAGCCAGTGAGTTGTTCAGACTGAAATGATAGAAAAATCTAATGAGACATTTACTCTGCTATTGAAATCTGTACTAAATGAAACAAGAGGGCACCTACCAAAAGAACAGGATTCAAACTGGAATTTATACACTCATCTTCTTTCAGAATATTGAAAATATAATTGATCAATATAAAGAATATACATGTCTCTTCATAAAAACAAACTTTAGATTTCATGTTTAATACATTTTCTTTTTTCTTAAGAAGGATTTTATAGTTGTTTTTTTTTTCTTGCAGTCTGGGCATATCATTTTTAACTGGATACTTGTGGAGACGGAGATTTATACGACCAGTTCCTGCAAAAACATTATTTCAATTATACTATAAAGACAAAGGAGTCTGATCACTATTATTTTTTAATTTATTAAATTTAAAAAAAGAGAAGTTTTTCATCCTTCTATGGGCATTAAAGAATAGCTTTTTTAAAAAAAAAAAACTTCCAAGTATTTTATAGTTTTGTCAAAGTAGACCTCCAAATGGTTTTCCAAAAGTGATAGGACTTGATAATTAGGTTGAATTCGATGCATATAGCATTTTTTACTACAAAATACCTAAGCCTATTCACATTCAATTTGCAACTTACAAATTATTATGCCTTTTTCATTTATACATTATCTTGATAAACAGAAAATTTGTTTATGTTCCCAGCAGTAGAGATTGTTAACCCTAGTTAATAGAATCACAAAATATGCAATTCACATTTAAACTTTTGATCCCTTAATATTTAAATATGAGACCACAACCTCAACATGTATAACAACTTTTCTATTGGGGTGTGGTGGCTAGTGTAAAAATTAACCATTCTGTCCCAAATGATTTTTCCAACCCTTATTTTGAGCCGAAAAGGGGATCTCATTCCCAAAGAGAAATTCAAAATGTATGTTCCAGTTTCAGGAGAAAAATCTTAAAATATTGTCTTAGGATGTGTACTTGATTGTAACAGAGATTAAGGAGAGGCACAAATCCTCTATTCACTCTACAGTAACAAATTGGTCACCCAGAGGTCACCTTCATGGACATCAATCATCCAGAGGTCACTTCATGGACATCGATCATCCAGAGGTCACTTCATGGGCATTGATCATCAAGAGGTCACCTCATAGATATCAATCATCCAGAGGTCACTTCATGGACATCAATCATGCAGAGGTCACCTCATGGACATCAATCATCCAGAGGTCACCTTCATGGACATCAATACAATGTCAACTGTAATGGTTTTCATGAAGGATTTGAACCAGAAATTATTTTTGAATTACTATATAAAAATCCTTGTCCTCAATTCCCGAGAGTCAAATTTTTATGCTCTTTTTCCCAATTCAGGGGTGATTTTATGATATCAACAAAGCGGAAATTTACAAAATCTGAAGTAAATGTACAGTAAAAAAAGAATTGGAACAGTATAATCTGGATTAAAAATAGCTGAATTCCACTAAAAAGTAGAAAAAATCATGTCTGTAATTAATTGGGCCCCAGACCCCTTTCTCAAAACAGTAGGAAAATCACTGAGCCCAAATTGTACACAATTCCACACTCAAATATGGCCACAATATTTTACAGTCATACAAAACCAAGAAAACACTGAACACATTTCAATATCTCTTTAATGGTTCTTCATTATAAATGTCTGTACACCTAATGATAAAACATTTAACCTTCAAACATTTGTTCAAAACGAAATTCAGTAAGTAATATAGTGGAAATAAAATGCACAATTCATACAGTAGATCATGATGTCATCAAAAGTGAGTTAAACAATGATATAAGAGGCAGTGGTTGTCATAAAACAAAAACAAAAATGAAAAAAAGATCAGTAAAATATATAAAAAGTGTCTAAACCTCTCTTCTTCTATTATATGTAAGCAAACAAACATTTTTGTTGTCGTTTATTTTTAAGATGCATGTACAACATATTCAGATGTTATTTCATAAATCCAAACTGTGATCACAAATGAAAAACTTTTTATTTGGTAATACCTTAAGTTTTTCAGTACTATTTCATGTGGAATTCAAATTTATTTGAATATGTTGACAAGTTACAGAGTACAAAGATTTTTAAAAATGAAGAGAACAGTTTAAAAAAAAAAACAGAAAAATGAACATATACAATGTACTATAAATAGGCAAGAAAAACCACATATATCAAAACTTCATCACTCATATAGTACACTGGCAGCTTAAAAACCACTAAATATAGTATACTGGCAGCTTGAAAACCACTAAAGAATAAAGGCTAAAAGACTAGAAAAATCTGAGCTATAACAATTAATGACACAGAACGAAATAAAACACTTTAACAAAGTATTGATATAATACAGTCATCACTTGATAATAGCCACAATCTTAAGGAGGTAGACCTAGGGTAAGGGACACAACTCTTAAAAATCACTGAAACGTTTGTATGCAGCATTTTACATCCATCTAATGCAAGCATCAAATTAACTTGGATTGGTTTTTTTCTACTTCAAACAAAAGCTTGAGAGGCTTTGGTGAAATTGAATATGATACAATGTACAAACATATCACTGATTTCAAGAGTTATGTCCCTTACCTTAAGTCTACCTCCTTAAAAGGGTTTTAAATTACATTTACCATATCTGCCTGTAAATGTCTATCATAATTTACATTGCATTTTATTAGTATGTTATTATCAGTGGCAGATCCACTGTTAAAAATATAAATTTCAAAATTTCACTGTGAATTCAAAGGGCAAATGAGGCCTTAAAGAAACATAGCAAAACTTGGAAATAAGGCTTTCAAAATCATTATACTTATATTACAATGTACATAGAATACAGAAAATTTTCACAAAATTTGCAGTTCATGAATGTAAATATTACAAGTGATAATCTATTCACCACATTTATAGACATATTCTCTAATATTCAGTCAGTAAAATCTAAATATTATTTTCTCAGAACACAGGCATAGTAAGGCCAAATAAAATTATACCTCTGTTTCCTGTTACATGTAAAAAAAATGGGTTGGTAGGTTGGGTATTTTTTTCACACATTTTTTCCCAAAATTTCATACAGAACACTTCAAAAACGTCTCATTAACCAGCCAGACTTTGTGGTCACTGAAAATTGACTACCATCTGTAAAACGTCAAATCTTTTGGTGGAACTATTTGTTTTCGCATAATGTTTATTTATAATATGTATTACTTTCTCTGTACTGTAATAGTGTTTAGAGAATAAAAGAATCTGTTTACTTGAAAATAAGTCAGTCGGTCAAGTAAACAGGAAACAGAGGTAAAATTTTATTTGGCCTAATTGTTATCAACATAATATAACCAATATTACCTTTTGTAAATATGAATTTATGATTTCATAAAATCCAACAGGTTTCAACACCACATACATATAGCTCAATAGTCAATGCAAAGTACAAAGTAACACTTAATTTTACCTTCAGAATAGATAAAACCTACCAAGTAACTAAAAATCCATAAAATTCTTTTCAGTAATTTTTAAGTTGATTTCACAATACATTTTTCTTTACATAAAAAAATAATGATATGAAGTGATCTAATGTGTCAATAAAAGGTTAACTAAAAACCATATTTTTCATGCATAACAAATTAGTAATATGATATGATCTGAAGTGTAAATAAAAGGTTAACTGAAAACCATAGTTTTCATGCATAACAAATTAACAATTTTACAAATGCAGATGTATATTTCACTTCTTGAGGTCATGGAACCAAGGAAAATTGATTATATATAATGAAGTTAAACATGTGGTATGACCCATCTCTATGAACACCATAAAAATTTGTATCCAACACGAACTAGCAACAAACCACAATAAACAAGTAAAGCACTACTAACTGATGATAAGACAGAGGAAGATAAATATGGATTTGGAAGACACAACCTTTTATAAGCAAATACCAATACTTTTTCAAATAATATATACAATAAAATAAAAAATAAAATGTTCAGAAATCTAGCTCTGAAATCTAGACTGCCTTGTTGATTCATAACATTTAAAAAACGTTATAAGGAATTGTCAACATGTGATTATTTTGATTATTTACATTGAGCTACATTGTAATAGTCCACAGAATACATGGTGATACATGGGAAAAAAATACTTCGTGACATAACAGGAAGTGCATAATGCAGGTATGTAACTCTAAAATACATGTACTTGGTCCATCACATGTAGATGTATACACTGATTGGACTATGATAGGATGTATACCAAGTGTTAGAACTTTCCTATTGCCTAGCTTGTATTGAACAATACTAGTATAAAGGGTTTACCTTAGATAATGAATGAATTAAAAACTCCTACACCATGATTTTGCTTGATCATACCAATAAGTTTTCAGATCAGCTTTTTATTTACTAAGATATCGATAGCAAACTGAAAACTAAATATACCACTGAAAAGTGATTGGTCATTTACTCCTACAGGGTAAGAGGTTGGAATTCCATTCCTACAGGCACCAAGTCAGAAATTAGTTAGCCATACAGCATCAAGCATTACTGGAACAATAGGTCACTGTGAATTATATAACCCTAATTATACCAGCAAATATACAGTAAAACCTGTCTAAACCAAACCCTGAATAATGAAAAGAACTGTCTACACCAAACCCTGAATAATAAAACAAAACCTGTCTAAACCAGAAGTCATGTTATTTATTCCAATTCCGATGTATTTTAAATCATGGTAACCAGAACAACTGTCTTAACTGAACCATTAAGTCCAACATGGGTTCATTTTAGACAGGTGAACAAGGGATCAATCCAGACACGTTGACGACGGTTCATTTTAGGTTAACATGGGTTCATTTCAGACCGGTTTCATTGTTTATTTGGATTATATGACATGACGATCCAGAACAAAGTGAACCCTTAATGTATTCAAGTATAGTAAGAGTATTTTTATTCAATAGTCCCAATTTTTGCGGTTTCAGGAAAAAAAAAGTTTGTAGATTCTTGAATTCATGGCTTTGGTAACTCTACATTACAAGTGAATGGGAACTTTCCTTTTCGTTGAGGACCTAATTCTGTGATTTACCCAACCCACAAATATTGGTACCCCAGGAACAATAATACTTTAACAGTAGTTCCTTAAACTTCTGAGTATTTAATTTGTAACACTGTTACAGTTGAGATTCTTTGTTGTGAATATTCAAATGTTAAAACCATGTTCAAATTCCTGTACTCAATAAATGGTTGTATATGTTACATACAGATCATGCACAACCTGAAATAATATGTATATTAGTTATTTATAAACCTAGTGTTCACAAAGGTAATAGCAGAGAAGAATATTAAAATGCTTGTCACTGAACAAATTTAAGGAGAAATACTTGCTAAATGCATTTTGAAAATCAATTTAACTAGTAGTTATTTCCCCTTGCTAAAATTGGCTTGTGAAATTCTATATGTATTTTACATGTAAGTACAAATTAGAAATAACCAAAGAACCTTAAATATACAGAAATTACTGAACTTAGCTAGTGCACCGGGCTTGCTCTGAATATCAAATATGCAGCCTGACTAGTATAAAAACACAAAAAGGGTGATCCTAGATTTAGGGGGCATCGCTTCAACTTAATTTTTTCAAATAAAATCGAACTTATTACTATTTAATGCCCAACAATCACTAAATAAATGATAAATCTGAAAAATGAACACAGGTATCACAATAAAATACTTCTAATAAATCATAACAAGGATTTGTCCATTCAAACTCCATGTTTCTACAATCACTTGGACCGAAAGTGAAACTAATGCAACCTTGACATTGCTAAGGCCACATAGAAAAAATTGCAACATATGTTTTTCATAAGTTCAGGACCATCATGAAAAACATGTCTGACTAATGAATTAATTCATGAAAAACAGGTAAATAAAAATCATATGGTAATTACAAGTTTCCAATAGAATTTCATGTATAAAAAGAGTAAGGGTTTCATATGATTTAAAAAAAAAAACATGATTTCATTAATTTTTACATGCACAAAAAACATATATTTACTATACCGGTCTTAAACATAGTGTATATGTATTAATTTTTGAGGCTCCTAATCTTCACACATTCTGTAAAGAGAACAAAGTCCCAGGTATAAATTTTAAATCATTAGAGCTAAATAAAGTTAAAAATTGATTTAGCGGGTACTACTTTTCATGTTTTCCTGTCCATTGAGAAAATAGTACACCACAAAAATTAATAAGTTAACAATATGTTTTAATTCAAACATATGAAAACATATGTTGCACTTCATCCTGTGTGTGTTTTACTTTCAACAAGATATGACTTTTTTTTGAAGAGCAAAAACGTTTTGTAGTTCTAAAGAGCTTTCACTCATGCATTTTGTGCTAGTTCATCAATTTTCAAATTTACTGTGTCAGCAACAGTTCCTGCAAAAAAGTATGTCACTAAGATTTCACAAACTTAATTCAATTTTTTATTTGTCTTTGGCATAGGGCTGGCAGTATGTAAAAATCTAAAGTTTTATGGTTTGACAGTACTGCCAGTACTACAAACCTCACTCATAATTGAAAATGTTCTCACAAAATTTGAAAACTGTTATTTTACTTCAAAACAAAAAAATAAATATCTAAATCAGCATATACAGATAAAAAGCTAAAAATACATTTAAACCTAACTAACATTTTTTTACTTACAAACAAAATAACTAAATAGCTTGAATTAACAGAGTATAAGGGCTATAACAGTATAATTTTTAAAACCAGAAAAAAAAGTATTGCAATTATTTCACTGTAAATAGAAATTAAGCCAAACAGTTGTCCCCCTTTTTTGTTAAACGGAGTACTGACAACAAATAGTTTTACCTGAATAGCCCTGTATACTAAAATAAATTGCACTTATTCATTTATTTCAACATAATACAATATACCAGTTTCAACTACATGTATCCATAAATTGCAACAGTTAACTGATTAAACAACTTCACTTCAAAAAAAATATATACTTGGCTCCCTTTCATTACATACCCAAAAAATACTATTTGAGATTACTAATGTGGTCTTCCAACAAATGAGTCTGAGTTGTGACGGAATCTTTTGACTGTGTTTTTAGTTGGTCGTAGAAGCTCTTGAATATGCTGAACAATCAGGTCTATAGCAACTGAAATACAAGAAAACAGCTCATAACATTTATCCTACCACATTTTTAAAACACAGTTTAGTTCAGGTACTTTTTAGGTCAAGAGAATATATTTTTTTTGTGATTTGATAGTATTTGTAAAGGTCAGACATGGACCATTCAATTCTTTATATTCTCTGATCTCTGCATTACCATATACCAATGGCCTTACCAAATCAGACATCATCTTAATTTCAATGAAGGATTGACTTTTTCCAGGAACACTGTTTTTTTTGTATTATGAAAATGAAAAATTGAGTAAGTAAATTAATATGACAATCCATGGCATATTAATTGATTGAAGATCCAAACAGCACACTTTACTGCCAATTTCAGAAAGTAAATCACCTAAACTTTTACTCTGGGCACCCTTGCAATACAAAATTAAGTACCTGAAAAATGAAGGTGGTGTAAAGTAAAGTAACATAACAATACAAGATTGCAGCAGGGTCTTGGAAGTACTTGAATTGTGCTTCTTTTAAAATTTTATTCAATACCCGATTTCACCTCCATATCTAATTAAAACAAGAGCCTTTTATATGAAATACTATTGTGAAAGTACTATTGTTCATGGGGTACCTATTTTTGTGGTTTTCATGGATAGGCCAAACCTTGAAATTTGGTTCCAACAAACAGAATATTTCCATAGATATGTAAACTGAAAAACTCTAAACTCACAAATTCAAGAATCTACAAACTTGTGCCTCTTACCTAATCCATGAAAATTGGTATCCATGAATTAAGGTACTTTCACAATATATACATGTATAAGAACAAGGGTTAGGGGCATATTTAACAACCATTAATGTCTGTACATGCCTCAAACACAAAGGGTCATACCTAATGAGACCAAAATTACCTCCCCTTTGCCTTTGAAAAGGGTGCTAAAAGCACATAAAGTAGATAAAGTGTAATCAAAATTTAACAGTTGGTGTAATTTTTTTTCTTCTGTCCCTTCATTATTTAAATACAAACAATTGCAGACATTTTAAAAATAACTGTTAAGTTAAATACACTACTCCATTGATCAAGCTTTATTCTTAATGATTTTATACATGTAAATATCTATACCTGTGTTGTCAGCACCTCTTGGAATAATAACATCAGCATATTTCTTGGTCTGCAAAAAAATAATGTGATGTTTAAAATAACATTTCAAAAACAAATTGTTATACAATGTACTTTTAAAACAACAGATCAACAAGACCACAAAGGCACCTAAATAAATAAATTTTATGAAACAATGGAAGATGTAAAAATTATTTAACCCAATATGTTCAGTAAGTCATAAACAGGTTAAACCAAAGCTACTATTTTTGCAGGACTGTTCTTTATCATAATTTGTGATAATTTATCTTTATCGAAGGAGAAAATTAAGTTGTATACTTACAGGTAAGCAGAATTCTTCAAAGGCAGGTTTGACCAGAGTGGTGTATTGGTGTAAGATTTGTTCTATATCACGTCCCCTTTCTCTTGTATCACGTAACACTGTAACAAACAATTAGTACCCATGGTAATTATTCAGTTTGGAAATAAAATAAAATATCTTATAAGAATTCTATTAGGTTAATGGAAATGTAAATGGGTTTTAATTGCAAAAATTAAACCTTGATTTATTAAATAATTTTTTTTTTTTTTTCAAAATAGCTAAAAGAAAAGAAATGTTTTTGTCCAAATGATAGAATCACAATACATGTATTACACGAATGTAATAATTTCGCAAGTTAAATAATTTTTCAAAATCAGTATACAAGGGTAAATCACAACCTTTTTTTTTAAGATGTGGACAGTTTCTCCCTCCTTTATCAGGTTTATACCCTCTACCATTTCTTAAATAGGAAGAATTTTTCATTTTTCTTTTATAGAAAACCCATTTGAATCAACAATTATCACTTGAATACATGGGTAGGCTCACTAAAATGATATTGTCCCAGTCTGAACATGTAAACCTTTTAGTTAGTAATAGTCATCTACATTTGTATTACTAAGCCTCTACAAGAAATATTTTAATTCATGTATGTATCCTATAATGCCAATTCTTTGTAAAAAGATTTATGAAAATCAAGGTATATGATAACAGTATTTAGGCTATTAAAAAGAAAGTGTTGGTTCTCAGGCACCCAAAACACACCAGCATCTGCAATTTTATTCTGCAGCAAAAAAAATTTTGAAAATCAAAATTTTTTTCATGTACAGTATATAAACTGCTTCAATTTTATAAATTTGCGATCAGGATTATTTGCCCACTTGATAGGAAAGTTCAAAACGATTCAGAAGATGCAGCTATTTGACATAGATTAAACATGGCCACTAGTATCATGCACAAATTTTCCTCCATGCACACAATTTCTCAACTTTATAATAAATATTTATGAGCTTGAGCAGTATATTTCATGAAATATTGCACAGAAAAGTTTGTCTATCTGCTTCCTACCAAAAGTAAAAAAAGCTGCCCTCCCACATCATTTTTTACAAAAGTGACCAGGGAACCTGGACGTTTTTTGTATGGCCTTATAACTTACCTCTTCTTGACAACCTAGTATCTGGATCTGTATCCACAAAAAGTTTCATATGAAATTTGTCTCGGAGTTCTTTATCAGCAAAAGCTAGAATTCCTTCAAATAACACAACATCTGCAGGATAGACAGAATGTCTCTCATCAAAACTGCAAAATACAGATCACACATATTTGATGTTCGAAAAATAACCACACATACATAAGGCAAAATAGAACTGTACCTCTGTTTCATATTACCCTACTGACTCTTGCCTTGAACCCTGATTGGCTTACAGTTGGTTCGTTAAGTTGAAGTCAAAGGCCAGGCAAAAATGTTTGAGTTAGCTGAGGTTCAAGTCAAATGAGGTCGACTATAGACCGGAAATAGTTTGGTTAATGATCGTTTCTGCATTTACATAATTTGTTGTGCCTGTAGTCTGTACATGTACAATGTATATGTTGTAATTCACTTTACTGTACTTAGTGATGTCTCGCATTTTGTATCAGAAGACATATTTGTGTGCTGTATATCATGTTTTAAATACTGAACGGACCAAGTGTTTTTAGAGAAATTTCCTTTTTATTTACCTCCATCAAAAATGTCATGAGTTCAAAACATGCTGATTTGCATGAATCATAATCAGGAGTATTGTCAAACCATGTGCTCTACATCACTATGATAAACCTGCAGATTCAATAGCGAAATGAATGTAGTCTTGAAATACAATTACTGTCGTCTGTTTGATGTTTAATGAAATGTTCAGATACCATTACAATTAATCTTAATTTTTTTTTAATTTTGTATCAAGAATTTTGATATCACTGTTTGTGTGAATTCCGACTTGTGATTAAACAAATGCTATTTTTTAATTAATTAAAAACACATATAAAGAGTGTCAACAAATAATTTCAAAAGCCACACTAATTGTTGTAAAAACACACTTCAGTCATGATTTGTAATAAAGCAATCAGTTTTTCAACTTATTAGTTGACTTTGAGACATCAGGGTTAATTAACCTTGAAGTCCTATCAAGGGGCCTGATTGAAAACCTCAAGTTATCTGAGATTTCAATTCATCCGAGTTCTAGTCATCAGAGGTAAAATTGTATTGGAATAAGGGGAGTTTTGCTTGGACTTCAAAATTATTTCGAGTTACCCGAGAATTCAACTCTTCCGAGTTCGATACATTGAGGTTCGAATGAATTTTCAAGTTAACAAACAACAAAAGGTACCACCAGACAACCCATTTTATTTTCAGTTTCCACAAAGTCCAGTTGTTTTCCATGAAATTAGGGAAAAAATAAGTACTGGTAAATAAAACAAATAAAAATCCTGACCTACCAACCCATTTTTTTCTGACATGTAACAGGGAACAGAGGTATAATTTTATTTGGCCTAAGATAAATTGAACAAATACATTTTTTTTCAGCAACTGGCCAAGTTTGCTTCTAGTTCATAATGACAAAAGTTATGAAAACAGAGAAAACAGTTAAAATATCACACAAAATGTCCTTCTAGTGTTTGTTATAAGAGTCATGGCTGAGGTTTGTGAGATTAATATTTCTTCATTATAAATTTTAAAAGGGAATTAACATGAGTTTCCACATTTAACAATAAAGAAATTTTTACCTAGGTCCATTTTGGGAACCGTTACTTTCAAAATGTTTGCTTAGTACATATTGGTTTTCATGATAATAGTTTTTATAAGCCATCTTCTTTACCTTTTATTTTCAACATAATTGTAATCAGGAATCATCACTTTTTTGCCTTTCAGTACATCATTCATTGTTGCCTTAATCAAATCCCAATCAAATGCATCTGGAAATTGCAAAATTTCAACAAAGTTATCATTACAATATAGCTGAAAAAAAATTACAATATATACATTACAGACAGAAGAAGTCAGTTGTACATAATTTCCCCAATGTTAACATTAATTAGTGCATGTTAATTGGGTGAGAATCAGTCAGAATTACAAAAAGTAAAACACATTAAATTACAAATAAATATGAACTACCATAGCAATAGTAGTACAAGTATACAATCCTTTTAAGTTAATACACTTTTTACAGTGATAGTTTTAAAACAATTGTTACTGAAAAAAAAAAGTCTCATAACTTATTTGCACCAGTTTCATCCTCTCATTTACATATCAATATTGTGTATTTTTTATGATAGCTAAAAGCATGGTATTATTTCCCTGTCAAATGTACTTAGTTTAATGTTTATGGTACATGTACATGTACATGTGTTGCACAAAAATGATAAAACTTCAAAACTTATCCATAAAAGGTATTTTTTACTTTTATTTCATTCAATTACTTCAAACTCTCTAAATCTAAAATATGAAAAAGGAGAATCATATAAATGCAGTCAAAATACATGCCCCATCAACTACAGCAGGACACAACTGCATTTTTTTTATTTTAAAGAATACTGTCAATAATATACATGTAGTATTAAATAATACAATTATCAAAAACACACAATTTTCAATTTTCACCTTGGAAACCTTTTATTATAGGTCTAGATAATTAGTGGAAATTTGATTATAGCTACATATACATTAGGCAAGTTCTTAAAATACCTAGCCATTAACATGATTAATACACATCACAGATACATGTAGAATTTTTGCATTGGAAATTGTTGGCACATGTATTTCAGATTTGACGAAAAATAAGACTGAGGGTATATATTTGTAATTTACAAACTTAAAACACAGTACTACATGTATCTTATATTCAAATCTGTCACAAGCGTATGCTACTGCAGGAACATACAACAATCACATTTTCTCACACATAGATATTATTTTCAAATTTACCTGGATGATCAAAGTTAAACTCTCCCTTTGAAGCTCTCAGTTTCTCATCCTCATTGAGTGATTTATAGAACGAATCCTGATTTATGATAACCACTCTTCTCTGTTTTCTGTCAACGTCATCTTGTCCAAGCTGGGACATAATCTTATCACATACTGAAGACTAAGTGTAAGAAAATACATTGTAAACACTATTGTTTTTTCTAAAAGCTCATCCTTACACATAAAAACAGCATCACCGTTAGGTTAACTAGTACAATATATGAGTTAAAATTGAAAAAAATCCTCAGGGATGCATTGTTCAATTAAGAAACTTGTCACATGGGATCATGTTGGCCCCATCTACATGTACTTTATAGAAAGGGTCAAAGCTAGGGGAGAGTGTCAAAAAAGAACAGACAGCAAAGCACAAATGAAATTGTCCAGACAAGGTTATAACAGACACAGAGTGATAGCAATCAGAAGAATGGTCTAAGACCTAAATTAAATATTGAAAATAATGCTAGTTTGCCTATTCCAAACTCATGATGTTCACCGTTGATAGTTACATTTAAGTTGTGAAATAATTTTATCTTAGGATTCTGATCAGTTATCAGTGTTTTGTATCTTTCTTTTTTTTTTTTTTTAATGCTGGAAGAATGTGAGAATATTTAAAAAAAAAAAAAAAAGAACCTTTTTTGGTAGGTAGGGAAAGGGCAAACAAATGTATTTTTTTAATTTAGGCCTTTTAACAAAATACATTTAGTTAGGGTGTACATGTGCTAGCATGTCCTTAAGCTGATACACCAAATAATAAAGATAAACTTTCCATTGATTTTAGTGCACAAAGAATAAGTCATTAGATATTTCTTATTGTTGTACTGACACCACCCTTTGTACTTGGCATTTGAAAATCATGTGAGACAGTGTCACTCACAAAAATTACACTTAATAACTAAATTCTGATGCTTTAATTCAGTTTTAATTTGTACTGACTTGCTTCCTTGAAAAATTATGACTATGATGCAATAGTGTGTTCTAAACTGAACAACAACTTAATTTCATTTGGCCTTACATAGTAATATGCAAAACCATGTGAATCTTGCTTAGTAGTACATTTTAATATTATCAGTATATACATTTGTATTCATGAATATGTTATGTGCATCTTAACAAATTTCTATACAAAATGTAGTCATTACATTTTCTTTATGACTTGGATAACTTAATATGCTAATGTTTACCAGAATTATGTAACATAAAATGCTTCACAGAATACAGCTTGATATGACTGCATTTTGGTTAAACCCTAAATAGTTGAGACAAATTTGGACAGAAAATCAAACTTAATACACCTCTTAGTTTGGATTGGAATTAAATGCTTCATAAGATTCTCTACAAAAGAAAAGTGGTCAATTAACTTTATAATTAATTTATTGATTCCTAAAAGGTACAAATGTACATGTAAGGTCTTCTGTGAAAAAAATCTTCCTTTTGGGTGTGGTGCCTACATTGTACATGTACATGTAATAGAACAATATCATAGAGATCTATACAATTATGAGCCAAAAGTCTTTTGCGGATAGTGGTGACACTAAACACTCTTGCTTGCCTATGGCATTTATTTTTTTCTCTCAAGGCCACCAGTTTCTATCCTGAGTGAGTGGTTACGAATTTGAAATTTTGTTAAGCTTTTATGCTGCTCTCGATTTTTGATATCTACATAACATTCAAATTCAAAGATTGATTAAAACTTGAAATATATATAAAGTTTCCCATGGTCCTGGTTATAAGATTTTTCAATATCTTCCCAATATTTAAAAAAAAATCTTTTATTCTCTTTCTCATTCTCAACAACATGATTATAAATTTCCTTTTGCCTTTGGAAAGTGTTATGACTATGTCCAATTTTTCACCCAGGAAGATATATTAGAAAACCAAAAGTTTTCTTTCATTTGTTTGTATGCAGGTTTCATAAGCTCTGGGCCTGGGGGTGTGATACAGTGTATTTATAATTAAGGAGATCCGAATTCTATTTAACTCTCTCCTTAAAATCTCTGAATCTGCCCCTGAAACCCAGATTAAATGGGTCCATCTACATCAACCCGAATAATAACTTGTCTTGTCTTACCTTGTTGTGAGTAAATTTTGATAGGAGGTACATGTACATGTAAGTCTATCCGAGTCAGTTATATTTTGCAAAAATAAACAGAACCGTATTCGCGAGTTTAATTTCTTACATCTTTAATCTGTACAGTTTATGTCCGAAAATGGAATATCATACCTTTCCTGAAGCAGTTCCTCCAGCAACTCCTATCACAAAAGGACGCGGAATACGGTCAATCCCATTCATTTTTATCGCGTGGTCGTTGTCTGCAGCTGCCGCCATGCTCAAAACTTTGTTTGCAGTAAAATTACGAAAATGTGTTTTTGAGACAAAATAAAAAGTCTTCACCAACTTTTGCATATTCCGTATTTTTGTATTACATCCCTGAATTGACATTAGATGTAGATCTTTAAATCTTATGCAATAGACGTGTCTCCATGCTTTTACGACAACATTACGAATTTACCTTCTGGTACGAGAACACAATTAATTCCCCTTGGTTTGTAGTTCCAACTTTGGTAGTAGGTACCTTCCACATTTTTTCATATTTTTACTGGAAACTTATTTGCTGAAGTTTTGCCTCAAATTGGTAGAAAATAGGTTAAAATTACATGGGATTTTTTTTCATTAATCAATTCTGACTAAAAGTTGTGATTTGGTTCAGTGGAAGATGGTTAAAATTTAGGACTTTTAACTCAGTTCATTTGTCATGTTTACCCCATCTCCGAATTATATGTATTAATTTCAGAAAATGATGGTAAAATATTTTCTACAATTTATATATAAAATCCTGTTTGTACATATCTTTAGGCCAGAGAAGTTTTATTCAGTTTGCGCCGGTGGAATTTTTTTAATCTGCTCAAATGTGTATATTGAAATGCACTTGAAAATTAATTGCGGTCTCGTGCCTTCTACCGTTACCGTTTTGTTTTAGAAAGATTAAGTCACTTCCGCTATTATATTTTTGTGATAATTTAGCAATTTAGGCTTAGCAGAACATTCACAGGCTCAGATACAGAATAATACTTTATAAATATAATGTCTGAGAGTTCCGATCATAAAGATCATAGAACAGATAGAGATAGAGGGGGTAGACGTCGACCAAGAAGACGCGAAGGATTACCAAGTGGAAGAGGAAGACCGAAATTGGTGAGTGTCTGACATCTGATATACTAGTAGCAGTACATGTATTTAAGTCATAGGCGTTGGTCATTGATAGTCGACCCCATTTTGATAGTGTTTCCCCACGTAGATAAAAGCAAGCGCTTGTGATTTAAGTCCTAATCTCTGTGGTACTCTGCAGTACTACTACCAATCTAGTCCGAGATTGCTCTGACCAGCTGACGTCTCACAAATGATTAACCAGACAAGCTTGGGCCATTGGATGTCAGTGCTTGTCTGGTATAAAAAACAAAAAAAAAAAGGATTTGCGCAACAATTTTGATGCACTTTGAGATTAAAATTTACTACTTTTAGGCTCTTGAAAAGGTGTGTAAATTTAATGAAAGTTTTACATGTACTATTAACAATGTTATGTATACTCTTTTCTGCAGTGATTGGTATTTTGAGAAAAGAAATTAAGAAAAATTGCAAAATATTGTGATCTTGAACTTTATGAAATTCAAGATCACAGGGTCAAATATTGTGGAATTTTGTAAAATTAAGCAGTGTGTAAATTTCAGAAAGAGTAAAATGCATGTCATGCAATGTACAACAAATAACAGTTTTTGTTTTTCTATGAAATAACACAATTTCAACTCTGTTGCAAAATCCTGTGTCTTTTAAATGGGACAAACTCTGATATTCCATGACCCCCTGCCTGTCTGGTTAATCAAACATGGGATGTCAGAGCAATCTCAGACTATTACAAATCCAACTTTTTGTACATGTATGACACACTATTCTAAACCCTAAATGGACATATCAACATCCAAATGATAATAGAGGGTTGTAAGATTGGGAAATTTGGTCTACTCATATCAAGGATTTTTACAGTAGACAGGATTGGAATCTCACACTTTCCTGTTGTATCTCCATTGGCAAGATTTAAGCATATTCATCACTTAAATTTTCAACTCACTAAAGAGGATAAAGCATAGATGATTTTTGGTGAATTTTTTTATATACATGTATACTGATAATTATCTTAGTATCAGAAAAAATAGAACAAGTCAATATTCAGGTCCTTGAAGGAGGAGTTTGGAATTCAAATTATCATTGTAGCTTCCACTTGCAGAATGTCACCATTTTGACAAACAAGCATTCATCATTTTTCCACACAAAAAAAACACAAAGCAAGTGAATCAATTAGGACAATTTTTCTTATATACATGTACATTGCTTACACTTATTAACATCACATTTGGACCTTATATTGTATGCTATAGATTGTTTAATGACTTCTAGATAGACCACCCTTCTTCAGTTTCATCTTAATTAATAAATTCTGGTAAAAAAACTTCAAAGAATACAGATTAACTGCATTGTTTTCAATAAAGTTTCTTACTATTTATACATTGTACATGCTGATAAATACCTTTCTGTCTGCAAGTCAACATTCAGGGCAGTGAGGGAGGAGATTTGAATTTTAAGCACATGTTAAATTAGTCTTTCAGCCTCCCATTAAATGGTTTAAGATCAAAAGGACAATCCGATTAAAGGTAAACATTGATGAAATAGGGGTTGTATGTCATCCTATAGTTGGTTTTTCACTAAGAAAAGGTAGGTTCAAAAATTATTTTCAATTGTAAATTTGTATGTTATTGTTAGGCATGAGATTGAATTGAAATCTTATCAAGGGTATAATAAGTATAAAGATCTACAATACAAGTTGTTCAAAGAAGAAGATTATCTGGTAGTTAGAAAGAAGCACCTTGTGACAATTGCAGTAAAATGTATTATAAAAACAGCATTAATCCTTTGAGAAAAACAAAATATAAAGCTTTCATAAGTATGCATGTATGTCTTGGTCTATGGTTCGTTTATTTGTATTGTTTGTCATTACATTCAGGACAGCAGAGATTATGAACCAGCTGAAGGTGCAAAACCACCAATAATTCTAGCAAAGCCAACACAAGAACAGGTAAAATAGAATAAATTGCTATGTTAAGGTTTTATTTAAATAATTTGATATACATGTTCATGTAGGTAGACATGATTTTTTGGAAATTTTGAAATTGAGGTATTTAATCATTTATAAACAACAGTTATACTTACAAAACTATTATATAGTACGCATACATGTAATATTAGTTGTACATTTTGTACATTTTAAATTTTGTAATTGATTTGTGACTTCTGGCACTCATAAATTCTATTTTAAATGGCCACAGATACTATAACAACTATTTGTCCTATATGGATCTTGGGTGTTACATGTATCAAGAAAGTCCTATTCCAGATATCCTCTTGTCATAGAAGGTGACTAAGAATACTAAGATATCTGGCAAGTGGTCAGATCCTCAGCCCACAGAGCTGTTAAAATGTGTACCCCAGATGGCTTAATGAGGTAACCCTTGTTTTGGGTGTACACTGTTGTCAGGCCAAAAAAGGGAAATCTGACCACAGGCCACTGTGAGCCGATGTGTGTTGAGAGAGCCATGCTTCATGCATGTGAAAAAATTATTTTTAGAGTTCTTTCAGAGTAGGTTCTTCGAATCCTCTACTGTCTGTAAAATTATCCACCCATAACCATTTCCCACACTCTACAGTCACATTCAAAATTTTGCCTTTCCTTGTTTCCCAATCCAGAACTTGTTTATTTTATTTTTCTAATTTATTCTTTTTTTTATTCTGTTCTTATCCTAATTATGCAGTAAATACTTTCAGCTGGATGTTCAACATACATGTACATCATACATACAAATGATCTATCATTAACATTTTTGTTGTAGTCATCCAGTCAAGTTTCCTCTAAGCCACAAGACAAACCAGTTGTAATGGTGAGAAAAGATGACACACAGATCTCTGTCTCAGGGGAAACACCTCCACAATTACACAGACATTTATCACAAACAGCACAAACTTCTGAGAGTAAGTCACTCAGATTTTACGTAGTACTAAAGCTTAAAATCATGCAAAATGTGATTCATGGTTGGAAATCCTAGATATATTTATTTTTTGTATTTTGTTTAAAGGTTATAGTAAACAGAAAATAGCATGTGGCTTTTCATATAACACATGTTCTTAGGAGAGAAAAAAATTATATAGGATATACTATAGAATTCAAAATTAAGGGATATAACTCTGTAAATGACACTCATATACAACAGAATCTATTGGATTTTCAATGTGGATTCTCACCTAAGAGATGACTGATTGGAATGAATAACTATGCATGTCATCATATAGACCTACAAAGCATCTTGATAACAAAAATAAAAATGTGTAGCCTTTTTCGGCGTGTATCAAATATTTCAGAATTTGCACGATTCTCACAAAGACTACTACTTAGGTCTCACTAACCACTTCCAACCAACGTTTCCATTACTTTTTCACTGTGCATTTCCAGGACAAGTGACATCTTAAAGTTACATACCATTGCGAAGCTTGAAAAATAAGGCTTTCAAAATCATTATGCAAATGGTACGATGTTAGTAGAAATTCTTCACTAAATTGACTTGAATAAATAATATTGAAAATCCACAATTTTACATTTTCTGATAACTGACAGCATGGGGGCAGATAATTCACACATGTAAACAATATTCATACACTTTTGTAGTAAATTACATATATGATTTTAAAGTACACATTCTCAGCTTTATTTTGACTACTTTTAATCAGAATACACGCAAATAATGCACTTACAATGCATAAGTCTTGGTTCAGTGTGTTTTTGGTACTACATAGGGGGATGGCCATTTGATCCGGAAGTGGTTAGTGAGACCTTAACACATTTTGCATGCAATACTTACATAAGATAAAATCTCCAGAGGTATTATATTTCTTTTGCATTTTCATTTTAATGAAAAGATGACTTGCTTCTTTAAAATATTATTTAAGGTAAAAATTTCACTTGAAATCAAGTTTGCTTTAAAGTGAATGAAGAGTTTTTCCTTCTTAATAATTCAGGCAGTTACTGTCATTTGAGAAAGACTGTAATTAATAAACTGGTCTACAGCTGTCCTATATTCTAGTTACTCTGTATGGATAGATATATTGTACATTGATGAAAATATTATAACTACATATGTTTAAACTGTGAAACCTGACTGAACCTTACCCTTTACTGGGTGATACTTTGTTCAGTTAAGGCAGGTGTTAGGAATGTACAGTTTCTAAATGTACTAGAACTGACATAAAGAGAACTTCAAATGATGTCTGGTTTAGACAGGTTCTGGTTTATTCAGGGTTCAGTTTAAACAGGTTTTCTGGTTTATTCTGGGTTCAGGTTAAACAGATTTCACTGTATTTGCCACATTTTATTTTTAGGTTCCAGTGCCAGCCGTTTAGCTTTGCCACCAGAAATGACACGACCTGTCAAACTAATAGATGATAATCAGTACTGGATAGAATCTGGGATGGAAGTTAGTTACTGTTATATTGTTTATACCTCCATCTATTGGAAGAAGTACTATAGTCCATCAACCTGTCACACAGTAACTCAGAAATGTTTATAATTTTTTTATACAATGTTTATCGTCGTTGAAGAAATTGCTCCCTTTTCATTGTTTTTTGTCAATGCATTGCCACCAAGCACATGGCAGTTAGAGGATAGAGTGACAAATGAATTGACTAAAGAGTCAGAATAATATTTCTGTGTAGGATGGCATGTCTGTCTGTGGACTAGTGCTTCTGTGAGCTACAAAATGTAGCACAATAAAGATATGGCTCAGAATTTAGGACTAGTACTAAGCAGGGTCTGTTCAATCAGTTGGTCATTTTTGACTTGAAATGCATGAAATATCTGCCATAAATCATAGTTAACCAACCAACAATTAAACACATATTGATTGGTAATTTATGTGCTTATGTGCAGATATTTATCAAATTTATTATGGTTGCCTTAAAAGAAATGTAGAATGGATGAGGTCATTTTACTTCAGCTCACCCTAAAATTCACAAAACCTGACTCCATGTTTGTTTCCATGTAAAACTAGTCAGTAAGGCATTGACATATACTACAGAGCTCCAGTTGCCACTGTCTACTTTGGTGGGCTGTGGGCAATCACTTACATGTAATACTGCATTATAATACACAGATGCTGGTTGATCAGACAGATTTTCTGGTTGTTGGAGTTATTGGTGGGCAAGGTGTAGGCAAGTCTACCATTTTATCACTGTTAGCAGGCAATTCACCTGAAGATTCAAACAGGTAAGAAAATAAATATGAAAGATTTTTGTGGTGATAAATAGGTTTATATGGAATATTCTCTACCATATACTTAAATAAGTAAAAGATACATGTACCTGATAATCCTGATTGGGTTTCAAATGTTTCATGTAGTTTAATTTGTGGTTTAATTATGTGTTATTGCCTTGAACTGAATTGAAGTAATGATTTATGGATAAACTACATATTTTTGAAACACAAGATAAAAGAGATTTTATAGAGAAAGTTTTGGTCTCATCATTAAGTTCCCATTGGTAATTTAATGGATTATATCACATTATCAAATACTGAATGGTAGGTTGTTTTGGTGGGTATAAAAAATTATAATTTTAGGCAGAAAGGCATGTGAAAAATTTGGCAGATGCTAAGCAATGCACTAAATACTGAAATTCAGAGTAAATATTTTTAAGAATTTAATTTGGGAGTTTTCAGGCAGACTGCAATAATTTACCAAAATTAGTACCCCACTAACTTACCTATACAATAAGCATTGTTTGTTTTAGTTTTATTTTAGTTTTTTTTTTGGGGGGGAGGGGGTAGGATTATGTTCAGAAATCATTATATCATTATATCATTATTGTATGAAAAATGATATAGAGTACTTTGAGTGTTTGTGAAATATTAAGATGTGTTTCTAAATCCATGAATTTACTTACTTACAGTGTTTAGATTGTTATAGTTTGGACTGTATTTGAATCTTTTTCCTGTAGAAGTTACATATTCACTCCACAAAACAGAGAGTGTCAGGAATCCTGTTTACATCTGACTGATGGTATAGATATGTTTGTAACTGGTCAGAGAATCATATTCCTAGATACTCAGGTTAGATGAAGTTTATTTTTGAAAAAAATATTTTGTTAAACATGCAACATCTAAAAAAAACATAAAAAGAGGACTACTAGTGAATAAACTATAAACAAATGCTATAATATTGTTTTGTCAACTTACATGACAATGTGAATGTCAACAGGGGATTTCAAATCAATGTGACCCGAATTTCATATAAATGAACATTTGGAGGAGGATTTATGCCACTCACCTATTAAAAGGTTGTACAGCCACAATTATAAACTTGTTTACTGATTTAGTTTGTCCATATTCCAAAGCACTTAAAATTTTTAGTTACGATTATCTCTTACTGCTGAGTAATGAACATGACGTGAATCAACTCTGTATTTCTGAAGTAACAGAGAATGCTTACTATACAGGATATTTCAGTTTTTGCTAGTGTCTGTTGCTCATTTGCCTCAAGAATGAAAAATTTTAACCCCCGAAAATATATTTACATTGTCAAGTCTTTTGACTGTTATAATCATGGTTTCCACAATTTTGAATAGAAACTTCATTTTGTGTAAGGATCACATCATTCAATGCAATCAAGTATAAATTTATACTTAGTCGCTTATGAAAACATACACAGTAAAAACATGTTGGTTATAATTTCTAAATTTATGATCTTGTTTATATAATGATTTGTATCAGTGGCCATAGAGTACCTTGCACATCAAAGAATAGAAATCAGTACTGTGCAGACATTCTTTTCACAAAAAGAACAAAATGTAAGTGTCAAACACACACTACTGGTAATCACCAAGAAAAGATAACCGTTGAATACACACATTGAGAACTGTCAATAAAAATTTAATCCGTAAACATGCAATTAAAGTGTGAAAAGTTAATCCTTACAATTAGCTACGGCTTGGGCAATTAAGTGAGTTCTTTTTAGATTTACGTAAAAATACACTGTTAGATTAAAATGGCCAAAGGAAACTATATATACAGACTTTTCCATTAGTTAATATCGTAGTAACGGCTGTCATTAATTTCTTTGAAATATTAATGGTAAAATATTTTATCAAAAGAGGAATCAAACACTGCCAACGCTATTGAAAAACTTTTTCTTCAACCTTAAAAACCGTGAAAATTAATACCCACAAACATGTTGACATTTTAGAAACTGCGAAAATTAATACGTTTACAGTAAATATATATAAAAAAGTAAAAAAGGGGGTTGTTTGAAAAACTCCAACAAGATTGTTGGATTGAGCTATTTTAATATGGTTAACAATATTAGTTAATTCCAGATGATGTCAGTTTGAAAATATAACTTTTATGCATTTTTACATTTTTCTTTTTCAGCCAATTTTGAGTTCCTCAGTTTTAGAACAGTTTATAAAGAATGATAAAAAGATTTCCACAGAGTATACTACTGTTGAAAACTACATGGAAATTCAGGTTGGTTATGATTTAGTTTGCTTGGTATTTAATATCGAAAGAATTTGACCAAAGTTCTATAGAACTTAATGTCAATGTATTGGTTGTTTTCTTAATTAATTTACATGTAAACTAAAATGTTTTTGTAGCATATTTTGATGAACAGAACTTTTATTAAGAACGTGTATTAGAAGTAAAAATTCTTAGACATAAATATATCAAGATTAACTATTCTTCCCATAGAATTTCATTATGATGTTTTTGTTGTTGTTTTAGGCATTACAACAGACGGCCTTCCTTATGACAGTTTGTCACATAGTTATAGTGGTACAGGACTGGTTTGCTGATGCCAGCTTACTCAGGTAATGTCACATGATATTTGTACAGGAAGGTTTCCTGATGCCAGCTTACTCAGGTAATGTCACATGATATTTGTACAGGACTGGTTTGCTGATGCCAGCTTACTCAGGTCATGTCACATGATATCAGTTCAAGTACTTATTATGAAAGTGATGCAAGACCAAGATTTGTCTGACAGTTTTATTTAGACACAGTGACTGTAGATCGAAAAATGGGACAAAACTGGCAGTAAATGACTTTGGACAATTGCAGTCACTTGGCAAAATCTTACACCTATCTTTATTAAAATGCATTTTTTGTGAATTATCAAACTTTGTTGAGTTAGAATACACCTTCGTTAATTTCTGTCAGTCTTTTGTATAGAACTAATCTTAATTAGTCATTTAAAAAATATTATTCCTAGGATAAAGTTTTCACTGTAGGATAAAGGTTTGACTGTAGGATAAAGGTTTGACTGTAGGATAAAGGTTTAACTGTAGGATAAAGGTTTCACTGTAGGATAAAGGTTTCACTGTAGGATAAAGGTTTCACTGTAATTCAATTCATGTCTTGTAGTAGCATTTGTTATGTGTGGAATTTTAGAAAATTTGAAATGAAAAATATTACTTATGCTATAGAATGTGTTGATTTAACAAAAAAATGCATCATGAGTTGCCTGTTTTGAGCACGCGTGATCATATTTCTATATACAGACTCTCTATTAAAGAATCATAGATTTTTGTCACCAGCGATATCATGAATTTGAAGCTTTTTTACATTAATGCAATGTGTGAATATTTTGGATGCTTTCATTTTATTACTTTCTGTGGTTAATAATGTGACTATACAATGTATTTTTTTGTCTGAACAGATTTCTACGTAATGTGACTACATTAATACAATTTTTTTTTTTGTCTGAACAGATTTCTACAGACATCTGAGATGTTAAAACCTTCTACACCATCTACGAGTCATGATAGTTCTCAAGAGGAAAATGCTGATTATTTTCCAAATGTTGGTAGGTAAAAATGTTTAATAAACGTTTTAAATACTCTACATAGTGTTTATTTTTTCATGTCCTATTAATTTACTTTTGAAGAAATGTTTTATTCAAAATTAACTTACATACATGTACTTTACTATGAATGATGTACATCTATTTTATACCTGCATTATATCTAAACTTTTATTTCAGTGTTTATATTAAACAAGGCTAGTAGGGATGATTTTAGTGTAGTTAGTTATAGAAGTATGGAGAATACACTGAGGAAAGCATTTGACACATCTAAATTAAATATAACAAGTAAGATATTTCTTGATTGCTCTTTTACTTTCACATTTTATGATATCGATTCAATTGTAATTGTAGCTGAATTGAAGATGAACAGCTGTTCATAAAAATCAGAATAACTCAGGTTTTCCTTTATGATTTGAGTTTTTCTATACTATTATGTGTTGGTTTTGATATTATTCTTGAATTTCATTGAAGTTAGGTATGGCATAATGCTAATGACAAAAAAAAAAATCTATATTTATTTAGAAATATTGCTTGAGAAAAGTCTCAATACTTCTAAGGTTCAATGAGTTAAATGCAAACTTGTATTTCTTTTTTTATAGAAAAACTAGCATCACACCTGGCAAAACATAATGTAATTTGTTATTCCAGATGGTATAACTATGGCTGATGGAAAACTAATTCCTGGGCTCAGAAGTTCTGACACTGTTGATGGTGATATAAATCTATTCCTTCTACCTAATATGGATGATATTAAAACTGATGGTAAATGTTACTGATAACTGTACTAAAACAGCAATTGTCTGAAATATTATCTCAACTATTAATTGAGAAATTATGTGTAAGTGTTTGTAAGAATCAGGCAGAATGGGAAAAAAATCAGAAATATGCATACATTTCAAAACCCCACTGATCTGACCATAAGATATCACTCAACGATGCTTTCTCTGTTTGAAAAGACCATTATTTTATCTCTGCATCACTAGCTTTGACCTAAAATTTTTCAACAGAATCTTAGAAAAATTAGGTTTTTTACAGAGTTATCTGCCCTTGAAATGTTCATTTTCAGTGCATTTCAATGAAATTGTAACTCAATGGTCCAGCACAATATGGAAAATCTTGCCTGTTTTCCTTGATTCTGATGGTGCCAATAGTCAAATTACACTATCAAAATACAATGTAATGGGTTTTTCATACCTTGTTTCACCTACTGCCTGATTCTTTCAGGGACTGACACTTTACTTCTTTCTATTTATTATTCCATGTTGTTATTCAAGACAAAACTGTGATTTTAAGTTTTGATACTTTTGAATTTCCAAGTAAAAAATCCATATCATTTTTTTTTTGGCATTTAAAGTTTCTAAACTGTATTTAAATTGAATTATCTCCCTTTAAATCAATATAATTGGCAGCATGTACACCATTAGTCATTTTGGATTTGTATTGACATAAACTGTTTTGCTTTTAAATTCCAAATATACTTCCTCTTTTGCTGTACATGTGTGTAATGATGTGTTGCAGCCTAGCCTGTGTTATGATGGTTTCGTTGTCATTCACTGAAGACCATTGGGTGGGCCTTGGGCTGATAATTTCATCCCAGCGGGGTTATTGTTTCATTGACATATACACCATACATATTATCATTATATTTCTTATACATGTATATATATATTTGTATTTGTTTTGAAGGAACACAGTAGTACTTTTCATGCCTATAGGAAAATGTATTTCTGTACAAAGATTTTAATGATTTCTGCATTCTAGTAAATTATGTCATCAGACATTATACATGATATCTATGTACATTATATGCTTTACCATTTATGGTAGATCCTATATCTACCTTGCTACCAGAATACAGGGGATACCCAAGCTTTGATAACTTGATCAATTCACTGAGACAACAGATATATTACATGCCTAGAGAACACCTAACACATACAACACTATCAGAGAAAAATTGGTAAGTTTTCAGCAAAATTATTGTATTTACCAATTACAAAAACAAAATCAAGGAATAATGTTTGGTGATACTATTTAGGTTAATCTAATGTCATTCTGATACATTACATCAATTTTAATGACTTCTTGTTGTCATGGAAACAGGTGATTTTTTGGTAGAAAATTGAGAATCACTGTTTTACAAGCATTCAAAATGGTGAATGATTTTATGTTTTACATATCTATAATATACATATCTACACATTACATCAATTTTAATGACTTCTTGTTGTCATGGAAATAGGTGATTTTTTTGTAGAAAATTGGGAATCATTGTTTTACAAACATTCAAAATGGTGAATGATTTTATGTTTTACATATCTATAGTAACATGTTTTATGTCATACATGACTTACCAATATGTGCAGGTGTGTGTACATAATAAAACTTAAATGTCAGTGATTTTTCAATATCTTCAAATAAAACCATGACAATATAAAAATTTCCTTCTCCAGTCTTTGCTCAGTATGATATTTTTAATGTTTTTGATGAGAACCACATTTTATTTAAAACAAAGTTTAATTGAAATGATGATACCTTTGACAGTCTTACATGTATTGTTAAGTATTCGTTTTGGTGTATTTCTAGGTTTCATTATGCAGCCAGGATCTGGGATTCTGTCAAAAAGTCACAACTTATGGCTGAATATAACAGACTCTTGCATTGAAGCAGAATTAAAATTCAAAACTATTATTTTGATTTCCTGTGAACTTTGAAGAATTTCTTGTGCAATTATCTGACATCCAGTGCACCTTCTCTTCTCCATGGTAAAATGTGCAATGTAGAAAACCATATGAAAAAATGGACTTTGGAAACCTTTGATGATAAAGAACAAAGTAGAAACTTGTTGGCCATAATGAATACAGAAGAAAAGTAACAGACAAGGCTTGTAGTTAACAAAAGTTAATTTTTGTTAATCTGGTGATTTAAGTGAGATAAAATATTACAATATATATTAGACTTATTTCACATTTGGTTTTTATGCAAATGTTTGGAGTATAAGAATCTCACCTATGTCACATGTATGGAGTATAAGAATCTCACCTATGTCACATGTTTGGAGTATAAGAATCTCACCTATATCACATGTATGGAGTATAAGAATCTCACCTATATCACATGTTTGGAGTATAAGAATCTCACCTATGTCACATGTATGGAGTATAAGAATCTCACCTATGTCACATGTTTGGAGTATAAGAATCTCACCTATATCACATGTATGGAGTATAAGAATCTCACCTATGTCACATGTTTGGAGTATAAGAATCTCACCTATATCACATGTAAAGACAAAAAACAATCTTTAAAGCCAATGCCGTAAAGATATTCTTTACATCTACTGGAGAGCAGTTTGCCTACAATTTTTGTATTTTGATCTAAAAAAGAAGAATTTGACTGCAGTTTTTACACATACCAAATAAGTAACAAAATAATAATGTACACAGTATTATAATGGCACCACACATTCATAAAAAATAAATCAGATTGATTGAGAATGTCATAGGACTTGAGCCCCGTGCAGGTCCGGGTGTTAAAAGAATAGGCCTGCAGCAGCGCTAAGCTTGTCGTATAAGGCGACTAAATAGTGCTCAGAAACCTAGCCGGGGGCTAGGCGCTCTGCCCACAGAGCAACAGGGATGTGTGCCCCAGGTGGTGGAATGGGGTACCCCTGGCGTGTTACATGCTGGGGTTGTCAGGCTATAATACGGAAAACCTGACCGCAAACCATAGTGGTGCACCGTGTTGGGAAAGATGTCGCGTTCCTCGCACGTTAAAGAACCCTGCTGTGGTATTCGATAGGAGTAGGAACCTTTGCGCTCCGCCACAGGAGGCTAAATTGCCCGACCTTACCCACTTCCCCTTGTTCCAGTGGCAATCAAAATTTGTCAACCCTATTATCCTTGTGACCCATCCTTTTTTTTTCAATTCATGTTCATTTTATCATCCATTTCATGTTCATTGTCTGAATATAGTTGAAATATTGCTGCTCGGACGTTAAACCCCAACAAACAAACAAACAAACATCATAGGACTTGAACAATTATTTTAATGCTTATTTCCATAATCAGATATGAATGTTTGATTACAGACCTCTTAAATAGATGAATTGCTTATTGTCAAAGATATTGTACATTAACACAAACTACCAATCATATTACTACATGTATTGAAAAGTTTGGTATGCTGTACATATGTATATGTGTAAGGAAAAGTCTCTGAATGTGACGACTCTATTTTCTACACTGCTCTATCAGATCATATTGATACAGGGAAGAAAATGTAACATAGAAGGGTCTGAAAAATTCCCACCGATGTTAGAACTGTCAAATTTGTGAAGCAAATTTTGGTCATTCCCTCCGCAGGACTCAAACTCTTACCGCTGTGACATCTGTGGCAACATCGCCTGCACAAAGTCCAGTACCCTAGACCACTCGGCTAGCAAGGCTATATATATATATATATATATATGAAGTCTGAAAGAAGCTACCAACCAGTAAACTTAATAGTTATCGGATCGTCGATAAAGGGAAGATAATGAAAGCATAGAAGGGACTGAAAATATATTTATATTCTTACCCCCGACAACTTGTTATTAGTGAAGATCCTGGTCCAGTAGTTTCTGAATAGAAGATTGTTAGAAATAATATCAAAAAAAATAACAAAAAACTTCCAAAATTGCTATTTCAGGGGCCATAACTCCATGTAATGCATTTCAGATTTCTTGAACTAATTTAGTCTTTATAATAAACAGGGATGATTTTACGAGGTCTACAAACAAAGTAGAAATTAGAAAAGCGAAGAAAAAATACAGTAAAAAAAGAATCATAACAGTAAAATCTTGATTTGAAATAGCGGAATTCCACTAAAAAACAGGAAAAATCATCCTTGAATGAAAAGATCTATGATGGGTGATTTACATTATTACTATTCAAATTATACAAGAAAGGTGATTGTACATTCCAAATTCTTTTAGTATTGATGAATGCTGTTTTCCCTCAGGATTTACTTTATTTCTAAAAATGTGTCTTGTAATGCAATATTTAAGCTGCACAATAATAAACTAAAGTATTCTTAAAAAATATGCAGCATTTTGTCCAAATATCATTTGATTTAACTCAAAGCGAAATTACATTTAGTTCATTTATAAACAAGAGGCTCCCAGGAACCTGAATCGCTCACCTGTTGAAGTTTGTCTTTCAAGGGCAATGAATTTAACAAGGAGTTGTCCAACATTTTGGACTCAAGAAGACTTAGGCAGGACTGTCATAAGGATCATTTGAGTGATGGAAAGTTTCTTCCTTTTATAGTTTTAAAGATATTGGCTGTCACTTTTCATCTTTCAAGGGCAATAACTATTACAGGAGTCACCTGACAACTTTGATCCCTGATGACTTTTGAAGGCCCTATAATAAGGGTCATTTCAGCTATAGAAATAATTTTGCTGAACCTAACAGTTTTGGAGATACATGCGAAAAACTACTGTCTGACCCCTTTGTTCTTGTTTTAGTAATGGCGGCCATGTTTTTTGATGAATCAAAAATCCCCACATCAGTTCTATACACGATACCCCGAGGAACATTCATACCAAGTTTGCTTCCAATTGGTCAGGTGGTGTCAGAGGAGAAGATTTTTGACAGAAATAACATTCAATATAGAAAAATGTGGAAAAAAGGGCAATAACTCCAACATGGCTTAATATATTAAAATGAAAATTTGACCACAGATAAATCTCATCATGCTGAACACCTTTGCCCCATGTCAGAATTTGACTAAACCTAACGGTTTTGGAGATATATGCGAAAAACTACTGTCTGACCCCTATGTTCTATTTTTAGTAATGGCGGCCATGTTTTTCGATGGATCAAAAATCCCCATATCAGTTCTATACACGATACCCCAAGGAACATTCATACCAAGTTGGTCAAGTGGTGTCAGAGGAGAAGAGTTTTGAAAAATTGTTAACGACGACAACTACTACAAATGCCAAGTGATTGCAATAGCTCACATGGCCTTCGGCCAGGTGAGCTAATAAAAATAGTAAAAAGTAACAATATGTGATAGAACATGAAATAAATATACTGGGTGCTTATTTTTTGATAAAGTCTTCATATTTATTACAAGATCAAAAAGATTTCTGATCTAATACTATGAATGTAAAATCAGTGTGGCACAAGAACAGCATATCTATCTGTCCCCTTGTCTATTCAGTTTTGTGCATATATTTCTAAAATATTTTAAGTTTTTTTTTTCATTGTACTGTTGTTAAGTCTAATTCAAAACTGTCTTTGTTAATATTTATAATGATTTAATGCCCTTACCATTTCAATTTTTGTATTGTATATTATTGTTAGGAAAAGACTTCATAAGTAGGTAAAACATGTGTCCTATCCCATTGTGAAGTTAACAGATAAAGTTGTATATAATATGACATTGATATAATATGTCCAAGGTAGAGTAATAATTATTATAAAATTGTTATATTTACTAGGAATCAAATAGAATAATTACACTTTTTCTAAATTATAATTAGATGTTTTCATAGTTTAAAAAAAAAAAACAAACACAAAAATCTTAGAAAAAATTACATGACCTTTTCAGACTAATTTCTTTTTTTTAGGTTTTATATAAAAACTGAAAAAAAACATTTTAGTTTGAGTAATTAATGATAAAACAGCTAAAGCTACTAAAAAGAATTACATTTCATTGTCACATCTTCTCTAGTATCTCCAGAGCAGCCTTTTAAAAATTATTTGGAAAGAGAATAAAAATAATGATTATTTCTTTTCACAATATCTTGGTATTTCAAGCTATATCATACACTTCAGCTTTACCTAGTTATCAACAAGTATAAATACCAGAATATACTATAGCATGTTGTAATGTGGTTATATGACTTGTATTGATCATTTAACCACTCTAGTGTCACCCTAGTGATAATGTTGGTTATTGTGAAACAAAAAAACTTCTACTTTATTTTCCATTAATCAGTATCTTGCATTACACTCCAAGTCATTTAAATACTGCTTTTCCGAGTATATGATACTTACCAGGGGTTCAATCTATTATAACATTTTCCATTTAAACAAAGTTTTACTGACACACTCGTATATTGTGATTTTGCATGATAGGAGTTTTGATAACAAGTTATATTGCACGGCTGTCTATTTCAGTGAACCACATTTAGTATATACCAAAATATTTTCAGGGGCGGATCCAGGATTTTAGTTTGGGGGGGGGGCGTTAATTGAAATAAATGCCGTGCAAAACAAGGCAAAAAGTATTATGGTGTGAGAATGGTGGTGAAAATTTTTTTCTTTCCGATTTAGGTGGGGGCGCACGCCCGGTACGCCAGTCCTTGGATCCGCCCCTGATTTTAAAAAATCAAGATCAAGAGAGTTTTAAAATTTCTTCAGAGTAAAGAAGTAAAAAAATATTGACAGCTCAGTACATGTGATATCATATTTTATGAAACACTTAAAAGAGATATCGACCTCGGTCTTCGTTCTGTCTTTTAAGTGTTCCAAAAACATGCACTAAGATGTCATAATTGTATAGAATCATCTTTGTTAAATACGAATATATATTTTATTTGTTAATTGTTATAGTGAATTTTTTCGTATCTTGGGATAGGAATGTGTCATTGTACCTAGAGGTGGTAAGCAGTGCTTTCTATGCTGTTAAGTCCACTAAAAATTATTTTTTTTAACAAACTATTTATATTTACCAATAAATGGCCTACAAACATTATTTTAAATCGATATCATGGTCTGACATCAGGTACAGGGATATTGCATAAACATTGAAGACCAAATGTCCATGAAATATGCGTTAAGTTTAAAACCCCATCAAGAGCGATCCCCTGTGAAGATAATAAAAACTTAATGTTGAACAATTAGTAGGTTCAATTACAATATATACAAATACATATTCAAAATGATGGGGACTTATTATATGACGAGAAGCGAGAAAATGTAAGCATTATTAGTAAAATTATATACATGTTAACATTTTGACAAGTTCATGCTGGAGATTCTTCCACACTGTCTTATGTGGGAGATTTTATATAAAAGCAGATTTTTGATGTAAACATTTTCAATTATTCAGTATTTTTCAAACACCCACAAATCTTTCATTTTCATGTAGGAGATTCCAAATTTTTCATTGATTTTGCGGAATTCTGCTCCCTAATGTGGGAGGGATAACAGGAATAAAATTTATAACTGAACATTATTTTTTACTCCATAGATATCATGTTTGTGTCTTTGATTAATATGAATCGAGATAATGCTAGTAATATTAACATCATATTTTTTCCTACATGATGTTTTATTTCCGAAGTTATTTTCGGAAATTTGATTCTGACATTTAAAAGTAAAATGTTGGTAAACTATTGCCGACAACGACTTTTGTTACAGAATTACATGTACATTGTCGTTGTTTTCATTCATAAATGTTAAGCAATTTCGTTTCTTAATTCAGTGGCGGATCCAGAGGGGGTACAGGGGATTGGCACCCCCTTTTTAGCTGACCAGGCCGTAGGCCATTTGAGCTATTGCCACCACTTGGCGGTAGTCGTCGTTAACAATTTCTTCTAACACCTTATCCTCTGAAACTGCAGAATAGATATGGATGAAAGTTGAGATGACTGTTCCTTAGGATATCCTGCACAAAATGAATGTTTGGATTTTTAATTCGTTAAAAAACATGGCCACCGCTACTAAAAATAAAACATATGGGTCAAACAGCTGATTTTTGCATATATCTCCAAAACCGTTAGGTTAATCCAAATTCTGACATAATTGTATAGAATCATCTTTGTTAAATACGAATATATACTTTATTTGTTAATTGTTATAGTGAATTTTTTCGTATGTTGGGGTAGGAATGTGTCATTGTACCTAGAGGTGGTAAGCAGTGCTTTCTATGCTGTTAAGTCCACTAAAATTATTTCTGTTAACAAACTATTTATATTTACCAATAAATGGCCTACAAACATTATTTTAAATCGATATCATGGTTTGGCATCAGGTACAGGGATATTGCATAAACATTGAAGACCAAATGTCCATGAAATATGCGTTAAGTCAGACAGCTGAATTTTGCATATATCTCCAAAACCGTTTGGTTAATCCAAATTCTGACTGGAGTAAAGTATCCAGCATAATGAGATCTATCTGTGGTCAAATTTTGGTGAAAATCTATTGAACTATGTTGGAGTTATTGCCCTTTTTGGACGTTTTTTTGCTGTTTTTAATGTTATTACTTTCAAAAATCTTCTCATCTGAAATTACTATACAGAATTCAATGAAAGTTAGTATTTATGTTTTTAGGGTATTCTTAACAAAATGACAGTTTGGATTTTTGATCGGTTAAAAACATGGCCGCCGTTACTAAGAATAGAACATAAGGGTCAGACAGCCGATTTTTGCATATATCTCCAAATCCGTTAGGTTTAGCCAATATCTTTCAATTGCTGAAATGATCATTATAAAGCTTACAAAAGTCTACAATGGATCAAATGGAGTCAAAATTGTCGGACAACTCCTTGTTAGAGTTACATTTGCATTGCCCTTGTAAGGCAAAAATTTAACCAGGTGAGCGATTCCTGGGAGCCTCTTGTTTATTGTAAAACTTGTCATTTTCATTAATAAAATTGACAGAAAATGTCAAAAATACTCTAGTACCCCCTTTTCAGTGGAACCTCGATTGACACCCCTCCTTTTCAAAGTGTCTGGATCCGGCCCTGTTAGTTTTTATATACATGTATCCGTAGATTACATTATTTGAGTTCCGTATACATGAAAAAAAATGAAGGATATACTTCACTTATTATTTATTTGTGAACGGTTAGTCTCTGTAAGTACTCCATAAATTTTATATAAGTGAGTATTAAATCTTCAACTGCATCAATTTAAAATATACAAGAATATGAATTGGCGTTTTAATTCAGTTAATTTGAAACATATACAACCGTGTATATGTTATATTTGTATAACTTTCAAATTATATAATCGATTTCAATGCGATTCGAGAAGGAATATTTAATTTTATATGTATGCTAGATTTAATCTGTCATAATGTTGTCCATTTCCGATGAAAATTCTTGTCATCCACTGAATCAACATAGTTAATCTGTTTAAAACCGCTACTTAATGAAATGACTGCCTTTATAGCAACATAAGGATGTTAGGTTCAGTGAGGGTTCACTCCTGTTTTAGATATAACAATAACAGTTTGTTCTAAACTCTACTTGTATACTTGTATATTCGCTGCTGTTGAAGGCGAGTTTTATCTTATTGGCAACGGTATATATAATATGGTAAAAAATAATTTTCTAAGGAAACACAATTATTTATGGTTTTGTGGTTGTAAAATTTTGCGATTTTGAAGCAAAGGGTATACGAAGAAGAGTTTTGGCGTTTCTTATTTTAGCGGATGCTTAGTGGTCCACTAAGTGCTTACGCCAATATTTTGGCGTTTTTTAGACAGACCGCTAAAATACGCCACAATTAGCACCCGTCGAAAATTACCCGCTATATAGCATTGAATCTGTTTTATGCCTGTCTCTAAACCTAGTCATCTTGAAAAAAAAATCGTACTGTAAAGTGTATTACAATCATGGAAAAAAAAACTAACCTTTCAGATTTTCACGTGCTCTGACATGCAGTTGTGACAGAAATGTATAACATATCAAATGAAATGGCAATAATCCCTTCGTTAAGGTCTCATCTCCATATTTTTTATGATAAAAAGTTGGGAATTTTCACTAAACAGTTATCTTACATAATAAAATAGAATATGTTTGATTGCCAATGAGACAGTAATACACCAAAAGCGTAGCAACGAACAATTAAAAATCTACAGGTCACTAAATGGTCTTCAATGATTGGCAAAACCCATGCCATAAAGCAAGCTGTAAAAGGCCCCAAAAAGGAGTGACACTATTCATAAAAGGCGAAAATAGACCTATTCCATCGAGTAAAAAAACGTAAAACGAATAACAATGAACATAAGAACAACACCAGCCACTGGACTACTGGTTCTTGGTTTGGGACAGGTACAGAAAGTTTTTATGGTTCTTAACTTAATGTCCAGTTAATTAAAATGAGTAGCTTTGTGTTCGTGAAAGCTAAATAATATGATATTTGGTCTGATTCGTTATTCTCTCTTCCTGATATAAGATGGTACCTTATTAGGTAGATATTACAGACACGGGTAAACTTGTCTTTACCCTCTCTTTCAAGAGATCTTTAGGATAATTTCTTTTTAAAAGTACAGAGCCTGAACATCAGACATCTTGGTTGCAGTTCCAGGGTTTGGCGGAACTTATGTATGTATATATATATATGTATATTGCCATATTTGACACTTACAAAGAAGAAAGCACCCCTTAAAAGCAAAAACAACAACAACACAGCAAAATTTAGATAATATCATCATTTATAACTTCATTATAAAGCAAGGTTTTTTCTTATCTAAACTATTTTCGAGATAAAAGCCACACAATGGAAAATCGTTATGACCAATATTAAGAATTAAGGGACATAAACAAGTCTTAGAGGTTGTGACTTGAACCAACTGGGAATTAAGGGCCATAAAGGGGTCACGCCGATACTAGTCAAATTCTTATCTTGTGTCAAATGTTCACGGTTCGATCTCTACGAAGCATTTTATTCATAAGAGTACCTACTCCTGCATTGAGTTTTCTTACAGCTTTGATCCAGTTGAGAGTAATCAAGGAAGCCAAGATTCTAGCAGAAATCAAAAGAATGTAATCCAGGGACAAAGACCAGATGGGGAAAACAAACACGCATAACAAAGAACATGAAATGGCCTAAATAACACGTAACAACGCAACAAAAGCAAATGAGCAGTTGAGAGTCATAAAACTGAAGATGGTTGGGTACATTTACTTGTATCTTTTACAGTTTTGAAAATGTAAGTTGAAATTTTGAACTGTCCCAAAACTGTTTTCAAAATATTTCTAATGACTGCAAAGGCGCATTTAGAGGATTGTAACCACATTGTTACAATCCACTCAGTAGTTTTAGAGGATTGTAATCACATTGTTACAATCTACTCAGTAGTTTTAGAGGATTGTAACCACATTGTGACAATCTACTCAGTAGTTTTAGAGGATTGTAACTACATTGTGACAATCTACTCAGTAGTTTTACGGGATTTTGAAGAGAATTTACAGCTCTGCAATGCTCATTTAGATTAATGTTTTAGAATGAATATTTCTCTGTCTATTTGATATTAGAATGTGCAATACGTTTCTTTAGTTTAGTTACTATCGATTTTATACTTGTAAATGTGGTGGTATTTCAGTGTGTTAACATAGCGATTACAAAAAAGAAATATTGAAACAAAAGGAAAACCTAATAGGAAATATTTCATGCCACTTAAAGTATGAAACGTAGTTGGTTGAACCGTTTCCATAAACCATCAATTAGAGATGTCTAATATCTGTTAACTGCTATCCATGTTAACTCACTCTACATCTAGCTTCTTTCTTAAATTTACTTATAAGTTGTTTTAAAACCTAAAAAAATAAAAAAGACAGAGGCATTCCGTCCAGTCAATCATGATATCCTACACGTGCAACTCCCCCTCAACTGTTCAATGGATTTTGACGAAACTTTATATGAAGGAAGGTGGGACAACATAGCAAAACACAACTATATAATTCAACCAAAGCACGGTTTACACTTGATTCATGATTCGTACAATGTGTGATTTAGAAAATGCAATTTCCTATTGTATTTACACAAAGACATATTTGAGATTTAAATCTATGACCATGAATACCTTTAATCGATGATCACTTGGCATAAACTGCTTAAATGTTTATAACATTAATAACAACAACATAGATCAAAGATAATCACCCTGCGAAGCGATAACTTTTCTTTTAACGGTTGACACAATTCATTGAATAATCATTTATTTCAGCTATTGTTTTACCAACTGAAGGAAATAAAATGGGGTTCCTTAGGCCAAAAGAAATAATATTTATGTTTCTTGCTTCCCTACCCACCATATTTTCGTGCATATGTGAAACATTTTATTGCAATTTTGGCGCAAGTACCGTTAAAGTCTTGATTGTTTCCTTATTATTTCAGTGTAAAATGATTTTTGAAAAATAAAACAATTTCCTTACCTACCTACCGTATTTTTTTCTTGCAGGTAGCAAGACAAGATCATTATTTTTGTTTGCTTTTTTCGTGTGTTTGCATCCACATCCATTTATATAACGGAGTAATTGTCCGATGCTAATGTTCGATCTCAAAGTGCGCAGGATTATATTAGAATGTTTGGAACCGTTATATAGTTAAAAAAATATTTTTGGCTTGTTTTACTGAGTTAGGTATCTTATTTCAGTTCGTATCTCAAATGGCACATAATCAATTTATGTAGTTAATTACAGGGCGCAAACCTGTTGTTACGTTATGTTTTAAACCGACAAGTTGAACTGTGATTTATTTCAATCCATTGATAATCCTATTCCAGAGCCGATTTAATCTTGTATTAACACAATAGTTAATATGTTCAAGTGATTAAATTTATTATTTCATAACAAATAAAAGGGAATATTTTAACGAAATTTGTTTTAGAACTGGTGAGTATAATATTGTTTGAGATATGAGATAGCATATGTTGACTTGGTGTACATGTATTATGCAATTTTTCTCAAAAGGTTTTTAATCGTGCTGTGTTTAAGAATGTTTTGAGACGTTTTTGATATGTAGACAATCATATATGGAACACTTCTATTCATAATCTCGGTAAAAATCATGACCGCTTTTAACCATTTTAAGTGTTTTTGTGTTCTTTCCCCTTATTTATTATCAGTCATGTCCTTGGTTTGTACTGTACTTGAAGGTTTGCATGAAGTATGTAATTATTTTACAAGGCCTTATTCATTTGAAGGTAAGCCATAATTTATATGCTGCATTCACCGCTTAGAGACCGCATCTTTGATTTATGAAACAATTGCATATTGTGTATCAGATTTCTTAAGCTTGTCCTAGTAAAGTCGTACATTCAAGTGTTTGAACAATTTCAATGTTTCCACGAAGGTTTCTTGGGATTCGCTGCTCTTTGGGTCAATTTTCATTCCTTCTTATATGTTATTCAGACACCTCCATGCTTTTCAGTCATACCAGTTCATGCCTTTTACAGTTGTTAGGGCTCTTTCCATGATTTCTTCAGGCTTTTAATCTTCGTTAAACAGCAGGTCAGTTTCATCTCTCTCAACTTTCTTTCGTATAATATGTATTTCCTTGATTTATTCATGATTATGGGAAAAGGTTTAGAGCGTTGATGGTTTTTGTTGTTTATTTTTTATTGGCTTTTCTTCATGACAAGGCTTACAGCGAGATATCTCTATGTTAATCCTTAACTTTACTTTACTTTTGCTTCTACCTTTGTTTACACGATTAGTCGCCCTCCACCTGTAAGTGACATTGCGGTCTTGTCAGGCTGCCTTTGTAAGACCGTTCTGCTGTATTCGTAAGGTTGTTCTCTGAACTTGTTTGTAGATGGAATTGTAAACGTGACCTAAAAAAATAGTTTTGTTCTAATTTATTTTTAAAAAAAAATGTAGTATTCTATATACATATACTATGCAAGGATTTACGACTAGCAGTGCATTCTTGATATCGCCATCGACCCGTCCACAAGTAGTCTTACTACAATGCATACATGAATAAGTAAAGTTTGATTCGATTTCCGCTCTAATTAGATTTAAATCTTTTATATCCGGGTCTAGTTTGGTTGATATTTTCGTCATTTTTTTGTGTATACACTGCAAATACAAACAAAATGTAATACTAAGACGAAGTTTTTATTTAGACAGGATATACTAAGCAATGTCGCAACTTATTGTTCTCATACCCCTGTCGACGACACACTTTTACAGTGCTGTCTCTTTCAAAATCCTTTGTTAAACAAATGCTCAGCATGTGTTATCATTTCTAACGAAATATGCTCTCAGTCGATTTATATAAGGATTACTATATACTATATTAGTTACTGCTACGTGGCAAACTCGAGATAGAGTGACTGCTTTTTGTTTTGGTGTCAGAATAGAGTCCCCATTTAGTGAGTTTTAGCTTCTCTGAGCTGTGCTAGCATTTCAAAATTCTGTAAAGAATTAAGTATAGTGCATAGCAGGGCCTATTCGATTGGTCAAACGTTCTCGCCTGGAAGTGCAGGACTCTTATGCTTGTGGGTGTTAAACTTCAACAGTTCAATCAATCAATCATTGCTTTGACCAATACCTTTTTTTCTGTATCACAATTTTGATAGGTTTTGACATATATGGATAACATCGTTACGTGAGATGTAATGTTTATCTTTTTCCTTCCCAATATGTTATTGTTCCATCGTAGAAAATCTTTATTAAGAGTATCTATTTCATAGATTGTCTGTGAAGTTAATGGTTTTATATTGTATGCACAACTTTCCTCTGTTTTTGACTTTTGTCTTCATTCCAAGAATATTACAATAATCCTCTTATAGTATAATAGTATGTTGTAAAAGCGGAAAGGAATCATGATTTTCTGAAGACTTCGCAAGACTCTCTGTGGTAAACCAATATGGAACCAAGATTTTCTTGGAACATTCCTAGTAAAAGTGGATTGGTGCTGTATCCTTCATGACATCTTTTTAAAAGGTGAAATGTTACACGGGTTTTCTTATATGTACTTTAAGCGGAATTTTGCCATGGTTTTCTAAAGGCATATACATGAAGTTAAAGCGGAATGGTGCCACGATCTTCTAGTGACATGCAGAGTTGAAAAAAATGTAACCATAATCACGTGAAAAAGTGGAATGTTACTAAAGTCTTCAATATAGCAGAATGTCGCCGTGATACTTTAAAGACGTCCGTTGTAAAAATAAGAAAGCTTATTTGTGTAAATTGCAAAAATTATAGTATATAGACTACCACAAATACACCGGCCGAGGTTATAAAAAGTTCCAAAGTATTGATTGTAAAAAGTTGACGCTCTTGATATTCCCATGTCTTGTCTAAGTTTTTCTTAGTTCCAATCTACCTCTGCTTTTCCATTTAGATGTTTGCCCTTTGTACTGTTTTCCATTGCCACCTGAGAAGTCTGTCATTTTTGTCTGAAATGTAGTTCAACATATATTTTTTCTGTATGATGATAAGCTAAAGACAATCCCCCCTTACAAAAAAAACAAACAAACAAACAAAAACAAAAACAAAAAACAACAAAAACAAAACAACAAAAACAAAAAAAAAAAAAAAAAAAAAAACACGTTACTATCATTGTCCTTATTTGACTATTTTTTTCTATTGGCTTTGTCAGAACTCACTTATTATGCACAAACTGATATTTGCTATGTACTTCTATAAACTGTCTCTATGTGATAGGCTAGTATCGGACTGTTTCGTTTCTCTGTGTGTTTCTAAAATGAATTTTTACATTAATAAAGACTATTCCTTAATGCCCAAAGCATACTTGCAAATTGACAAGTATTGTGTGTGTCCTTACGTCTGTACGTTCAGGATGGTTTCTCGATGTTGACTAATATATCTTTAAATTTTAGCATAATGTTTCGTATGAAATACACGTCAAGTACAATTTATAGCGCAGTACTATTTGTAGTTAATGAGTTATGCTGTTGTGAACTTAAGTGATGTTTAATGATTATTTATTGCTAACCGATTGGAAGGGGTCTTTTACTTTCTAGTACAATGATGTACAAACCAAGCTCTGTTTACAGTACAATCTCATTTTGTTTTAGTCCTCGGGACATGCAAATGGAAACTTTGTTATCCCTCCATCTCCAAATCTACCCCACCTACCTAAGGTGTAATTTCTAGATGTTGACATGCGAACAGGTTAAGGGATTATTTTCAAACCTTGCACAATGGTTTGCTTTTATTTTTAGATTTGTTGGATTTTAGCCGTGACAATCCCGAAATGAACCGCAAACCCTCTTTTTATAATTTTTATTTGTGTTGGTTAAGTTTGTTACTGTGTCATGGGCTATCATTTAATGTCCAATTACCACTTTGTGTGCAACTGTTTAGATAGACGTTAGCTCGTACATGTACCATCTGCTCACCATTTATGTCTAAACTACTCTTCAATGCATTGCTTATGTTTACTATGTGTTAAGTGGAAAACTTCCTTCGAAAATAGTTGCTGAGATTGCTTTCTGTTTGTGCTTTTTGAGCAAATGCACTATCTAGCGTGAAATAAGTTTGGAAATATACAAATAACTTAAGTTATATTATCGTTAAATGTTTCTTTATTGCATCATTACAATATAAAAAGTTACCATCATAATCAACTGATTCAATAATCAGAACAATGTTCTCACAAAGAATCCACAACTTAGTCAAGAAATCAGATACAAACACACCAAATAACGTTTTTGAAAGCAAATGCACAGAAACTCAATTTGATAAAAAAAAAGGTGACTCATAAACATTGTGCACAGGTATCGTCCTTCTCTTATTAGAAACACCATTCTAATTGGAATTACATCGTCTTGTGGAATGTAAAGACAGAAATTAAGACAAAAAAGTGTAGACCTGCTCCCAAAAATTTTGCTATTTGTTCAGTTTTCCGTGAATAGATAAGTTCGACAAAGATACGTTGCGTCGATCATTTCTTGAATAAGTAAGAAGCTGTAACAAATTTTATGTCAACATCTTATTAACAAAACAAAACAAATAACTCTACTAACGCTAGTGCACATAGTTATATTTTTTTATTCTTTTCAGGAATTTACGTAACACCCAAATGGCGGCGGTGGTAGGAAATGCTCAGCTGCCACACCTTCCTCGCTCTCAACCCGGTGTAAAAAGTTCAAGAGAGTCTAGAGAAAAGCCACAGTTGTATCCGACACAAAGACCAAACACTGGAAATGTGGAATACCATCAAATTCCTTTACCACAGAAAATTGCGTTTTCAAGATTACCAAATATAGTAAACCGCATGCGCAGAGAGACTCTTTCTAGTAGTCGAAAGAAAATGCGCTGGTACAAAGGAGATTACTATGTAGACAAAAACAGTTATTCATGGACTAATTTAGCTTTGTTCAATCACTACCAAGCACTCTTATGGACAAGAGATGGTGCTGTAAAGCGTTCGTTCACTAAGTGATTTTTTAAATTTACTGTTACAATTATGCCCGTGTGGTCTTCCCCAAAATGGTCTGTGGGATGACGGCTGCAGTTAAATTGGTTTTTTTTATATGATGCGTTTCCTTGATTCATTTTTATTTAACACTGTTGACGAAATAAAGAGATGCTACGCTTTTATAAACAAGGCTGAAGTAATTGGTCGTAATGGTCAAGTTGGTTTAATTTTTAAAAGCTGAATTCTTCATTTCCTCAGTTAATTGTCCTTGCTGCTGATAACATGTGATGTTTTTCCGCAAATAATATCCTGTATGAAGTATTTTATTTGACGAAATCCTCAAATGAATTATATGTATATAAAGCTTTGTGTTTGTTGTTTGTTATTTGAAATAGTTGTATCCCTTCCACTGTGTATTTACTGTTTCGCCATTTGACGTTGATTTGTGGCACCATTTCGGTCAAGCAATGCAATTTCTAGATAGAGAAAATGAATACATAAATAAATAAATAAGATACAACACTGAATTAAGCAAATATTTCTTTGAGAACCAAACAAAGGACTGAATTGACTATTTGGGAGACACTGTATATGTGAGTATATTTTCTTGCGAACTTCTTGTGTCGTGTAAGGGACGACTTGAATACCAAGCGAAGAAAGAGAGAATATACGAAAAAGCACACACATAACAAAAAGGAAGTCAGCAAAACACCAAAATTTTGAGCATGGCCAAACCGTATCGGTAGGCTACGCGTCCTGTGCTCCCTCGAGATGTTGTCAAATCCGGTATACGGGATCTTTCCTCGCAGTGGAGACTGATGACACACTATATCCGCCCATAAGTACATTATGGTTGAATAATTTGGTGTTCTGAAGAGCCTGAATCGCTCATCTGGCTTCATAAACTACATTCTATTTATTATTATTATTTTTGTAAAAGCTGTAATTCTTTTTTTTTCGTGGATATAAAATCCTAACATTCATTTGGTGTAGGAGAGACTTTTAGGAACAACATATCAACAAATTCATTGAACTCGGTATAGTTGTTTCTTTGGAGAAATGTTTTGAAAGCATTATCATCAAAAATAGCAACAACAGATACGTCCAAAAAGGGCATTAACTCCCACATGGGTTAACCATACGTCCAAAAGGGCATTAACTCCAACATGGGTTAACCGATTTTAAACAGAATTGAATTTTGTTTAGTAGTTTCTAATATTTTTTGAAAGTTATTTCATCAAAAATAGCAAAGAAACATCCTGAGAGGCAATAAAATAACTCCAATAAAGATTTGCAGATTTAACGACAATTTAACACTTTTATCCAGTAAGAAACGCTTATGGAGATATATGCGAAATAGAGCTGTCTAATCTCCATGTTCTATTTTAGTAACGGCAGTCGTGTTTGCCTCGGGATAAAAATCACCACATCTGTTCCATGCAGAATACCTTAAGAATTATTCATACCGACTTTGGTTCTGATTGGTCCAATAGAGAAGAAGAGTTTTGAAAAAAAGTTAACTACGACGACGCCGGACGCCAAGTACTAATTTTTGTTGGGGTTTAACGTCCGAGCAGCAATATTTCAGCTATATTCAGACGATGAACATGAAATTGATGACAAATTGAACATGAAATGATGAAATGAAAAAGGGATGGGACACAAGGACAATGGGGTCGACAAATTTTGATTGCCACTGGAAATAGGGAGAGGTGGGTGGGGTTGGGCAATATAGCCTCCTGTGGCGGAGCCCTATGGTTCCTACTCCGGGAGAATACCACAGTAGGGTTCTTTAACGTGCGAGGAACGTTGCATCTTTCCCAACACGGTGCACCACTATGGTTTGCGGTCAGGTTTTCCGTATTATAGTCTGACAACCCCATCATGTAACACGCCAGGGGTACCCCATTCCACCACCTAGGGCACACATCCCAGTTGTTCTGTGGGCAGAGCGTCCTAGCCCCCGGCTAGGGTTCTGAGCACTAATTAGTCGCCTTTTACGACAAGCTTAGCGCTGCTGCAGGCCTATTCTTTTAACACCCGAACCTGCACGGGGCTAGACGTTAGGTAGATTATTAATAGAAAAAAAAGAACATTTTAATGGAACCCTTCCACGTAATGGTGAATAAAGAGCTTGTGTTATTGGGAAAATGAAAATTCTACTTGCCCAAATAGAAATCTAGATTGTCCTTTAGAAAAGGAATGTTGAAAAAATTGCTTAAGATTTGGTTGTCCTTCGGGCAATTGAAATATAATATAAATTTTACTTGTACGAAGGGTCATGTGACTTGTCCCAGGCAATAGGACAACCTTTAACGTCATACCCCGTCTGTTGATATACCAAACATTTAGCGTTTTTAAGTCCCTATATTGTTCATTTTAGGACGATATTTGCTAGACCTACAAAGCCATTAATACTTGGAGCTTCAAAACCTTTTCAATAATTTTATAATTTATAGATGGTTAAAACATAGTGATGGTAAGTATATCACACTGACCGACTATTATGTTTTAATTTGTAACCTGTATGTGTATCAATTTTATTAATTACCTTCAATTTTCATTGATACTTTTATGAAAAGTGCCAAATATCGAAAACTTGAAATCTTATATAAAACGCTAGACAGTCTGTGACCATGAATACAAATAATATCTCAAGTTTGGCGGCATTTGCTGAAAGCGTTTTCAGTTAGAGCGCGAAAACGGACAAAAACACCCCGTTCTTTTGTAAAAAAGTGCCATAAAATGGAAAATCTGATTTTAATGGAAACGAAAGGGAGCCTAGTATGATCATGGATACATAGAATATCCTAAAGTTTCATGGCATTTGCAGAGAGCGGTTTTCAGTTAGAGAGCGAAAACAGAAAAAAAAACGCATCAGGAAAAATCCCGTAATTCAAAAAATTAGTCTACATGTTCAAAATCAAGAGTAAAATTAAAGGGAACTTTCTTCCATCAATATGAGCAACTGAAAAAAGTTTCATTATACTGCAACCATCGGGGAACGGACGGATACACAACTTTTTGGATGATATCACATAGTTCCTCGCAACAGCGTGCGGCGGGGTACGAAAAAACTGAAAATCACTGGAACCCCTGCCTTCGACTAGCTGGCGAGCCCCCTCAGAATTTCTTGAGATATAAAGAGGACTAACGTATGTTGTACCTCAAGGTGCCTCCATAAATACTGTAAATCATTATTATGTTTAAATAGTAGTTACATATTTGACGGTTCACTGATTTTAGTATTAATAAGGTTGATCACCCACGCAGCAAAATGTAAATAATAAACTAATAGGGTCACAGAGACTTTTAAAACATGAATGTAATAATAAGTCAGTCATAGTTTGTATTGTGTATTTCCAATTACGTGTACATTTTTGAAATGGTTATATTAGACACCCCAAGTATGATACAGACTGAACTTTGAGTATACAGTAAAATGAATACACGTTGACCATGCCTTTTTCCCTCATGATTCTCCATATATTTAAAATAAACGATTGCAGAAAATGGACAACTGTTAGATGATGTACTAGATGGTTGTCTGACGTAGTGGATTGGTGTTAAATATGTAATACATGTACTGTATATTTTGACAAAATGCATAGAATGCATTGCCAATTATAGACGGATCCTTTATGCACGAAAAAGTTTGGTGATTGTATAGAAAAAAAAATAGAAACCACTTCATTGTAGGCTAGTCAGCCCCCTTCCCCATTCAGAATTTCTGGACCCACAGTGACCACTACATCCACCACTGTTTGTTTAATTTAAACAGTGTTCCAATAAATATAAAAATTTCCTGCCACAGCAAGACTTTAGTGTTCCTTTTATTAGCCAACCTTCGAATATTCAGGTGTGGTCCCTAAATGATGCCAAAAAACCTATACTCGTAGTAAATACGGTTACAATTTGTCGTCACTGCGATCATGAATTCGAGCAAATACTACCCGTAAATAGGTATGTTAAGATTATGTTATCATAAAACAAGATACAATTTATCACTTAACAAATTTTTAAGTACAAAATAACACGGTTATACGTTTTAAAGTCTATTTAAAACTAGACTATGATATGTAACGGGTGTTATTCGGAAACTTATCAAATGATAACAGTAACGAAGTTTAAAGTGTTCCTTTCGTGTCGTCCAAATATGAATTATGAAACTGAATTTAAACGACTGTCAGATAACGGAACAAAATGAAAAAAAAATCATTGTTCTGACACTACAAAAGAAACAGAAAAAGTCTTAATTTCTATTAGTTTTATTTTCCCCCTTGTTATGTGAAAGATATACTGTGTGGTACAATAAAAATACCAGTTATTTAAATATTGCTTTCAGTATGCAGTACACGTGTTTCAAGAAAACTCTCATCTGCAGTATTGAAATCAAATACTAATGAAGAACAAGGTCCAAAAAATAAATTATATACACTATACAAGTAGCAAAACTATTGAAATAGGGAGCCAACTTTAGTATCGACAAGTATGTCAAAGGATCTATATTATTGTAGCTGCGGTGAAACTTCGGAGTTTTAGGGCAGAGGGGTTTTAAATTTTGACCTACTGCAAATGGTATGTAATAAATCAAAATCGAAGTAAAAAAATACGACAGGAAAATAGTGGCTTGGGCTATAAATCATTGCTCATCGAGTTGCTTATTTACTTTTGTTACTTTGTATTATTTTTGTTACTTTATTTTCTTTATTGTGTTTGTCTGTTTTCCATGTCTGGTCTTTGTCCATAGATTACAGTCTTTTGATTTCCGCTAGAATCGGGCTTGGTTCCCTTGATTACGCTTTGATCATAGATTAATTCATGATATCATTTTATGTTATTCAAATCACATTTGTATTTGAATGTTTTATTAAAATATAAGTATTATGCATATCATTTAAACATTAACAATAATCTAAGGTGTGTACAACTTAAAAATTACCTGAAATATTCACAAAAAAACTAATAGAAGTATAAAAATGCAAAGTATACATTGAAAAGTCAATGCATAATTTTATGGGGGAAATGCGAAACTAAAAATTTAAAACTCTTTGAACATTGAATCAGCAATCCTCCTCTTCTTTGTCTTCAGTGAAAGCCTCTGCTAATTCATCCGGTGGTCTCAGCTCTACCTGAAAGTTATGTGCTTTTCCGTCCTGAACCAACTTGCCCTTGTAAAGTTCAAAGGCAGCACCAAGTGACAGGGCCATTTTTCTTGCGTTTGCGTCAGAATCACACAAATAAGCATGGCATTCCATCTTCTTAGTCCTAGATGACAGTTCACTTACAACAATAAAAGTAAAAACTTTCCAGAACTTCATATCCTGAACTCCATAAGAAATGAAATCAATAGGGATATTTCCGTATGTCACTCCATCTTTAATTCTATTGTTTTTATGTTCTCGGATATCGATCCCTTTATTAGAAACCACAACATAGACTAGAGGCAATTCGACAGGTTCATTCTTTAACAATGTTTTCTTTACCTTACCAACTAGTTCGTCTACCGGTTTACGAACATAGTGCAAGCCATAAACACCTTTCACAGTCCTTTTACCAAGGTATTTACATATAAACAATTGTGGCAATCTGTCAACTTTCACATCCGACAATTTAGTCTTATTAGATTCCAATGTAGTGGTGGGAACACTCTTTTTCGGCTTATCGAATTTAGTCAATTTTTTCAACTTAGAAAAAACAGAAGTCTTTTGTTCTTTCGGAACTTTCCCAGTTTTAGCATTCTTTTCTGTTAGTTTGCTTTCACCGTTCGATGTTATATGTTTTGTTCCATGTTTTTGGTCTCCACTTCCTTCACTCTGCACGGAACTGTCTCCTACAGACTCGGTGTCTTGAGAATCATCTCCTGCTTCATCATCAATATTGAAATCAGCATCGAGTTGCATATTATCAAGTCGTCCTAGTGCATCTTTGAAACTTTTGTCCATTTCCGTTCCGCACTCTGGAAGAGCTGTGGCTCCAGCGACCTGTTCCTCGGACATTCTAATTCAATGTTTATCACAGTTTTACACCTGCTCTTCCGCCATCGTAAGTTCAATTTAAGATAAATTTATCGAAGAAGATAAACTTAAAAGATGTAAAACACTCACTTGACTTTAAAGCGCTTTACCTATAAACTGGTTTACACAGGTAACAGAACGTCATGATTTCTCCATTGATCCAGGCGATTGATATTTTAAAGAGGCCCTCAACGGGTTGTAATAGCCACAATATTCTGTTGCTAGTATAGTTGGTATTTATATTACACCATATTTAATAATTTACTTGTCTTAAGAATCGCTTGTTTGTACATGGCTCAGGGCTATACAAGAATAGTATAGTTGTGATGTTAAGATTAATTATCATTAAATATTCATAATGAAACGACGTGTTTCCAATGTTTGAAGCATCTGTCTCGACATATTTTTTTCACATTTTTATTCCAGCCATTCTGATGACAGATTTTTCTCCAAAGACAAATTCATATTGGTATAAGCGATTGATTAATTATTTATCTTCGTTTGTTTACAACATGTGCCATTGTTACGTCTTTTTTATTTTCCCCTCTGATATTTATGGTTATTTTAACGTTAGATTGAGATTTCCTTGACGACACATCTTCTTAAAATATTCCTTATTAAACAAATGTAACGAACTTAAGAGACTACATTACCTAGACTTTGATAAAATTAGCATTTCCACTTTTATGTTTGATTTTAGCGCCTAATACTACCGAAAATTATACTTTTATTGCTAAGAACATTTTCTTTCAATTGCACACTTCACAACTTAATTACACATTGTGATCATTTTTTTTCAAAGTAAACGTTCCGGTTTCCCGAGACTCCCCAGAGCATTTTGACGTTAAAATAAAAAATTATCATTGTTTTAATTACCGGTATAAATAAACAAATACAGTCGCAGTTATGTTTGTCCACGCAGAAATTATGCACAATTTAGATTGGCGTCGTGATAATGCGCTGTTGCTCCCATTTTTAGTGGAATCCGAATGGCTCATTTACTTTTGTTTCTTTGTACGTATTATTTTGGTTATTTTATGGTCTTTGTTGTGTGTATCTGTTTTCCCAATCTGGTCTTTGTCAGTGGATTACATTCTTTTGATTTCCGGTTCGGAATCCCTTGATTACTCTATGTAAGGTCAAAGCAAAAGCTACATAATGAGTACATACGTGTATAACACAACTTCGTGGCGTCACAGGATGAAATTTGAACTCTAAATGTTCTATTTGGCAAGTAAAGAGACACCAATGTTCCACAGCAAGTAGAGACACCAATATTAAACGGCATAGGTTCTTTTGGTGTATTTCACAGACGGACTTTAGTTTAAAAAAAAAAAACAAAACAACAAAAAGAGAATGTGCGTTATTTACTTAAATAAATACAGCTATTTTATCTGGCGTATCAAGTTTGGACTGATTATGAGGATGATTAGAGCTCTCAATAACACTGATAACGGTGACATCATATTCAAGGATATAACACGAGGGTGCAATTTGTTGTAACTTGGTAAAATGGGTGCGAGTTCAGATGGTAAAGTCGTCTTTACCTTTTGTTTCTCTTTTCTTCTCCGGGTTGTTAGTTCGTATAATGGCACTACCTCTCAGTCTTCAGAATCAGTCTTTACAACAAAAGTGGATGTTACATCACATGTTGATACAACTGTAAGTAGCAAATGGAGAATTTTCACAATGTTAGAGAGGTTACATTACTTGACAGTATTTATATAGTTATGTATATATTTTTTTATAAAAAATATCCAATATAGGTAAGAACAAACTTCACTAATAATTCACAAATACGATTCAATTTTCATGATGAATTAGCCCGAACATTACAGTCAAGTCATGACTAAGCGCGGACTTTCGACTGCCATACAACCTGCGTTAGGCCTGGCTAGTGAAGATCATTGAAAGTGCAACTCAATATTCATTTCTCGTGATCCTGACAAAAAATGAAATTTGCAATTGACTGTTTACATTTTTCAATACCTGTTTTGTAATGTAATGCGTACACTCTTTCACTTGAAACAGGCCTCCGTGTCTAGTGCGATTTCTCGACTCATGATGACTGCGGATGTCCACGAAACCAGCAGAGGTACTTTGTAAATGATGATTTAGTTGAATACTTTCAAGAGTAGGATTTTGTTGCTCATAGGTATATGTCGTCACTTCGTTGATTCTACGGTTCCATAACTTGATTGACACGACTGTGGCATTAGTTTTTAATCTGACAAGCGGCCTCCAAATGGAAAGGTAAAAAAATAAATGTCACAAATTGCAATATTAATGCTAAGACCGGAAAGATGAAAAAAATCGTAACGGTCCTGACTTCAATCCGATATTTTCGATGGAAATGATTTGTAACACCAGTTTTTATAACACATTAAACCCCCTGCTTCCAGTGGTAGTACGAAAGTTCTTCCTCTTTTACTGGACACGACTCTAAACGAGTAGTATGGCAGGCGTCTTTACAAAAAAAGCAAGGAACTCTTGACCCTTCTACAGCACCCTGTTTTTACCCTCGTATTAGTCGGGTTCGTGTTGCTTGGTAATGCGGGTGTTTTTTTATTTATTTATTTATTTTTTTTTTAGTTTCTTCGTGTTATGGTATTCCATTTTTTTTGTACCCCAAGTTGATGTATGGGAGTTTTAATAAGTCTTGAATATAAATACCTATTTTATTCACTAAAATAAGTTTGTACTGCATGCTAATGATTCAAGAATTCAATCAATTCATTAAACTTTTATTATTATTTTTTTTGCAATTCCTGCAGTACATCAAAATTCTCTCATAGCCAAGAGTAGTCGATCGAATAAAGGTCTCCCTGTTTTTACACCTCTTATAACCAGAGAATGTACAGTATAAGACTAAAACACACCGCATCCTTCATGTACTAATTCTTTTATACATCTATCTTACTGAAAAAAAAAAATAAAAAACAAACACAATTTTACTATTTTTATCCACCAAATCACGTTCAATCATAATAATTTATTAAAGTATACAAAGAAGGCACTAAATCTGAAGAGGTACATGTATCAAGGAACATGACTGATTGGTATTCGTTCTGGGATCAAAAATAGATCAAACGAACAACTAGTAATGTATAGTGAGCACTGTTGACATTTCAGAAATACAAATCGTCAATCAATTACACCAACAATGAATTTTCTTTTGTATATCTCTAAAAAAATCAATATCTTATTAAATGTGTTTTTTTTTCTTCAATAGAAATGCCTGTTCCTGGTGGGAAATTTATGTATAGGTTCACAGTTAGAAACTTAGACAACCATCTGCGTAAATACAACATATCTGTCAAAGTTGATAACTATGTAAGAAGTTTGTATGGGCGTGCTATTTCCTTTAGTCTAATGTTTAAAAAGATCAAAATTATTGCGTAATCTAGGGATGTATGAACATGGGATTTATTTTCAAGATCTCAAAAGTACACAGTCTACTTTTAACATTTAAAAGGAAATACAATCATGTCTTAATGTGAGACCAAATTGCAACATTCTTTATCAAAGGTGTGGATACAGATGAGATCATTTCAAAGAGTAATCAAGGGAACCAAGATTCTAACGGAAATCAAAAGAATGTAATCCAGGGACGAAGACCAGACATGGAAAACAGACATACACATCAAAGAACATAGAATAACCAAAATAATACATACAAAGTAACAAAAGTAAATGAGCAACTCGGGACTTCAACAAAAACTGGGTGCATGGATCAGGTGCACCGGCATGGTAAGCGTCCTCTGCTTTCTAACTTCTAAAAAACTCCTAGACCTGTCAGAAGAACAGTTCTACCCATACAGATTTAGAACAGTTCTCGTCGGACAGTTCTAGCAGAACCGGATATACTAGTAGGTTTGTTCTCAGTTCTACCCACACAGATTTAGAACAGTTCTCGTCGGACAGTTCTAGCAGAGCCGGATATACTAGTAGACTTGTTCTCGTAGAGCTGACTCTGCCATATGAACTGTTCTCGTAGAGCCGGTTCTGCTAGCAAAACTGTCAGAAGAGCTGGCTGTAGAACTGTCCGAGAACTGTTCTAAATCTGTCATGATACTTTCAGAACTGTCCTAGAGCCGTCTCTTCTGACAGTTCCCCTGAGAGGTTAGAACTAATCTCATCTGTATCTAAATGTTTTTTTTTTGTTTCGAACCGTTGCGTTTTGCTCTGTTTTTTTTTGGTTTTTTTTGTTTTTTGTTTGCTTTCACATTTTTGTCGAAAAGAATATAAGGTAATATTAATTTTAAATGATACCTTAGATATAATATCAAAAAAACTTCTTTGTGATTGTGGTTTCATGGTTAAGTTTATTAGTCCTTCGCTGTTTTGAGTTGTTTTCTCAAGTTTTTATTTATAAGTGGTTGTTGAACTTTAAATACATGAAATAGATGAATATTTCCACACAGTATGCAGTATCCATTTATGAATAAAGCTGAAGTTATCTGCATTTTGGTTTTCCTAGGGCTATTGACCAAAAGACTTGTTATTAGTATGAAGTTTTAAAGTAAGTTGGCTGTAATAACTTTCTACCTCGTGCAATAAATTGTTTGGTAATAAATAGATGATGCAATGACAGATTCATCCGAGTGTCTTTCACTTTATAGATGCTGAATGCGAGAGTTTCAGTAAGAAGATTTACACTTTATCAGAGGCAATCTCAGTCGGGTCTTATTACAATAACAGTAGATGATAATGCCAGACCGGGATTAGAGAGGTATTTGGTCAGATTTTAACTTGTGCTATGGTTCATACCAGTGCAAAATTCTAAAATATTAATTTTCAGAGGTCATTTAAACGATGAATGTATCATAACATCTACAAAGGCGCAATTGCTACCGAAGTAGACCGATTTCATTTTCCTCGAATAGTGATTGGCATTCTGTCATGAATTTAGGACTAACTTTTTTAGATATACAAAAATGGCGGTATTTGTAACTTGCTTTTTATCTTCATTTTGATTTTTATGGTTATCTTAAAATGATCTCCATTTGAAAATTTCTAAGCCACTACACACTAACAAACCTAGATTGACTAGCTTCCTGTCAAATTTTCTTCCAATTCATATTTGGATAGGCTAATGTGCCTTGTGTAAGTGTATTTTCGAGATGTTTTGAGCCACTTAACGGAAAAGGAGACCTAAAGTATGATGACATTTTATGGAAATCTAAATTACTAATTGATTTATTTCATAACCATCTTAGTCTGAGTAAATTCACAAGTATTTCAATATTCATCGTTTCATAGATTTTTTACTCTTCCTACAAAATAGATTATAAAATTGGCCATATCCGTTTTAATTTTTTTTTCAATTAAAAAATTATATCTTTTTTGTAACTACTCATCTAACACTTTCATAATTCGACAATTTCGACAATGAAAGTGATCCCAATTTTACCATGAAAAGGAGCATGCAATATGAAAAAAAAATAGTTAACTAGAATGATGTGCATTTTGGGAATCTTAACTGACTACCTTCCATCCCCAATATGAATTTTAAGTCAATTCAAAAATGACTTTCGGAAGAACAAAATAGTTTTTTCATGGTTTTCTCAGAGACAGCCTCTTAAAATAAAGAAATCAAAATTGATATTTAGTAAGAAAATTAAAAAATAAAAAAAAACAATTTATAATTTGTGAATATATAGGGCAGTAAAATTAATATTCAATCTCTAATTTCCAATGAATGATGAATTTACATTTATTTATATGTTTTTATGTCTAAAAAATTAAATAAGAACTAGAAATGAACATTTAGTAATTGTGATCGAAATGGCAGTTGAAAGGTGATTAACATAATTATCCAAGCTAATGTCAAAGAACAGTCACAGGTGATTAACATACCCAAGCTAATGTCAGAGTTGTAGGACACAGGTGATTAACATACACAAGCATGTGTCGTATTTGCAATACACAGGTGATTAAATTACCTATTTCGATGTCATATTTGTAGAACTCGTGTGATAGATGTCCGATGTGTTTTGATAGCGATGATCAACAATGATCATATTGTGTCAGATGAATACTCATTGAGCAGTATATATAAACGGACTCGAAATTAGTTGCTCATTGCCAAAGTGTCTTCCTTACTGTTCATTTCTATATATACTGAAATGGAAATCCAGAAACCAATTACCAAGATGTCGTTCAGCATTGAAGAACTCGCTAAGAGTAGCAGAAACTCAGACTCCCAGCAGTCGATATATAAAACTCATCATATTGAGCTTAGCTTTCAACCAGTAAATGAACAACAACGAAAGAGGAAACGATCAACTGCTTCCGATGATAGCAGTATCATCTCATTTGATTCCAACAACTCCGACGACGACTCACCCATACCCAAGAAGAAAAACAGAACAATTTTCACTAATTCCCAACTAGTTCAACTGGAGATGTACTACAGTTCCAACAAATACCTACAGATTGAAGACCGACCAGTACTTTCCAAGCGACTCAAACTCAGCCAAACTCAAATCAAGTGGTGGTTCCAGAATCGCAGAATGAAAGAAAAACGTCAGATTAAGAACGGTGATCAATGCGGTACTCTTGACATGTCTAAGTTTGTTGGAGTTGGGAGACGACCAGTATTAGATCTAACAACACAGCCACTACCAGGTTACTCAAGCTTCCATCAACATCCACCAGTCTTTAACCCGTTTATGTATGGGTATAAGCCTCCATTCGCATTCCCAGGTTATACAGACTTTTACAGTAGTGCTCTAGTGTCTCCATTGTTCCAGAGTTTCGCGGCTGATCAGAAGACACCATAGACTATTGAATGTGATTGCTTCTGTCATATTTGTTATTGTTCTGTTGCTATTTGTTTCATTGTTTGTTACTTGTTATAAGTGCCCTTTTTTATGGTTGTAAATAAATAATAGAATACTTATACAAATGTGAGTTTTTTTTCCCTTCATTTATGAAAAGGTGTACACATATCATTTAAAAAGGGTATACACATATAGAAACTACACCAGGAATTAGACGGAGGTGCGTTCTATTAATGGCTTCACAGCAAGATAAAGTTGTCGAATAGCTTCACACCAATCTAACGAGCGGTTTTCACATAGTCAAAACAAGACAGTACATGAGTAAAATAACACGAGAAAAAAAAAAACAAAAAACAAAACAAAACAAACAAACGAACAAAAAACAAGCAAATTATAACATTTTTTTCTTACAGAAAGGTGAACGTGTCTATAGCTGATGATATAGGAAACTCAAAAAAGTTTACAAAGTTTATTGTAATCCGTGAAGAACCTAAAATCCACGACGGCAACCCACCAGAACTGCTTTTCCTTAACTTTGTAACGACGTGTCAGAAACATGTGAAGAAACATTCGTGTGGAAGAGGTACCATTACCTTATTTTTATAAACACAAAGATTGGACATGAAAATCTTTCGAGATAGGTTTTCAAGAGAGCATCTACATATATGATCGTTAGATATGTTTTTTTTTAAATAATTTTAAGCAATTCATGTTGAGTTTAAATTGACACGTAATATATAGTGTAGCAGAGTACCATCCGTCATAAAACATATACTATATACGCTAGGACCTGTAGTTAGCCATTATACAATCCTTTCCAACATATATTTGCATCACCAAATTGCGGGATCGAGTTTAAACTGAAATAAACGTTATCATTGTGTACATCTCCATTGTGCAATGACTAAGAGCTGTCATGAAAAATGTAATAGAACAAAAGCATGTACAATGTATTAGTATTGAAATGTTCAATACAAGCACAATGTCACCACAAAATTCTCCGCTGTACTTTTTTTGTACATGTACGTGTTGCCGTGTTAGCCAAATAACAAACGTCTCATCAAAACTAAAACATCGCATGTCCTTTTATTCTAGTATGATTTTAATGACTACATTTTCAAGTTAGGTAACTGGACGGTATTGTTCAGTGCCCAGGATAGAGAGTCTGGACTGAGCATCATTGATGTTGATGACCACACCATATCTACGGTCTGGACAGAAGAGTATAGTCCAGGTCAGGTTATTAGGCCTATCACTGGAAAAGTCAGGTTAGTTCCAATGCTTATAAGAATGAAACAAGCTTTGGGGAATTTAAATGTATTTCATTCAACAATGAATAAGATTTGACAGTTGGTTCGGTATATTCAAACCCTCTCTATCAACGAAGGCTGTGGTGACCTCTGATCGATGAGAAACGATACTAGTAAAATAAGAGACATTTACACGTACAACCCGAGAAAAGATACATGTAAACGAGAAAAAAACTATATATACATGCAACACTCAAGGTATCACCACGCCTAAAACATAGTGTAGGTTCACTGAAATGGTGCAGTTACACAGTGGTTATCTCATGGGCATTTCCGGAAAATCATATTTAACATTTTGACCCTTTTGGTTAAATCATTTGGTACTGTCAGTAAGACACAGAATTACAGGTTAAGTTATCAGTTTCACGATTTCAGTCAGTACTCTCTAAAGTAAAAAAACCCTCTTTTTTATGTAGCACTGACTGTTGCCGGAAGAGAACTGTGATTATTGTAACAGACAACAATGGCAACACAATTAGAATACCTATATATTTCCCTCATGTAAGTTCTTTTTAAATCATTTGTATCTCAGAATGCCAGCCTACAACGTTTTGCGGAGATGTAAAATCAAACTCATTAAAATTTTACTGCGCTTGATTTGTATTCTTTTTTTAATATTGACTCGAAGGACAGTTATTTATGCGAGTTTCATTAGCTAAATCTTACGAGGTTGACGATCTTACAATGGCCTATTTCGTGCATCAGTTCCACTGCCTCTTCTCTCCGTACAGTGTATGATGAATATGGACTGAAGTAAGAAGACTATGTCTTCCTCCCTCTATGCTTACCCAACTAGAGCTAGTATAGCCAGGAGCTGAATAAAAGAGGATCCCGGCATACGTCCTAATAAAATCTTTTTAAAAATGCATGAAATCTTGATTAGTCTATAAAGAAAAACAACGGCGACTCCGCTCGAGAAATGCTTGTAATGTTTGGTCATGGCTCTCTAATCATGAATTGTGGGCCCTATTAAGCATATTGTAACCTCAATTTTCAATCACTCGAATGTTTTTTGTTTTGTATTGCATGGAATAACTGTCCGCCATTGTATTTAACAACAACAAAATATCTATAGTCTGTGTGTCGAAGTTTCATGAGTGAAGAAAAGAGAAACATTAAAAAGACAAATGACAATAAATAAACAGCGCACTAATAAATCGATCCTAAATGAGCCGAAGACAGAAATGGCCGGGTTACCGTAAATAGGATGCTGAAGTGCGAAAAACCTGAATTTGCATCCGAGGATATGGGACTCCATACTGAAGTTGCGTGCTAAATACCTAGTGGCTGTGATTTATAGCTGCTGAGAAAAATATTACGAAAATATTTACCCCGCCTGCCCGACATTCCACGTTCTATATGCCGATTTGTACGAGTGCAACCCGGTCAAAAACTACTTACAATGTACCAAAGATGGACTCTTTTAGTTATTTTACAGCTAACATAAAATGGCAGTCTTATGTGATTACATGTATATGTTTTTAAGCTTTTTTTTTATTGAAGGTCGTCCCATTTTGACATACTAAGGTACCCCTTAATATCAGAGGTTTGATATCATTCACAGAATTCAACGTCCACACATAATAAACAAAAGAAAAATGGAAACCCTCCTAAAGTAACTGCCATGGTAGTAAGTGGGTTTGCTGCGTGTTTGTTGTTGGTCATTGTCATCACGGTAACGGTTCATAATTGGAAGAAATTGCCGAAATTCATGCCAAAGAAACGTCGGCGCCAAATAATTCTTTTAGAACAAGCAAAGGTTATATAAGGTATAAATTGTACATTGTACTCTGTAAGCAAATACTTCATTGCAACGTTTATGTAGAGTAGTCATAGAAAAAATATTGATAATCATGTGTGAAATAATTGCAGATAGTTATGCAAGTAATTATGCTAATAAATATTGAATTTTATTAATATGCATTTTTTTGGAGACTGTCATTGTGAATATTTTTTGCTAACTAAGGATGAACCGAACTACTTAAATGTGTGTCATTTAGTTTTTACGACACCCATCTTATGTCGGTCTACCACTGCATGTCCGTTCACTCGTCAACTCTTAAAATACTTCAAAGGTTTGAAGAAAGTTTGTCTTCGTGGAATATTTCCTTCGTTTTCCGCAAAACGGCAAAGGCATATGATCGCTTTAGCGTAACGTGATTATCTTTCGAAATATTTTAAGTTATAACATAAGCTTCCAGGTGACCGTCTGTGGTAGTTTAGATAGTCAATAGATTATGTCAAATCTAATGGCTGTGTAAATAATTATAGACGGTTACAGGGGCTTACATGTACAACATTTTTGTACGATTTTGCTTTAATATCTATATTATGGGAAAATAAATTAATCTTTGGTCAAAAGTACACACTGGCTAGAGGCGTGATTGAACTATCTTTGTCACGACATTCAGGGCAAAATATTTGAAAGTGCTATAACATATTAGTCTCAACCTCATTCTCATTGGAGGATGGGTTTTCCTTTTATGGTCATTTGCATATTTTTCATTCAAATATTTTCATCAGTGGCGGATAGATTTTCTATGTATCGTCCGAACTTGCATATTGTTGCTTCGGTAATTTGGACGAATGTTTTTATCCAATCACGAGTGGTCAACGCAACGCGAACTCGTACAATGCTGATTTAAAGGATTCATGAGATATGTTTGATGTGCAACATGCGGATATAAATCGGTATTTAATATATCACAACTCACGCATATCGAATGCTAAAAAAAAATAGCACTAAAATATAAAAGAAATTTATGACAAAGGATACAAATTGAAACTATTTGCAGCATTTTATTCCCTGTGGATGTTAAAATATTATGCAATGATTATCGAACATTTTTTATCTAATGCATTAAAACTAGATTGCTGATACAACACCAGACACATTTATATACAGTATATGAAGCAGCTGTTTAGTTTTATACATTATACACCCGTACCAAATTATATTGGATATGCATAAACCGATTCACAAGAGGCATGATCACACCCGACTAGCATTGGGTACTAAATAAAAAAATCAGTTAGTTTCGGTTATATGTACTATATTAAATTCAATTAAATATATGGGCAGATTATATGATTCATATATACATGTACCAGCTCCGCTCGCCTCAGCTCTTTGAATAAAACATTAACTAGTAATTTAACGTATTTAATTTTGATCTAAGAATATCACAGCAAAAACATTAATAAATTAGAAAAATCAATTTCACAGAGAAATTTTCATAAACAATGTATAAGAATTCACTCTTTCAACTATAACTTAACCCACAGCAGGAACAACAATGCCTCTAAGTTGCCCTGTAAGCTACTGACTAAAGTACCACTTCCCCACTTAAGCCATTTTGTTTAATACTGCTTAATTCTACTATGGAAGGAATTCTTTTCCCTTTATTATCAACACATTTCATCTCCTACTTGCATCATAATTCATAATCTCTTGACATAATAATACGTTGAAAAGGATAAAATCTTCAATCTGACAGCTCTTCATATTTGTTAGGTGTTGGTTGTTTTGTAAGCTGTAAATGAAAGATTTTTGGTTAAAATAATCTTTAACTTTTAGATGACTTAATCTAGCTGACAAATGAAAAAAAAACTATACTCAGAGATACATGGGCTACAAATCTGACAGCCTGAAAATCCTTTCTAATCCAATGTGACATCTTCCAGTTTTTAAAAATTATTACACATTTCCAGTATTAGCAAAGGAGTCGTTCAATATTGCTTATATACATTTAGCATTCGAGCTTTTTTAATATAGTCCATGCGCTGGGAGGGTCTACCGTGCACCCACCAGACATCAACTTCATGCTGATTTTCAGGTATCTTTATACTTCCCAATACCGAATTAACTTGTCGCTAAAGAATATTCTCGGATTCTTTTTCAGTGTAAGCCTATATTTATACACCACTGGGTCAAAATTCTCAAACGATTTTTGTGACTCAATTGTTTGAGCGTCTAAGCCTTCATGTGACAGCGAGTGTGAACAGACTAAAAGGATTTAGAAATCACCATGTAGCCCATTGTATAAACTTAACAATAGTACCAATAAAGTTGTGGTAACACTTAGGGTTTCGGAGTAAAATGAAAAATGTATAACTCTACTCCAATGCAAAAATCGCTTAAATTAATCTATCTTTCCATGTCAAAACCCCAAACCCCAAGAGTATTCATGCTCATTTCTTATTTGGTATTTTCAGTGTAGTATTATCACAATTAATACTTCTGGGGTTCTTTTGATGATTTTTGGCAATTTTCGTAGTCAGAATTTGTAAAAAATACAAAAAATTAGATTTTCGATTTTTCCTTTAAAAGTCACATAAATTCGACTCCACATGCTATTGATCAAATTAAACGTCTAAAATTTGGTATCATTCCACAGATAATTTAATTTTCTACATAAATAAACAACGAAAATCTAATTTTTAAAAAGCATTTTCAAATAATTTTTAAAATATTACCCCTACCCCTACCCTCATTCACAGCATATCAACACAGTAAAACTCATATTTTAAACAATATGTGTTCTACAGCGTCGATCTAAGCGATTTTTCGGTGGGATAGGGGTACATTTTTTTATTTTACCCCAAAATCCTAGATGTTTCTGCAATTTTCTTGATACCATTGTAAAACAGAGACATTGGGCTACACCATGATATATTATATGTCAATTTACTTGGTTTTGTAGAAAGTTCGAAGAATAAAAAAAAACGTAAAAAATGGATTTTGCCTAAATGCGGTATAAAAAAGCGGCCAAAAACACAAAAATGATTCAGTTTATTTTTTGGCAACAAAAAGATTCGTCAATAGGAAGTATATGATTACCTAACATTATATTTTGGTTGATGAGTTTGGGTGCACGGGAGGGTTATCTCAGCCCACGTACTAATCATTTATATGGACGGAGAGTCAGCGACGGCGTTTATATGTAGAATGTAAGACCGGAACTACATGTATGAATGGCGGGAAAAAATATTCTGACGGAAGTGACCAAAATTGACTACAAAGAAGTAGACGATTGCGCAAGAATTTGCGGTGAAAATTATTGGTTGTGTAGTATCCAGAAACAATGGTGTAATAGTGGATTCTTAATTTCACGTTCATAGAAGTATTACTTACTGCTTGCACAATTCCAAAAGTTAGCAAGTTGAAACCTGATACACCTGCAAATATCCAAAATGTGTCCTTTGCTCCGAGCTGATCTACCAACACGCCGCCTATCATAAAACCGCTTCCGCTTCCAAGTCCCCAGTATACACCATGTATAATACCCTGCATTGTTCCTAACATCTCCATTGGTACGGCATTACAAAAGTATACTGTTAACACACTCCATACACCGGCAAACGTAAAACCTACCGAAATATAAACTGTTCCAGTGAACCTTGACAAAGCGAAAAATTCAAGTCATGGTATTTTGTTAAGATGACGAGTGGCATAAAAAAATCCTTAATCTATCGTAGAAATTGGCAACTCCAGTCAACTAGAGCAGCTTTCGTCTTCTTTTAAGTAAATTAAGTATATTCCGACCGAAATAAATCACCACCAAAATTTTAAAAGGTGAGGCAATATTTTATATTGAGGAAAAAGTACCGGAAGATATTTTGATTGTAACTTCTTATCAACTACAACAATGACAGAAGTTGCTGCATGTGCCAAATTTAATCTCTGTAGATATTTTGTGATGACTTGTGTTGACATCTGGTTAAAGATTCAAATCTGAGTGACACTTTAACTTGGTTTTGTGTTTAAATTTCTTTGAATCTTACGTTTAAGTATAATATTTTATGACATTAGAACGAGTTATTGGATTTAGATAAATTTATTTTCATTCAGATTTGTTTCATCTGTTTCTGCTAACAAAATATTGTTATATATTAAGGTTCTTGCATGACTATGGCGGCCTATTTATGAAAACAGTGAAGAAGAATGCTTTATAATGTAAATTTATTGGATGTTTGCATAGTGTTTGCAAACAAAATGAATATACAGTCGTGTGATGTGGTTTAACTAACCTTGTAGTACTTCTACTGGTAAAATAAACCATGGGTTGTCTATATAGGCAAAGACGCAAAACCGAACAACATATCCCAAAATTCCTAGGTACATGAATGGAAGAACACCCACTCGTCGTATCAAAGGAAATATGAAGAAAAATGTTGCTATCTCTGCTATATTGTTAATAACTGAACCCAGACCTATCACAAGCTGACTAGCACCTGAAAAGAAGAATGAACAATGTTATAAAACTAAACAGTGCATTAAAGTAGAAAGGAGTATAACGTATTTAATTGATTCAGCAAAATAATGTGTTTATCTTAAAACCACTGGTATTCGAGGTACTTTGAACAAATATGAATTTATTATAAACGTTATAAGCAAATACGTAGGGATGGACGCGCGATTTTTTTTATCCGCTACACTGCTCCATCGCATCAAATTGATACAGGGAAGATAATGTAAACTTACACAAGGATCTGAAAATTCCCAACGATGTTAGAATTGTCAAATTTACGATGCAAATTTTTGGTCGTTCCCTTCGCGGGACTCGAACTCGTACTCGCCCTAGACCACTCGGCCAGCTAAGCTATATAAAAATATAGCTTTCGCTGGCCGGGTCATTCCTCCTCGTAGGATTAATCTAGAGCTGTAACTTAGTACACGATGTATGGTAGTATGGACAGTTCATCTAGGTGTTATTATGTAGGATAGAGGATCATATTAACATAATAACACCTAGATGAACTGTCCCGTACTACCATACATCGTGTACTAAGTTACAGCTCTAGATTAATCCTACGAGGAGGAATGACCCGGTGAGCGAAAGCTATATTTTTATATAGTCTAGCTGGCCGAGTGGTCTAGGGCGCTGGCAGTGTTGTCATAGGTGTCACAGCGGTACGAGTTCGAGTCCCGCGGAGGGAACAACCAAAAATTTGCATCGCAAATTTGACAGTTCTAACATCGTTGGGAATTTTCAGACCATTCTATATATATATATATATGATATGTACGACTACATGGGTACTAACTATATGACTACATGGGTACTAACTCTTCTGGATAGAGAGCCTTCTGTGCGTGGAGTGTAATTGTTATAAAAATTATCAAACTACAGGGAATTAACTGTATTAACTATGTTAAATAAGATAGCCGACGCATTTTTTTTTGCTTTGTCAGTCTAATATCAAAGTATACAGAAAATCCGATTTAGATTATGTTTCGTATTTCAATAAATTATTTTATTGGTTCAACAAGTAAACCATTATATATTAAAGTCAAAGAACTGTTTTTGATTGAAAATTTTCCAGACACAAGACACTGAAGCACAGGCCCTTGGAACCAGGATTTTTTTAACAAGTGATAGAGAAGGAGATTGACGAAACACTGGGCAGAGTATAAACAGCAATAAATAGCAATCGGACATGTCCAAGAACATGAATAATAACGGAAACGAAATGATTTAATAATATTTTTTGTGATATTTGTTTTATTATTGCTCCATTGGTTACATTGTCAAAGTTAAATAACATGAGTTTCACGTGATGTCAAAGCGAACACAATACCGACTGCGTCGTATAAAACAATGATTGTTACAATTCTGAGTGATGAAGCTGTCGAATTCACAGATGGTAACAGTCAATATCAACTTTGAATGTCAATAGTTTTCATTTAACCCAAATAAAAATGTTACAAGTAAATTGACGGTTTCTACATTTGAGCAAAACATTTTCCCCAGGGACACGGGCTTCTAATTGAGTGGAGGAGGTTTTGTATCACCGTATCAAGTTTTAAAGAGATTTAGATTTCCTTTAAGAATTCATTTACGTTTTATGACGCGTCAGACAGAGAATGTGAGAATTTTTAATGATGAAACGAACATATGTGTTGAAAGTAAAAGCTTGAAACTGATAATTTATATACTTTATAATTGAAATTCGATGTTAAAACCAATAAAATTTTCACAGTTATTGTAGTGATCTTTTGGGTAATGACTCTCTGACATAACACGTTTAAAACTGCATACAATTATGATTTTACAAGTTGAAAAATGCTCGAAAAGACGCTTAAAGATTTATAAAACATTTTATTACCTAATTATAAGGTTTTATCTTGTTTATTAAATATACACATATTTTTCTCTACTTTCAAAATTTATTCAGGACAGGGCGATCTATTACACTGTCGATGTACTATTGCACGGTGCAATAGTCTCCCTGAGGAGTCTACTGCACTGACCCCATAATGACCTTTATCTAAGCCTTTTGATTGGTTGAACTTTTTAAGCGCTTCATTAAATTGGAATTTACACACAAAAAACTCGTGTGTAAAAACGTAGATGTGACTCTCGTCTGCCAATTGGTAAACATGGAGCGGTCAATTTCCTATTCCTGGTCGAATGGTTGTCTCCTTGACATATTCCCCATTTCCATTCTTTATTATATCTCATAGACAAATTAGGTAATAAAACAGTTATTAAATGGGTTGGATGCAATAGACCAGAACATTTGTCCTTTGGTACTGAAAATGATCAAGTGTTTTATTGCACGAGGCCAACAATAGAGACTTGATCATTCTCAGTACCTCAGGACAAATATTCTGGTCTATTGCATCCAACCCATTTAATAACTGTATACTAATATGACGTCCTTAAAATGCTTTGAGACCATAGTTGTGGTTGACTTTCGATTGCTATATACGAACAGCACAAATCTTATTGGGCGTGGCTTGTGTCTGTGTAAATTACTGCTCATCTTAATCATGTGAAGAAAAAAAAACAAACGTAGCATTCCGATGTATATCATCTGTTTTCATTCATTTCAGTAGCGTGAATAAACATCAAATTCATATTTAATAAAATAGTAAATGTTATGTTTTAGAAAAGTTATATCATATTCCGTAAAAATCCCTTACACGCATACACGGTCGCACTCGCCACGTACCACGTGCGACATCAAGTATGAAAACAAACAATAACAATCGTCTATATATGAAACATTGTACCTGTCCATATGTGAACAATGTGACCTAATAATGCAAACAACTATTGTCATATCTAACATCGTAATATATAATTCGCCCTTTCCTTCATTATAAAAAATACAAAGCAAAGTTTCACTACCGACCATTTCAACTGACACAGCATAAAGTGCACAGCCAAATATGGACAAATATGGTGGGTCTACCGTAATAGGCCACGAAAATGTAAAAAAAGTACCGTATTTGACCTATTAGAATCGAAATAAACCACGGAAACTTCATTTTTTTCATTAAAAAAGATACGTTTTATTGTACAAATCAGGCCTCCAGTCCATGGTATAAATATCAATACACAATATACATCATACCATCTGCAGTTGCTATCATAAATTATCATCATCAATAATTTTGAAAACATTAATAACAATAGTTAGATCAAACGTGAATAAGCAAGAACACATTTACAAATACACCTTTCATTTCATTACAAAACAATTAAAATGACAATATATCTTCTCGCCCATGTTTTGCCTTTTGCCTTTTTGATAGCAGTATTTTTCAAGATAACATAGTCTTCAGTTTAAAAAGATTAATCAGTTTTTCTATACTTGGATTACTGTGGCACCATAGAATCCGAATCCCTATCTTACCGTAACTTAAAACAACTTTTTGCTGTTGTCATTATATGAATACAGTTTACTGTCGATCAAAAATTTATCATATATCATTGAGACTTTACTACCTCTTTCACTTACTTCAAGACGTTTTTCCTTGCTATTTTCACTTTTGGAGTAAAAACCTCATTGACACGGTAATTTTCGCCTGGCTTAAGAACCTCTTTTGCCTTTTTCAGAATACTATTACAATCCTGGTTGCTTCACAATTTTACAATAATAGGTCGATTCTTTTCAGTTCCACGTACACGCTGAATATATTCACTCTGTATTCTTTCAACAAAATTTTTTATCAAGTTTAAGAACATTACTCATAAATCTACGGATTTTCTTCTCACAATCTGACCATGTTTCTCTATTTGTAGCTGAAGAAACACTTTGCTCTCGCTCGAAGTAAAATAATGCGCCATAAATCGTCAGCTCGTGGTAAAACAATGATAAAAAGGAGTTTCCGTTATTTATTTCTCCAATAGATTTTAGAACTTCATGCAACTATGAACATTTGTTCTATGGAATAGAAGTTACATACATCGGCGAAAAAATACAGAAAATAGGACAATCATCAAAATCCAAGTTCATTGCCCTTAACTTAAAACAGGAAATAGAGACGATGAAACCAACAAAATAAAATACATGTACAGAAACTGACGATAAGAAACGACACCAAAAAAAAAAAAAAAACAAGAACAAAAAGCAAATGCAAGATGCTCCGGAAGGGTGATTGTTTCGGCGTACAAATTATATTCGTTCTACGTATTTCTTGAATGGATTGGTAATGCATTAGAAACACTGTTTAATGGTAGCCTTTCTTCGAGTATGCATTGAAACAACAAGTTCCAAAAAATTTAATTTACAAAATTTTAAATAGTAGGAAAAATTGAAATAGATATTTGACCTTTTACATAGTTTCATCAGACTAAGAATGTCTAACATAATGTGCATTCAGATTTGTACATGTGCATGTATTGAAGTGCTCAATAGTTCCCTTCCTCATAACGCTTATTGAACAAAAGTTTGTGGCTTAGTAGATATGGATTGTGACACTGTACATAATGTTCATCCCTGATGAACAGAGCTTTAAGTCCTAACATTTTTATCACATGTAAATGTAGTTACGAAGGAGTTGGACCGGAAAGGGTTTTATGAAAGCTACTCTTGAAAAATAAATTATATAAATGTAGATGTTAGTAGTTCTAGTAAATTTTTAAAAATGCCAACGATTATTTAATTATTGGCGTTGTGCATAAATTTACACGAGGATCATCATGACAAGCGGTGTATCACCTTGTAGTGGGCCACCAACATGATAAAAAAAATATCCGACTGAGGTTGAATTTCAGAAAAAAAAACAAGTCAAATGATACAGGAGGAGAGAAAGGATTATCACTTGCTACAGGGAAGCTCACGATACATGTTTTATGTCGATCCTAGCAATAGTTCGCGTAAGGCCAACTTATTAAAAAAAACTGGGTCGAACGGAGCAAATAAAAATAAAAGTCAAAATCTTGGCGAGTCGATGGAAAAAATAAAAACAAAAGTAATTGTTTTCATTTTTATTATGTTTTTTTGCTATATTCTAAATGTGTGAAAAGTAAAAGCTTTTGATACACAAATTTGATGTACATTTCACTTCTTTAATTATTAAGACTGATTGACACTGTTCTCACAATGAAACAGAGAATACACACAATTTTTTACTTTTGGAAAGATGTATAAAATATTTTCGATGGGTAGATATATTTGTACCCCTTTCCAAGTTTTTGGCTACATTTCCGAAATGTTTTGAATGTGTAATTCAAGTCATTTGTAAACATTTGGATCCTCTGACAATATATTTTTGCCTAGGTAAATACATCAGAACCCACGCCACATTTGATCTTATTGTGATCAATCAGTTGTGGTTATTATTTGGAGAATCACATTTGTATTATATCCTAGGTATGACTGGATGTCGACATCTTATTGATATACTGTGTTTTGATAATGGTTTTATTGGTAGGCGAAATAATCTTGATAAAAAGCTGCCGCTGAGATGTGCATTGTTGTCCATCAATCTTTGGTTTATATAATTTGATAGTTAAATTTAAAAAGGTCTGCGTTTTTTTTACAATAATGGCATGTACATTATTATAATGACCAGTAATAATCAGCTGTCCAAGCCAGATAAAATGGTAATTATAGGCAAGATGTTTACCCAGTACACTCTATAAATGTGATTCCTTTCATTTATCCATCGAGGATAATCTTATCTCTTGGTAGTTAGATAAGATGATTATTTTGAATTTGCAATTGGTATTGAAATAGTTGGTTACATCAGTATCAATTGCAGAGGTGGGATGTTGAACAACTCTTGCCTTGAAAAACGTAAATACTTTGTGCAGAACTTTTTTACTGTATTACAAGAAATGTTGAGATTTAGACTTAACTTTTAATCTAATATTGCCCGCTGGTGTGTTGGGCAGTGTACGAGATCATTGAGTTAAATAATATTAATCCTTGTGAAGCTGTTTGCATAATAAACATATTCGTGGGACCATGGCAGGACATCTTTGTTATGACAGCCGCAGCTATCACATCGACAACCTCATCAATTATTTCGTTGACGGTTAGAGAAAGATTCACCTTTCTGTATTCCCCAATAATAACGAGTTTGAAATAATCGTAGGCCGACCCTATAACGCATTGTTGTTGTGGTCGGCCATTGACCTTCAGTGTTTTTCATTAACTAATGATAATATTCCGAGAGCTTCCGGTAGCTTACTAAATTAAAACGATCGCAGATTGGTCGCTTCTTATTTACTCGTCCAATGAAAACTTGCGATCTATTTTCTTTTATTTTTAGCATGGGATTTTCTCGCAAATATTCCAGGAGTCGGCGGAATTTACACAAATAAAACGACATTCACGTACTTTTATTTTATTTTTGGCTAAAATAGGGCCGGCGGTCCCGTAAAACATATTTTAAAAAATGCTGGCCTAACCAGCTCGATATCACTATTCAGTATGTGTAATATCATAAAATATTTTAAATATTATTAATCTATAGTCACAAATAAAAGAAACTTAACTTATTTTTATATAGACATAAAGTGACATTTGTTATTGATTACTTTTAACAATTAATAAGTTCGTCCATTTCTCCATAACTATATCAGTATCTACACACCTATATTTTTAATTCTCCTTAAAACTTAATGAGTCACCAAAGATAGGTTATAGCGTAGGAGCAAAACTTTGACTAGAATCAACAGAAAGTAAATAAATTTCTGATGAGGAGATAATTTCAGTCAAAAAGAATGAAGACACAGGACAGATTTTTATATCTTAAGGCAGAAGTTCAATACTTAAAACTGGCTTAGAGTTAGATTTATAATGTTTTTGAATTGAAGTTTTTATCGAAAATATGGTATGTTGGAGCACTACATTCCATACCTAATGTTAATGTATAGTATATTGGGCATTTCAGTCAGGACAACAGGTCTCTGTTCCATTATCTATGTGTGGCAGAGTCTTTATTCTAATAATCCAAATAACAGTGGGACAGAGATAAAAAATATTTGTATAGTATACCGGTAGTATAAACGCACATATACAATATATTAGACGGGGTATAAATTATATTATAACTAAAAGAAACAGAGAGATGTAATACAATTTTCGAACGTTTGGATAGCACAATGTTTTCGATATCATTTGAGAACATTTACAAATTTGCACCAAACTGGTGCACTTTTAGAATTCATTCACAATGAAAATTTCCAGCACAAAATTTGGTTTATAAAATATCGTGTTCTCGTGAAAATAAGAATTCATCTCCTATTTCACCACAGTTGCACAATGTTCTTAGTTCCCTTGGCTATATTTTCCTGGTTCCCTTTATGAAGAAATCTTTGACATATTTTTCGCTCTAATTTAAGATATAATTCTTCCATAATTCATCCTTAAAGGTATGATTGAATTTGGAATTATTTTTTACTTAAGAAAATGTGTAAAACAAATTTGTAAAACTAACCCCTAAAAAGGGGGATAGTATTACTAAGATTTTCTTTATCTTCTTTTTCCTTACCAAAATCCCTTAGTCATGCCGGCATGTTTAACTCCCTTAATAAGAGCTCGTTTTACAAATACGTTTTTTCTCGTTTTCGAAATTCCGAAATAATTCCAAATTAAAAAAATACTTTATTCTTACCTAAGTTTTCTAAATGCCAGTAAAGGAATCCCCATATAACACCATTACACACGCCCATCACAAACATACACACTAACCACGAGCAGTAATGTGCATTCATAAATAACTTAAATGTATACTTTATATTTGGCTTCGGTTTGTTGTCGGCTTTGGCTGCTTTTTCATGCTGAAAGAGAAGAATGTTTGAATTTTAAAGCTACGTGATGATATATTGAGACACCTGACATTGGACGTGTATCCGCTTTAACTGCCCGGATTGTCTTAAATGGTCTTGAAAAGGTTCGGCTGTTTCTTTGTTTGAAACATTAAATGTGCGGATGCCAACTTTCACACTTGTCCAACAGGATAATACGATAAAACAGAAAGCATACTGTATGTAGTTGGTTATACAAGTTTATTACATTAATCTCTTGATTTTGTCAATAAAAAAATATGAACAATGCATTTGTTAATAATGAAATCGAGATTTTTTTAAATATAAGATAAAATCTTACCATGGATTCAAATAAAGCATTTTAATTTGTGATGAATTCATATTTACCCCCCTTTTTTTTCTACGTCTTTAAGTCCACGCTTTGTTTGGGGACGCTATAAGTAGCTTTCATACATACGAAATGGGTCTCGAATATCATGCATTTTGCTCTTGTTTCATTTTTATCATATGAAAAACATTGGACAATTTCAATATGAAGAGCCCACAATCAGGGCGGATTTAGGCGGGGCGTGGCGGGCGTGCGCCTCCATCCAAAATTTGCAAAGTATGGGTTGTCATGAGTAGATTTAAGCGGTTTTAGTTTGAAACTTTAATTTCTCGCCAATTTTACCGCAAAAAATATCTACATTGCATCCACTCTAGAAGAATATTTCAAAAATTTAACCTCAACATTTTTTTGGATATAAATGTTGCATAAAAGCACAATAAGTCATGCGCGCTGATGACTTGCTGTCATGCTTTTAATGTCTATAAAATAAAGTGGATAAACAATTATCAATAGAACCTGGTAAAGAAAACATTGAAGAGCAATGTAAAGTGGAAATGAAACAGAAAAGAACGGGTGCTTCGGATAAATTTATTTCAGTGGCGAATTCAGAGGTGTAGGGTTAGACCCCATTTAATTTTCCGCAAAACAAGGGCAAAAAAGAGAAGATATAAGCATGGAACCCTCCCCTTTTCATAAACATCAAAATCGGCTGCTTAAATGTATTTATTCATCTAGTCACAAGCTACATGTACATTACTTTTTACCCGAAAGATGGAAAGGATTGTAAGGCTTATAATTTGTATTATTACATAACAATTTTATTTGGCGACAATGTTAAAATTTCATGCAAGCCTCGGGTTATTCCATATACAAACATATTTTACCAACGATGTTAGTATATAATTGGAAAGCTGTCAGGTAAAAACTTTTCCATATATTGAAAAGTCCGGGTCAAAAACCACGCGGTGCTTAACGTTTTACACTTCACATAAAAGTACACGATTTTTACCTAGATAGAGGGATATTGATTTCGTTTGAAAATAAAAAGAACGTGATCATCGTGTGAAAGTATACGAATACAAATGTTGAGAGGTGTGTGCATCTACATATGTTAAAACTACATGTACATGTAGTTAGACTTAAATTCAAACTGAAGTGTTAACCAGAAACGTTTAGTATACCAACCTCACATTTTTGTATTTTGAATGTTATGAAAAATGGGCATAAACTTTGTTGTCATTTACGGTTTATTACTGATAATGAGAAAATAGTGTATCGACTGAGGTCATCATTTTGGCGAATACATGTATGAAAAAAACCACCATGACTGCATTTAGAAAACTTCATTAATGGTATCTGTCTGAAATTTTTAAAACATTTTTTTGCATTACTGCTCTTCGGGTGTTTTTTTTAATCCCCCCCTACTTTTTGATGTGTCAATACTCACCGGAAATGTAAATAAGAAAGCGGAAATGATGACGATTAGCATGCATCCGGCGAAGAAATAGAATGCTACATGATAGTCACTAATGACGATGGTCATACCACACACTGTAATGGGAGACCTTGTGGTAGTGATAACTCCCCCAACTACCAATGATCTGAAAAGGTAGAAACTTATTTGTATTTATACCCTGTTCCGATGTGTCATATCAACACTATATTACATGTTCCGAAGTTTCTTATTGAGACTTCTGAAACCGACGCAGGTGTTGGCTTCTAACTGAAAGTTATAAAACTTCTCATTAATTACATGTACATATTTTTACAACGAACACAATGCGTTTGGACTATAAAACGCATGCCAAGATTGCTTATGGTATACTGGGAATATAATGCATTTACCGATCTGGAGGTCAGCCTCTTTAGCATTTCGAGAATTTGATGAACTTGTTAAGTCATTATTACTCAATTGACTGATCACATTTCAATAAACAAATAAGCGAATGTTCCAAGAAAGAAGTCATTTCACAACACTGTGTTTTACGAGCACAAATATTATTTCACTTTTAAAACTTGTTCTTTTCATACTAAATGTCAAGTGCGGCGAAAAGATTTAATCAATTACTTTGTACCTCGATCATAAAATTGATCTTGCCTTGAATCTTAAAGATAATCGCATATGTTATTTTTTTTAAAACTATTTACCATTTATTCATTAGCAAATATAGTTCACACTATTCATCAAACTAATGCTACCTAAAACAGCTTCTACGTTAACCCGCTTTATAGGGTATGTAAGTCTCGTCACGTGACTCCGTGGTTTCGTAAGAATGGGTCCTAGTCTATCATTCAAATGTATGGAGATTCGTCATTAACATAGCATTGAGTTCAATACTAAAAGCGAAGTATCATTTTTGGGTAAAAATACAGGTTAAAAATGACAATTATCAAGTTCTAAGAGATAAAAAAGTTTAGAATAGCATAAAATAGAAGATTTTGCATTGTGAAGCAGCGTTTGAATTTCCTGGAAGTACACACTAAAATGCATATCGGTCTTCGGATTTCAATACGTTCTACACTGGAAATTCCGGAAGGGAAACTGGAACTAGAACGAGACTTACAAACCCTATTAATAGTAACTTGAAATAAGACAGTGGCAGATCCAGGGGATTCGGGGTAAGAACCCCTATTTTATTGGATTATTTTACTAATTACATGCAAACTTTGGGCAAACGAGCAGATAATAGCTAGGACCCTTTGGAATCCCCTTTCAAAAACTCTGAACCCGCCTCTGCATGTACTTACAATAGCCCAAATCCGAAAGAAGCCCAGCATCTCTGAAAGCCATATTTATCTACGTTATCTATCCCTATATGTTCTAAACATCCAGAATCTGACAGAGCTGATAATGGTGATTGAACAACCTCTCCCAGAATGACAAGAGAAATAACCATTCCAAAAACTCTTTCGCTATCAGAGTCCAAGAACATCCAGCCTCGGTCTTCTAACAGCTTGTTTTTCTCGTGTTCACTTAATTGTTTGAATAGTTCCCTTCCAGTATGTTGAGAGGTATTTACCAGAGTCGAATTCGCCATTATTGCCGCAACTTGACACTTTGATTCGGTGATTTGCGCGGGGGGCACAAAACCAATGCCCATTAGAAAAATCAGCCACCCAAACGTGCTCACTAACATCATCATTTTTCGTATACGACACCTGTCTGCGATTGACCCCCATACTGGTCCACTCATGAACCCAATCAGGGGCCGTACACCGGCTATTATACCAATCTGATTTGGACTAAATCCAAGCTGTTTGTAATATACAGAAAGAAAAGGGAATACACATCCTATTGCACCTCCAAAACCGAAGTAAAATACTTTATATATCAATAAATCTTTTTCGAACTTGAAAATGTTTCTCTTTGGCTTTTCTTTTTCATTCTGCTCAACATCTTTGGTATCTTTCTCTGGATGTTCAGTGTGCTCGGCTGACACTACTGGAGTTTGTTCGTTCTCCATTCTGCTGGTAAAATTTTCGGTCCAAAAACTAATTGTGCTCTTATTTTCATGTTACCAAACAAACATAGTGGTCTGATGGAAAATCTGTAACACAATATCAAAGTTTAAGTGTAAAACAACGATGTAACAATTACAACATCTGTTACTTGTACTAGTAATGATAGGCTGTATTTTCACAAAGGACAGCATTGATTTATGTATGTGATTTTTATTAAGCGTAAATTTTATATATTACTAAGTATTATTGTTAAACATTTGATATTCTTCAAACAGATATCTTGAACTCAGTCTTTTGTGCAAACCCATAATTAAGTTATGAAAGTGAATGTTTAAAAAAAATAATAATAATGACTGATTTTCATATTTTTATTGGGATGAGAATGTGATCTTTTTAGTGCCAGAGATGGAAATAGTCCTGAAATGATTCTACGTGTACACATAAAAAAAAATAAGCGAAAAATCTTATGATAAGAAAAGAATCGTTCTGAAATCCGAGTAAATCCGGTCTCAATTTTTGGTTAAATGAGTAAACATAAAATAATTTATTTAATCATCAAAGAGTTATGTAGAATTTTATCTTGATTTTGATTAAAAAAGAAAACAACACATGCACTAAAAGTTTACGCTGCGTAACTACAGTAATTGACTGAATCTTGAGTATTCATTTTTTGTTGTCCTGCCTATGTGGCTATTAGGTTTTCATGAGATTCACTTTCTCGCTTGTAACTTTCGTGGTAAAATAAAATAAATGTTGGTTGATAAAGATTTTATTTCGTATCACTCAGTTATTATGGATTAAGTTACGTGAATCTAAAGAATCGTAAACAATTTAAATTAAAGCAAATGCTCATAGTGACATTATAAGTCAACGTCGACATGAAAAATGAAGTAATCGTACATTTTTCCATTATTTCACCACCGTTTAACATAATGATGAAAATTATGAGGTATTATACAGTATAACGAAATTGACCTATTATCCACACTACATGTAGTTATCTTTGCAATATCTACAGTTTGCTAAAAAGATGCTCAATTACAAATCTTGAAATTTCCTTTAATTCATAATACAGAAAATCTTGGACTATCTTGATTCAAATACTTAATTTAAGTTGGAACTTTGCGAGAAAAAGACTAAATTGCATACTAATTACAAACTTAAAAATGTGGAGCAATTGGCAAGGGATCCATGAAGGAATCCATAAATACTTCCTTTTTATAAATTCAAAACTACAAAATACAGAAAAAATGGGTACTTACAATAATAAATTAAATACATCTACATTAGTTTGAACGGTAACGAAATCAATTTAACATGTTTCCATCATTGTTGTTTTATGCTCCTAACAAATAGCAAAGAAGACTACAATGTAAGGCGAAAAGTATTAGTCATAAATAACATATCTGGGTATAAACTAAAACTACTTATTTATAGGGTTTGACGTTAATATTTTATAAATTTGTCCTTCTACTTGTCCAAATTGAAATATAGTTTGTCATTTAGTAAATACATGTTGAAAAATAAATAAGATTTGGTTCACACAGTCCACTACAAGTTAACTTTCATTTGTTCGAATGGTAGCTTCACATGTCGCGGGCAATAGGACAACCTTTAACATCATACCCCAATTTAGTTTTTTTGAAATAATATTCCTTAAAAAACTCTAGAACGACAAGTTGAGAATAACTAGGGAAACGAAATTGTGCTTCAACTAATGAAGTCAGTGTAACTATACTTAATTTTCTTAGCACTGGTTATCAGTCGTCGTAATACGTCGAGCCATCGCAGTGGTTTTTAGTCCTCGCAATACGTCGAGCCATCGCAGTGGTTTTTAGTCATGGTAAGACCATTTTAGACACACAACATTACAAATGAACATATTACATACATGTATAATATACGTTCATATTAAAAGACGGGCGTGCAAGTCACGAGTTTAGATCAATAAACTGTAAAAGAAATTGTGAAAATTTGTAATATTGAAATACTTCTAATTTTATGACATCTTCTACTGAGATTATATACAAAAAATTCCTACCTCACACGATTTTAGTGATGTCAACACATATAATTTCCTCGGGCCTATAACCTTGTTTAGACTACTGTTTTAACGGATATACCGCACACTACTACATCCACGGTTCAAAAATCATCGAAACGGAAAGGGCGATTACAAACTATTTATACATCCGTGAATTACATTACTGAACATACTAAGTGGATTTAAAATCTGTTTTTATCAGAAACAGATTATTTTGAAAAGGTTAAATTTGAGTAACTTTTAAGGATATAATAAAAAGAAAATATAAACATTAAGATCAATATTATAACTCCACTTTTAATTTGGTAATCAGAATTTTATCAAACAAATTCAATACTTTGTACTTTTTAAATGAACAGGTTTGGTATTTTTGTGAGGCATTCTTTATTGTTTGATTTTTTTATTACTTGAAGCCACGTATTAAAAAAACAACACACACTCAGTATGATATAGTATAAACGGAAGATAGAACATCAAAGGAAAAATGGGGAATTAAAATGGAAGGATCAGTGATATTCCGGCCACGTAGTGGGGTAAAATGGGGGATGACAAAATGTTCAAAATAGCCTAACTTGAAAACTGTATCTTGAATCTTGCTGAAAATTAAAATTAAACTTGAATTTATCGCACTCAACAACACTGCATAAGATAAACAAAATATTCATTGATTTATTCTCAAGTAATCATCTAGAAACCGTGGAGATTATATAGCATCGGATTTGGTCAAATTTAAGGGATGTCAGAGTGTGACCGTGGAAGATCCAAACATTCGGTGACATGTGCAATTTTCTTTCCAAAACATTTCGTCCATTAAAGATCACAATTGCCTATTACTATTTTATAAAAACTGAACGTACTGGGTATAAATTACACAGGAAGAGTCAGCAACTTTAAAATATTAGGTAATAAATTTATTATCTGTTCATAAAATTTTGATAGCCAGACTAGATCTACATATTTAATACTGGGTGCAAGCACCTGACACAGACAGTGTGCTCTGTACCTGTCATATCGTTTCAATGACAGTCTTCTACAGTATCTGAGTCTACATATAGTGTATTGTTATAAAAATAATCTTGCAAATTTTACAATACAAATCAAGTGTGATGGGTGACGAGTATATGGAACTCTGGGTCTCTCATTGCTTGATTGAATACACGTACTATTACATGTCACTTGTCACGAGAAAATGCACAAATGCGTGACCGCTGACATAAAACACCTATTTTTTGCACGCATGCATTATTTGGCGGAACCATGGATGGATGGGAGTTCCATCGTTTAGACACCCTCTATAGATAGAAAACTTTGTAAATTTCGTGAAAATGAAAGCATCCATCTCACACATCTCACACTTTCTCATTTGTTTTGTCCAATCTTCAGTTGGTGCTTTTGTCATTTGGCAGTATTAGTCTAGAGCCCCCTCATTTATAAAATGTCTGTAGCACCTGTCACATGGTTATTTGAGGAAATTACCATGAACCTTTCTTCTCTCTCATTTTTTCCTGCATCTGAAGAACGTAGGAAGTAAAAACAAAAAATCGAAATATGTTACGTCCAGGAACTGTATTTTTTTCCGTTTTTTTTTATATCGACACGACGTGCACGCGTCATTTACATTGTTAGTTCGAAACTGGATCAGTGGTACTGAACATAATCCAACGCATGAAATTTATTGAACAAGAAAGAAATTGCATATGATAAGAAAGTATAGAAATGCGTTAGCGCATATTTGAAATATGCGAGATTAATTGAAAGTGTCGCTAAGGGACTGTTCAATATTTATCAGATTGTTGGGTCGTTTCACGTGGGTCGTTTTTACAGCGGGCAGAAATATTTTGTAGAATCGTACAGGTGCTTGGCATGAACTTTTTTAAATTAAATATTTAAAAAAAAATCTGCAACAAAAATAGAAGTGGAGCATTATTTAACTTGCCTGCATGCGGCGAGCGTATTTTAGAGTAAAGTGGTTAAACTTGGTATAAAGTGGACTTCTGTTTGATTCAAATTGGGGTGGGGAGGGGCTGGCAAATTTTGTAGGGTCAGGGTTTTAATTATTTCCATTTTGCTGGTCAGAAATTTATTTTAATCACATCGGGGCAAGATTATTTATTTCCATTTCACTGTATTAAGTATCTGGACTGAGGTCAATTTGGTGCGCTTGTTGAGCCGTTCCAAACAAATATTACACGATCAATTCATCCAAAAATGGTATCAAAATAATGAAAAGGCTTCCAGGGGATCATTTTAAGTATTTTCTTACTTCCAGGAGGATGTAAGACATTTAAATATGAAATTTACTATTGAAGTTAGTATATGGAATAACATACTTAGAAATGAAAGCGTTTGTAATTTATTTGAAAACGCATGCACCAACAACGAAGCGAAGTCCACTATTTATTCATATGTACACATGTTGGTAGATCAAGAAGTACATGCACATCCTCTTACCTGAATATTACGCCCCATGCAGGCCCGGGTGTCAAAAGAATAGGCCTGCAGCAGCGCTAAGCTTGTCGTAAAAGGCGACTAAATAGTGCTCAGAACCTTAGCCGGGGGCTAGGGCGCTCTGCCCGCAGAGCAACTGGGTTGTGTGCCCCAGGCGGTGGAATGGGGTACCCCTGGTGTGTTAAATGCTGGGGTTGTCAGGCTATAATACAGAAAACCTGACCGCAAACCATAGTGGTGCACCGTGTTGGGAAAGATGCCACGTTCCTCGCACGTTAAAGAACCCTACTGTGGTATTCTCCCGGAGTAGGAATCATAGGGCTCCGCCACAGGAGGCTAAATTGCCCGACCCCACCCACCTCCCCCTATTTCCAGTGGCAATCAAAATTTGTCGATCCCATTATCCTTGTGTCCCATCCTTTTTTTCATTTCATCATCATTTCATGTTCATTTTATCATCCATTTCATGTTCATCGTCTGAATATAGTTGAAATATTGCTGTTCGGACGTTAAACCCCAACAAACAAACAAAACAAACCTGAATATTACACGAAATACCCTTCTGATGAAACGCTTTATGGCATGTAGTATTACTGTAATGTAAACTGTCTTTATATCAAAAGAGAATTTCAAGGTTTTCCTAATTGTCATATTTGTTTACTTACGTTATATCTATACTTACACATGGTAAATTTTTGGGTGTGTTTGATAGGTAGACTTGTGGCTACTTCGGCCGAGTCTGTACCCGGACTAGTGGCGGACTCACCATACTGGATATTTATTGTCACGTACTTCCGTACACATATAATTATCTGCCGTTTGTAAAAGTTTGCTGTAAGAGTGTATACTGAAATCTTAGAAATAATTCTTTATCTATAGATTTCATGGTAAAAAAGTAGGTGTTGAGTACGTTCAACCAGAAAAGGGGGGATTCGCAGACATAAAACGGTTCGCCTGTGTTATATATGACTTGTTCTCCATCTGTTGTCTTATTCTTATTGGCCACTGTTTTATGCCCATGCATAAAGTCGGGACATTTTATTTTACATCTGTCTGTCCGTTCTTAAGTCTGGATAGGGGTACATGATTTGTCCGGCTATCTTCTCCAACAGATTTGAGCTACTGCTTTGATTTTTTATGATGTTAATACACACAAAGGAGATATACAGGGCTTAAGAAGTTTGATTTTTGTAAAATGTTTCCGAAATTAGAGACAGTTAAACTCAAGAGTTCGTAATATCCTTTCTAAAGGTCCCAAGTACTGTGAACCACGCTCCATAAATTAGAATTATAACTTTAAAGTTATTATGGATGCCATGGAGGACTATACAAGAAAATGGATAAAATGAGAACAAGAGGACATTGATTCTCTGTCAGAGTGGTTAAAGGCCGTGAGGTCTTTAATTTTAAAACGAATGAAAGTTTTAAGTAGGTAAATTGGTGCAAATGTTACATCAGTTTTCAAAGACCCCGATGTTGCAAAAACATTGTCTACTATACATGACAAATATGTTGTTGAACCAGCAGACAAAGACCAAAACAACATTGTTTATGTCTGCAAAACGTTTTACTATCCTCTTTTGGTATCTCTACCAAGGACGATGATTGTGATTTACCGTTTATGTACTGGATTCCTAAACTCCACAAGAATCCATACAAATAGCTGCATCTGCAAAACGTACCACCAAACCTCTTTCAAACTTTTAACTTCTATACTCACAACTGTCAAGGAGGGTCTGCAGTCCTACCACAACGCTTGTTACTCCCGTAGTGGTATTAATTCAATGTGGATCCTGAAAAATTCGAAAGATCTTGTGGAGACAATCAGTTCAAGACTATTATCTGAATATAATAGCGTTAAAACCTATGCTTTTTCAACACTGTATACTTCTATTTCCCATACTCTGTTAAAATCCCGACTTAAAACATTATACATCGTTGTTTTTTCCAAAAAGATGGTACACCTAGATACACATAGTTCTTAGAATAGGTTCCTCATACTTTGTAAGAAACTATTCCAAATTATCTTCCAAATATACAGAGGAGGATGTTTACAAAATGCTGGAATTTTTAATTGACAACATATTTGTCCAATGTGGTGGATGTGTTTTTCAACAAACGGTCGGCATTCCAAAGGAAACAAATTGTGCTCCTTTACTTGCTGACGTATTCCCTCACTCTTATGAGGCTGACTTTATAGATGATCTGATCCTAAAGAAAGTATATCGTTTGGCTAGATCCTTTAATCTCAGTTTCCGCTATATAGATGACGTATTATCTTTAAACAATCCTAATTTTGGGGATTTGATACATCGCATCTACCCCAAAGAACTTGAGATAAAGTATACTTCAGACACTGTGAAGTCAGCCTCATATCTTTACCTATACTTTCAAATCGATGGTAAAGGAAAACTATTGACCAAATTTTACCCAAAAACGTGCTGACTTTTCATTCAGCATTGTCAACTTTCCTTTCATCTGTGGCAGCATCCCTTCAGCACCTGCGTATAGAGTGTTCATATCACAACTCATACGTTATGCCAGAGCTTGCCGAAACTACGCAGATTTTTTGTATCGCGCTAGAACTCTAACAAATAGGCTTCTGGAACAGGGTTATGTTGCTATAAGATTGAAGTCATCACTACAGAAGTTTTATGGTCGTTATCATGAACTCGTGGATCGTTATGGTGTATCCATCTGCACCATGAAAACTGATTTATTCAATGGGTCATAGTTTTCCTTTCCTCGTTTGTCTACCCCGGACTTGACTTTTTATGAGCAACTCGGCGGGTACTTTGAGAAAAGCAGAGGACGCTTACCCTTCTGGTGCACCTGGTCCATGCTGCCAGTTTTTCGTGGAGTCTGAGTTGCCCATTTGCCTTTGTTACTTTGTATATATGATTTTAGTTACTTTGTGTTCCTTGTTGTGTATGTCTGTTTTCCATGTATGTTTTTTTTCCTTGGATTACATTCTTTTGATTACCGCTATAACATTGGTCCCCTTGATTACTCTTTCAATATTCTATAGGGGTAATAGGGAGCGTATGGCTTGTCTGGTTGTTCATTCTCATATTTTTTTTATTTTGCATTTATACACACAATGGGGATTTGCGGGGTCAAAGCAGTTTGGTTTTCGTAAAAGTTCAAATAAAAAATACGGATAGTTGGATCTAATTTGCCAGATTTATTTTGGACTTGACTTGATTATGGATAGGATTATTGTTCGGTGATTTTGTTGTTATCCTTATTTTTCAGTATTCCGTAGGCCATGTGAGCTATTGCCATCACTTGGTGTCCGTCGTCATCGTCATTAACAATTTTTTCAAACATCTTCTCCTCTGAAACTACTGAATGGATTTAGTTGAAACTTAGCATGATTTTTCCTTAGGGAATCCTGTACAAAACGTTTGCTTCGATTTTTGATCCGTCAAAAACATGGCCGCCGTTACTAAAATATAACAAAGGAGTCAGACAGCAGATTTTCGCATATATCACCAAAAGCGTTAGGTTCATTGCAATTCTGACACAGATCAAAGTATTTAGCATAATGGGATCTATCTGTGGTCAAATTTAGGTGAAATCTGTTGACCCATGTTGGAGTTATTGACCTTTTGGAATACTTTTTGAAAATGGCAGTATTTTTTTACCTCACCTTGCCAAAGGCCATGTGAGCTATTCCTGTCATTTGACGTCTGTCGTCAACGTTTGTCGGATTCGTCAAATATCTTATTCTCAGAAACTTCATGACAGATTTCATTGAAAGTTAATATGACTGTTCCTAAAGGTATCCTGCACAAAATTACTATTCAGATTTTTGATTGTAAAAAAAACATGACAGCATAAAATAGAACGTAGGGATCATAGATCGTTTTTTTTTCGCATATGTGTATATACATTCATAACTATTAGGTTTAGCCAAAGTCTGATACTGGGTTAAAGTGCTCAGCATTATGAAATCTACCCGGGGTCAAATTTCCGTAAAATTATTTAACCCATGTTGGAGTTATAGCCCTTTCTGTACGTATTTTGTAGTTTCTAATTTTTATTGATGTCAAATAATCTTCCCAGAAACCACTGGACTGGACAAAAATGACTTTGGTTTCTCATTCAACGAAAGATGATATGATCGTTCCCTATACTGAACAAAATGACCGCCGTTGGGATTGTTAATCCAATTCACCAAAAAATTACATGTACACTTAACTTATCAAGTCACGTGAGTTATTCAGGTTCTCTAGAGGCTGTAGCTCTTTGTCCTTGTCATAAACCCGACGGAATTCTATCGAAGAAGCTATTGCATTTGTACCTCGTGAAATGGTGGAAAATTTGCATTTTGTAAAATTAACCAGCCAAGAAAAAAAAAATATTTTTTGTTGCTTTTTTTGTTTTTTGTTTTTTGTTTTTTGTTTTTGTTTTAGAAATATCCAGAATTAGAATTAAGTTAATAGTCGTTAAGACAATGCATGTGAAATATTTAAGTCTTGAAATGAAATAACAAAATACTTCTTATCTGGCCTTGCAATTTTTAATGTTGAACTCCGTCAATGTGTGTCAATGCTAGATCATTTTTCTAAGATCACGATGTAGCAAAACATTGTCTACCATACATAACAAATATGTAGTCGTACCAGCAGACAAAGACCCAAAACAACATTGTTTTTATTTACATAACATATTAAATCCAATGTTTATTATCAGAGATAGACGTAGAAAATCATAACTGTAATAAGACCTATACTGCTACCAAACTCTCCAAAGAAGAAATAGTGGAAAACCATTAATCTGTGCTATCCTCTTTTGGTCTATCTACCAAAGTAGGTGATTAAGTAATCTACCCTTTGGGTACTGGATTCCTAAACTCCAAAAAAATCCATACAACCAATGCTACATCTGCAAAATGTACCACCAAACCCTTTTAAAAACCATTTAACTTCTATACTCACAGCTGTCGAAGAGGGTCTCCAGTCCTACCACGACACTTGTTACTCATGTAGTTGTATTAAATCAATGTGGAACCTGAAAAAATCGAAAGATCTTCTGGAAACCTCAATTCAAGATTATTATCAGAATACAGTAGCATTAAAACCTATGATTTTTCAACACTGTATACTTCTATTCCCCATACTCAGTTACAATACCGACTAAAACATTATACATAGTTGTTACTAAAAATAAGGACGGTACACCTAGATACAAAAATGTAGTTCTTGGTAGAGATTCCTAAAAAAAAAATTCCAAATCATCTTCCAAATATACAAGTTTTGTTCAAAATGCTGGATTTTTTTATCGACCGCACATTTATTCAGTGTGGTGGACGCGGTTTTTAACAATGATCGGAATTCCAATGGGAACAAATTATGCTCCTGTATTTGGTGATCTATTCCTTCACTCTTATGAGGCTGACTCTATAACTGAACTGATCCAATAGTAGGAAAATCGTTTAGCTAGATCCTTTAATCTCAGTTTTTGCTATATAGATGACGTATTATCGTTAAACAATCCTTGTTTCGGGGCTTTTTTTACATCGCATCTACCCCTAAAGAACTTGAGATAGAGGATACTACAGACACTGTGAAGTTGGCCTGATATCTTGACTTACATTAGAGATCGATGGTAAAGGAAAACTATAGACCAAACTATACAAGAGACGCAATGACTCCTCATTCCGTATTGTCAACTTTTCTTTCATCTGTGGCAACTCTCTTTCAGCACCTGCGGATGGAGTTTTCATTTCACAACTCATACGTTCTGCCTGAGCTCAACGTAATTACGTGGACTTTTTTTTGTATCGCGCTAGACTTCTTACAATCAGAATTTTGGAACAGGATTTTGCTGCTACAAGATTGACGTCATCACTCCAGAAGTTTTCTGGTCGCCATCATGAACTCGTAGATCGTTAAGGTGTATCCACCTGCACCATGAAAACTGATTTGTTCATATTTTTCTTTTCCTCTTTCGTCTGCCCTGGACGTGACTTTTTATGAGCAACTCGGCGGGTACTTTGAGAAAAGCAGAGGACGCTTACCCTTCTGGTGCACCTGGTCCATGCTGCCAGTTTTTCGTGGAGTCTGAGTTGCCCATTTGCCTTTGTTACTTTGTATATATGATTTTAGTTACTTTGTGTTCCTTGTTGTGTATGTCTGTTTTCCATGTATGTTTTTTTTTCCTTGGATTACATTCTTTTGATTACCGCTATAACATTGGTCCCCTTGATTACTCTTTCAATATTCTATAGGGGTAATAGGGAGCGTATGGCTTGTCTGGTTGTTCATTCTCATATTTTTTTTATTTTGCATTTATACACACAATGGGGATTTGCGGGGTCAAAGCAGTTTGGTTTTCGTAAAAGTTCAAATAAAAAATACGGATAGTTGGATCTAATTTGCCAGATTTATTTTGGACTTGACTTGATTATGGATAGGATTATTGTTCGGTGATTTTGTTGTTATCCTTATTTTTCAGTATTCCGTAGGCCATGTGAGCTATTGCCATCACTTGGTGTCCGTCGTCATCGTCATTAACAATTTTTTCAAACATCTTCTCCTCTGAAACTACTGAATGGATTTAGTTGAAACTTAGCATGATTTTTCCTTAGGGAATCCTGTACAAAACGTTTGCTTCGATTTTTGATCCGTCAAAAACATGGCCGCCGTTACTAAAATATAACAAAGGAGTCAGACAGCAGATTTTCGCATATATCACCAAAAGCGTTAGGTTCATTGCAATTCTGACACAGATCAAAGTATTTAGCATAATGGGATCTATCTGTGGTCAAATTTAGGTGAAATCTGTTGACCCATGTTGGAGTTATTGACCTTTTGGAATACTTTTTGAAAATGGCAGTATTTTTTTACCTCACCTTGCCAAAGGCCATGTGAGCTATTCCTGTCATTTGACGTCTGTCGTCAACGTTTGTCGGATTCGTCAAATATCTTATTCTCAGAAACTTCATGACAGATTTCATTGAAAGTTAATATGACTGTTCCTAAAGGTATCCTGCACAAAATTACTATTCAGATTTTTGATTGTAAAAAAAACATGACAGCATAAAATAGAACGTAGGGATCATAGATCGTTTTTTTTTCGCATATGTGTATATACATTCATAACTATTAGGTTTAGCCAAAGTCTGATACTGGGTTAAAGTGCTCAGCATTATGAAATCTACCCGGGGTCAAATTTCCGTAAAATTATTTAACCCATGTTGGAGTTATAGCCCTTTCTGTACGTATTTTGTAGTTTCTAATTTTTATTGATGTCAAATAATCTTCCCAGAAACCACTGGACTGGACAAAAATGACTTTGGTTTCTCATTTTTTTTCCCCATCATGAACTCGTAGATCGTTAAGGTGTATCCACCTGCACCATGAAAACTGATTTGTTCATATTTTTCTTTTCCTCTTTCGTCTGCCCTGGACTTGACTTTTTATGAACAACTCGGGGTGAGTTTCTAGAAAAGCAAAGGACGCTTACCCTACCGATGCACCTGGTCCATGCTCCAAGTTTTTAGTGGAGTCCGAGTTGCTCATTTACTTTTGTTGCTTTGTGTTATTTTGTGTTATTTTGTTTTGTCTGTCTGTTTTCCATGTCTGGTCTTTGTTCCTGTATTACATTCTTTTGATTTCCGCTATAACTTGGTTCCATTCATTACTTTTTAACGTTTGTTTGATATTCATTTGATATTCTTTTGATATTCATTCACTTTTCATTTACATTCGGCTGATATATTTGATATTCATTTGTCATTCATTTGATATTTGTTTGATATTCATTTTATTTTCATCTGACATTCGTTTGACATTAATGTGACATTCGTTCGATATTCGCTTGACATTCATTTGAAGTCATATAATATTTGTTTGACATTTGTTTAACACACGATCAATCATTACACGTACTAAGCGTAAACAGTACTTTTTTCGGAAATATAGCAATTACAGTTTATATAAATATGATAAAAGTAATGGGGTTGGAAAACTAGCGTCGAGCACTTATACAAGCTACTCTCTCAGAGATAGTAGTAGACAAATAGTAAAACGCAGTAAAAGAGATGACATTCTTACAATTGTACTGGCACAACGCTTCTGTAGATCGAGTGATATTGAGTAAACAAAGTGTTCGTCCGCCCGTCCCTTCATTCGTTGCATTTTGCTTCTGTATCCTTAGGAACAATAAGGGCGGACAACATGTCCGTCTTGAAGGCTCCCTAATGTTTTTCTTTTTAGCTTTTAACGACAGTTGCAAACACTTTGAAAATGCATGATAAAAGGAATACCATTATACATGTCTTATTCACAACTTTGCGATAGTCCAATCGATACAAACTTGTATTTGTGTATCGACATGCTTATATTCTATTTATGAAATTGTAGATAACGATATGTTTCACTCATACATTCAAGTTAATAAAATGTTCGATGTTTTTGTAATTTGTGACTTAACGCTTCAACGAGAATTTCGGTTCTATACATTTTTATTTTTGTTTGTTTTTGTTTTATTTTTGACACCATGATCACTCTACAACACCTTACGTCGGGATGCTGATTCAATTGCAAGGACGGATTGTCAAACGAATGTCAAAATTTTTAATGACTTTGTACTAGTAATTGCCTGTGAATTTCAATAATATTGTCTAAATTATTTACCAGGAACAATTGTCAAAGAATTATTAAGACAAGAACAAAATTCGAACTTATTTTCTTTAAAGTAGCGTACATTGTTATCTCTCTTAGCACGTTGATTCTACTTTGAGATTTCGGGGGGCTATGTAGATTTCATGCTTTAAACCTGTCTGTCAGTTTGTCTGTCTGTCTTTTCGTATGTCCCCTTAAACACATGGCAACTCCTCTTTTATTACTCGTTCCTTTTTCTCATTAAACTTTATAGAACTTTATGCAGTGTTTATCCACTAAATGGAATTGTACACATTGTCAGGTATTCCTATTTCGACAAGATTTACATAAAATTATATGGCCATAGACTTTCACATTTCACAGCTTTTCAATCGACACAACAGACCTGCATCAGGGGAAGACATTTATTCCTTGAAATTAAGAAGGTTCATTTAGAATGCAGAACAATCTAATAGTTAATGACAGGTGGTGCAATATTTACTAGTAGCGGTATGTACTGCGGATGATGCCGTAAGGATATGGGTTCGTAATAATTGTATGGTCACATTCTTATATTTCCCTGGTATTGATGACAAAGGAAGCTGTAGCACAGGAAGGGATGGGTATTAGTTTCAGTAAGGATAACTTAAGTTGGCAAAAGATACAATGGATTTCTTGCTTGTACATTATTCATTCAAATATTTCTAATTTACATCAAATCCTTAACATTTGTAACAACTTTTTGTCGTAGTAGTTGATTTCATAAATGCAAAAAAACCCAAAAGATGTAAATATTTAAAAACTTTCACAGATCGTTTTCAGTTGAGGAAAATAAGTTTGAAGTTCAAAAATATAAAAACTCACTTAACAAAATGTCATATCTAATTGCTTCATAAACGGTTACGTTTCACCAAACAAAATCATATTTTAGCGTTAATTTCCTGCTGGTAACTAGGCAACAAATATCAACAAATTTAAACCCGGATTTACCCAGTATGCTGCACATGTACAAAAATGGTACTACTGAATTTGTTATTTCTTTGCGGATGTATTTTTTTTACCAACATAAATACTGTATCAGGTAAGCTTTCTTCAATGCTTTCTAAATTAAAAAAAATAATTATAAAACAGCTTTCTTTTACAATACGAAGTTGTTTTAACAGGTTGTTTAAACAGTTTAAAGAGTTAAAAACGCATTTAAAAGTTTCGGCTATTATTTATTTGTGTCAGTAATGTTAAGGACAATGTCTATATTTTGACTAACAACCAATTACGTTTTGTTATTGAAAGTACTCTCTGGATATCGATTACAATAACACAGTAAAAGTCAGGCCATTTTTTAAAATTTTACATAAAATTAATGTAATCTATCATATCTAGAGGATTTAATACCTTAAAACTGTATAGATAAACATGTATGTCTGTAGTCAGAGGGAAATTTGTGGTACATGTAAGCCCATATTTCTCAAGAGGTAACGATGAACCTTATGAAAAATATTTAAGAACCTATAAATTCATAAATGTGTGAAGTACATGTGGTAATTCATATACCATATGTAAATTATTTCAGGTATCTCTGAGTCAAGACATCTAGTTGGAGAATGGAGCTACGGGTTTATCTCAGGATATATCCTCTCCAGTCTCAGCGATGTTCCGTGGGAGTGTGGATTTCAAGCCAACTTAACCGATGAATGGGTGTACGGAAATGTTTTAAGTAATCTATCGCATAACGAACATTCAGAGAATCGCACAATTAATAACTTTTTCTGTACATTAACTCCCGCGGGAAATGATCAATTTTCTAATTCAAACCCTGAAAACAATTTAACGAATAACCAATGGAATTATGGATATCTACAAAGTCTTTTGACAAACTTTGATTCTTCTTATCAAGAGAATACGCCTAGTACAGATGGTTGGGTTTATGGAAATCTCAACGAAAGTTTGTCAAATTGCTGTCTTCGAACATGTAATCGGGAGCAGTGTGGATACTGTTGCGGGTGTGGCCTTCAGACCCTATGCTGTGAATGTGACAAACAAACAACAGCAGAATCAACAACTTCTGCAACAACTGAAACGGAACTAAATGAGCTATCAACGACACCTGCTGATATATTAACTAGAACATTTACTGAAACGACAACAAAAACTAATCCTGATAAATCAAGTACCTGGACAACAACAGAAACTACCTCGGAAACAACAAACACCTGGTCTACAACAGGAACTTCTTCTAAAGCATCAAGTACCTGGTCAACAACAGAAACCACTTCTGGTACAACAGGTACCTGGTCCACAACAGATACTACTCCGGAACCAACAGGTACTTGGTCTACAACAGAAACTACTCCTGATAGAACAAATACATGGTCTACAACTGAAACTACTCCTGGAAAAATAAATACCTGGTCTACAACTGAAATTACTCCTGGAACAACAAATACTTGGTCTACAACAGAAATACCAATTACAACATTCTTTTCCTCGGAGGATACTAATATAGCATCAACCTCGACTTTTGCAACTACGTTATCACCTACGCAGTCAACATGCAATGATACTGATGAATGGAATTATTGTTTCTGTAATGGAGGCGAGTGGCAATGTGGCTATTGTTCATCAGATGAATGGCAATACGGCTTTAGTCCGTCAGCTGAAAAGCAATATAGATCAAATGGCAGTCAAAATTGGAATAACGGATATTCCAATCAAGAAGATGATCGGAACTGTACCATGACCAATGGATATAGCTCCGGAAGTAACAAATGGACATACGGATATTTACAAATACTATTAAATAGCCAACATCGACTTAATAACAGCAATTATCCGTACTGTAATTATTGTTGCCGAAATACACCCCAATCTATTGATCATTTAGACATAAGTTCATGGACATATGGTTATTCTGGGACCAATGAATCGACTTCTTGCTTAGTTGACGGAATATTTAACGTCTCAACATTTAATCTTGGCTGTTGTCCTTGTAATTGTTATAACCAGAATAATACCTCAACTACAGAATCGACGACACTAGAAATAACTGATTTTTCATTGGAATTTTCCACCACAGATTTTTCAATTGGATCATCGTCAGCGCTTACCTTTGAAACATCAACGACGGAAATGAAAGCAAGCACGCCGTATACTACAACAGAAACTACTCCGGAAAGAACAAGCACCTGGTCTACAACAGAAACTACTCCGGAAACGACAAGTACCTGGTCTACAAAAGAAACCACTCCTGGAACATCAAGTACCTGGTCTACAATAGAAACTACTCCTGAAACAACAAGTACCTTATCGTCAACAGAAACTACTTCTGATAAAACAAATACCTGGGCTACAACTGAAATTACTCCTGGAACAACTAATACTTGGTCTACAAAAGGAATTCCAGTTACAACAACATTCTTTTCATCGGAGGATACTGCTTTAGCATCAACCTCAACTTTGTCAACTATGTTAACACCTACACAGATAACATGCAATGATACTGATGAATGGAATTATTGCTACTGTAATGGAGGCGAGTGGCAATATGGCTATTGTTCATCAGCAGAATGGCAATACGGCTATAGTTCATCAATTGAAAGGCAATATATCTCAAGTGACAATCAAAATTGGAATAATGGATGTTCTTATCAAATAGGAGTTCGGAATGGTACCATGACCTATGGGTATAGCACCGAAAAAAACGAATGGGTCTATGGATTTTTACAAATGCCATTCAATAACCAACATCAACATGACAGTAATTGTACGTACTGTAACTGTTGCTGCCAAAATACATCCCAATTCATCGATCGTTTAGACAACAGTTCCTGGACATATGGTTATTCTGGCACCAATGAATCCACGTCTTGCTTAGTTGACAGAGTACTCAACGTCTCGTCATTTAATGTTGGGTGTTGTCTTTGTACTTGTTGTAACGAGAATATGATATCAACTTCAGAATCGACGACACTTGAAATAACAACTGATTTTTCATCGGAATTTTCCAGCACAGATTTTTCAATTGGATCATCGTCAATGCTTATCTTTGAAATGTCAACGGCGGAAATGAAAGCAAGCACGCCGTATACTACAACAGAAACTACTCCGGAAACGACAAGTACCTGGTCTACAAAAGAAACCTCTCCTGGAATAACAAGTACCTGGTCTAGAACAGAAACTACTCCTGAAACAACAAGTACCTTATCGTCAACAGAAACTACCTTTGAAACAACAGGTACCTGGTCTACAATAGATACTACTTTTGATAAAACAAATACCTGGGCTACAACTGAAACTACTCCTGGAACAACTAATATGCGGTCTACAAAAGAAATACCAGTTACGAAAACATTCTTGTCATCGGAGGATACTACTTTAGCATCAACCTCAACTTTGTCAACTATGTTACCACCTACACAGATAACATGCAATGATACTGATGAATGGAATTATTGCTACTGTAATGGAGGCGAGTGGCAATATGGCTATTGTTCATCAGCAGAATGGCAATACGGCTATAGTTCATCAATTGAAAGGCAATATAGCTCAAATGACACTCAAAATTGGAATAATGGATGTTCTTATCAAATAGGAGTTCGGAATGGTACCATGACCTATGGGTATAGCACCGAAGAAAACGAATGGGTCTATGGATTTTTACAAATGCCATTCAATAACCAACATCAACTTCATAACAGTAATTTTACGTACTGTAAGTGTTGCTGCCAAAATACATCCCAATTCATCGATCGTTTAGACATCAGTTCATGGACATATGGTTATTCTGGCACCAATGAATCCACGTCTTGCTTAGTTGACAGAGTACTCAACGTCTCGTCATTTAATGTTGGGTGTTGTCTTTGTACTTGTTGTAACGAGAATATGACATCAACTTCAGAATCGACGACACTTGAAATAACAACTGATTTTTCATCGGAATTTTCCACCACAGATTTTTCAATTGGATCATCGTCAACGCTTACCTTTGAAATGTCAACGACGGAAATGAAAGCAAGCACGCCGTATACTACAACAGAAACTACCCCGGAAAGAACAAGCACCTGGTCTAGAAAAGAAACCTCTCCTGGAATAACAAGTACCTGGTCTACAAAAGAAACCACTCCTGGAATAACAAGTACCTGGTCTAGAACAGAAACTACTCCTGAAACAACAAGTACCTTATCGTCAACAGAAACTACTTCTGAAACAACAGGTATCTGGTCTACAATAGATACTACTTCTGATAAAACAAATACTTGGGCTACAACTGAAACTACTCCTGGAACAACTAATATTTGGTCTACAAAAGAAATACCAGTTACGAAAACATTCTTGTCATCGGAGGATACTACTTTAGCATTAACCTCAACTTTTTCAACTATGTTACCACCTACACAGATAACATGCAATGATACTGATGAATGGAATTATTGCTACTGTAATGGAGGCGAGTGGCAATATGGCTATTGTTCATCAGCAGAATGGCAATACGGCTATAGTTCATCAATTGAAAGGCAATATAGCTCAAATGACACTCAAAATTGGAATAATGGATGTTCTTATCAAATAGGAGTTCGGAATGGTACCATGACCTATGGGAATAGCACCGAAAAAAACGAATGGGTCTATGGATTTTTACAAATGCCATTCAATAACCAACATCAACTTCATAACAGTAATTTTACGTACTGTAAGTGTTGCTGCCAAAATACATCCCAATTCATCGATCGTTTAGACAACAGTTCCTGGACATATGGTTATTCTGGCACCAATGAATCCACGTCTTGCTTAGTTGACAGAGTACTCAACGTCTCGTCATTTAATGTTGGCTGTTGCCTTTGTACTTGTTGTAACGAGAATATGACATCAACTTCAGAATCGACGACACTTGAAATAACAACTGATTTTCCATTGGAATTTTCCACAATAAAAACTACCCCGGAAAAAACAAGTACCTGGTCTACAACAGAAACTGCTCCGGAAACAACAAGTACCTGGTCTACGAAAGAAACCACTCCTGGAATAACAAGTACCAGGTCTACAACAGAAACTAGTCCTGGAACAAGTACCTTATCTTCAACACAAACTACTCCTGGAACACCAAGTACCTGGTCTGCAACAGAAACTACTCCTGGAACACCAAGTACCTGGTCTGCAACAGAAACTACTCCTGAAACAACAAGTACAACAAAACCGACCGCAATTTCAACTGAATTTTCCTCAAGAGATATTTCAATTGGGTCATTGTCAACAACCACCTATGAAACATCAACGACAGAAGTGACTACCGGCACGCCATATGCTACGACAGAATTAGCGGTGCCCTCAGAATCAAGGACAAAAGAACTAACATCCGAGTTGTCAACTAAATTGTCATCTACAAGTGAAAAAATATGGCAATTTACTATGCCAAAGCAAGATCAGTCAACCTGGACTTGGGAATCTACAACAGACTCACCATCACAGAAAACTACAGTAACTACACCAAAAGCATCAGTTATGTCAACGGGGAATGGGGGTCAGAGACAAACGGCAACAACGACGTCTACGTTATTAAAAGAAGATACTTCAATCTCAGATTCCAACATATTCACGACCACTACTGTTAAAACGTTACAAGCAGTACAAGACGAAGAAGCAGTGAATTCACAGACTTACACCAGTAAGTAATTTACATAAATTCCCTGGAAACTATCTTTGACATATGAATTTTGTCTAAAGTTATTTTGAATAGTTGCTTTTTTAATTTTGATATTTGTGTTCTAGCCTTTATATACTTTTCTTCTGTGTCTGGATTATGAAGTTGAATACTGTCTGTTTCCAAAAATGCTTGGTTGTTTATCTGAAACGATACACACGATCCATGTTCCACGTCTTCATGTAAATCGAGATGATTATTTCGATGTTGGTTATTATTTAAGTCTGTGTCGAGAGTCCTTGACTGTCCTTGAGATTTAGTATCACATTAACAATTCTTTGGAAACAAATACCTATGATAAGTAATCAAGGGAACCAAGATTTTAGCGGAAATCAAAAGAATGTAATCCAGTGACAAAGACCAGGCATGGAAAACAGACATACACAACCAAGAACATAAAGTAACCAAAATAATACATACGAGGTAACAATAGTAAATGAGCAACTCGGACTTCACTAAAAACTGGCAGCATGGACCAGGTTCACCGGTTATATAAGACAGACAATGTATGCCTTGTAGAAAGTCGCCGAGACCAATTTAATAACCATTTCAAAGATATTTTTTCGAAAATAACTGTATTGTTTTTTATGTTTACCATTCATTAATTTAATTCATTTATGATATTTACCTAATATCACACCTTACAATAATCGGTTCAAATGTTATATTACATTTTGACGAGGTAAAAACACATTTTTCATTGGATACTATCCCAAGTAAACTATGTTACTATGCGTTGCAGGGGGTGGGGCGACTGACCAGACGATCCATTCTCCTAAAAACTGCATAGTCGTTTTTACTAGAAACGGCCTTCTTTACCCAATAAATATATAGTCCATCAATCAATACTAATATGTTTTTTTTATTGCAGTCTTTGTAATAGCTGCAATCGTCTGTGGTGTTATCATTTTGATCGCAGTATGCATCATTGTATTCGTCATAAAAAGATGTAAATCGAAGGTAAGTCTAGACGTGCAATGTTAACATTTTGAACATCATGGGATTGTTTGGTTATTTATCTTTATCGCAAAATTCAAAATCACATTTAAAAATGCGTCATGATAAATTTTTGAATTTGCCCTATTTCATTGTAGGGGACAAAGAGCTATTGTGCACGGTGTAATAAATCAATTATATTTTTGTAAGATTAAATGTGAAGATAACATTTGTAATTTGAACGAATAAAATACAAAAAGTAGAGGGATAAAATATTAAGCAAATGAATTGCGGAACAATAAAACAAATACAAAAGACAAAATAGCACCTGAAACATAGTAGTGTCTAAACCTTATAAAAATCAAGAATAATAAAAGCATATTAATGCTTTATTTCAAGTATGGCATTTCTTTTGTGAACAAATTTCCTATACGGATGAATATTACGCAACATATTATTATCGTCCAGTCATTGTTTGATATATAACATTCGTGGAATTCATAATAAGCAACATGGACGTATAACTAAGGAAATTCAAAAGTTTTTAATTTTTATTTTGTTTATTTTACCTTTTGAAAGAAATTATTACAATTTAACGACATTATGATACGTCCATAAAAAAGATACAAAAACTTTATTTTCCGACTGCTCGAATTAAATAAGTACTTCTAAAGTTAACGATGCTTTTGGTATTTACGACTAACGCGGTACATCAATGGCTTCTATGCTTCAAAAGGCCGAAAAAAATGTGTTTTTTTATTACATTACCCTCCCTATTATGCAGCTAACAGTAGTGTATAGTTTTGTCATTTTTCAACAGGCATTGTTTAAGTCCGATCGTTTCTTCAATAAACTAAAAAAAATAGTAACATGAAATAAATTCAACCTATCTACTATATTTTTTTCACAGGTGACACACATATTTAATTTATCATCTTTCTTTGTCCTAACTGAATCTAACATTTCCGCCCAACTGTCTATCATGCCATTCAACATAACTTAGCAGAACTGATGCCATTTGTATCTATATGTTTTCTTTTCACAAAAAGAAAAAAAAAACAAAAACCATTTGTACAAAAACTAAGATTTACTGCTCTTTGTAGAAATATAGTAGGCTGTATTTCTGGTCACCCAATACAAAGTCTAATATGTTCTTCTATTTACTGTGTTTCATCTTCTGTTTTTGTATTATTAGGTTTCTCCTGCTCAGGCCTTCACAATATAAACAGTCCATGTATGCAGTGATGACGGAAAGAAAATGCTTGCTTCCTAAAACGAAATTAAACTATAGAAATAGTTAAAACAATCCTCTACAGAAAACTTCATAAGCCAGTCTCGATTCCTTTAAAGATCTCAATATTGTCAACTGGTATGAAAAATATTCCTTTTTTTCCTTTCTTTTCTTTTCTTTTCCTTTCTTTTTGAACGGTGCAAACACATATACATAGCATTCACTTACTAAAACTGATTTAATTTAAACCTGACATTTTATCATTTGGAAGAAATCTACAGCCTAAGAGATTTAACAGATTTTATTATACACCCAGACAGTACAGGACTGTAACAAGAGGCATGTTCTCCTAAAACTCGTAGCGTAATTGTTCCAATAAAGATTTTATTCTAATACATACTGTTGATTTGTAAATCTGGTTTCTGACCACCAGAATAATGATTCCTCGATATACTTCGTACATGTACATGTAATTACCAAGTTAGCAGATTCATGTATAATACTTTAATATTGTAAAATTACATGTACCGTTATGAAAAAAAAAAAAACAGTCGCCGTCTTACCGAACACAAAATGTGATTTCGTTTATTTGGGGTCGAGTTGTGCCCCTTTGATTCTGGATTTATCTTTATTTTTTAATCTCGTCAACAATGTGATCTATACATGTCAAAGCAGAGGTTATAGGTCATATGTTCCAAAAATCTTATAATAGGTTAGATAAGACTTGTCATTGTAGAAACTCCATTGTTTTACCACGAGCTGGCTATTTATGTTGCATTGTTTTACTTCGAGCGATAGCGAGGGGTTAAATAACGACATAAGAGCCAGAATGTGGTAAAACAATGATAAAATGGAGTTTCCGAGATTTATTCCGATTCTTATAGGACTGGTTTCTTCATATTTTTGAAAAGACGCAGCCTATTAGTTGCACGAAATTTTGGTCATGTGTTTATCCCTACCATGGCTGTGGTAAAAGATTCATATTAGAAAACATTATTAACCGTTAAAACTACTTACTGAGGGAAAAAAATTACGTTTAGGACTCAGCTGTTTTCTTTTCTTATTGGTAATATAATACCTTAAAGTCTATACTTACAAAGTTATATCATAAACCCACTCAGCTAGTTGGTGTAATTCCGGAATCCTTGTCCGCCCGTCATTCTGTCAGTCCGTCCGAATTTCGTGGCAATTATCTCGGCTCTCAATGAATGGATTGATTTTTAATTTGACTTTATATAGATGGTGCATAAGTTTTTAAGCGATTTTTATGTCTGGTAACAAATCCTTGTTTCGTGGGATTTAGCCAATTTTCACCATATGGGATGATAAGAGAATAGGCACATCCTTCATTTTGGGACACTTCTTTATATAGTATAATTGCGGATGAATGATAAATTACTCCAGATGGGATATTCTAAACAGGGACGGATCCAATGATTTTTAAAAAAAGTTTTTTTCTTCAGAAAAGTGGTGGGGTTTCTGGCTATTATTTTCCAATTTTGCACAAATTTTCCACGAAATAACATATTTCAACAACAAAAAGGGAGTTTCGACCACAGAAATATCTCTGAATCCGACACCGGTTTAATTTCAGGGACGAGGATGCCAGTCCTTTGATTGACTGTTTATTATGTGTACATTGAAGTATCTTTACACTGATTTGGAACAAATTTGAAAATGCATTGAATTTTAACCTAAAACTGAATGTTTTAATGTCGTCTGTAATGAGGCTTTCAGACATCAATCATGATTTGCTTTTATTTTATTTAGAGTAATACAAATATCAACGAATACAATCATTGCAAAAAAGTTGACCGTGTATTTCACTCATGGCTATGCCAAATATTGTAAGATTGGAACAAAAAGGATTTATTGGTGGTACTTTAACCGCAAAGAGTAATATAATGGCGTGGTCCCTGAACCACCGCCATTATTGAGGGTGATTAAAGAAAGAAAAAGATGGTCGACCATCACACATTATTCTTAAATACAATGATATGATCAACAGAAAAAGGAGAGAGTATGCATGAAAAATCCGGTGATTGATGCATATTTCAAGAAAGAATTTCCGCCGATAGTTTTGATAGTTTTGAGGACCTTTAAAGTTCTGCGCAAAGATTTTGAAGCGTTGAAAACTCAAGTGATGAATTGTTGGTATTATTGTGCTGGTGGCCATTAAATAGTTTTACATGTTAATGCATACAATACCAGAGATTTATATCACGCTGAAAACTACAAACAGCTCTTTTCAGTACCTTATCACCTTGTGTATCGTTCTTCTTTGTTTGTGATCATGGATGGTTATGTTATCAGTTCTGGAGTGCATTAGATTACTGATAAAACATGCGCATTCAGTAAAAGGAAATATACCGGAAGTTTAATCTCTATTCAAAGTTTTATTTGATTCGAAAAGTAATAAGAAATGATATCTGATAATTCTTGTAAAATGTCACAATAGCTAAAGTTTAATCTTGTTTATTTCAAATCAGTGTATGTATTTAAATGATTACATCTGTCAACAACCCACCCAATAAGCAAATACAACCTAAAGCAATCGCATTCAATACGTCCAATAAGGTTTAATTATCTTTAATTGAAAACAAATGTGTTCTCTGAGTAAATTTAAAATCATCGATAGAAAGAAAACGCGCGTATAACTAACAAAATATTCTACAATACGTGAATGATTCCTAATCCATCTTATGCACTTGAACCAATCTCGTAATAAAATGTGTAGTTTTGAAGATGGTCAAGAAATTGGGGTTTATTGATAATAAATTATACATAACTCTTGACAAACAAAATAGTCGGAAATGCGCACTGTTTTGAGAAATTCAGAGTCCACTTACATTCATGAGTTGGGTATATATTAAGTCGCGTAGTTTTCGGTTTTGTATTCACATGAACGGAAATATCCAGGGGGTTGGGGGGTCCTTGACATGATCGAAGTATGTAATACAAATTTGAAATTAAATGTGAAAACTGCACCTAATTATATGTACTGGTGTATAGAAAGCTTTCCATGTACACAAAATAAATATTTAATTTAATTGGTAATGAGGTTTTCTGGTAGGATTTAAGTTATATGATAAGAATGTCGGAATGCTTATTATTCGATAAAAAGGTTGATGGAGTGGCAGTAGCCTTTAACCTTTAATGATTGGGATTATGTATGACACGTCTTACTGAAAATAACGAATATGTGAATAATACATTTTAAGTATCAGTTTCTGTAAGAAGTAGGCAGTGAAAATCCTATACCTGAAAAAGTGTATAAGTTCCTTATTTATACCATACGATAAATACCATAGTTTTCATACAGTATTGGTACATACGTAATTAATGAACCTTAGTGAGTGCGCTCACATACCCCACGCGTCCACATGTTGGATACTTAAGTAAATTTGTTTGTAAGAGAAATAAGAATCTTTTTCAGGCTTCAGACCTTTATCTTCTAACTAAATCCTATTACTCAGAATGGTAGTTTCTAACTCCAGACTGTGATTTCTTTGAGTTTTAGTTAATCCAAAGTAAATATCATCGCAGAGGAATGAAACGTACTCTTGACCTGCAACTTAAATACCAAAAATCATGTCATAATCTGCAAGCGTTTAGAAAAAAAGTCCGAAAAACGGATATTTCTGTGTATTTAGCTAAGTTCAAGATGCGTAATTTCGGTAAAAATCATCGGAGCGAAACCAACTACAAACTTGTCCTGTAACTTATCATGGTTAATTTCTATACTAAAGATCATGTCAATATCTGCAAACGTTTAGAAAAAAAGTCCAGAAAACTGTTATTTCTGTGAATTTTGCCTGTAATTTCGGTAAAAAATCATCGGAGCGGGACAAAAGTTAAATTAGATCCGTAACTTATGGTGAACTTATATACTAATCAAAGTACTCATGTACTGAATCAATTTATATGGATTGTTAGAATTTTTACGCCTCAAATAATCGTCAAATTGCATTCTGATTACGAAGGACATTACAAAAAGAACACACCAATTGCATAATGCATTGAAGCAGTGTGCCACTTTACGTAATATTCAGGTTCAATGACAGAAAATACATGGAACACCTACATAAATGAACACAAAACTCTCCAACATACTGCGTAATTGAGCTACAAACTACTAGTTGGTCTTTTCCGGTTTCTAAATATTTTCAAGTCGAATTCTAATTTATCGTCCTCCAGGTCGAAACTGTCTGTCAAATCATCCAAACTTAAGCCCCACAATCATTGAAATAAATCACGTCCTTAGATACATGTCTCTATCCACTAGCTACATTCCTCAGTTGAGCTTTATGGCTCTAGTGCTACAAGTTATCGCATAGACATCTATGTGTCATTTAAAGTGCTTGGTTCTTTAGGCATCTAGTTCCAGACACACGAACATTTACATCAACGCCAAAGTCTAAGAATACAATTTCAACAATTATGTTTGTTGCAGACAACTCTAGCCATGCACTGGAACACAGGCAGGTCTATAATCTTGCTCCATTACACATGGCCAAAATAGCCCAATAGAAGGATTATTAAAAGAAGCAATATCACCAGACCACAGACTGACACCATTGCCGATAAATTCATCATCGAAATTTCTATGCCATCGTTTAAGCAAAATTTAATTCTTTATTTGTCATCTCCGGGCTTCCGATGTCACGAGGCGGAAATCGGATTGAAAATACACGACACTGTGCGTAATAGTTTTGGTGATTATGCTACTCTTTTGTAATACACTTTGCAAAACAATGAGTGGCAAATGATAGCATGGAACCCCATTCATTATATACGTTTCTTGATCGGAATCACTGCTCTCTTTTTGTGAATATATTTGAATCCCAGGGCCTGAATGAACTATCAGAATGTAGCTCCAGCATTTCGACTATTTATACATGTAGTCTCGCAGGGTGTTCATTTCTATCTATAGTATGCGTCTAAAAATAAATAGAAAACTTGAATATATTGACAGTGAACGACTGATTGCATAGGAATAAACAGGTACTGATAAGAGATTGGAGGTTAACTATATTTAATTGAATCGTTGTTAATACATATGTACGATCCTAATTAATCAGCATAGTTAAGTTCGCAGAGAAAAAGTTGTTTATTGAGTTTGTTTATTGGCGTAAATAACATGGAATGAAAGTTCATATATTAGAAACACCTATAAAATGGACCTATCTGTCTGCATTTGAACATAACTGGGGTATGCCAATGGGACTATTTTATTGCGGTAGTGCAAGATAATTGCAGATATTATCAGGCTTTACAAATCTATAGGCTCTGGCGACTTCTATATCAATTCCGATCTTCGATCTAAATTGATAAAAATCATGTCAATATCTTCAAGCGTTTAGAAAAAAAAAGTCCGGAAAACTGAAGATGGACTGACGGACGGACTGACAGACGGGTCAAAAACATTATACTTAGCGCAACATCGTTGCGTGGGGTGTAATAACGCTTTCTGAATGAACGGTATGAATAGATACTCTGTAAAAAACCCTATTTTTCTTACATTGGAGCATTTCTAAAATATTTTTAGAGAAAAAGTGATCAAAAATGTATTAATGACTGTATAGATTATTATCAAAGTACTGAAGTACTGAGTCAATGAAGTCTCTGTTTTTTACTGCACAATCACATTTCTAATCATAAAGAAGAATTGTAATAGTTTATACTAGGAAAGTAATACTTTTACCATTGTTTCTTTTAGAAGAAATATTTTTCAAAGACCGTTTATTAGCTGAGTAGCCATGGCTTCTTGAGTTGACAAGACAAATGGGGGAAATGACTCACAACCTTTACTTACTTTTCACACACACAAATTTCACGATACACATTTAAAAATATACATGTTAATTCACTCTTCCATGTTTTTTTTTGCTGTTTTATATTACTTTACTACATAGCTTTTGCTTTTACTTATCATAAAATTGAAGCAAATATTTATACAGCTCCAAGTTCTCCCTTAGTCATACATGGACAAAGACTCTTTAGTTAAACCACTGTTGAATCCTGTGTACCTGTGTCAAAGCATGTAAATTTGCCATTTTTGCTGTCTAATTACTTTTAAAATGAATTATGACCATACAATCAGACCAAAGCATCAACATAGAAGTTCACTCAAAACCAAGGTTCTTTCACCTCTACTAAATAGAGTTACTAACAGTCATAAAAATGAAGCAGTCCTAAGAGACGCAAAAAGTGTATTCAAGACTGTGATAGAAACAATCTGTATTTTCATGTCATTTAAACAGTACTAATGGACTCCATATATTTATTTAATGGCTAAATCAGATAACTAGCAAGTCCCATCCCTATTACATGCAATGCTGTCAAAATATTCTAAATAAACAGAAACTGAAAACTTTTGGTAAATAACATTTTTACTATCTATTCTAAACTTAGACAAAACAAGTACGTTACACAGTTTTCAACATGTGTTGTTAATTTTAAATATGTGTGTATGTATTAAGATGACAAACAATGATATGAATTCATCAATTAAAACTAGGTTTTTGTACAGTTTACAAGTAACACATTGTACACAAGTCCTGTCTTTTAAAAAAAAGATAGCCAACGCAGTATAATTTGTTCTTTTACTTATAATTTTCTACATTTCATTCTGGAAAATTAATAACTGCATGGGAAAAAGAATACATGTTACAAGTATTGGTGCATACAATGTTTGTACCGCATGCAATACCTATACTTTAGCTGTTGTTGCATAATGTTAAACTGATTCAAAAAGTTCAAACCTTTCTAAGTTTGTAACATGAATATAATCATACATTACACAGCAAAAAACGGTAAATTATCGGGACTATGAGCTCATGATAGATTCATACCTATTTATCATAAACTAAGAGAATACAAAGAATATTTTACAAATATTGTACATCAATGATATAAAAAAATTAAACAGGATTAATACAGAAGATTTGACATGATGCTCGTCAGTTGAGATGCATGCCGGGTGACGCGAAAGTACTGTACTAACGGGTTGACTGAGACAAAAAAGGATTCATTTTCCTTTCAATATCAAAATATATAAAACTTTGTCTCTCAAATATTATTTTCAGCTATTTTAAGTCTACGTCTAAAAATTGCCAGGCAAATTGAAGAATATATTCAGGTTTGTCATGATGCTCAACTGGAGAAATCCAAGATGGCGGGATGACGCGAGGGTACTAGCGGGGGCTACAGATACAGAAAAAAATATCCATTCTTTCCCTCAAGATAATCAAAACTTGTTCGCAAATAGTATCTGTAATGAAAGAATTGTGTCTACATTAGGGAGTGCTTTCGTGCAGTAACCCACCTTATTTAATCAAACTCCCGTTTGGCGTCCCCTTCAGCTTCAGAAACTTCTCTTCTCAGATCACGTGAGATATTCATATGCATGAGATGGCCAGTGACTGTAACAATTTTTCACCACGTGATTAACAGTCCGAAGAAGCAAGTTATTAAATAGAGCTTAAATATTACACGGATTCCTAAATAAAATGGAAGATGCGAAATTTCCCTTGCATGCTGTTTGATTAACTATCAATTTCATGGTCATTTTTACTCCTTTCTATTTCACAATGGTAGTAATCGCGAATGCATGTGAGTGCTACCGCAAATTATGATATTTAGCAAAATTTTCAGGTGATGCCTAGTTCAATTTCAGCCACTGTCGTGTCTTCATCGACAAAAAAAGAGACCACATTGACTGCAGTTATACTACGTGTGCTTACGATTAATTACCAATCGTGCAATCGCGTCTCATTCCTTCAAGGAGTTTTGCTCCTTATTTGTCTTGACATTATTAAGCTTTGGCACATTAGATAAAAGTAAAAATAAGCTGGGACATGTAAATAAAATTACCGTTACAGAACATGCACATATAGTGTACATGTGTTGACTCTTTTGGTAAGCTATCTGTTGTTAAGTAATGTATGGGGCAATAATCCATGCAGATTAGTGATTAAAAGGAACATAATAAAACTGAACCAAAAATAGTTAATGATTATGACTCACTTGCAAAATATCAAGACGACTAATTTGGTCACAGACAGCTCTACAATCTTTGAAAGGAAAAGCGTTACTATCCAATTCAGTTTATCTTTTGACAAGGAAATAAATACCGTACTGAACTCAGTTTGTTCAATGCAGCTTTCTGTCTTTTTTTTCAAACATATTACCAAAGATTGAGTGATCTTACTGCTTTGTTTCTTTTTTCAAAATCTACATCTGTATAAGATAGAAATGAGAATTACAATTTAGTCCAATACACAATTCTTTGGACCAATAAGTACATGTACTTTGTCGAACAGACAGTCTCAAGGGTGTGAATGATCAAATTCTATAATCATGTAAAGATGTCGTCGGATTGACGGACTTGTGGACATTAAATTTAGAACAGTGAGATATAGTCGAATGTCAGTTTTCAACATACTCACACTAATACTTAACAAAACATTTGACGTTATACGTACGAAAAGACTCTTTTTTGCATTTTAACAAATTCAGTTGCATGGGATTAGCCTTACGTATAATATATCATCCGTGATAAGTGTGTCGTGCCTTTTGTCATTCTTTGGTCAAGTCTTCTTTATATTGCCAGCGTATAATCCTCATCTCATGCTTTTTTATTTAAAGAAAAAAACACGCTGAGTTTACTATATAGTGTACATTAAATTATGGCGAAGTTGGATAAGTATTCCGACGTACATGTAGTATGGTGTAAAAGTATCGCTAAAACGATTTATGCAGATTTGAACTTTTGAACTTGTTTGTTTTCAACATTAAATTTCATTATTTTCATATCTCTCGGCTATAATAGAATGTTACTATCTGGTAGGTTTATAAAATCTGTTCTGCTCTCTGTTGCTTTTCAGATGTTTTATTGTGTCTTTTTTCTGTTCAAGACAAATATTCAGACGACATTGTGTATTCTAAAGCTATCAGATATTGACAAAGCATACCAAATTCAAGATAAAACTTCTGTACTTCAACCGCTATTGGTATAAGACAATGGAGAAAAATAAAAGACACTAAATCTTCTGGGATTACTCAACTAATGAAAATTAATGCAGCTTCGTGAATTTTACAATTTTTCTCGTGTCGCCATTCAATCCCTCATTGATACAGTTAAATCATACGGCCAGGTCATATTTCAATGAACAGGTATGAATTAAAGTTATACTGAATGTTGTTGATCGACACTTTCCGATCAATAGGCGACTCCCATTTGGCACGCCTATTTATCAGATCAATTTGTATTTCCAAAAATTTTGAACATTTTAAATTATACGGAAAAATAATTTCGACGAACGAAATCATCTATTATTGCCCTTCTCAAAGTAGAAGTTAGAAAAATTGAATTAAAAGGAATTATCACTCCATGTATTTACTTAGGATATTTCTTTAAAGCTGCTGATAGTTTTAATTCTGATAAGGTGCTGATTTTACAGCCTTTCGATTTTGGAAATCAAGTGAGGTATTTCTACTGGATTCTACTTTCGACGTTATAAGAAACTCCAAGAAAATTTTTGACGAAATAGATCTAAATAAGATACTTCTTTGGATTAAACACTATTTCTTATACATAAGGAAAAGGGAAATACCTGGATTTCTCATAAAGTGGCGGTAAGTCTTTATTTTATATAAGTCTAACGAGTAATTCAAAATAAATTACGTTATAAACAAGGCATATCTTATATAACTAAAACCATTATAGTTCCACAATACTAAGTTCATGTTTTATATCATTTATAGTTTATTCTACCGATTTTGTTGGTTAAAATTTTGTAATAACATCAGGTCCCGATAATCTTTGTAAGAACCGGAAGTTTTCAACTTCATAAACTTGAAGTTCTGCAGATAAGCATTGCTGGGCTAATGACGATGATTAACGTTAAATCGATAAATAATATATATATATATACCGAATAATTTGCTCTTAAAAGATCACGCGTGTATCGATTACAACTTGGTTTCCCTTCATTGAATTGCTTTATTGCAAAACTATGTAAAATAGTCTCAGCATCAGATGATCGTTGATAGTTGGAACAAGTCAAATGTAACGGATAATGGAATAAAAAAGGAGGAAAAAATCGGCAAAATAATTAACTTTTGCGTTTACATAGTTTGGAATTATTTAGACTATTACAGTTCAGTTATCATCGATCTATTCATTAAACGTAGGGATCCAATTAGTCTGGCAATTTTTCGTTGATGGTGATAAAATATAATGTAATCAAAAAGAACTTTTTTTTTTTACATTTTTCTTGAACATCCATGCATATAAAAAATTCTCAACATTTTGACATCTGTACCAAATTCTAATTTTTATCGCTGGGGTCTTCGGACATGTCCTGGCGAATCTTCTGGTGTAATATACAAGTAGTAAGACTGATTAATAGAGCGATAAATAGAACGCAATTAATGGTAAAAATATAATCAGAAAACCCGTTATCAATAAATTCACTATGTGTGGAAAAATAATCTCGATTGGTTGTAAATGATTGGGTGGGGGAAATTCATAAACCAATTTCTTGCAGTTGCGCATTTCATGTGAAAGATCTGAGAGACGGGTCACATTGAGACTTAAAGTTGGTTGAAACTGCAAATTCATAGATTTTAGTTGGAAACATACTTCGTTGTAGTTGTATTTAAGCTGAAATTAATGTATGTTGAAAAAGCTGGGACAAAGAGGCTACTGTCAGGCAATTAGATCAACATTTTAACACTAATTGTGTGTTGGTCTGTCGAAGGGATAATTTAAAACTACAGGGACACCATTTTGTCTTCTGTTAGTATAGTCCATCGAAGGTTAAAATTAGGGTTTTATTTATATGAGAATAAAAATTTGTTAAATTGTTAACACGCCTTCTATTATGAATATCTGTCTCGAAAGTTATTTCTAATATGGACCTTCGAACTCAAAGTCTTCAATACAAATCATATGGAAAATAGAAGCTCTTAATTTGAACAAATCTAGCTGTTCGTACCACTCTAAAGTCCGCCTTTTCCTTTAGACTGTTCATTAATGAAACCATTTTGTATACAATGTATCTAACTAGATTTGGTACTATGAAATTTTACTGTCATGTCTATAATGCTTTAACTTTTTCCAGCTCTCTCTCTCTCGCTACTATTTGTCGATGGTGTTGATAACGTCAAACGACAGAAGTTAATAATAGATGCTGAAACTATGTGTTTGTTTCGTTTTCCTTAACTTGGCTTCTCTACTAACTGCTTTAATGTGACCATTCGAAAACTACGTGTAGGAGTCAGATAAACAAAAGAGTGTAGTGTATAACTGAAGTGTTCATTGTTGGGTTGCATGTGTTTGCATGATAAACTATAATCTATTGATGACGTTTATTTATAAAGGGCACTATGCCCCGGCAAAGTCACATAGTGCGTCCTTATTTAGACTTTGATATGACCTATACTCACGAAATAGATATTCCTAAACAATAAATGCATTCTGTTTTTGCTGTTGTTGTTTTAAAAACTGAAATTTTAGCTGAAATGATAAAGCTTTTTGTTTTAATTTGAGTTCTTTTATAAAAAAGACTATTGTAACAGGAACTGAAGTTATTTTTTGAATGAAATCAATAAACTTATACTTAATATGATAATACTCGTATAGAAAACGGCTTTACATGATTTTCATTGCTAGCCAAGCTTGGCCTACTTAAGCCTTCATTCAAATGCAAAATATATGCTTATCGAACTATTTTCAGTCGGGTATAAAAGCAGATCAATTTTGATCATTTCTTTATTCGGTTTTCAGTGAACGCAGTAAACAAGGGAGAAATATGTAACATAAATGAAATTATTAGAGGGATTATACGAACATGAAAAATATAACCTTTTTTGTTATAGTAAAATAAACCGCGAGATATTTTACTTATTGTTTACACAAAATATTATTTGATGTAGTCAACTGAAATTTTGAGATGCTATGTCATTTTAATTTTTTGTCTCTCAATTTTTTAGTTCCATCTTGTCCAAGCTCCACTCAGTGACAGACGTTCGTTACCTCACTTACTAAACGCTGCAGATCGAGAGGCTTTTCGAAAATAAACGTTGCGTAAAATTATTCCCTTTTCCCCGACTTTGCAATATATTTTCATTTTGGAGAGGGTTGGCTGCAGCGTCTAGAGTGAATTTCGAATGTCAGACGCTGCTTAGAAGTTTGCTCCTCTTTTAGCAAAAAAAGATCCATTAACATTTTTTTCCAAATGCATTAAGAATGCATGTTAAATACGTTTTATGTATTTTGAATCGGTGCTAATAGTGGGTATATTACAGTGGCAGCTTGAAGTAATGGTTTTTGTTCATTTGACCTCAAATTGTAACGAGGTCACTCATCGCCTTTTCCCTTAAGATGTTCAATACATTGTTCAACTGTCTGGTCTCTGGTACATGTAATAAGTTCTAGTAGTTAATATATGAAAGGTGTATATCCGTTTTAATCGAAACAAGTAAGGAGAAAAAGTACATCAATTAAATGACTATAGACCCTTTTGTGGTAAGTTGGCGAGCATGCTCAATACACACTTCCGCGAGATAGAGCTTGGGTAGAACAAAAGAATTTTCCTCGCGGAAGTGTATATTGAGTATGCTCTACGCATGCTCATCGACTACCCCAACGTTAGCACAAAAGGCTCTATTACACTGTATTCACTACCCTGATAATGAACAACCTTTTACATAAGAACACATCTTAAACATGGCGCCGGTCACTCTATAAATTTTATCGCATATAACCGATAAAAGTTTATGTTTATTTAATAGTTAATTATCACAATACTAAATCAATACGAACAATCTAACTTTTTGGATATGGCGATTTGAAAATCAACAAAATGTCGAATCATAATAATTAGTGGAGCAATGGAGTATATCGCCGGGAAAGTTAGCCATAAGTTAGCAGATCGTATCTTTTAGGGTATTAAAACTATTCAAGTCGTCAGACTAAAGCAATATTTAGATATGCCATTTCGGGTATATATATATATATCTATTAGAAATGCTTAAAAGACACACAATGTACATCTACATTGTATGTTAGATAAGAACCATGAAGATAATTATAACATTCAGTGGATTAGTAATAACGTATTTAAGGAAATATCCATCTTTGTGAAGGAGAAAGTTCGGTATGGAACCGTTTTGGCCTCATAATTTGGGTTTCTATGTAGTAGCAGTATAGTAAAATGGTCGCAAACACTTAATATAAGATGTTTTGACGAGGTTAATGACGTTATTCTAGAAATAACAGCATTTATGTAACTTTTACAAAAAAACCTTTAACTTTTAACATTTCTGATTTTTTAAGATGGTTTTTGTGTGGACCGAATATGTTCAAGTTATGACCACAAACCAATCAAATCCACTATGAAACACATTAAAGAGCGGGAGAAATAACATGAAACTTTCTTTATGTAGACTTTGGTTTTAGGGTCAACTTTTGCCCTTACCTAACCAACTTCTTTGGTTACATTTCGACGAGGGGTCGATACGAAATTATCGTTCAGTGGACATTTAACCCCGATTTGTTTTTGTGTTTTTCCATCTGAACTAAGAGGTTCGTCATATTGTGGACATTTTCCTATATCTTTATATATTTGTTTTAATGTTATTTATGAATGAGAACAAGGCATGAAATTGGTAAATATTTAAGAACTGCACATAACACAGTTAATTATAAATATTTAAATAATGCATTTGATTGAAAATGATTACATATTATGCTATTGGCAAATTGTTGATTTGTAATCTCTCCTTATAATGAAACCAGTGATTATGAGTATATTTGAGAAGATTTGTTGTTACAGTGGCACTAAGGTCGTATATACCACGGGCTACATCAGATAGGGATATCACGAAGACCATCCTTTCAAATAGTACTAACAACCTTAAACTATTCATTTAAAACTTTATTTAAAGTGCTCCCACGCATTTTAAACATGATACGACTTCCATGCAAAGAAAGGAAAACGAAAGTAAAATGGACACAATTTTCATCACTCACAACTACTCGGTCATTTCCGCTACACTAAAAAATAATCTCTGATGCAGAAGAGAGAATTTCTTCTTGAATTATTTGCCGAAAATGTAGTGTTACGTGGCTCAAAGTAGTTTTAATCCACCAGGTTGCGTTAGGAAAAATAAAGAACACTAACTCTTACAAGAATTTAAGCGCGATGAGAGTAGAAAGGGAAAATAAAAAATGGCAAAAAAATCCAATCTCCTGCACGAAGGGTATATTCGCTATTTCAAAGTTGTTCACTTTATATACTCTCAAGAACAAGATACACACCTTCCCAAATGCATTCTTAACCATGAAAACGCATTCAATTATTCTGTACATCTGTATGCATTAATCATACTGAGAAAATAAATTCATACTTAGCAGAGGAACACTTCCTAAGCTGCCCATTTATGCAAGTTCAACACATATCAAACTTCTGTCACATCTTTTCCATCATTTTAGCTTGTGTGCAAAACACCTCTGTGTAAGTTTCATGGAATTTAAAAAAAAACTACATGTAGTAAATACATGTATATGTACATCTTGTCATAATGTACATTCGTATCTTACAAGTTAACAAGTTGGTGAGTGTATTTTGTCAAAACCTACAACATCTTTGTAAACGCAAACACATGACATTAATAAATCTTAAAATAACTACATTTAAACTAAGCAAACATCAGTACACAATATTTACATAAACACAATATTCAATAATAAAAAACATAAAACATAATTTGGCAAACAAACTTATTGCAGAAATTAGTATCTGGGGGAGCCCAGCAGATACATGAAAGATGTAAAAATGAAGATACAAGTGAAGTCAAAAATGAAAGAAAACAAGAGTACATTGTATCTGGGGGAGCCCAGCAGATACTGTATAAATTTTGTCTAATCTTAGTATCTGGGGAAGCCCAGCAGGCACACCTACATTCTAAATCTTAGTGCTGGGGAGGGGGGGAGCCCAACAGACACACCTACAACCTTATTTTAGTACCTGGGGGAGCCCAGCAGGCACGCCTACATCCTAAATCTTAGAATCTGGGGAGAACCCAGCAGACACGCCTACAACCTTATCTTAGTACCTGGGAGAGCCCGGCAGGCACACCTACTGACGTTTGGAAGCTGTGGACTAGATATCTGGGAGGAGCCCGGCAGATGCCACAACTGATTTCTAAACATTGAAAATAATTTTAAGGAGGTAAAAGATAACATGGGAGAGCCCAGCAGGTTAGTAACATAAAAAACATTTGTGCAATATGAATTGGGGATTATAATTTCAGAAAAATGGAATTGAACACGCTGAAAACATATAAATGCGGAAATTGTGAACAAGTAGCCCCATAGTAAGTAACATGACATTCCAATATTTTCTCCATTGCAAACATGCTTATATCATAAATCAAACACTGATAAACAGCAAACAATACATGAATATAGTAACACATAACCAGGTGATGTAGGGGACGGATTGGGGGGGGGGGGGTGGGGTCACTGAAATTTGTTTGGGGTCCAGCTGCCTCAGCCTTAAAAATTCATGACATCATGCATAGGTCATGTGACTTGTGCATGTCTATCTAAATATAATTGTGAAGTAAGAGGATACAGGAAGGGGAGAACAAACGTATATAAACCTATATTAAAAAAATGTACATTCTATATCACGCTCGGTACCTATCCTCGCCTCTTTAATACGGAAGTAGTTTTGCAGATTTGTGATGAGTAGTGTTGTGCCTTGTGAATTTTGTTTCACATCCTGTGTAGCAGAACCTATAAGCTACCTAAATGTTATGTACTTGTATTGAATCAGGAAGCGGTAATAGGTCTGTGGAGGAGATTGAATAAAATGTCAGCCACTTTAGTTATAACTTTGGAATCGAATCGGACAAATATCTGACACTAGATTCTCATTTCTACTGCATACCAGTGGTTTTCTTGGTGTTACGAGAAGGTTGAGTAGTTCCGGTTGAAATTGTTGGGTTTTCTTTTTGTACTAAAATGTACCAATACGTGGAAAGGAAAACCAAGTTAAAATACATCAAACGGAAAGTCCAGGTCACATCATTAAATTTAACAAGTGGTGATATAATACATATTTTTTCGTTTTTATATTATTTTGCTAAAAGGCTATGATTTATGAGCTTTAACGTATTTTTTCACATTGACAAGCGGTTTTAGAGAAAAGCTGGTTTTAACACTGTACAAAGCAATACCACAGTGCATAAATAAACATTCAAACATTGTCGTATACTGTGTCTTCATAATTTTAATTAGATGTAAACATTGAAATAAAAACATTATATTTAAATAATAAGAGAAAAATTTCGTCAAAATTTAGAGCAAGTGACACTCCCGTGCTAAGACTGATTTGTTGTTTGAAAGCAATATGCTAGTACTCGGAAGTTGAAAGTAAAATTTGTACAGTACATCGACATCAAAAGTGTCTTCAAATGCGCCACGAATAAAAAGATAACCGTTTTATTGGATCGATTTGAAATTTAGTATGCAACGAATCGATTGAACTACACGCGGGCATCCACTTGTTGTTCACCGATCATTTGAATATTAGGGATGGTGTGACAGCCTTGACGTTCGGACACACATTTCATTTATTCCAGAAATGACAATTCAAGTTGCTCGTTACATAAACGAAGAATTAAAAATAATGAAACATGGAACTCGTCTTTTTTTATATTTCACACAGTTGTTTGTGTGACGGTGTGCTTGGTCTGAAACATGAGTATTTTCATTAACTGAAACAATAACGGAAAATTGTAGGTTTCGGTTTTGACCGCAGAAAAGTAATACGCAATTAGATATATTATCACTTGAGAGGGTTGGTAAATTCTTTTGTGATGATACGGGTGTTTATGTAATAAAAAACTACTGATAACAAACAATGGAAACATTATAAAGAAGAGATTGATCTAAAACTAAACCTGTAAGATTGTTTTTTTATATTAGTGTAACATATACATTTTGGCTTCATACGATTATCAGTTACATGCATGGACCGCGTTACTAGTCAATTATAAACGGGATATCACATTAAAAGTTCGAAGAATTTTTAATGTAAGTATTTTTGTCTTTACCTCTGTTTGTATCATTTTCTCGCTTTATGCATTTTATTGACAATTTGCTGAATACAATTCCATGTTTTGTCTTCACGAAATCGGAATTCTTGTCGACTTTTTATTTAGAGTTAAATCCTCGCCTCATCCATGAATATTAACAGTTTGTTCCCGAAAAATTTGGCGGTAGCTTATTTTTTTAAAACCTTAAACTTTTCAAGCATGTTTCTAGGAAAATATTCCTTTTCAATTCAAACTATTTCAAATCGATCGAAACCCTTCATACGACGTACCTCAATGACTTTTTATTGCATAGTCAAGCTCTACTTTAAGTTATGAAAAGAGTGCAATAGTCAGAATTCGTAAAAAGATAGACTAACAAAAGTTTGTATGGATTAATCCAAATACATATTGCATTAGTTTTAATTTGTGTACACAATAAATGCGTTTACAGGTACATATATCATATTTTTAAGCGTGAGTAGGTCGTGATAAGGCTTAAGTATTGGTCATACCTGAAACCAAACAGCACACCCCATCTGCACTACATTACCTTACGTTTAAGAAGTAATACGTTAGATTTATTGTTAAAATGCATCACCATTACAATATAACAATAACGATTGTGTGTAGATAAAAGTATAAGACGATTATTCTATTTTTCACAAAATTAGAACAATTATCGTAAGAAACTTAAAAGGTTTTTCTGAGGTCATTGGCTAGACACCCCTTAAGCAAATACTTCCGACCGCAAATCTGCGTCTTAAGAACAGGCTATTTATACTTACGGAATAATTAACATATTCGATACCGCATGCGTACTCTTTAAATCAAAATTCCTTCGTGTGATTGAAAAATCTTGTATATGGTCAATCTGTATTTTTCACTCTTACGCGAATGTGTCAGTTGCACGGTTGGGCCTGTGCATGTTAAAATAAAGAGATACCCAATACCGTCTCGACGTTTGTGCATCTGTTTCCTTTTTACTAACAGTGTGATATTACAAATTTATTAATAATAGAAAAAAGCTAAAATATGTTAATGAAAAATAAAATAGTGTGATTCTTTTTTTCTTTTTCGAAATAATTGATTAAGCAAGTCGTGATTATATTTATATAAAATATATTAGGACCAAATGGAAAAAAAATATGTGTTTAAGTTTCCCTAAAATCATGGTCAAAAAAGAAATCCCTATCTACTCTATCTTTTAAGGAATGAAACCCAAAATAGGCATTGATTCCTATTGACCTAGATAAAACGAAGTACATTTCAAGCTCCCACAAGTTCCATTAACTCTGAAACGTAAAACTTAGAAAACAATGAAAATAAACTTTTGACTTCCATAGTATGGAAAGCTATTTCTGTCATCGTGGTAAATAAAGGTCGCGAAAAATTATCATGACTTTTTGAGATAAAATTGGGATTTATTCGACAAAATACTCCAATTATCACCACTTTTTCGAGCTAATGTTTCGCGATTTTCATTTATCTCGACGACAGAAAAATATTTCTATGGAAGTCTATTTCTGTCATCAAGATAAATAAAAGTCGCGAAAAATTATCTCGAAAAGTCATGATAATTGGTGTATTTTGTCGACATAAACGACAATTTCATCTAAAAAAGTCACGATAAGTTTTTGTGATAGTTAAGATAATTATGTCGACTGTTCGAGTTAATTTTCACGACTTATAGAGAGTCATGCCAATATGTAGCCTCGACATAAATAGTTTTGCGATAGCTTTTTACCAAAATCACGACATTACAGCTAATTATTGTGACAAAATGGAGACAAGTTATGTCAACTTGTCGTGACCGTATTGATGTGTGTAGACATAAACTATCGCAATTTTATAGTTTAAAGTTATGAAAATGCCAAGTAGTGTCAGCTACAAAATGTATACATTGATAAATCATGTTGACTTTTTTTGTGAAATAATATGGAAGTCTATTTCTGTCATCGTGATAAATAAATGTCGCGAAAAATTATCTCGAACAGTCGTGATAATTTGGCTATTTTGCCGACATAAATGACAATTTTATCTAAAAAAGTCACGATAATTTTTCGCAGTAGTTAAGATAATTATGTCGACCGTTCAATATAATTACATGAATTATCGCGACTTTAAGGGAACCGACGACAACTTGTGCCTTTGACATAAAATATTTTCACGATAAATTATGCCAACTGTATACTAATACAACGACTTTATGTGCTAATTATCATGACAAATCCTGATATATTATCTCAACTGATCGTAAAAGAGTTGATATCTGTCGACATAAACTATCGCAATCTGAGAATTTAAAGTTGTGAAAATACCAACTAGTGTCAACAACAAAACATGTGAATTGCGATATATAGGTTACAGACCACCAATTCAACCAATGAGCATTTGGAACGTACGCAAAAATATTCCTACGCAGAAATTACCCCTGTTCCTCATAGTGCTGTGAAAAAAAGTTCTCATCTTATTTTAAAAATGTAAACAGTTTCTGAAAGGAAAAACATTTCTGTACATTTTATAGGTGCATTTTGCTTCTTGTGATGTGAAGCCTAATCTCCATAATGGTTTCTAAATATACCCCTATCTTGTGAAAACACTGGGATTTCCCATGCTATTTATAGACCCTTCACTTCACTTCACTGCACTGCAAGTCAGCTAACCCCACATGCCATTCTGAGGATGGTGAGCTGACATATGTAGAATCATGCTGATATATAGTCCTCTGCAGGTTAAAGTTAAGGTAAAGTCCAGAGAAGCCATTGAATATTGTGAAATTAGCATAGAAGCCTATGGGAAGTGGAATTAGTGGTTTCTAGCCTTAAAAAATATAATGTTGACTTTTTCGTGAATTAACTTGACTTACTGACTTAATATCTCGACAAAAGCTAGTTTTTCGTGGTAAGTAACTGTAAATTATCGCGAAATTTCGCGTTTGTCGAAATAATATATCAACAATTCAAGTTATTTCACAAAAAAGTCAACATGATTTATCACAATACAAAAATTTTGTACCTGACATTACTTGGCATTTTCATAACTTTAAACTATAAAATTGCGATAGTTTATGTTGATAGATATCAATACGTTCACGACAAGTTGTCACCATAATCAGCTCTAATGTCGTGATATTAGTAAAAAGCTATTGCGAAAATATTTATGTCGAAGCTACATATTGGCATGACTCTCTATAAGTCGTGATAATTAACTCGAACGGTCGACATAATTATCTTTACTATCACGAAAAATTATCGTGACTTTTTGAGATAAAATAGTCATTTATGTCGACAAAATATCCCAATCATCACGACTTTTCGAGATAATCTTTCGCGACTTTTATTTATCACGATGACAGAAATAGACTTCCATAAAATAACCTGAATTGTTGACGTAATATTTCGACGAACGCGAAATTTCGTGATAAGTTATCGTAACTTACCCCGAAAAACTAGCTTTTGTCGAGATATAAAGTCAATAAGCCAAGTCAATTCAAGAAAAAGTCAACATGATATATTGCAACTCACATGTTTTGTTGTTGACACTACTTGGCATTTTCACAACTTTAAATTCTCAGATTGCGATAGTTAATGTCGACAGATATCTTAGACATCATAACTTTTACGACCAGTTGAGATATTAAATCACGATTTGTCATGATAATTAGCACATAAAGTCGTTGTATTAGTATACTGTTGCCATAATTTATCGTGAAAATATTTTATATCAAAGGCACAAAGTTGTCGTCGGTTCCCTTAAAGTCGCGATAATTCATGTAATTATATCGAACGGTCGACATAATTATCTTAACTATTGCCAAAAATTATTGTGACTTTCTGAGATAAAATTGTCATTTATGTCGACAAAATAGCCAAATTATCACGACTTTTCGAGATAATTTTTCGCGACATATTTATTTATCACGATGACAGAAATAGACTTCCATAACATACAAATATAGTAATAAACATAGCAAAAATCATAAAATATTTTTAGATCAAAGATTGATATTTCGTGATGTTGTCATTCTTGACACTGAGTGGAATTAGCGCTCCCTCTAAGTTTATCGTTTATAATTTACCCTTTAGCTACACTGTTGTAACTTTCTGTGAGAAAAAACACTTTTAGATAAATTGCATGTGAAGGTAAAATAGCGAACATCATCACAGATCTAAGTGGACATTTCAGAAAAAAATCTAAAGTAGTCAGTAAATGGCATGACGTCATAACCTTTGATTATCTTCCAAGTACATGTATCACGCCCCGCCCAAATTGATAAATAAATTCATGTACAATTAAACGTTTTAAAATTTGATTGCTCGTCTGGTAGTATCACGTCAGTCTCGAGTATGGGAGGTCCTTTATTCAGTCCGAATGGTTATATTTCTTTTGAATTAGGAGTTATCACCTTTCTACCTGTCACGAAATTATTAGATTCAATGATGATTGATAAGTTAGGTTCTGAAAAGTTCGTATTCACATGCTCCTGTAGCTAACGCTTTGCAATCCACCCAGTATCAACCCGATGTCATCACTGTCACCAAAGAAAATCTTATTTTTACTGTCGACAGTTGTTCGTGTTAGCATTAAGCAGATAATTTCTTTAAGAAGAGTATTTTAGAATAAAAAATAGAAGTTAAATCTTATCAAAATTTAGATATTAATTTTATGCACACGTCTTTACCACAAAAAATTAATAGTATGCTAATTGGACAGTTCAAAAACTAGACACAATCATGCTAATTCCTAGTACAGTTCTTCAAAGACTTTTTGAGCTATTCGGTGGGTGTTTTTAGAAAACCAGAAGACCCTACCGGTGCACCTGGTCCGTGCTCCGAGTTTTTAGTGGAGTCCAAGTTGCTCATTTACTTTTGTTACTTTGTATGTATTATTTTGGTTATTTTATGTTCTTAGTTGTGTTTGTCTGTTTTTCATAGCTGGTCTTGGTCCCTGGATTACATTCTTTTGATTTCCGCTAGAATCTTGGTTCCCATGATTACTCTTTCAATAAAGCACATGCGCAAGCACCTAAGAACGCAATGCACAAATAGCCTTTACACCTACCCCCCAAAATTATTGGTAAAGTCTTCTCTGTTGAAGCTTGTTTCACATAAGCAGAACTAAAAACTATTAAATGAAAGAAACCAAATGACTGAGAAAGGTAGAGTAATATTAGATTTTATTGCATTTTCTTAATATATCATCAACAAATGCATGCATGCAATTATTAAAAAGTAATGGAACACTTTGATATTGCCGTTTAAGTACCGGAACGTATTTCTCAATAATTTCAAATTTGTGTTTCAGTAACGCTCGGTAGTTTTATATTAAGCGATCAACATTTAGTTTTGATTTATATCAGCCTAGTCTAGACTATGATGTATTTAATAATGGTTCAAAACCTTACAGTTATCGTGTTAAAGTGGTCTTAAAATTGTTAGAGCCGCGAAACTTCATTTGTGATGCATGATTTAATTAACAACATTTTGATCTTTTCCCAACATAACGCATTGAATGATCATTAAAATATCATTGGTGTTTCTATCCACTACGCCCTGTAAAGCTTCTCTAAAATCTCTATCAATTATGGATTTCATCAGCCGAAATACTAACATTTCACTTTAGACAAACTGATAATACCTTTTGTCCCTGAAGCTATACCAATAGGTCACGCAGTCGACCCTACAAATCAAATCGATTTTAGGCCTTGACCTTAAACAAGCGGCGCGGTGAACGTCTTGTTTGGGAGCAGATATTGTTCACAATTCCGGTGCACCTAGGATCACCCTTGGTTTCAGTTGTGGTTTGTGTTGTTGTTTTTTTTATTCGGTGTATACTTCTTGTTGTTTTTATTGTACGGTTTGTTTTTGAACGTACTTCTTTTGGCGCGCCTGGTGCTGTTATTTTAAGGGCCACCCCCAGAAAATACTACTTATACTTTACTACGTCAACACGTTGACAAAACTTATATGGTAAATCACCGTCAGTTCTCCTCCCTGTTTGCCCATGAACTAAATAGAATTTTTGGAGGGAAATTGACATAATCTGGAGGAGTTTTTGTTTTCGTAATTTTCGATAAATATATGGTTGTCCTCTTTCCGTTTCAGGACTAAATAAAATTGAATGCCTAGTTTTGAACGACATAATAGTTCGCTTTATTTTATTATTTTTTTTATTGTTTTGTCCCTTTAAATATGTAGCTGTGAATTGTGGTACGTAGCTTTGATCTTTTGGTGTTGCCTTTGCTTTTTGATATTTAAGTTGTTTCTTTTTAATGTTAATAAACAGTATAATTGTAAAGAAAAAGTCCACGTAAAAACCTCTAAAGCAGTCGAATGAAAATAAAAGACAATTAAAGAAGACACTACTATTCTTCAACGCAGAGAATGCACTATTTATCCTTCAACGCAGAGTACGCATTGTCTGTCCTACCACAAAGGATACGAATCGCTCTAAACGGTCTATAGGCTCTTATCTCAGAAAAAAACTAAAATTTGTCAATACAAAAAAACACCCCACAAAATATTCATTTTAATTATTAGAAACACAATATATATCTACTTAGGCATGTTACTTCTCCTGTGGCATAGGTCGCCAATCAGCTATATCCATGCAACCCTGTCATTGGCGCTTCTTTCTAGTTCATTCCTGTTCTTTTCCACCTTTTTATGTCTGTCTCGAAACCCCTGCTTCGGGTGTTGCAAGGTCTATCCCTTTTCTTTTTTTCCTTGGGATTCCATTGCAGGGCCTGTCATGTTTGTGAGTATCTTGACGAGTAGCCTATCCATTTTAAAAGTCTCCATAACAAAAGTATACAGGTACACATGTATCACCGTCTTAGAAAATACATAATTGTACGAGCTTATGACAAGAAAAATTCGAATGGACATTCTGGACAACCATGGAAATATAATGAGAATGGATATGGTGAATTTGTTAAGGAGACATCCTCATCGGGATGAAAAATGTCAGCTCATGGCAATGCTCAAGGAGCCTATATGCCCTCAATGAAAGACAAGGGAATCTTAAAACCAAAGGACAGATTGCAGCTGGCCCAAAACAACATTATACACCGGTTCATCGAAATAGTTGCCCTTATAGACTCCAGCAACATAAAAGAAAACTGAAAGTGAAATTGAAACAAGATATAAAGAGACCAGAAATTCCTGACTTGGGAAAAGCGCAAAATAATGCGAACAATGTTCAAGTACCTAAACATGGCGTCTCTAATACAGACATCATAAAATATCGTTCTCTGTTAGGGACTGACGATTATCTTCGTGTCTTTTATCAGTTCAGTCAAATATTTGCTAGCTACATTTAAACTATAGTATTATGGCGGTTGTTTAGGAAATTGTTAAATTTAAAACGCGATGTTATCAGTTTTATTGAAATCATGCGATCTTTTCTACTGTAGAGTTATTGACTATTGCGTAATGCTATTTTTAAATTAAATAGAACGATAACGGATGTTTCCTGGTGTTAAAAGATCACATTTAACACCAAATACTAGAATAACTTTTTTTTATTTGATATGTTTATGAGATGGGTGACTTTTCCTAAATTTTAAGAATGGTTTTAACATCTACGACATCGAGTCGTTCAGTTGCTCGTCATCGTCATATCAGAATGAGCATGATTTGTTTTTATCTCTTCGTGTTCAGATGACAAAAAGTCTTTTGCATTTTTATAAAGATTCTGTATCGATGTACTACAAGCATAATCGTTATAAATCTGTTTATAACCCAATCACCATATGTTGTCTTAAAAATTAACATCACACTATACACACCTAATACATCATTCATCATAATTTTGATTCATTTTTAGTTTTTATCTGCAAGGTCACTGATTTTAAATAAATCCCGGTTATGCCGTCATCCATATAGGTTAAAAACTTTACGCTACACTGGGGATTTGATTTATTATTATTGCAGGAAACATCTTCACTTTCAATAGCCCTGATGATGAATCTCTGGTTTTCCCATATTTAGAGTCTGAAACAGGTGTATTGCACTAAAATATCACCAATCAAGGACCGATTTAATCAAACCGTCCAATAATGTATGTGAGCAATTTTACTCCCGAAATCCAGGATCGCAAATTGTCCCTTTAATGGAGAAGGCAGTCACTTATGGTAGGATCCGAGGGCATATGGCGGTCCCCAGAAGCTGAGCAAATATTGCAAAAAAATAATAATAGTCAAACGAAAGAAAAATATCTACATCAAATAACCCAGTGCGTAGATTTTTTATTCACGCTAAAAGTGATTATGTTGGATTCTGGTGAGGATTGACCACACAAAGTTTATTTCTGCTAACCAATTGTGATATAAAGTACAATGCTGGATCGAGACAAAAGTTATTGTATATTTTTCTCACAATATCGGTGTATCAGCTATAGGATGTTTAAAGCAGATTCTCGTTTAGATCTTTATCTGTATCTAAAAGTACTCTGCAAGCTAAAATACATTACTATTTCAAAATATCATCATAGATATTTCAGTACTTGAATAAATTCTAATGTGTACAATTGCTGAACGCACTTATATATTTCTAAAGTGAGACTTTACAAAAAAAAGAAGGCTTTTTACCTAACAATAAGAAAATAAGGACAGCCTCGTGGAAAAGTGGAAACTAAAAGCGATTTGAAAGTCTGTGAACTGTAAATACGGTAATTATTGAGAAAAGGCAATTTCAAACCAGTTTTTGAAAATGTGTCAATCTTGTTGTATCTCTCAAGTAAAAAAAATAAGGAGTCATTCCGTTCATCACATACTAAATCTTTTTGTTTTTGTTTTCTTCCTTGTTTATATTTTACATATAAATTAGAAATTTCTGCAGAAGCCGACCACTGTCTTCAATAGAAGTTACGGCCCTGATTACTCTAGAACCACCATTTTTGGGGATAAAAGTTATTCTTTCTGTATTCGTTCTGAAAAGGGCTGTGATTTATATTTATTGTTAGCACGAAAACGTGATCTTTATATACGCTGTCTGTTTTGCTGAAACAGGAAATGAATGTGACTTTCACATCCCTAGATTACTTGCATGCAATGAAAATCACAAAAGATCACCATAACATTTTCTGGTTCATAAGCTTTTAAATTTGCATCCTTTGCTCGTAGATGAAATAACTGTTAATGACCGTACAGGCCAGGTCATTCTGAACAAATACAACATAATAAAGACACTTCAAGGTCAACAGGATTTTAATTTTCGAGTTTTTCATGATTTTACCTTGGTTGTACAATGTAGTACACCAAACTAATTTGAACTTGATGTATAGAGGGCATAGTAGGATAAACGTACTCGATCAAAAATGCAAATTAAATAATGGCAGCCAAACAAGCATGACGAAGGCAATATTTTTATGATCATTGATGTATCATACGATAGTGCCAATAAAAATCAATAATACCTATTACTGAACAAAGTCATATTCAAAACATATCAAAAATTTTCTATTCAACATCATTTTTGTATTTTTCCCTCCCATAAATTCTCCATCATTGTTATTACAAAAATATGAATGGGAATTTTTTATAAAAAGTATATATTATTCAAATCATCAGCTCTAATAGTCAAAGTGTAAAATATGCGACTTAAACATTAAGTTGTAGAATTATATTTCACTCTTATAATGATAAGTATCATTGAGTGTATGGTGACTTATTTTATCACATCAAAGGACAAAAGAGATCGGCTAATTTTAATATTGCACGCCCCAGTCCCGTGCCATTGGTTTGTGCTAAAAGTTGAGTGTTCTCTATTATTTTGAACATAATTTTGCTGGGTGTGTTTTTTTTTACCATAGACAAACGGCTTCAAATATATGTCTTTCAGTGGCGGTTCCGGGGGTTAGTCTTTCCTATATGGGGAAAAATGTTTATTTCGTTCAAAATGAGGACAAATATTGGTAAAGAGTAACCTGGAAACTCCTTTTTCAAAATCTCTGGATAATTCCCCGTTTATATCAAAACATACGATAGCAAAGATCTGTCAAAGTCGAAACCATTTGGAAATGATCGATGTATTTTTAACGTCCTTGGCCACCTACCCTTTCTCGGTCTTACACGGAGGAATTTTTGACTTATCGGACTCGCACCTTTCGGTACTATTCGTTAGACTTATATGTATCGAAGTGTTATTGTAACTTTCCCTGTGTCCAGGGTATTGCATTTCTCTATTCAGATACTCTCGTTAAATCTTAATTTCATCTATAGTCGGGCTGGAGACGATCCGGATGCATCTCTTATTGCTAAGACAATAAAGTTCCACATTACATCGGATTATCAGTGTCATTTGTTCATGTAATGAATACCTTTATAGGCTACGTCTCACAACATTATGAGAATGCATAGCGGATTTTCTTGTTTTGCGTAAAAATCAATGTAATGAAAAAAGAGATGACACATCTCTTTTTGTATCATTACATAATAAAGTAGCAATACATACTGTTATGAAATAGTCAATGCTTGATAATTTTTTTTTGTCGACTTATAATTACAGCTCTAGCATTCAAGTCGTTTTCAACTTTACATAAATATTCTGCTTTTGTCAGTTAAACAAGGTATAGGCTTTTTGAAAACGCACACAGCTTAGATGAACATGGAGTCAAAAATAGGTCATTGCCCTCCCAATCGTATCTTCCGACTTGAACACATCGCAGAGATAAAGTTGTATGAACTTTTAATTAAATAAAGGACGCGTTCGCTGTAAACCGTTATTATAGTGAGTTATTAGTAGCGAGGCACTATTCAAGTTTGAAATATTTTGTCAATATAACCCTTTTAAAATTTCTAGGTTCCGTCCTATTGCAAGAAACTTAATTTCGAATAGAAATGCCTCAAAAAGTTGGTCGTGCTAGGGCAAACAAGTATATTTACAAACAAGGTCTTCAAGACCAGGACGTGGCTATTTAGTGATGGTGAATAATCATTTCTGTTACATTTAAAACGACACTTGATATTTTTACCTCTTTTCATTGTCTAATAACAAGTTGGAAGTAGAGAATGGTAATAGTCAAATGGCTGCTGTTCGTGGATGTGGGACAGACATAATGAGAAAAATGGACAATATCTTTTCCCGTAATATCACGTAATTTCTTTAACATATCAGTAATAAACAACATGAGCAATAAAAGAAATAACACTCTTTGTATCATGAGAGCTACTCAAACCATTTTCAGTGTGATTAAACTGAACGGTCCAAGTCACGAAGAACACTCTGGTTTTAATTCATTTTGACTCTGAATTATTTATAAAATAAAAACCAATCCTTCCTACCCAGTTAGATTTAATCTTACGATCAACTTAAGGATAAATATATAGTACATGCGGTTATAGAATGATCCTTAAATGTAGTTTATAGAACAGTACGTTTGATTTAACTGGAACGAATAAGAAGTGGAACTTTCACCTTTTGATATCATGTTCATCAAAATTAGATTTAAGCTATCTTATTTTAATCTTATTAGTGCAAATCTGTGATCAGAAATTAGAATCCTTATCGTAAAATTTCTTCAACAACTACTTAATATTTTTACTAAACAACTTTATGGGGGGATCCAGAGATTTTTAAATGGGGGGGGGGGAGCTTCCAGAAAAAAAGGGAGTTCCATGCTTATAACTATTAATTTTTGCCCATAGTTTGCATGATATAAGCAGTAATTTTCATGGAATAGGTGTTCCGAACTTCGGAATCCAGAAGATTCCGCTGCTCCGCTGCTGAAATTTAAGCTACATTTGTACCAGGATATTATTAAGTAACACATTCCCTCCCAGTCTATTATGTTTCTTGTTTTTATTTAATTTATCATAATACAGATATTCATGTTCAATTTAAATTTAAGACCATGAAGTCAAGTATAGACTAATGAAATACTTACTTGAATGTTGTTGACTAGAATTTATATTTGTTTTAAATGCGAAATTAAATGTGCCATACAATTTTATTGCTAACTCGATGCATCACTGACCGTAACCGTGATGCGTCCTTGTGTACTTCATCATCAAAAAAGTGTGAATGTTCAGACCAAACTTTTATACTTTCAATAGATATATTAACGGCAAGTAATCAAAGCGATCCACCATGGAGGACGAAAATTATTAAATGTGCGTTTTTGTAAGAATCAGGCAAAATCGGATAAATTCAGAAACATGCATGTCAAAACCCCACCAATCTGACAATGATACTTTCTCTATTTGAAAAGACTGTTATTTTGAAGACTGGCTTTGCTTAGAAAATTTGTCAATAGGATGTTAGAAAAATGAGGTTTTTGACAGATAATTATAATTCAATGCACCAACATGATATGGAAAATCTTGTCATTTTTCTTTGATTCTGATGGTGTAAATAGTCAAATAACACTATCAAAGTGATGAGTTTTTTTATACCATGTTTCACCCACTGCCTGATTCATACAGAGACTGACACCTAAGAAAATCATTATTTTTTGCAATGTAATGCACAGAGCATTTATTTCTATTCTGGTATAAATACTCTACACAAAAACACTGCAATAAATTATAGAGACTGCACGGAGCTCGATACAAAGAAATTGCTCTAAATTTATTATTCCAGGGAAATTTTGCTTCATTATATGTGTAAAACCTTGTTCATGATGGACAAATATAATTATTAGTAAACATGCCGTTTTAGCTTAAACACCCTTGCATTTATTTTTTTTTATTCAAAAACTGTCATTTTGTTCAGTTTTGTCTATTCTTAACTCAAGCATTTTAAATATATTTTTAAAAAATGACGCTGTTACTCTTTTTGAATACTGCGTGGAATATAAATGCATTATTTTAAAGATTTACAAAATTATGTGTTTAAGTCAATTCTTTGTTCAGTCATGCAGATACCACAGGTATAACTGTATGAAAATGACTTTTTGAACCATAGTTTATCCTATTTTCTCGTTAGTCATTAACGTTTAGCAGAAAAAGACTTATCGCATTAAAAGATTAAGACACATTAATGGCAATTTTGATTAATTATTTACAATGTAAGATTTAATCGATTTTTTAAAACGAATATGTACTTTGGTTTTCAATCTTGACTCGATCGTCTTGAGACAGTGATTAAACACGAGTAGAAACATACACATTGAATCCGCAAGTATGCGCATTGTATCAGTAGGAACAAACATTGAATCATCCGGAACGCTCATTGTATCAGTAAAAACGCACATTGCATCATAAGGAACACACCTTGAATCATCACGAACGCACATTGTGTCAGTAGGAACACTCATTAAATAATAAGGAACGCAAATTGTATCAATAGGAACACACATTGTATCAGTAGGAAAACACATGGAAAAATGGCGAAGCACACATTAAATAATAAGGAACGCACATAGTATGAATTATAGATATTGTGCCAATAGTAAAACGGAATACCTATTGTACCAACAGGAACACATATTGTATCAGTACATGTAGAAATACGTATTGTACCAATAGGATTACACATTGTATCAGTAGGAATACGTATTGTACCAATGGAACACATATTGTATCAGTAAGAATATCTATTGTAACAATAGGAACACATTGTATCAGTAGGAATACGTATTGTGCCAATAGGAACACACGTTGTATCAGTAGGAATACGTATTGTACCAATATGAATACGCATTGTATCAATAGAAATACGCATTGTACCAATAGGAACACACATTTTGTGTCGAAAACTTACTTTTATTTGAAATTGATTTCGCAAAAGAATTATTTTTATTTTTTATTTATGTTCATAGGGGTTAGACTCGGTGTACTTCCCTTAAAATTGCAGAAAAAATATTTTTGCATAAAATCTTGATTTTTTTTTACAAATTCTACCACAGAAATGTTCTTGTCTCTCTTCGTTTGGTCTTTATTTCTACCTACATTTTTGTACGTCCTTTATAACCTAAAATGACGGATCAACTTTCAATCAGAAATGAAAACGGAGATTTTGTCGAAGATACATCAGCCCTACCAAACAGCGAAAAATAGTTTTTCTTGTTCTTTTAAATTTCATGTTACTCTCTTATTCGTACAATTTTGCCAGGGGAGCACTTCATACTTTGATCGGAACAATATTATCATATTTATGTACAGTTATGTTGAGAAAGAAGTCAGTCTAATCTTGCTCCTCCGTTTGAATTATAATTTGCCAATATTTTGAAACGATTCCCAGACAGCCGCAAACCTCGCCCACTGATAATTCAGTGGGTTAAACCGAAGTCCATTCATTTGTTTTGAGCATTTAATGACGTTTCTATTCATTCAGTTATCACAATTGTTTGAATTAGAATATCTAAGGATAGCCGTTTTGTACTTATTCCCCCTAATGATAATGAATTTGAATACCATGTGGTTATTATGTAAGGAAATGTTTAAACTGAAACATTTCAAAGGTCATGATATAAGATTTCGTTCTAATGCTATTAAAGGTTCATTCTAGCAATTTTTATTTCATTTGATGTCTTTAACTTTTAAGCAAATTTAGGATTGGTTGTTGATTTAAAAAAAGCTAAAATTCATTACTTCCTAGTTCGTCATCGTTCTCGGCAGAGATATTGTATAAACGAATATTTCAACAGAAATACCACAGTGACAGTACGTAGAAACTTTGATTTCTCCAAATAAGGTACAGCGTATTGATTTTGAAATTTTAAACTTAGCATTTGTTTTCTTTCCAATTTATTATAAATTTTATTGATTAATTTAGGGCTGAGCTTTTCAAATTGGATGTCTTGAATTATCTGAATCCTTTACTTTAAATTCGGGAAGGTTCACAACCTCGTCCGAAAAAAAAACTTGCCTTGTTTTCACTGAGCATTAATAAAATTGGTATTGTATCAATGTAAACTAAGCTCTAATACATTTGGTATAACAATTACAAAATTAATGTTGTCACCAGGACCGGACCTAGAATTTCAAATTAGGGGCATACTTTGATTTTTTTTCCGGGAAGGGGGGAGGTATAAAATCAACAACGTTAGATATAGTAACAACAGAGGCCCATTCTATAAACAATTTAGTATCTAATTACCAACAGACACTTTATGTTACATGGTAGAGATTCATAGTTATTTGTGCACGTAATCTTTTTATTTTTGTTTATAAAGGGAATGAAGATTAAAAGATACCTTACGAAAAGTTCAAATATAATTTGTATTGGTTTTTGTACAAATAAATAGTTCTCTTATTTCTTTAAAAACATTATCGCTTTTTGCATCATATTCAATTCGTACACTTTCCAGTTTCTTCAAGTAGCAGTTATTCATTTGCTTTTAGAAACGTGGTTATATTAGTAGTAGTAATCTTCTGTCATATATCTCGAATTTTAGTATATGGGTGTTTCTTGTTTGTTTTTTTTGTGGTTTGTTGTTACACCTAAGTTACAAAATCAGATAAAAAACCGTTGTTATCGGTGCTAAAATAAGCGAACTGGAATGACCATATGTGTGTTTAATTTTATTATATTTTTTTATTTGTGTTCACGCCAAAGTTCTTTAACTCTACCGCATTTTTTGAACTTTTCCCAAGTCAGGAAATTCTGGCCTCCGCATGTCTTGTTTCGTTTTCACTTTCAGTTTTCCGTTATGTTGCTGGAGTCTAAAAGGGCAACAATTTCGCTTCTACCTATGTATAATGTTGTTTTAAAACCATCTGCAGCCTGTTCTGTTGTGTGAGGGTTTCTTCTACTTTCATTGAAGATCTATTGATGGCCTTAAGATGAAATTTGTCATCCTGACGGTGTTAACGTTGTTGTCTCTTTGATATATTCACCATATCCATTCTCGTCATGTTTCAAAGTATATGCTTCATATATTATATATGATCTTTGAAAAAAGGACAAAAATACACATGTCAATAATAGAGAGGCTGTATAGGAAATTAAGGGTCAAAGACCCTACTCTTTTTAAAAATCACTTCAGGATACAAACGGCTTTTGACATGCATGTGTAAGTACTATTTCAAGATGAGATAAATACAAAAACATCAATGAACACAAATTTACACATTACATAATTTTGATGTGAAACAGTTATTACCAAATAAATGCTTGTTTTTTCGAAATTTATATAGAGGAACAATGGCGGTCATTTTCTAGAAAGAAGTAGTCTGTGAGAGCTGAGCATGCTTTGTGATCAAGTCATTTGTGTTCATTTGCTCTATTAAAATTTGAATCTGGCAAAAATAAAAAGTTTACACAAAATACGTAGAAATATTGAATTTTCTTTATCAAAATGTTGACATTCTTAAAAAAAAAAAACACCTCATGTTCCTGGTTAGATTAAATGTGAAACATTCGATTCCTCAATGCTACCATTTGGCCTCGTTCTGGTTGATTCTAAAGGATCTAGAATTCGCCGTACACCGATTTTTTATTACTTGAATTTGCTATGGAAATTGAGTGGTTTAATTGATGAATCCAAGTTAGACTGTTATCTTTTGTTATTGCCCATTGTAGTCAACGGCACACACGGATGAAGTAAGCATATATATACATTCTTAATTTCTACAACAGATAGTAACATAGAATTAAATCTACACAGTTTCATTTATAATTTACACATTCCCGGTAATTACAATGTAATCTTATCGAAAATTCCATGAGTATGACAGTTTACGTTGGTAGGCAAAAGAGTGCATTATTTCCATTGTTACTGATACCGTAATTAACTTCACGGTAAGATTGGCGTCAATACTGACTTTTATCAAATACTCATATGTTGTCACCTGTCGTAATAATATGAGTTAATATTATTCCTGAAAATAACAACCATGTTCTTTTGCTATGCGTGTCAAAATAAAAAAAAATACATGAAAAATACTGAGAATAAAATGAAACAAATCACTCTATTTTATGCTTTGTGCTCACAAGAAGGCCACCAGGGGCTATGGCTGCATTGAAGGAACTTACATTATATAGATGTTTACATTCTTCTGAAATAGGTACATAACAACCTTCATGTTAATGTTATTAGGTAGGATTCATCTCTTGTACTGGGGTAATAAAATTTTCATATTGCTTTAATTGATCAACGGAGTAATTTAATCGTCACGATGCAACGGTTAGGGAGTGGTAGCCATTACATTGCAACGCTGCCTTAGTCTGGACAGTGGTAACTATTGCGTCGTATTGTTTCCTGAGGCCGAGAATAGGTGTAGTCATTGCAGCGATTCCTGAGCCGGAACACGGTACCTATCGCATCACATAATTCCACAAGCCCAGTAGCCATCGTTCCCGCTTAGTAATAGAAAAGAATTTAAGGAGGTAGACCTTCGATAAGGGATACAATGGTTATAAAACGTTTGTATTCCCCACTTTACATCAATCTTGTGTAAGCATCAAAGTAACTAGGACTGATTTCATTCTGTTTCAAAGGAAAGCTTGAAAGTCTTTGGTGAAATTGAATATGATACAACATATCACTGATTTAAAGAGTTATTTCCCTTACTCTAGGTCTACCTCCTTAATGTATCATCGTTTTGACACTGTTTTACAACACTGTGATAAGATTCTAGCATGGAAGCAGTAAATTCAATGGACAAATTTTTCATAAATAAATGTATACCTCTGCTGTTATTTCTTCCATTAGTGCTTCCTTAGTTACAAGTCTTCATTTTCCTTTCCCCGTTATTGTGCTGAGAAAAGGAAGTAGCTATCGGCCAAACTGCCAAAGTCTAATAAGTTACGCCTTAAAGATAATTTTAAGTTTGTCACAAACTAATTATATCATATTACATCATAGGAAATCACAACAGTATTATGCTAAAAAAATGTGTTCCCTGGATGTTTGAATACACCTTATGATTATAATAAATGTATTGGCAAATTTCAAATTTCAATGGGAAAACAAGAATGCGATTCAATATAATCAAATCTATTTTCTTTGTAACGCATTCACTTTGTAAAGTAAACATTTTGATTGTTATGAAAAAGTCTTGTATTATTTTAAAGATCTTGTTCATTGTCATATTTTTGTAATAAACTCATTGAAAAACTGTCAAGGTGCATCTTACTGTCGTATAAATGACAGCATGTGTATATAATTTGCTGTCTATACGTAATTTTTCGTCCTGGGAAAATAAGGGGTGTCATTCTTTGTAAAGAATTGAAAACTAACAGTTCGTAATTTTGGGATAATTTATTTATCATAAAGTGACGTTTTGGACAATGACTGAACAGAACTTTTAAATAAATTGCATTTTTCTTACGATACAGGATTCAATATAACACTGTTCTGCTAATAAGACACAACGAAAATATTTAAAAAAAAATTAAAATAGAATATTCAATGTTTGAATACACCTTATGATTATAATACATGTATTGACAAATTTCAATGGGAAAACAAGATGGCGATTCAATATAATCAAATCTATTTTCTTTGTAACACATTCACTTTGTAAAGTAAACATTTTGATTGTTATGAAAAAGTCTTGTATTATTTTAAAGATCTTGTTCATTGTCATATTTTTGTAATAAACTCATTGAAAAACTGTCAAGGTGCATCTTATTGTTGTATAAATGACAGCATGTATATATAATTTGCTGTCTACACGTAAATTTTCGTTCTGGGAAAGGATTGAAAACTAACAGTTCGTAATTTTGGGATAATTTAGTTATCAAAAAGTGACGTTTTAAACAATGACTGAACAGAACTTATAAATAAATTGCATTTTTCTTACGATACAGGATTCAATATAACACTGTTCTGCTAATAAGACACAACGAAAATATTAACAAAAAATTAAAATAGAATATTCAATAATGATAAAATTCTGAAAATTACGACCTCTTTAGGTTACAGACCACCAATTCAACCAATGAGCATTTGGAACGTACGCAAAAATAGTCCTACGCAGAAATTACCCCTGTTCCTCATAGTGCTGTGAAAAAAGTTCTCATCTTATTTAAAAAATTTAAACAGTTTCTGAAAGGAAAAACATTTCTGTACATTTTATAGGTGCATTTTGCTTCTTGTGATGTGAAGCCTAATCTCCATAATGATTTCTAAATATACCCCTATCTTATGAAAACACTGGGATTTCCCATGCTATTTATAGACACTTCACTTCCGGTGACCAGTCTGCTAACCCCACATGCCATTCTGAGGATTGTGAGCTGACATATGTAGAATCATGCTGATAAATAGTCCTCTGCAGGTTAAAGTTAAGGTGAAGTCCAGAAAAGCCACTGAATAGTGTGAAATTTGCATAGAAGCCTATGGGAAGTGGAATTAGTGGTTTCTAGCCTTTAAACAAAAATTACGTTGAAGCACAATTACAAAATGTTGGATTCTTAATTAATCACGTTTGTTAACCTGTACCCCGTGTTGACGCTTAGCTTGGATCTAAACTTATTGATTTGATATTTAATGTGAGCATTAAAGATACATCTAAACGATATAGGGATTTGTGATGCACTTCATTAATTCTATAATAATATATATGAAACCAACGGTACATGATTGACCCTTTATAACATCATAATTCATTCGGTAAAGTGGGTGTCTTTAGAATCATTTGCTTTTCGAAAGTGTGTAAATTTTAAATTCAATTTGAATTGTGCCAGGCTACTTTTAAATTGATATTGAAAAAGAAATTCATCTTTACAATAGAGATTGAACACCACAATACAGTGAATCTAAAAACAGGAAGGGTATTTGCATTTCGATATTTTTTTAAATATCATGCATTTATCATTGAAGAGTCGTAAGGTCGTTAAAACGATTTTTATTTGAATTTGAAGTCGGTTTTCAATAGTTGAATAACATTGGACAGCACTGACAGTAAAACGAGTTAAAATGAATATATACGGTAGCATGATTATCGTTTTGGATATAAAGAATTATCAAGTATAAAATCGAACTTTTTGTTTGCAGCTCTCCTGCTAATATTGACATTATTGTCTAGTTTGTTATGCAACGAAAGGGCACTTGACTTAAGTAGAAAAGAAATCATTTGGTCTACTTACTACAAGACTTCCTGATTATTGTATCTATTCGACTTTGCGAAAAACCTTATTATCATTAATAATAAGTCTTTTTGATCTTCATTGTCAATAAGATCCTTTTTTTTCTGTAAGTTATAATATCATTTATATTTTACATCTAAGAAGGTGGGGATCTGGTTTTATATTGAAACGGAGAGCTGGAGGTAAAGCACTTTTCATAATTTTGTCATGAACTGAAACTTTTTATAAAATCGTCACGCCGGTGTCATACCGAAATAATCCGTTCAGACACTGGCGTTCAGGATTTCAAGTAAGTTAAGAAAAGCAAAAACCAAATCAACTGCCGAGCGGAGAATGTGAGGTTTTTGTTTTTTTTAATTTGTGAAAACGATCAGTCATTCTTGAGAAATAAGTACATATAATATTTCATCCAAGTTTAACCCCTATGAATAAGCACCTAGCTAATTGAACAATGTTTTATTACTCTACCATCTAGTTATGCAGTAATATCAGATTCCTTTTGCCGTAGTAAGCCTAGTCCGAATTTCCTCTGACCCTGCAACCCTCCTCTTTTCAACAGTAAAACTGTGGAACGAATTAGATGTAAATGTCGAGTCAGTAGATTCTACTGCAATCTTTAAGCGCCCAATCCGTAGTCAAAATGATAAAGTACCAGCTTACTATTATACCGGTACAAGGTTAGGACTAATACTACATTCACGACTGCGATTGAATTCTAGCGCTCTTAATTCCTAATTATTTTTTTTTTTAAATCTTGTCAATTCACCTACTTGTACTTGTTGCGGAATTGAAACCACTGATCACTTTTCATTCCACTGTCCAAAATATCGAACCCTAAGAACTGAACTTCTAGCATCGCTAGCTGAAATCCGTGTTGAAATCAAAATGCTTTTGGCCGACCTGTTAATCGCAACCAAATTTGTTAAAATTTGACAAGATAATTTGTATTCATGTATTTGTCCCAAATTTTGCTGGAAAAAGAAATGAATCTTCAGATTAGCCAAGAAAATCATATTAGAAATATGTTGTGCGGTGGAATTTGTTAATTTGTCAAAGTCGGCGAAAGATTATTTTGTTCTACTATCGCTCACGATTTTTTGCCAGATACAGATATATTCCTTATTTCATTCCGATTCTATTGATGTATAGCACAAGAAATTCGGTTGAGTGGAACAGGTCGAGCGAGATAAAAAAACGACATAGTACGAGTCTAACTTCCGTTTCCCTTTTGTGTACAAACGCTCAAATGATCTACTTTTAGATTCATTTGTTTATTGGGGTTTAACATCCGAGCAGCAATATTTCAGCTATATTCAGACGAACTTTTAGATTCAAAATTAGGTGACACAGTGGGTCATACGATTACGATATCTAATATTTCTTTGTTATAACCGTGCACATTCGTACCTTATCCACGGTTTTTGCAGTGAATGCTTTAAGTTTATACGCTTGTACATGATGCTGCACATTTTGAATTCGTTTGCATATCCAAAGGATTCTGTAAACTAATTTGCATAGAAAATTGACTCTTGTAACACAAAATTGAATTTTGTCTCACAGAATTGACGTTTGTGACACAGAATTGAATTTTGTGACACAGAATTGACTTAGTGACACATAATTGAATTTAGTGACACAAAGTAGACTTTTGTACCACAAAATTGATTTTAATTACAAAAAGATCAAGTTCCATTCGGCGCCTCGTAGACAAATCGTCCCAAGTATACAAATACCAGGGACATACCTATCGGCAAAGCCTATTTAGCTTGAAACTTCACCCTCATGCAGATTTTATAAATGAACTTATGATTATACACTCTCTACATACATGTACTTATAAGTTTGACAGTGGCAAGTACGTCAAGTGCAGGATATGTGCATTTTCTTGATTTCAATATACGTTATGAAAAAAAAAAATACTGACAATATTCTAAAGTTATGATGCGTTCTAATGTTCATAAATAAACATTTACAAAACTAACTTATGAATTCAATAAAATTACAGATGACATTAATTACTATTCATTAGCTCATAAAACTCAATGAATTCCAACGGGAACGGGGATTGAATGGAATGAAACACATTGAAAGACGCGGAAAACAGTAACATCAATCATTTTAATGGTAAATTCTTTATGAATAAAGAATGCTTTTTGCGATTTGCAATTTATATTCGACTCCACCAAATATTTTATCAACCATGAAACACACCGAATACATTAACCGTTTTCAACAAGCTGTAAGCACATCTCTATACATCACGTAGAGAAGTTTCAATGCGTAAAGAAAAAAGATACGTGAATATTCGAGGTCACTTAAAATGGGTGCATGTTTGAAGGAGAAGTAGCGTGCATTTTAATATGTGTACCTGTTTTAGTCAGTATTAATGATAAGATATCTTATGTTTGTAATGATGAGTAGGATCGGAGCACTGAGCTTATTGGAACTGAAATATTGTCATTTTCATTTTGTTTTATATCTGGCTACTATTTAAGTCATGAAACAGTCCGTCACTTGCATTTATTGTGAGCAGTGAACCATAACAATAGACGAGAAGCAAAAATCTTCACTTTATTCCGAAGGGGGTGTAGGTGGGGGCTTGGATAAAATTTTTTGTCCTGGATTTTTTTTTAGTATGATAATTTTTGACTTAAATTTTTAAATTTTTACTCTAGCCTGTTCTGGAATATTTTTCAAAGCATCCTGTATTTATTTTACACATTTGGTCATCCTTGATTACTTTTTAACCATACATAATCGTTCGGTAATGGCAAAATTTTGCCTCAAAATCAAATTCTACATGAAGAAAATTTTGTGTTGTTTCTCCAGCTCTTTAATGTGTTTTATAGTTGATTTGATTGATTTATGATTATAATTTGAACATATACTGTCATATATGTTCTTCAAACTTGGCTGAGATTGGGAATATCTGTTAAAAAGGCTGGAAAACACCAAATTTTGTGCAGTGTTTCACTCTTTTAACAATGGCCACATGCGCGTTGACTCTCGTGCTTCATATATTTTGTGCATAATTGTCAGTTACAACTTGTGTAAAAATATCTTGAGTCAACAGATGTGTGGTCTCGTCCGTTCCACACAAAAACCATCTTAAAAATTGCAGTAGTGTTAAAAGTTGAAGGTTTTTTTTTTGTAATAGTTACATAAATGCATACTGTTAATTCTGGTATTTCTGGAATAACGTCATAAATCTCGTCAAAAACATCTTGTATTCAGTGTTTGCGACCATTTTACTATACTATTACTGCTACCTAGCAATCAGCTTTAATCAAATTTTCAAAAATGCCCAAATTATGAAGCAAAAGGGGTCCTTACCAAACTTTCTTCTTTGACCCCCATAGATATCAAAGGATTGCTCCCATAGACATCAGTATATGTTTGGGTTTTGCTTTAACTTTTTAATTATATGAGATACAACCAGATAGACTGTTGTACAATGTTACTAAATGTTAAAATATCAACTCCTAATGTCATAATATACCATGAACTAGGTAGATAACTACTTATGTATGAACGACATTCTAGAATGGTAACATTTTGGTTCAATGTTAAATTGTAATGATTGTATTGTGCAATCATCCTACAAGATATTAGTAGCAAACTGTAAATTGCATAATTTAGCTATTATAAATAACCTATTGGACAGTCAGTTCTGCCTGAATGTAGAGGATTCATATTTGCTTGTTATAGAAGGCAGTGTTTAAATGACCTAGCAAAACAAGATCTTCATAGAAATAATAGATATTGTTACATGTGCGATTTTAATGTAATAGAGGACGAATTTCATTTCATTTTGCAATGTTCATGTTATAGAGTTACGTTGAAAACTCAAGGTATTATTGGTCTAGGCCATCTGCATTCAAACTTGTTCAGCTACTTTCTGTGGAGAACGCAAAAGATCTTTGTACTTTGGGAAAATATTAATACAAGGCGTTCCATATTAGAAATAATTATATTGTAACACAATAATTTTAGAAGTATCATGATTTATATTTCAAATCGTATCTTACTGCTGTATAACTGTATTATTGTTTGTACTGTTTATACCGATGAACTGTATTAGTAGTTTAAGCTAATAAGGAATCATTAATTATTAACCATGCTTGCTTCCAACATGCACAGCCAATTCTGGGGAAAACTTTATTTATATAAAAAAATCCATGACCTTCTTTAATACATACATTGAAAAAGTATAAGAACAATTTTTCTATGGGTTGATTCAAATGTTGTTTTAAACTTTATTATTGTTCTATGGCATCCACTGTAGGGCAGCAGGGCACTAGTTATAGTTGTTAGGAAATAAATAACCTGTAAGTGCGAAGTAGACTGTACTTAGTTGAATATTGGCAATATACAATATATATGTATTCATCGGGAAAATATAGTGCGAGAGATCAAAGTACACACACAACACACACACGCACAGACACATACACTTTTTTAAGAAGGTAAAAAGATGAACAGAAGACTTTACTATATTGAAGGGAACTAACATTTGAAATTTATGGGTTGGGGGCTCAAATTTGAAATATAACAGGCTGTCAATGTAAAAATCAGGCAGATCCTATGATATGGTTGGCACAGGGTAAATTTTATCCCGTGGATTTTTATTTGATCCAATGTAACGTTTATATCATATGTCAAATAGTAAAACGATTTTTTAATGCGACAATGGATGGCTTGGAAAACGAAAATCTCCCTAACGAAGCAACCAAATTCGCACTTTATAAACTAATTTCAAGTTTTCTATGTAATTTATTTCTTTTTAACCGCTGCAGTCAATCAAAAAACCAATATTCAACTTTGAGAAAGGATGCATTTATGCAGAGATTTTATATTACACTTTAATATACACTCCCTGATATGATATGAAATGGGTGAAACTTTTTTTAAAACAAAATTTGACATGTGCAACCCACTGCCTGGTTTTTGCATTGGCACCCTCTATAAGCCTTCTCAGCTAACTTCTATGCGATAAAATATATAACGGAATTCAGTTATAATAGGACCCAAGCGAACATGAAAATATTTATGTTGAACTTTAAAAACTAAGTTCAAAAGTCTTTTATATATTTTTTAAATACATGGACGAACTTGTCGAAAACAATGTACCTCTGATTAAAGTTCTCAATTTGAAAAGCAATTTTGCACATGTATCTACATGAGTTTTAGAGTTGTGTTTTTTTTTAAAAGTTAATTTGAATTTATCTTTACTAATATATCTAGCAGTCGATCTCAGATGATTGTTGAAGATATTGCAGTAAAAAATAGATTTTATTCCAATATGTAAATTATTTTGATATCATTCATTTAAATGTATTTTTATTGTAAATGTGCATAGCCGCATAGTTAAAGCCACCATACATTACCACGTTAATAATCATTAAAATAAACATCATTTTTTGTTCATAAATTTGATTAAATTTTAATCTACTGAATTTAATTTGAAACAGGGCATTTAGCGATTTTCCCGCTCAGTGCAATCGATGAATGTATTTTTTTTTAGATATATAGCCACCCTAATGTTTAATGACAGTGTTCTAAATATTATTCATATAATATATAATTGGAGTCTTCATAATGTATAAAAAATATTATCATTATTATTGATTACTTTTAAAATTACAATAAATAAATAAATAAATGCAATAGAAAGTAAATTTATTTTTCAACGCAGCGTAACACAGGACATTTATGCCACCAGGAGTAAATACAGAATGTAGAGCCATCTATGGTCACCTAACCGAATTTAATTTTCTCCGTTTTGAATTAAATTTATTTGTTCAAACAAAATCTGCTTACCATCTTCCTTTTTTTTCAGGAGCAGTAGACATAAGACTGACACAGAATGCTTTCGTGATAGGGCCAAAGAACCTGTACCCATGAAGTTTGAAGTAAAGAAATACTGATATTGATGGGAGTATTATATCACAAGGTAATCATCTACGTAGCTAATTTAAAAAGCCTTCAAATTACTAAGCCCAGTGTGTTTATTGGCGGATCCATGGGGAGAACGCAGGGGGTTAGCACCCCCACATTTTAATTGGAAAATTTATCATTTTCATGAGTAAATTTGACAAAAAAGGTAAATAATGTCCTAGAACATCCTTTTCTGAGGAACCCCGTTTGCCACCCTCCTTTTCAAAGTGTCTGGATCCGCCCCCGGTCTGTTCCGCAGTACCTTATCAATTTGATTACTTCATTAAACTTCTGAAATATGATATGATTTAGGGTAGTCAACATAGCACACAGTAGACCTACCTCCAGTTTAAACATAGTTTATTGCACTATAAGCAAATGAGGCAGACAAAAAGTGTACCAACTTACGCTGTTTTCTCCACATTGAACAAACAAAAAAAAAAAAAAAAAAAACATACCGTACATACAACGAACATACATCAACAGAAATATACACGTAAAATTACATATAAACACATCATTCAAATTAGATCTAACATAACAGTATTTCATACCAGAAATCACTTGCAAATAAATGAAAAAAGTTTGTTTGAAAGTGTAAATATACACTATTATATCTTAAAACGTTTAGTTCGTTTGAAATAGCGTTGTATCGTAACAAATTTAGCTGTATTTTGATCAGGAGTAAGTAAAAATCATTGTCCCATATTTATTTCGCCGTGATAGATGTATAAAAAATTTAGGCGAGCTTGATTATAGAGAAGACACGCTTGAAAATAATGAATTGCATCTTCTTTTCCCCAACCGCGTTCACATTTGGATTTTATTTTTAAAAGAATTGGGAGATGTGGAATATCTGATACTGCTATCCAGACCATTCCATAAATTAACCGTTGATTGAAATAATGAATTAGAGAATAACTGAAGTCTTGTTAGTGGTATTCTATAATCGTTTTGGTCTCAGTATCGTATTAATTTTCCCATAGACTTCTATAGTGAAGTGCATATTTTTAGGATTTTTTAAAAAATATGTAAATTGATTCAATAAAACTTTCACTTATGTAGCATTTCTAAGGACATGTGAAAAAATAATTTCCCGCAAAGAAAATAGGGTGAGTCCACGAAGATCGGACAGAAAAGTAGTCTCAAACTATAAATAGCCATTTTCCCTACTTTCACTTTCGTTTTGCACTCACCAAACCAACCTTTTCAGTGGAACATTTTTATGATATTATGTTAGATTTTCTTTTAAAAAAGTTCTTCATCTTACAGTGTGATGTTTGCTCTATTTTATAAGTCATTGTTCATATCTTTTGACAAAATATTAGTTTGTAGAGAGGCAAAAAGAAAATGCACTATATTTTTATGGCATCCATGTTTTGACGTACACCTGCTCAGGGATATGCAATACGATACTGGTACCTTTTGATTTCACAAGTTAGAGTTTGTGTTTATTTGATTAAAATTTGCATACAATCGATGAAGTGACTGGGGTCTTTTGAATGTAGACTTTATAGAACATAGTCAGTTTTCTTTTTTTCATTCTATTCTGAAGGGTTTCTCATCCAGTTTCGAAATAAAGCGATTCAGTACTTGCAAATCTATGAAGACCAGTAGCAATATGTGCTATCTCGTTTTGACACTGTTCAAACTTAAGTATTTCACACTTCATATGCATATTCAAGAATCGACAGTAAATATGTAAAATATCTACTCTAAATTATATCTGCTTAATGGAAATCTAAGTTTCCTAAACATGGATATTTTTTGCGAGACATTTTACAGTCACGCGCGATACACAACAAGGTGCTTATGGTTGTTAACAAAGTTTATTTCTCCACCTCTGAACTTTTTATTAGGGATAACAATAAAGGCCGTGTTGAGAAGAACATGGATTCAGTTTTAGATGGATTAAAGCCAACTAGCCATTTTTTCGGATCAGTTTGACAATTAAATCGTTTTTCATACTATACAAATAAAAAAAACCCCTTTTTTTGTGCTTCTGTCTTAAGAGCTTAATTTGCTATTGACAAAACATCTATTGGAAATATTATCATGCTATCCACTGAAAGAAAAACATATCGGTTGTGAAATGTACTAATACGAAACTAATACATATTTATTAGGATAATTTCAGTATGATACTAATGTTAAAGAGACCGGGACAAAGTACCGACAGTTACTGGATGTTTCGGACTAACAAATGTACAGATTGCAAATAATAGATTAAAAATTAAGAAAAGAAAAAAAAAGGTTTTTCATTAAAATTATTATCATTGGCATAACAAGGAATTTAAGATATAGAAAATTAATTCATGAAAGAAACTGATAAACAAGCTTGAATACCCTACAAAGGTAAACAAAACCACGTGTAAACATGTCCTCTAGGTAGGTTAAAACCACCTTCATCCTCTGGTTTTACAAGGCGCCTAGACAGTGCTTGCTTTCTTAGTAAAAAACAGATAACGTTATCAAAAGAGGCGATCATATTTACTCTAGTTTCTACCTCCGAATCATTTACGGTCAACAGTACTGAAGAAATTTCGTTATCGTGTAAACTGTGTGTGCATTATAATAGTGATTTATTTGTACTACCAGCTAATGATTCATATCGGATGTCAGAACAAAATAAAAAAAAATGGAATGTAACCTTGGGTTTAAAAGTTGGAATTTCTTTCTATTTATATCAACGGATTCACGATGCCTGGCACAAAACAAACAAACATACTTAACGACCATTTTGTTGAAGATGTACATTTTAAAAATACCAACAGTTAGGTACTCCATTTAAGTCGGTGCAAATAAATGTAGACTATTTTCTCTATTTTTCAGAGTCCGAGTCAATTTGCACGATGGAGGCTGATGTGTTTATTTGTTATTGGGATCTACCAGGCTCATGCTCAAGACAGTAAGTCATGACCTCACATATAGACCGATTTGTTTTTTTTTGTTTTGAATGTGAAAGCATTGAATACGTTTTGAATACACATTTCAACAATTTACAGAAATAGCATCAACTAACTATCAAACAAAAAAAAAAAAAAACAAAAACAAAAAGACAAAAAGACAAAAACAAAAACAGAAACAAAACCAAAACATTCGTTGGAAACAAAAATTCCAAGGCAAATTTGAAATAAATATAAAAGTGGTTTAATGATAAACAAATATACAAAACACAACAAATCAAACAAAATAAAAAAAAAACAACCCCAAAATCCCAGAAAAATAACGCTCATGGGAAAATATCCATTAAATACACAAAACATTACACTCAGACCAAACAAAATTCCTTTATCCAGCCACAACAGAAAGGAATAAATAAAACATGACCACCGGCAAATAATACAATACACCATATTTATATTTGTGATTTCATTTACAGACACATCCTCTACAACAACAACAACTACCGTACAAGCCAGCAACAGTGCCTCCGACGCAGTAACATTTTATAACTCACAGACAACAACATTGTCAACAGATAAAACAACAACAATCCAGCAATCTACTAATTCAACAATCCAATCTATAACTTCAAGTGAGAAAACAAGTTTAACTGAAACAATGACACCAATAACGAAAGAAATTACAACAGCAGAAGTCACAACCATAACGCAGGATGAAACAACAACTGCTGAGCAAACGACCACTACTGAAGCTGCCACGACAACAGCAGAACCAACTACCACCACTGAAGCTCAAACTACGACGGCTGAGGCAACTACTACAACTGCACAAGAAACAACTACTGAAGCTGTGACGACCACAGCAGAACCAACTACCACCACTGAAGCTCAAACTACGACGGCTGAGGCAACTACTACAACTGCACAAGAAACAACTATTGAAGCTGTGACGACCACAGCAGAAGCAACTACTACCACGGCTGCAGAAACTACAACGGTAGAGGTCACTAGCACAACGCAGGCTGCAACTACAACTGCTGAGCAAACGACCACTACTGAAGCTGCAATGACAACAGCAGAACCAACTACCGCCACTGAAGCTCAAACTACGACAGCTGAGGCAACTACTACAACTGCACAAGAAACAACTACTGAAGCTGTGACGACAACAGCAGAAGCAACTACCACCACTGAAGCTCAAACTACGACAGCTGAGGCAACTACTACAACTGCACAAGAAACAACTACTGAAGCTGTGACTACCATAGCAGAAGCAACTACTACCACGGCTGCAGAAACTACAACGGTAGAGGTCACTAGCACAACGCAGGCTGCAACTACAACTGCTGAGCAAACGACCACTACTGAAGCTGCAACGACAAGAGCAGAACCAACTACCACCACTGAAGCTCAAACTACGACAGCAGAAGCAACTACTACAACTGCACAAGAAACAACTACTGAAGGTGTGACGACCACAGCAGAAGCAACTACTACCACGGCTGCAGAAACTACAACGGTAGAGGTCACTAGCACAACGCAGGCTGCAACTACAACTGCTGAGCAAACGACCACTACTGAAGCTGGAACGACAACAGCAGAACCAACTACCACCACTGAAGCTCAAACTACGACAGCTGAGGCAACTACTACAACTGCACAAGAAACAACTACTGAAGGTGTGACGACCACAGCAGAAGCAACTACTACCACGGCTGCAGAAACTACAACGGTAGAGGTCACTAGCACAACGCAGGCTGCAACTACAACTGCTGAGCAAACGACCACTACTGAAGCTGCAACGACAACAGCAGAACCAACTACCACCACTGAAGCTCAAACTACGACAGCTGAGGCAACTACTACAACTGCACAAGAAACAACTACTGAAGCCGTGACGACAACAGCAGAACCAACTACCACCACTGAAGCTCAAACTACGACAGCTGAGGCAACTACTACAACTGCACAAGAAACAACTACTGAAGCTGTCACGACCACAGCAGAAGCAACTACAACCACGGCTGCAGGAACTACAACGGTACAGGTCACTAGCACAACGCAGGTTGCAACTACAACTGCTGAGCAAACGACCACTACTGAAGCTGCCACGACAACAGCAGAACCAACTACCACCACTGAAGCTCAAACTACGACAGCTGAGGCAACTACTACAACTGCACAAGAAACAACTACTGAAGCTGTGACGACCACAGCAGAAGCAACTACTACCACGGCTGCAGAAACTACAACGGTAGAGGTCACTAGCACAACGCAGGCTGCAACTACAACTGCTGAGCAAACGACCAATACTGAAGCTGCAACGACAACAGCAGAACCAACTACCACCACTGAAGCTCAAACTACGACAGCTGAGGCAACTACTACAACTGCACAAGATACAACTACTGAAGGTGTGACGACCACAGCAGAAGCAACTACTACCACGGCTGCAGAAACTACAACGGTAGAGGTCACTAGCACAACGCAGGCTGCAACTACAACTGCTGAGCAAACGACCACTACTGAAGCTGGAACGACAACAGCAGAACCAACTACCACCACTGAAGCTCAAACTACGACAGCTGAGGCAACTACTACAACTGCTCAAGAAACAACTACTGAAGGTGTGACGACCACAGCAGAAGCAACTACTACCACGGCAGCAGAAACTACAACGGTAGAGGTCACTAGCACAACGCAGGCTGCAACTACAACTGCTGAGCAAACGACCACTACTGAAGCTGGAACGACAACAGCAGAACCAACTACCACCACTGAAGCTCAAACTACGACAGCTGAGGCAACTACTACAACTGCACAAGAAACAACTACTGAAGCCGTGACGACAACAGCAGAACCAACTACCACCACTGAAGCTCAAACTACGACAGCTGAGGCAACTACTACAACTGCACAAGAAACAACTACTGAAGGTGTCACGACCACAGCAGAAGCAACTACTACCACGGCTGCAGGAACTACAACGGTAGAGGTCACTAGCACAACGCAAGTTGCAACTACAACTGCTGAGCAAACGACCACTACTGAAGCTGCAACGACAACAGCAGAAGCAACTACCACCACTGAAGCTCAAACTACGACAGCTGAGGCAACTACTACAACTGCACAAGAAACAACTACTGAAGCTGTGACGACCACAGCAGAAGCAACTACTACCACGGCAGCAGAAACTACAACGGTAGAGGTCACTAGCACAACGCAGGTTGCAACTACAACTGCTGAGCAAACGACCAATACTGAAGCTGGAACGACAACAGCAGAACCAACTACCACCACTGAAGCTCAAACTACGACAGCAGAAGCAACTACTACAACTGCACAAGAAACAACTACTGAAGGTGTCACGACCACAGCAGAAGCAACTACTACCACGGCTGCAGAAACTACAACGGTAGAGGTCACTAGCACAACGCAGGCTGCAACTACAACTGCTGAGCAAACGACCACTACTGAAGCTGGAACGACAACAGCAGAAGCAACTACCACCACTGAAGCTCAAATTACGACAGCTGAGGCAACTACTACAACTGCACAAGAAACAACTACTGAAGGTGTGACGACCACAGCAGAAGCAACTACTACCACGGCTGCAGAAACTACAACGGTAGAGGTCACTAGCACAACGCAGGCTGCAACTACAACTGCTGAGCAAACGACCACTACTGAAGCTGGAACGACAACAGCAGAACCAACTACCACCACTGAAGCTCAAACTACGACAGCTGAGGCAACTACTACAACTGCACAAGAAACAACTACTGAAGCCGTGACGACCACAGCAGAACCAACTACCACCACTGAAGCTCAAACTACGACAGCTGAGGCAACTACTACAACTGCACAAGAAACAACTACTGAAGGTGTCACGACCACAGCAGAAGCAACTACTACCACGGCTGCAGGAACTACAACGGTAGAGGTCACTAGCACAACGCAGGCTGCAACTACAACTGCTGAGCAAACGACCACTACTGAAGCTGCCACGACAACAGCAGAGCCAACTACCACCACTGAAGCTCAAACTACGACAGCTGAGGCAACTACTACAACTGCACAAGAAACAACTACTGAAGCCGTGACGACAACAGCAGAACCAACTACCACCACTGAAGCTCAAACTACGACAGCTGAGGCAACTACTACAACTGCACAAGAAACAACTACTGAAGGTGTCACGACCACAGCAGAAGCAACTACTACCACGGCTGCAGGAACTACAACGGTACAGGTCACTAGCACAACGCAGGTTGCAACTACAACTGCTGAGCAAACGACCACTACTGAAGCTGCAACGACAACATCAGAAGCAACTACCACCACTGAAGCTCAAACTACGACAGCTGAGGCAACTACTGCAACTGCACAAGAAACAACTACTGAAGGTGTGACGACCACAGCAGAAGCAACTACTACCACGGCTGCAGGAACTACAACGGTAGAGGTCACTAGCACAACGCAGGTTGCAACTACAACTGCTGAGCAAACGACCACTACTGAAGCTGCAACGACAACAGCAGAACCAACTACCACCACTGAAGCTCAAACTACGACAGTTGAGGCAACTACTACAACTGCACAAGAAACAACTACTGAAGCTGTGACGACCACAGCAGAAGCAACTACTACCACGGCTGCAGAAACTACAACGGTAGAGGTCACTAGCACAACGCAGGCTGCAACTACAACTGCTGAGCAAACGACCAATACTGAAGCTGCAACGACAACAGCAGAACCAACTACCACCACTGAAGCTCAAATTACGACAGCTGAGGCAACTACTACAACTGCACAAGAAACAACTACTGAAGGTGTGACGACCACAGCAGAAGCAACTACTACCACGGCTGCAGAAACTACAACGGTAGAGGTCACTAGCACAACGCAGGCTGCAACTACAACTGCTGAGCAAACGACCACTACTGAAGCTGCAACGACAACAGCAGAAGCAACTACCACCACTGAAGCTCAAACTACGACAGCTGAGGCAACTACTACAACTGCACAAGAAACAACTACTGAAGCCGTGACGACAACAGCAGAACCAACTACCACCACTGAAGCTCAAACTACGACAGCTGAGGTAACTACTACAACTGCACAAGAAACAACTACTGAAGCTGTGACGACCACAGCAGAAGCAACTACTACCACGGCTGCAGAAACTACAACGATAGAGGTCACTAGCACAACGCAGGCTGCAACTACAACTGCTGAGCAAACGACCACTACTGAAGCTGGAACGACAACAGCAGAACCAACTACCACCACTGAAGCTCAAACTACGACAGCTGAGGCAACTACTACAACTGCACAAGAAACAACTACTGAAGGTGTGACGACCACAGCAGAAGCAACTACTACCACGGCTGCAGAAACTACAACGGTAGAGGTCACTAGCACAACGCAGGCTGCAACTACAACTGCTGAGCAAACGACCACTACTGAAGCTGCAACGACAACAGCAGAACCAACTACCACCACTGAAGCTCAAACTACGACAGCTGAGGCAACTACTACAACTGCACAAGAAACAACTACTGAAGCCGTGACGACAACAGCAGAACAAACTACCGCCACTGAAGCTCAAACTACGACAGCTGAGGCAACTACTATAACTGCACAAGAAACAACTACTGAAGGTGTCACGACCACAGCAGAAGCAACTACTACCACGGCTGCAGGAACTACAACGGTAGAGGTCACTAGCACAACGCAGGTTGCAACTACAACAGCTGAGCAAACGACCACTACTGAAGCTGCCACGACAACAGCAGAACCAACTACCACCACTGAAGCTCAAACTACGACAGCTGAGGCAACTACTACAACTGCACAAGAAACAACTACTGAAGGTGTGACGACCACAGCAGAAGCAACTACTACCACGGCTGCAGAAACTACAACGGTAGAGGTCACTAGCACAACGCAGGCTGCAACTACAACTGCTGAGCAAACGACCAATACTGAAGCTGCCACGACAACAGCAGAACCAACTACCACCACTGAAGCTCAAACTACGACAGCTGAGGCAACTACTACAACTGCACAAGAAACAACTACTGAAGCTGTGACGACCACAGCAGAAGCAACTACTACCACGGCTGCAGAAACTACAACGGTAGAGGTCACTAGCACAACGCAGGCTGCAACTACAACTGCTGAGCAAACGACCAATACTGAAGCTGCAACGACAACAGCAGAACCAACTACCACCACTGAAGCTCAAACTACGACAGCTAAGGCAACTACTACAACTGCACAAGAAACAACTACTGAAGGTGTCACGACCACAGCAGAAGCAACTACTACCACGGCTGCAGAAACTACAACGGTAGAGGTCACTAGCACAACGCAGGCTGCAACTACAACTGCTGAGCAAACGACCACTACTGAAGCTGGAACGACAACAGCAGAAGCAACTACCACCACTGAAGCTCAAACTACGACAGCTGAGGCAACTACTACAACTGCTCAAGAAACAACTACTGAAGGTGTGACGACCACAGCAGAAGCAACTACTACCACGGCAGCAGAAACTACAACGGTAGAGGTCACTAGCACAACGCAGGCTGCAACTACAACTGCTGAGCAAACGACCACTACTGAAGCTGCAACGACAACAGCAGAACCAACTACCACCACTGAAGCTCAAACTACGACAGCTGAGGCAACTACTACAACTGCACAAGAAACAACTACTGAAGCCGTGACGACAACAGCAGAACCAACTACCACCACTGAAGCTCAAACTACGACAGCTGAGGCAACTACTACAACTGCACAAGAAACAACTACTGAAGCCGTGACGACAACAGCAGAACCAACTACCACCACTGAAGCTCAAACTACGACAGCTGAGGCAACTACTACAACTGCACAAGAAACAACTACTGAAGCCGTGACGACAACAGCAGAACCAACTACCACCACTGAAGCTCAAACTACGACAGCTGAGGCAACTACTACAACTGCACAAGAAACAACTACTGAAGGTGTCACGACCACAGCAGAAGCAACTACTACCACGGCTGCAGGAACTACAACGGTAGAGGTCACTAGCACAACGCAGGTTGCAACTACAACTGCTGAGCAAACGACCACTACTGAAGCTGCAACGACAACAGCAGAACCAACTACCACCACTGAAGATCAAACTACGACAGCTGAGGCAACTACTACAACTGCACAAGAAACAACTACTGAAGCTGTGACGACCACAGCAGAAGCAACTACTACCACGGCTGCAGAAACTACAACGGTAGAGGTCACTAGCACAACGCAGGCTGCAACTACAACTGCTGAGCAAACGACCAATACTGAAGCTGCAACGACAACAGCAGAACCAACTACCACCACTGAAGCTCAAATTACGACAGCTGAGGCAACTACTACAACTGCACAAGAAACAACTACTGAAGGTGTGACGACCACAGCAGAAGCAACTACTACCACGGCTGCAGAAACTACAACGGTAGAGGTCACTAGCACAACGCAGGCTGCAACTACAACTGCTGAGCAAACGACCACTACTGAAGCTGCAACGACAACAGCAGAAGCAACTACCACCACTGAAGCTCAAACTACGACAGCTGAGGCAACTACTACAACTGCACAAGAAACAACTACTGAAGCCGTGACGACAACAGCAGAACCAACTACCACCACTGAAGCTCAAACTACGACAGCTGAGGTAACTACTACAACTGCACAAGAAACAACTACTGAAGCTGTGACGACCACAGCAGAAGCAACTACTACCACGGCTGCAGAAACTACAACGATAGAGGTCACTAGCACAACGCAGGCTGCAACTACAACTGCTGAGCAAACGACCACTACTGAAGCTGCAACGACAACAGCAGAACCAACTACCACCACTGAAGCTCAAACTACGACAGCTGAGGGAACTACTACAACTGCACAAGAAACAACTACTGAAGCTGTGACGACCACAGCAGAAGCAACTACTACCACGGCTGCAGAAACTACAACGGTAGAGGTCACTAGCACAACGCAGGCTGCAACTACAACTGCTGAGCAAACGACCACTACTGAAGCTGCAACGATAACAGCAGAACCAACTACCACCACTGAAGCTCAAACTACGACAGCTGAGGCAACTACTACAACTGCACAAGAAACAACTACTGAAGCCGTGACGACAACAGCAGAACCAACTACCGCCACTGAAGCTCAAACTACGACAGCTGAGGCAACTACTACAACTGCACAAGAAACAACTACTGAAGGTGTCACGACCACAGCAGAAGCAACTACTACCACGGCTGCAGGAACTACAACGGTAGAGGTCACTAGCACAACGCAGGTTGCAACTACAACTGCTGAGCAAACGACCACTACTGAAGCTGCCACGACAACAGCAGAACCAACTACCACCACTGAAGCTCAAACTACGACAGCTGAGGCAACTACTACAACTGCACAAGAAACAACTACTGAAGGTGTGACGACCACAGCAGAAGCAACTACTACCACGGCTGCAGAAACTACAACGGTAGAGGTCACTAGCACAACGCAGGTTGCAACTACAACTGCTGAGCAAACGACCAATACTGAAGCTGCAACAACAACAGCAGAACCAACTACCACCACTGAAGCTCAAACTACGACAGCTGAGGCAAGTACTACAACTGCACAAGAAACAACTACTGAAGCTGTGACGACCACAGCAGAAGCAACTACTACCACGGCTGCAGAAACTACAACGGTAGAGGTCACTAGCACAACGCAGGTTGCAACTACAACTGCTGAGCAAACGACCACTACTGAAGCTGCAACGACAACAGCAGAACCAACTACCACCACTGAAGCTCAAACTACGACAGCTGAGGCAACTACTACAACTGCACAAGAAACAACTACTGAAGCCGTGACGACAACAGCAGAACCAACTACCACCACTGAAGCTCAAACTACGACAGCTGAGGCAACTACTACAACTGCACAAAAAACAACTACTGAAGGTGTGACGACCACAGCAGAAGCAACTACTACCACGGCTGCAGGAACTACAACGGTAGAGGTCACTAGCACAACGCAGGTTGCAACTACAACTGCTGAGCAAACGACCACTACTGAAGCTGCAACGACAACAGCAGAACCAACTACCACCACTGAAGCTCAAACTACGACAGCTGAGGCAACTACTACAACTGCACAAGAAACAACTACTGAAGCCGTGACGACAACAGCAGAACCAACTACCACCACTGAAGCTCAAACTACGACAGCTGGGGCAACTACTACAACTGCACAAGAAACAACTACTGAAGCTGTGACGACCACAGCAGAAGCAACTACTACCACGGCTGCAGAAACAACAACGGTAGAGGTCACTAGCACGACGCAGGCTGCAACTACAACTGCTGAGGAAACGACCACTACTGAAGCTGCAACGACAACAGCAGAACTAACTACCACCACTGAAGCTCAAACTACGACAGCTGAGGCAACTACTACAACTGCACAAGAAACAACTACTGAAGGTGTGACGACCACAGCAGAAGCAACTACCACCACTGAAGCTCAAACTACGACAGCTGAGGCAACTACTGCAACTGCACAAGAAACAACTACTGAAGCTGTGACGACCACAGCAGAAGCAACTACTACCACGGCTGCAGAAACTACAACGGTAGAGGTCACTAGCACAACGCAGGCTGCAACTACAACTGCTGAGCAAACGACCAATACTGAAGCTGCAACGACAACAGCAGAACCAACTACCACCACTGAAGCTCAAACTACGACAGCTGAGGCAAGTACTACAACTGCACAAAAAACAACTACTGAAGCTGTGACGACCACAGCAGAAGCAACTACTACCACGGCTGCAGAAACTACAACGGTAGAGGTCACTAGCACAACGCAGGTTGCAACTACAACTGCTGAGCAAACGACCACTACTGAAGCTGCAACGACAACAGCAGAACCAACTACCACCACTGAAGCTCAAACTACGACAGCTGAGGTAACTACTACAACTGCACAAGAAACAACTACTGAAGCCGTGACGACAACAGCAGAACCAACTACCACCACTGAAGCTCAAACTACGACAGCTGGGGCAACTACTACAACTGCACAAGAAACAACTACTGAAGCTGTGACGACCACAGCAGAAGCAACTACTACCACGGCTGCAGAAACTACAACGGTAGAGGTCACTAGCACAACGCAGGCTGCAACTACAACTGCTGAGCAAACGACCAATACTGAAGCTGCAACGACCACAGCAGAACCAACTACCACCACTGAAGCTCAAACTACGACAGCTGAGGCAACTACTACAACTGCACAAGAAACAACTACTGAAGGTGTCACGACCACAGCAGAAGCAACTACTACCACGGCTGCAGAAACTACAACGGTAGAGGTCACTAGCACAACGCAGGCTGCAACTACAACTGCTGAGCAAACGACCACTACTGAAGCTGCAACGACAACAGCAGAACCAACTACCACCACTGAAGCTCAAACTACGACAGCTGAGGCAACTACTACAACTGCACAAGAAACAACTACTGAAGCCGTGACGACAACAGCAGAACCAACTACCACCACTGAAGCTCAAACTACGACAGCTGAGGCAACTACTACAACTGCACAAGAAACAACTACTGAAGGTGTGACGACCACAGCAGAAGCAACTACTACCACGGCTGCAGGAACTACAACGGTAGAGGTCACTAGCACAACGCAGGCTGCAACTACAACTGCTGAGCAAACGACCACTACTGAAGCTGCAATGACAACAGCAGAACCAACTACTACCACTGAAGCTCAAACTACGACAGCTGAGGCAACTACTACAACTGCACAAGAAACAACTACTGAAGCCGTGACGACCACAGCAGAACCAACTACCACCACTGAAGCTCAAACTACGACAGCTGAGGTAACTACTACAACTGCACAAGAAACAACTACTGAAGCTGTGACGACCACAGCAGAAGCAACTACTACCACGGCTGCAGAAACTACAACGATAGAGGTCACTAGCACAACGCAGGCTGCAACTACAACTGCTGAGCAAACGACCACTACTGAAGCTGCAACGACAACAGCAGAAGCAACTACCACCACTGAAGCTCAAACTACGACAGCTGAGGCAACTACTACAACTGCACAAGAAACAACTACTGAAGCCGTGACGACAACAGCAGAACCAACTACCACCACTGAAGCTCAAACTACGACAGCTGGGGCAACTACTACAACTGCACAAGAAACAACTACTGAAGCTGTGACGACCACAGCAGAAGCAACTACTACCACGGCTGCAGAAACAACAACGGTAGAGGTCACTAGCACGACGCAGGCTGCAACTACAACTGCTGAGGAAACGACCACTACTGAAGCTGCAACGACAACAGCAGAACTAACTACCACCACTGAAGCTCAAACTACGACAGCTGAGGCAACTACTACAACTGCACAAGAAACAACTACTGAAGGTGTGACGACCACAGCAGAAGCAACTACCACCACTGAAGCTCAAACTACGACAGCTGAGGCAACTACTGCAACTGCACAAGAAACAACTACTGAAGCTGTGACGACCACAGCAGAAGCAACTACTACCACGGCTGCAGAAACTACAACGGTAGAGGTCACTAGCACAACGCAGGCTGCAACTACAACTGCTGAGCAAACGACCAATACTGAAGCTGCAACGACAACAGCAGAACCAACTACCACCACTGAAGCTCAAACTACGACAGCTGAGGCAAGTACTACAACTGCACAAAAAACAACTACTGAAGCTGTGACGACCACAGCAGAAGCAACTACTACCACGGCTGCAGAAACTACAACGGTAGAGGTCACTAGCACAACGCAGGTTGCAACTACAACTGCTGAGCAAACGACCACTACTGAAGCTGCAACGACAACAGCAGAACCAACTACCACCACTGAAGCTCAAACTACGACAGCTGAGGTAACTACTACAACTGCACAAGAAACAACTACTGAAGCCGTGACGACAACAGCAGAACCAACTACCACCACTGAAGCTCAAACTACGACAGCTGGGGCAACTACTACAACTGCACAAGAAACAACTACTGAAGCTGTGACGACCACAGCAGAAGCAACTACTACCACGGCTGCAGAAACTACAACGGTAGAGGTCACTAGCACAACGCAGGCTGCAACTACAACTGCTGAGCAAACGACCAATACTGAAGCTGCAACGACCACAGCAGAACCAACTACCACCACTGAAGCTCAAACTACGACAGCTGAGGCAACTACTACAACTGCACAAGAAACAACTACTGAAGGTGTCACGACCACAGCAGAAGCAACTACTACCACGGCTGCAGAAACTACAACGGTAGAGGTCACTAGCACAACGCAGGCTGCAACTACAACTGCTGAGCAAACGACCACTACTGAAGCTGCAACGACAACAGCAGAACCAACTACCACCACTGAAGCTCAAACTACGACAGCTGAGGCAACTACTACAACTGCACAAGAAACAACTACTGAAGCCGTGACGACAACAGCAGAACCAACTACCACCACTGAAGCTCAAACTACGACAGCTGAGGCAACTACTACAACTGCACAAGAAACAACTACTGAAGGTGTGACGACCACAGCAGAAGCAACTACTACCACGGCTGCAGGAACTACAACGGTAGAGGTCACTAGCACAACGCAGGCTGCAACTACAACTGCTGAGCAAACGACCACTACTGAAGCTGCAATGACAACAGCAGAACCAACTACTACCACTGAAGCTCAAACTACGACAGCTGAGGCAACTACTACAACTGCACAAGAAACAACTACTGAAGCCGTGACGACCACAGCAGAACCAACTACCACCACTGAAGCTCAAACTACGACAGCTGAGGTAACTACTACAACTGCACAAGAAACAACTACTGAAGCTGTGACGACCACAGCAGAAGCAACTACTACCACGGCTGCAGAAACTACAACGATAGAGGTCACTAGCACAACGCAGGCTGCAACTACAACTGCTGAGCAAACGACCACTACTGAAGCTGCAACGACAACAGCAGAAGCAACTACCACCACTGAAGCTCAAACTACGACAGCTGAGGCAACTACTACAACTGCACAAGAAACAACTACTGAAGCTGTGACGACCACAGCAGAAGCAACTACTACCACGGCTGCAGAAACTACAACGGTAGAGGTCACTAGCACAACGCAGGCTGCAACTACAACTGCTGAGCAAACGACCAATACTGAAGCTGCAACGACAACAGCAGAACTAACTACCACCACTGAAGCTCAAACTACGACAGCTGAGGCAACTACTACAACTGCACAAGAAACAACTACTGAAGGTGTGACGACCACAGCAGAACCAACTACCACCACTGAAGCTCAAACTACGACAGCTGAGGCAACTACTGCAACTGCACAAGAAACAACTACTGAAGCTGTGACGACCACAGCAGAAGCAACTACTACCACGGCTGCAGAAACTACAACGGTAGAGGTCACTAGCACAACGCAGGCTGCAACTACAACTGCTGAGCAAACGACCACTACTGAAGCTGCAACGACAACAGCAGAACCAACTACCACCACTGAAGCTCAAACTACGACAGCTGAGGCAACTACTACAACTGCACAAGAAACAACTACTGAAGCCGTGACGACAACAGCAGAACCAACTATCGCCACTGAAGCTCAAACTACGACAGCTGAGGCAACTACTACAACTGCACAAGAAACAACTACTGAAGGTGTCACGACCACAGCAGAAGCAACTACTACCACGGCTGCAGGAACTACAACGGTAGAGGTCACTAGCACAACGCAGGTTGCAACTACAACTGCTGAGCAAACGACCACAACTGAAGCTGCCACGACAACAGCAGAACCAACTACCACCACTGAAGCTCAAACTACGGCAGCTGAGGCAACTACTACAACTGCACAAGAAACAACTACTGAAGGTGTGACGACCACAGCAGAAGCAACTACTACCACGGCTGCAGAAACTACAACGGTAGAGGTCACTAGCACAACACAGGCTGCAACTACAACTGCTGAGCAAACGACCAATACTGAAGCTGCAACGACAACAGCAGAACCAACTACCACCACTGAAGCTCAAACTACGACAGCTGAGGCAAGTACTACAACTGCACAAGAAACAACTACTGAAGCTGTGACGACCACAGCAGAAGCAACTACTACCACGGCTGCAGAAACTACAACGGTAGAGGTCACTAGCACAACGCAGGCTGCAACTACAACTGCTGAGGAAACGACCACTACTGAAGCTGCAACGACAACAGCAGAACCAACTACCACCACTGAAGCTCAAACTACGACAGCTGAGGCAACTACTACAACTGCACAAGAAACAACTACTGAAGCCGTGACGACAACAGCAGAACCAACTACCACCACTGAAGCTCAAACTACGACAGCTGGGGCAACTACTACAACTGCACAAGAAACAACTACTGAAGCTGTGACGACCACAGCAGAAGCAACTACTACCACGGCTGCAGAAACTACAACGGTAGAGGTCACTAGCACAACGCAGGCTGCAACTACAACTGCTGAGCAAAAGACCAATACTGAAGCTGCAACGACAACAGCAGAACCAACTACCACCACTGAAGCTCAAACTACGACAGCTGAGGCAACTACTACAACTGCACAAGAAACAACTACTGAAGGTGTGACGACCACAGCAGAAGCAACTACCACCACTGAAGCTCAAACTACGACAGCTGAGGCAACTACTGCAACTGCACAAGAAACAACTACTGAAGCTGTGACGACCACAGCAGAAGCAACTACTACCACGGCTGCAGAAACTACAACGGTAGAGGTCACTAGCACAACGCAGGCTGCAACTACAACTGCTGAGCAAACGACCACTACTGAAGCTGCAACGACAACAGCAGAACCAACTACCACCACTGAAGCTCAAACTACGACAGCTGAGGCAACTACTACAACTGCACAAGAAACAACTACTGAGGCTGTGACGACCACAGCAGAAGCAACTTCCACCACTGAATCTCAAACTACGACAGCTGAGGGAACTACTGCAACTGCACAAGAAACAACTACTGAAGCTGTGACGACCACAGCAGAAGCAACTACTACCACGGCTGCAGAAACTACAACGGTAGAGGTCACTAGCACAACGCAGGCTGCAACTACAACTGCTGAGCAAACGACCACTACTGAAGCTGCAACTACAACAGCAGAACCAACTACCACCACTGAAGCTCAAACTACGACAGCTGAGGCAACTACTATAACTGCACAAGAAACAACTACTGAAGCCGTGACGACCACAGCAGAACCAACTACCACCACTGAAGCTCAAACTACGACAGCTGAGGTAACTACTACAACTGCACAAGAAACAACTACTGAAGTTGTCACGACCACAGCAGAAGCAACTACTACCACGGCTGCAGAAACTACAACGGTAGAGGTCACTAGCACAACGCAGGCTGCAACTACAACTGCTGAGCAAACGACCAATACTGAAGCTGCAACGACACCAGCAGAACCAACTACCACCACTGAAGCTCAAACTACGACAGCTGAGGCAAGTACTACAAGTGCACAAGAAACAACTACTGAAGCTGTGACGACCACAGCAGAAGCAACTACTACCACGGCTGCAGGAACTACAACGGTAGAGGTCACTAGCACAACGCAGGTTGCAACTACAACTGCTGAGCAAACGACCACAACTGAAGCTGCCACGACAACAGCAGAACCAACTACCACCACTGAAGCTCAAACTACGGCAGCTGAGGCAACTACTACAACTGCACAAGAAACAACTACTGAAGGTGTGACGACCACAGCAGAAGCAACTACTACCACGGCTGCAGAAACTACAACGGTAGAGGTCACTAGCACAACACAGGCTGCAACTACAACTGCTGAGCAAACGACCAATACTGAAGCTGCAACGACAACAGCAGAACCAACTACCACCACTGAAGCTCAAACTACGACAGCTGAGGCAAGTACTACAACTGCACAAGAAACAACTACTGAAGCTGTGACGACCACAGCAGAAGCAACTACTACCACGGCTGCAGAAACTACAACGGTAGAGGTCACTAGCACAACGCAGGCTGCAACTACAACTGCTGAGGAAACGACCACTACTGAAGCTGCAACGACAACAGCAGAACCAACTACCACCACTGAAGCTCAAACTACGACAGCTGAGGCAACTACTACAACTGCACAAGAAACAACTACTGAAGCCGTGACGACAACAGCAGAACCAACTACCACCACTGAAGCTCAAACTACGACAGCTGAGGCAACTACTACAACTGCACAAGAAACCACTACTGAAGGTGTGACGACCACAGCAGAAGCAACTACTACCACGGCTGCAGAAACTACAACGGTAGAGGTCACTAGCACAACGCAGGCTGCAACTACAGCTGCTGAGCAAACGACCACTACTGAAGCTGCAACGATAACAGCAGAACCAACTACCACCACTGAAGCTCAAACTACGACAACTGAGGCAACTACTACAACTGCACAAGAAACAACTACTGAAGCTGTGACGACCACAGCAGAAGCAACTACCAGCACTGAAGCTCAAACTACGACAGCTGAGGCAACTACTGCAACTGCACTAGAAACAACTACTGAAGCTGTGACGACCACAGCAGAAGCAACTACTACCACGGCTGCAGAAACTACAACGGTAGAGGTCACTAGCACAACGCAGGCTGCAACTACAACTGCTGAGCAGACGACCACTACTGAAGCTGCAACGACAACAGCAGAACCAACTACCACCACTGAAGCTCAAACTACGACAGCTGAGGCAACTACTACAACTGCACAAGAAACAACTACTGAAGCCGTGACGACCACAGCAGAACCAACTACCACCACTGAAGCTCAAACTACGACAGCTGAGGTAACTACTACAACTGCACAAGAAACAACTACTGAAGTTGTCACGATCACAGCAGAAGCAACTACTACCACGGCTGCAGAAACTACAACGGTAGAGGTCACTAGCACAACGCAGGCTGCAACTACAACTGCTGAGCAAACGACCAATACTGAAGCTGCAACGACACCAGCAGAACCAACTACCACCACTGAAGCTCAAACTACGACAGCTGAGGAAAGTACTACAAGTGCACAAGAAACAACTACTGAAGCTGTCACGACCACAGCAGAAGCAACTACTACCACGGCTGCAGAAACTACAACGGTAGAGGTCACTAGCACAACGCAGGCTGCAACTACAACTGCTGAGCAAACGACCACTACTGAAGCTGCAACGACAACAGCAGAACCAACTACCACCACTGAAGCTCAAACTACGACAGCTGAGGCAACTACTACAACTGCACAAGACACAACTACTGAAGGTGTGACAACCACAGCAGAAGCAACTACTACCACGGCTGCAGGAACTACAACGGTAGAGGTCACTAGCACAACGCAGGCTGCAACTACAACTGCTGAGCAAACGACCAATACTGAAGCTGCAACGACACCAGCAGAACCAACTTCCACCACTGAATCTCAAACTACGACAGCTGAGGGAACTACTGCAACTGCACAAGAAACAACTACTGAAGCTGTGACGACCACAGCAGAAGCAACTACTACCACGGCTGCAGAAACTACAACGGTAGAGGTCACTAGCACAACGCAGGCTGCAACTACAACTGCTGAGCAAACGACCACTACTGAAGCTGCAACTACAACAGCAGAACCAACTACCACCACTGAAGCTCAAACTACGACAGCTGAGGCAACTACTATAACTGCACAAGAAACAACTACTGAAGCCGTGACGACCACAGCAGAACCAACTACCACCACTGAAGCTCAAACTACGACAGCTGAGGTAACTACTACAACTGCACAAGAAACAACTACTGAAGTTGTCACGACCACAGCAGAAGCAACTACTACCACGGCTGCAGAAACTACAACGGTAGAGGTCACTAGCACAACGCAGGCTGCAACTACAACTGCTGAGCAAACGACCAATACTGAAGCTGCAACGACACCAGCAGAACCAACTACCACCACTGAAGCTCAAACTACGACAGCTGAGGCAAGTACTACAAGTGCACAAGAAACAACTACTGAAGCTGTGACGACCACAGCAGAAGCAACTACTACCACGGCTGCAGGAACTACAACGGTAGAGGTCACTAGCACAACGCAGGTTGCAACTACAACTGCTGAGCAAACGACCACAACTGAAGCTGCCACGACAACAGCAGAACCAACTACCACCACTGAAGCTCAAACTACGGCAGCTGAGGCAACTACTACAACTGCACAAGAAACAACTACTGAAGGTGTGACGACCACAGCAGAAGCAACTACTACCACGGCTGCAGAAACTACAACGGTAGAGGTCACTAGCACAACACAGGCTGCAACTACAACTGCTGAGCAAACGACCAATACTGAAGCTGCAACGACAACAGCAGAACCAACTACCACCACTGAAGCTCAAACTACGACAGCTGAGGCAAGTACTACAACTGCACAAGAAACAACTACTGAAGCTGTGACGACCACAGCAGAAGCAACTACTACCACGGCTGCAGAAACTACAACGGTAGAGGTCACTAGCACAACGCAGGCTGCAACTACAACTGCTGAGGAAACGACCACTACTGAAGCTGCAACGACAACAGCAGAACCAACTACCACCACTGAAGCTCAAACTACGACAGCTGAGGCAACTACTACAACTGCACAAGAAACAACTACTGAAGCCGTGACGACAACAGCAGAACCAACTACCACCACTGAAGCTCAAACTACGACAGCTGAGGCAACTACTACAACTGCACAAGAAACAACTACTGAAGGTGTGACGACCACAGCAGAAGCAACTACTACCACGGCTGCAGAAACTACAACGGTAGAGGTCACTAGCACAACGCAGGCTGCAACTACAGCTGCTGAGCAAACGACCACTACTGAAGCTGCAACGATAACAGCAGAACCAACTACCACCACTGAAGCTCAAACTACGACAACTGAGGCAACTACTACAACTGCACAAGAAACAACTACTGAAGCTGTGACGACCACAGCAGAAGCAACTACCAGCACTGAAGCTCAAACTACGACAGCTGAGGCAACTACTGCAACTGCACTAGAAACAACTACTGAAGCTGTGACGACCACAGCAGAAGCAACTACTACCACGGCTGCAGAAACTACAACGGTAGAGGTCACTAGCACAACGCAGGCTGCAACTACAACTGCTGAGCAGACGACCACTACTGAAGCTGCAACGACAACAGCAGAACCAACTACCACCACTGAAGCTCAAACTACGACAGCTGAGGCAACTACTACAACTGCACAAGAAACAACTACTGAAGCCGTGACGACCACAGCAGAACCAACTACCACCACTGAAGCTCAAACTACGACAGCTGAGGTAACTACTACAACTGCACAAGAAACAACTACTGAAGTTGTCACGATCACAGCAGAAGCAACTACTACCACGGCTGCAGAAACTACAACGGTAGAGGTCACTAGCACAACGCAGGCTGCAACTACAACTGCTGAGCAAACGACCAATACTGAAGCTGCAACGACACCAGCAGAACCAACTACCACCACTGAAGCTCAAACTACGACAGCTGAGGAAAGTACTACAAGTGCACAAGAAACAACTACTGAAGCTGTCACGACCACAGCAGAAGCAACTACTACCACGGCTGCAGAAACTACAACGGTAGAGGTCACTAGCACAACGCAGGCTGCAACTACAACTGCTGAGCAAACGACCACTACTGAAGCTGCAACGACAACAGCAGAACCAACTACCACCACTGAAGCTCAAACTACGACAGCTGAGGCAACTACTACAACTGCACAAGACACAACTACTGAAGGTGTGACAACCACAGCAGAAGCAACTACTACCACGGCTGCAGGAACTACAACGGTAGAGGTCACTAGCACAACGCAGGTTGCAACTACAACTGCTGAGCAAACGACCACTACTGAAGCTGCAACGACAACAGCAGAACCAACTACCACCACTGAAGCTCAAACTACGACAGCTGAGGCAACTACTACAACTGCACAAGAAACAACTACTGAAGGTGTGACGACCACAGCAGAACCAACTACCACCACTGAAGCTCAAACTACGACAGCTGAGGCAAGTACTACAAGTGCACAAGAAACAACTACTGAAGGTGTGACGACCACAGCAGAAGCAACTACTACCACGGCTGCAGAAACTACAACGGTAGAGGTCACTAGCACAACGCAGGCTGGAACTACAACTGCTGAGCAAACGACCACTACTGAAGCTGCAACGACAACAGCAGAACCAACTACCACCACTGAAGCTCAAACTACGACAGCTGAGGCAACTACTACAACTGCACAAGAAACAACTACTGAAGGTGTGACGACCACAGCAGAAGCAACTACTACCACGGCTGCAGAAACTACAACGGTAGAGGTCACTAGCACAACGCAGGCTGCAACTACAGCTGCTGAGCAAACGACCACTACTGAAGCTGCAACGACAACAGCAGAACCAACTACCACCACTGAAGCTCAAACTACGACAGCTGAGGCAACTACTACAACTGCACAAGAAACAACTACTGAAGCTGTGACGACCACAGCAGAAGCAACTACCAGCACTGAAGCTCAAACTACGACAGCTGAGGCAACTACTGCAACTGCACTAGAAACAACTACTGAAGGTGTGACGACCACAGCAGAAGCAACTACTACCACGGCTGCAGAAACTACAACGGTAGAGGTCACTAGCACAAAGCAGGCTGGAACTACAACTGCTGAGCAAACGACCACTACTGAAGCTGCAACGACAACAGCAGAACCAACTACCACCACTGAAGCTCAAACTACGACAGCTGAGGTAACTACTACAACTGCACAAGAAACAACTACTGAAGCTGTCACGACCACAGCAGAAGCAATTACTGCCACGGCTGCAGAAACTACAACGGTAGAGGTCACTAGCACAACGCAGGCTGCAACTACAACTGCTGAGCAAACGACCACTACTGAAGCTGCAACGACAACAGCAGAACCAACTACCACCACAGAAGCTCAAACTACGACAGCTGAGGCAAGTACTACAACTGGACAAGACACAACTACTGAAGCCGTGACGACCACAGCAGAACCAACTACCACCACTGAAGCTCAAACTACGACAACTGAGGTAACTACTACAACTGCACAAGAAACAACTACTGAAACTGTCACGACCACAGCAGAAGCAACTACTGCCACGGCTGCAGAAACTACAACGGTAGAGGTCACTAGCACAACGCAGGCTGCAACTACAACTGCTGAGCAAACGACCAATACTGAAGCTGGAACGACAACAGCAGAACCAACTACCACCACTGAAGCTCAAACTACGACAGCTGAGGCAAGTACTACAACTGCACAAGAAACAACTACTGAAGCTGTGACGACCACAGCAGAAGCAACTACCACCACTGAAGCTCAAACTACGACAGCTGAGGCAACTACTGCAACTGCACAAGAAACAACTACTGAAGCTGTGACGACCACAGCAGAAGCAACTACTACCACGGCTGCAGAAACTACAACGGTAGAGGTCACTAGCACAACGCAGGCTGCAACTACAACTGCTGAGCAGACGACCACTACTGAAGCTGCAACGACAACAGCAGAACCAACTACCACCACAGAAGCTCAAACTACGACAGCTGAGGTAACTACTACAACTGCACAAGAAACAACTACTGAAGGTGTGACGACCACAGCAGAAGCAACTACTACCACGGCTGCAGAAACTACAACGGTAGAGGTCACTAGCACAAAGCAGGCTGGAACTACAACTGCTGAGCAAACGACCACTACTGAAGCTGCAACGACAACAGCAGAACCAACTACCACCACTGAAGCTCAAACTACGACAGCTGAGGTAACTACTACAACTGCACAAGAAACAACTACTGAAACTGTCACGACCACAGCAGAAGCAACTACTACCACGGCTGCAGAAACTACAACGGTAGAGGTCACTAGCACAACGCAGGCTGCAACTACAACTGCTGAGCAAACGACCACTACTGAAGCTGCAACGGCAACAGCAGAACCAACTACCACCACTGAAGCTCAAACTACGACAGCTGAGGCAAGTACTACAACTGCACAAGAAACAACTACTGAGGCTGTGACGACCACAGCAGAAGCAACTTCCACCACTGAAGCTCAAACTACGACAGCTGAGGGAACTACTGCAACTGCACAAGAAACAACTACTGAAGCTGTCACGACCACAGCAGAAGCAACTACTACCACGGCTGCAGAAACTACAACGGTAGAGGTCACTAGCACAACGCAGGCTGCAACTACAACTGCTGAGCAGACGACCACTACTGAAGCTGCAACGACAACAGCAGAACCAACTACCACCACTGAAGCTCAAACTACGACAGCTGAGGCAACTACTACAACTGCACAAGAAACAACTACTGAAGCTGTGACGACCACAGCAGAAGCAACTACTACCACGGCTGCAGAAACTACAACGGTAGAGGTCACTAGCACAACGCAGGCTGCAACTACAACTGCTGAGCAAACGACCATTACTGAAGCTGCAACGACAACAACAGAACCAACTACCACCTCTGGAGCTCAAACTACGACAGATGAGGCAACTACTACAATTGCACAAGAAATAACTACTGAAGCTGTGACAACCACAGTAGAAACAAATACTTCCACGGCTGCAGAACCTACAACGGTAGAGGTCACTATCACAACACAGACTGCACCTACAACTGCTGAGGAAACGACCATTGCTGAAGCTGCAACGACAACAGAAGATTCAATTTCTACCACGAAATATGGAACTTCAACTGGAGATGTTTCTCGTGCGACAGATGTGAAAAGTACTGAAGGTAGGTGATCTCTGTTCATTTGGTGTGTTCTTTTGTTTTTTTTTATTCCCGAAGAGTTTTCTGTTTAATTTGTGAGCCAAACTAGGTTGATCGATCTATGGTATTTCTGTCATATTTCTGTATCAATATTTTATCTAAGAGTTGAAGCGTTTTCATACAATTTATTCTGCTGATGGAATCAACAAGCAAGCAAGATAAAACTCATCAATATCAATTCCAATTCGATGTTTAGATGCACCCCATGTTCACATGTCGTCAACAAAGATACATGGTTGTTATTTCGTTAATTGTTGTCCTGGTAGTTCAAAATTTATAGGATTAGCGTAGAAACAGTATTTCAAGAAGTGTTTTCCCCTATTTTGTATTCAGTTGATCGTGATGACTAATCTTAGAGCATAAATTGTTACATAGTGTATTTTGCTATGCGCAATTAAGTTTTAAACAAATTTTTACTGCACTTTTCACTATTTTTTTAAGTTTGAAACATATTGACACTATAACAAATGATGCATGTTAAGATATAAGACATCAATTTTGTGGCACTATTGTTGGCTCAAAACTGTTGCAACTTACACAGTTTAGAAAATGAGCCTATCTTATGAAAGGGAAAATATGTCAAAGGATACATTTTGGTAATACTGCATTCGCTCAAATTCAAGAAACATGTGTGGTAGGAACACTCGTTATATTGATTTCTATATTTATGCAAAAGGAGTAAAGGAAAACATAGGCGTTTTTGGGGAGGGGGATATTGGAGGTGGGAGGTGGGAGGTGGTCCAGTTGGATAATAAAATTTATTCGTTTAATGGTATCTAAACATCAAATTTTAATTGAAGAGTTTAATAGTTATATACAAAATTCTCCGTCACATCTATTTAAGACAAAAAGTATGTTTCATCGGCAATTCCTAAGACTTAATGGCATTTTTACCCACCGGTTATATCTTTGTAAAAATACATTATTATAAACAAAACAACCCTTAACATCTTCATTAGTTACCGTAAAAATGTTTTTTTATTTCTTAAGTATATCAGTTACTCATTGGCTTAAAGCGTTTTCATAATATGGATGACTCAATTTCATGAAAGAAATGTGAACACCCCGTTTATTTAATGATTACACAAAATTCAACAAAAAAGGCAAACTAATATGATTTAACGGGTATGTAATATTGTCAAATATAACAAATTGATAGGTTACTTCACTGACTTTTTCAGAATTATGATTGTTCGGAAAATAATATAAACTTTCACTTTTCTCTCACAGTGCTTATTCTATTGTTTTCAAGGAGAAATACTTTGAAAAATAATGGTTTAAATGTTTTCGTTTCGTTGAAAATACCGAGAGAGTAATCAAGGGATACAAAATTCTATGGGAATTAAAAAAAAAATATCGAGAGACAAAGACCAGACATGAAAAACAGACACACACAACAAATAACATGAAGTAATCAAAGTAATACATACAAAGTAACAAAAGTAAATGAGCAACTCGGACTTCACTACAAACTGGGAGCGTGGACCAGGTGCATCGGAAGGAATGAAATACACTAAGAAATGATATGTAAATAGTCAGTTTGACTTAACTCAATTATCTCCGTGAGAAAATAAAATGTACTAACACACTCATCAAATGGAAATAGTGCGTAGGCTGAAAAAAAAATCCCCTGCACCACCGCCCCAATACCTACCATTTACGAATCAATTTGTCGCCAAAAATAAACTGAAACATATTTGTATTTTTCACCACTTCTTATACCTCGTTGAGGCAAAAATAATTGTTTTTTGTTTTTTGATTCTCCAAACTTTTGTGGTATATATATAATGTTTTTAGTTGTATAAAATATGAACCTCTGCTGCATTAAATTGACATTTTTTTCCATGTCAAAGCCCCTAGAGTATTTATGCTTCAGTGATAAATGGCTTATTTGGTATTTTCTGTTTAGTACTGTCACAATTGATACTTATGGGGTTCTGTTATAGACTTGTGGCGATTTTCATGGTCAGAAAATAATTTCCATTAAAATTCTTACTAATATGACTCTACAAAATATTGCTTGACGAAAATGGTATCCTTCGATAAATGATTTAATTTTCTGCATCCATGAAACCATGAAAAGCTCATTTCCTTGTAGCAATTTTCCAAGAAAAATAAAAATATTAACCCGAACCCCAAAAACGGGCGCAGTATGTAACAAATTGATCATACATGTTTGGCGCATACAATAATGATACCGATGTATCCAACATATCAACTTAATTTGGATAGTTAGTTTGTTTTCTTTTAAAGGTAACAGTTATTGTATAATTGTAGGAAGAAGAATTTTAAAAAATTGAGATATTTCTTAAATATTACACGTTTTATCATATTGTTAAAATACCGTATTTCAATTATTTTTTTTATAAAACTAAAAAAAAAACATTATAAGCACTTTTGTTTTGAACATTTATTCCATTCGCTTCATTCTCCGTTTTAAGGCGACAATATGGATCTTATCTAAATAGGCGGAGTTTTCGGATTTTCAGATTTTCTCCCATTGTACCTGGAATTAGCTTTTTTCCACATACCGTATTTCAAACAAGCGTTTATAAATTCAAAAAAACATTTTGTAGCATCTTAGCTTTCTAATTGGCCAAAGTTCAAGCTCCGAACAGCGTCTGACGTTCGAAATTCACTCTCTACTGACTCCGCAGCCTGACCTCTCAGAAAATGCAAGAATCTTGCAAAGTTGGGAAAAAGTAAATGCTTTTACCGATTTATCCGATTGTCAAACGACGTATGATTTGAATAACGCCCAAAAATTTCGAAAGGCCTGTCTGCAGCGGTTAGTAAGAGTGCGTAGAGTTGGCCGAAGTGCATGATGAATATTTGAACATATTTTAGGCATTTTAGGTAAAGATAATACTCCTACCTTACTGACATGTGCTTCAATTTAAACGAAAACTATCGTATGTAGCATGCACAAACTGTAAGTAATACTCCTTGTGCATTCATAAGGAAAATATATATCGCATATCTCACAGGACAGGTGCTAAAAAGGCCACTTTTAGGTCACAACAATTACAAAATGATATATTAGAAAAGGGAGTCTTCAGGATTTCCATATTTTTGCCATTTTGTCAATAATTGGTGATTTGTTTTCTAATACTATTCTTTAAACATGATTTTATGTGCTAACATTCATATTGATAGTCAGGTCAGTAGGTTCAAGTAAGCACATATGAGGAATGATTGATATACCTATACGTCATCTAGATGATGAAATGCTACAGCTACCCCAAAATAAATATGATTTCTCATGAAAAAAATGTTTTTTGTTTATTCAGTCTATCGTTTTTGTGTGGTAGGTTATCATTTGTTAACTGGAACTGGATATCGGGATGCCAATCAACCATCATAGTTACTTCCTTGACACCTTAATGCCTATCAAAATAATGTTAGCAAATGTAATCTTCTAGTTAAAACTTGAAACTGTAAAAGTTGAAACAAAATTAACGCATGAATTGAGCAGATGTGTTGGAGTCTTTATTGTAAATGCCAAGAAAATTAGATTTACAGTGTTAATATACTCTGATTGAGCATTTTGTTCCATACTGAGACCTTTATCTATGGACAGGGATAGTATTGTAATAAAAATTCCTAAACGAAAATAAGCTTTTCATGATTTTTTATGTAGTTATGTAGAAAATTGAATAATATTTCGAATGATACCAAATTAGAGACGTTTTTGTCGTTCAATAACTTGTAGAGTCAAATTTTAAGAGTTTTAAGAAAAAATGTTTAGCAATGTTTGATAAACTCTTACTTTAAAAATCGTTACAAGTCATGAAAAACAAAAACAAAAACCAAACACCCCCCCCCCCCAAAAAAAAAAAAAAAAAAAAACCAAACAAACAAACAAACACGTATCAATTGCGATAGTTCTAAGCAGAAAATACCACAATAAGCCATTTCTTACTTAAACATTCTCTAGGGTTTTTTGACATGAATAATATGTCAATGTTCTGATGGGGTAGGCGTACATATTTCACATACTGCAATTTATATAATTCTATTGGAGAGCTGAGACGTTGGGCTACCTCATGATACATATATGGATTTACTTTACTTCTTTCTGATGCCCCAAGATGATTCAAACGCTCTAACAATGGCGACAGAAACAGCCTCACTTTTTACCAAGTAGGTTGCAAAGATAGGCTTGTACCGAAAAAGAGTCGAATAATATTCTTTTGCAACAAATTGATTCGTAAACAGGAGATATTTAGGGACCTGAAAAATCATCATGAAGTTGATGAGTAGGGGGTGTGCACGGTGGACCCTCCAAGTCTACGGACTAGCACTGTCTTGTTTTTTATGGAAGCTTTCAGTATTGTTACAAAACTATCGCTTTGCTATTATTCGAATGGAAACGCCATGTTGCTAGATATCTAACATTCGAGTTAAGTTGCGTAGTTCGTTCATTTTACGTGACTAAACATTGCTCTATGAAAGTTTGAGCGTGCGCCGCTTGACATTATAATTGTTACTTATCCTCGTGACGGGTGCATGCATTCACACTATGCTAGCTAGAAGTAGTTAGAATTAAGTATGCACTTGATTTCCCTAAAGACGTTTGCTGATTAATGCTTAAACAATTTGTTACCTTACAGGTTCAGTAACAATATACTTAAGTTCATTTATTTAATGCATAATATTTATCACCCAGAAGGTACTTTTATCTCCACACTCTAAATAATGGTTAAAATAAAACTGTTTTGAGCATTATTCCAATCACTAAGTAAGATGTGAAAAAAAACAACGCTTTTTATAAGGCATTATACCTATAGAGAATGAATACGTCTTTTTCCTGTAATTTTGAGTTATACACATAATTTGCAATATTTTTTTCTTAGGGGATTTTCCTTTTTTATTTGAAATCAGACATTTCCAGTGTCCCGTAATTGGTCGTCCCGGTCTTACGACTTTCAACTTCATGTGACAAAAAAAGAATGCAAGAATAATGATGTTTGATGAGATGCTTTAATTCTAATTATGCATTCGATGCTCGTTTAGGAATGAATGATATATAATTACACAAAGCTTACTGATATACGTTCAAGAAGATGTCAAGTATATTTAAAGCAGTCAGTCGCAGACACGTTGAAGAGACAGTGATTTTTTTTACGAATTGACATAGAATCGTTAACATGAATTCAGCAAACATCTTACATAGATTCTCTATTATATCAACTACGTCACTTGATCATCTTTCTTTAGTTTCTTTCATACAGATGGTGATGGATTACATTGTTTATTTTATACATAATTTGTTGTATGAAGCTAGTTTCATTACACAATATAATCGACGGTTTGCATAGCTTGATGCATGATACTTTACATTTTTTTACTTTATTTACACTACATTAGAGTTAAAGGTAACTTCTTCATCAATGGCTAGAGTGATTAACCTGAAATTTATATATTTTCGTTTCAACCCGTTGCACTTTACCGATTTGCCTTTTAACAACAGAAACAATAACGCACATTCAGCCATTATATACCTAAAGCGCATGCATATTTATATAGTAGAATAGATTTTACTGTATTTCCGTAATTGGCCAGCTCATATATCTTTAGAAAGCCAAAGCTCGTCTTCTGGAGTATGGAGTAAGGCAAGAAAAGAAATCTGCACCATTATTTCGACTAGATGCGTATTTTGCGGTTAGAACAACCAATAACTATTGCGTGGACTATTTCTAGTTTCAATGGAAACGATCGTCAATAGGCATTTGTAAATTCAACAGATCAATCACAAACAAAAATTCACAAACTTATTTTTTACGGTCCGATATTCTCCTTAGTCATCAATTGTTATCATTAACACATATATATGGAACCTTTGTCACTTGTGCACAAATTTGTTCATTTCTGTAAAGTATTTTGATACATGTACAAAATCCAATGAAATTAAGATATTTTCAAAGTTGGTATATTTGTATCATCTGATGTCCTCATATTTGAACTAATCAAATAAAATGAGACGAAATTTTCTTCGAGATATTTAGTAATGTTGATTATTGTCACTTTTGATTCTTATGAAAAAAAATCTTTTAATCTTTTAAACAGTTTATTTTGGTCTTAAGACATATACATATATACAAATATTTTGCAAAATCATTAAGCTCCATATACATTTTATTATTAAATACATAGCGATATACTTTACAGATATGAAAAATGTAATAGGTTTGAAGGTAAAATCCATTTCAATCATCGATATAAGTACTACTAAAATATACTATGAAAACAATAATAAAAATGCTATATCAAAAAAACAAAACTCAAAAAATGAAGTAAATTTTGCATTATTATCTACACTGCAGCAAATAAAGGTTCAACATATATTGTATCAACAAAAACTGCTGCAAGAAAAGAAACAACAGTACTGCCACGCACGACAGAAGGTACATCAGAATCAAGAATAAACGAGGAAATAACGACAGGAAGTACAACTGTAACGTCAACAGGAGGGGGAACACCTCAAACTTTGTCAGTTAAAGAAACTGCCACTGGTGTCCAAGCAACATCTTCTGAAGCTGTGACTTCAGGAGAACAAATTCTTTCCACTACTTTCGAATCATCAAAAACTACAGCAACGGCAAGTGATACTTCTACTGTTACATCAACAACAGCAGATGAAACTACTACTAGTTATGTAACCCAAACGATGTCAGAAGTAACAACAAAATTACCTACCGAACAAACTACTTCTGAAGAATCACAAACAACATCAACAAGAAAATCTTCTATTACAGCTGAAACAGAAACTTCGTCAGTCACTACTGTTCAAGCAACATCTTCCGAAGCTGTGACTTCAGGAGAACAAATTTCCACAACCACTTTCGAATCATCAACAGTAGCTAGCGAAACATCTTCAACACTGGAAACTGCATCTGTAGTACAAACAACTTCTTCGGAACCTGCAACAACATCAGTCGGACAGTTCACTACAACTGGAGTGGAAGCAACATCATCTGGAGTAACTACCACAACGGCAAGTGATACTTCTACTGAAACTAGTACATCAAGAACAGCAGATGAAACTACTACTAGTTATGTAGACCAAACGACGTCAGAAGTAACAACAAAATTACCTACCGAACAAACTACTTCTGAAGAATCACAAACAACATCAACAAGAAAATCTTCTATTACAGCTGAAACAGAAACTACGTCCGTCACAGGAACTGCCACTACTGTTCAAACAACATCTTCTGAAGCTGTGACTTCAGGAGAACAAAGTTCCACAACCACTTTCGAATCATCAACAGTAGCAAATGGAATAACCTCTACACTGGAAAGTGCATCTGTGGAACAAACAACTACTTCAGAACCTGCAACAACGTCAGTCGGACAGTTTACCACAACTGGATTGGAAGCAACTTCGTCTGGAATAACTACCAGACCAGCAAGTAATACATCTACTGAAACTAGTACATCAAGAACAGCAGATGAAACTACTACTAGTTATGTAGACCAGACGACGTCAGAAGTAACAACAAAATTACCTACCGAACAAACTACTTATGAAGAATCACAAACAACATCTACAAGAAAATCTTCTAGTACAGCTGAAACAGAAACTTCGTCAGACAAAGAAACTGCCACTACTGTTCAAGCAACATCGTCCGAAGCTGTGACTTCAGGAGAACAAATTTCCACAACCACTTTCGAATCATCAACAGTAGCTAGCAAAACATCTTCAACACTGGAAACTGCATCTGTAGTACAAACAACTACTTCGGAACCTGCAACAACATCAGTCGGACAGTTTACTACAACTGGAGTGGAAGCAACATCATCTGGAGTAACTACCACAACGGCAAGTGATACTTCTACTGAAATTAGTTCATCAAGAACAGCAGATGAAACTACTACTAGTTATGTAGACGAAACGACGTCAGAAGTAACAACAAAATTACCTACCGAACAAACTACTTATGAAGAATCACAAACAACATCTACAAGAAAATCTTCTAGTACAGCTGAAACAGAAACTTCGTCAGACAAAGAAACTGCTACTACTTTTCAAGCAACATCTTCCGAAGCTGTGACTTCAGGAGAACAAATTTCCATAACCACTTTCGAATCATCAACAGTAGCTAGCGAAACATCTTCAACACTGGAAACTGCATCTGTAGTACAAACAACTGCTTCAGAACCTGTAACAACGTCAGTCGGACAGTTTACTACAACTGGAGTGGAAGCAACATCATCTGGAGTAACTACCACAACGGCAAGTGATACTTCTACTGAAACTATTACATCAAGAACAGCAGATGAAACTACTACTAGTTATGTAGACCAGACGACGTCAGAAGTAACAACAAAATTACCTACCGAACAAACTACTTCTGAAGAATCACAAACAACATCAACAAGAAAATCTTCTATTACAGCTGAAACAGAAACTACAACTACGTCCGTCACAGGAACTGCCACTACTGTTCAAACAACATCTTCTGAAGCTGTGACTTCAGGAGAACAAAGTTCCACAACCACTTTCGAATCATCAACAGTAGCAAATGGAATCACCTCTACACTGGAAAGTGCATCTGTGGAACAAACAACTACTTCAGAACCTGCAACAACGTCAGTCGGACAGTTTACCACAACTGGATTGGAAGCAACTTCGTCTGGAATAACTACCAGACCAGCAAGTAATACATCTACTGAAACTAGTACATCAAGAACAGCAGATGAAACTACTACTAGTTATGTAGACCAGACGACGTCAGAAGTAACAACAAAATTACCTACCGAACAAACTACTTATGAAGAATCACAAACAACATCTACAAGAAAATCTTCTAGTACAGCTGAAACAGAAACTTCGTCAGACAAAGAAACTGCCACTACTGTTCAAGCAACATCTTCCGAAGCTGTGACTTCAGGAGAACAAATTTCCACAACCACTTTCGAATCATCAACAGTAGCTAGCGAAACATCTTCAACACTGGAAAGTGCATCTGTAGCACAAACAACTTCTTCGGAACCTGAAACAACATCAGTCGGACAGTTCACTACAACTGGAGTGGAAGCAACATCATCTGGAGTAACTACCACAACGGCAAGTGATACTTCTACTGAAACTAGTACATCAAGAACAGCAGATGAAACTACTACTAGTTATGTAGACCAAACGACGTCAGAAGTAACAACAAAATTACCTACCGAACAAACTACTTCTGAAGAATCACAAACAACATCTACAAGAAAATCTTCTAGTACAGCTGAAACAGAAACTTCGTCAGACAAAGAAACTGCCACTACTGTTCAAGCAACATCGTCCGAAGCTGTGACTTCAGGAGAACAAATTTCCACATTCACTTTCGAATCATCAACAGTAGCTAGCAAAACATCTTCAACACTGGAAACTGCATCTGTAGTACAAACAACTACTTCGGAACCTGCAACAACATCAGTCGGACAGTTTACTACAACTGGAGTGGAAGCAACATCATCTGGAGTAACTACCACAACGGCAAGTGATACTTCTACTGAAATTAGTTCATCAAGAACAGCAGATGAAATTACTACTAGTTATGTAGACCAGACGACGTCAGAAGTAACAACAAAATTACCTACCGAACAAACTACTTATGAAGAATCACAAACAACATCTACAAGAAAATCTTCTAGTACAGCTGAAACAGAAACTTCGTCAGACAAAGAAACTGCCACTACTGTTCAAGCAACATCTTCCGAAGCTGTGACTTCAGGAGAACAAATTTCCACAACCACTTTCGAATCATCAACAGTAGCTAGCGAAACATCTTCAACACTGGAAAGTGCATCTGTAGCACAAACAACTTCTTCGGAACCTGAAACAACATCAGTCGGACAGTTCACTACAACTGGAGTGGAAGCAACATCATCTGGAGTAACTACCACAACGGCAAGTGATACTTCTACTGAAACTAGTACATCAAGAACAGCAGATGAAACTACTACTAGTTATGTAGACCAAACGACGTCAGAAGTAACAACAAAATTACCTACCGAACAAACTACTTCTGAAGAATCACAAACAACATCAACAAGAAAATCTTCTATTACAGCTGAAACAGAAACTACAACTACGTCCGTCACAGGAACTGCCACTACTGTTCAAACAACATCTTCTGAAGCTGTGACTTCAGGAGAACAAAGTTCCACAACCACTTCCGAATCATCAACAGTAGCAAATGGAATAACCTCTACACTGGAAAGTGCATCTGTGGAACAAACAACTACTTCAAAACCTGCAACAACGTCAGTCGGACAGTTTACCACAACTGGATTGGAAGCAACTTCGTCTGGAATAACTACCAGACCAGCAAGTAATACATCTACTGAAACTAGTACATCAAGAACAGCAGATGAAACTACTACTAGTTATGTAGACCAGACGACGTCAGAAGTAACAACAAAATTACCTACCGAACAAACTACTTATGAAGAATCACAAACATCTACAAGAAAATCTTCTAGTACAGCTGAAACAGAAACTTCGTCAGACAAAGAAACTGCCACTACTGTTCAAGCAACATCTTCCGAAGCTGTGACTTCAGGAGAACAAATTTCCACAACCACTTTCGAATCATCAACAGTAGCTAGCAAAACATCTTCAACACTGGAAACTGCATCTGTAGTACAAACAACTACTTCGGAACCTGCAACAACATCAGTCGGACAGTTTACTACAACTGGAGTGGAAGCAACATCATCTGGAGTAACTACCACAACGGCAAGTGATACTTCTACTGAAATTAGTTCATCAAGAACAGCAGATGAAACTACTACTAGTTATGTAGACGAAACGACGTCAGAAGAAACAACAAAATTACCTACCGAACAAACTACTTATGAAGAATCACAAACAACATCTACAAGAAAATCTTCTAGTACAGCTGAAACAGAAACTTCGTCAGACAAAGAAACTGCTACTACTGTTCAAGCAACATCTTCCGAAGCTGTGACTTCAGGAGAACAAATTTCCACAACCACTTTCGAATCATCAACAGTAGCTAGCGAAACATCTTCAACACTGGAAACTGCATCTGTAGTACAAACAACTACTTCAGAACCTGCAACAACGTCAGTCGGACAGTTTACCACAAGTGGAGTGGAAGCAACATCATCTGGAGTAACTACCACAACGGCAAGTGATACTTCTACTGAAATTAGTTCATCAAGAACAGCAGATGAAATTACTACTAGTTATGTAGACCAGACGACGTCAGAAGTAACAACAAAATTACCTACCGAACAAACTACTTATGAAGAATCACAAACAACATCTACAAGAAAATCTTCTAGTACAGCTGAAACAGAAACTTCGTCAGACAAAGAAACTGCCACTACTGTTCAAGCAACATCTTCCGAAGCTGTGACTTCAGGAGAACAAATTTCCACAACCACTTTCGAATCATCAACAGTAGCTAGCGAAACATCTTCAACACTGGAAAGTGCATCTGTAGGCCAAACAACTTCTTCGGAACCTGAAACAACATCAGTCGGACAGTTCACTACAACTGGAGTGGAAGCAACATCATCTGGAGTAACTACCACAACGGCAAGTGATACTTCTACTGAAACTATTACATCAAGAACAGCAGATGAAACTACTACTAGTTATGTAGACCAAACGACGTCAGAAGTAACAACAAAATTACCTACCGAACAAACTACTTCTGAAGAATCACAAACAACATCAACAAGAAAATCTTCCATTACAGCTGAAACAGAAACTACGTCCGTCACAGGAACTGCCACTACTGTTCAAACAACATCTTCTGAAGCTGTGACTTCAGGAGAACAAATTTCCACAACCACCTTCGAATCATCAACAGTAGCAAATGGAATAACCTCTACACTGGAAAGTGCATCTGTGGAACAAACAACTACTTCAGAACCTGCAACAACGTCAGTCGGACAGTTTACCACAACTGGATTGGAAGCAACTTCGTCTGGAATAACTACCAGACCAGCAAGTAATACATCTACTGAAACTAGTACATCAAGAACAGCAGATGAAACTACTACTAGTTATGTAGACCAGACGACGTCAGAAGTAACAACAAAATTACCTACCGAACAAACTACTTATCAAGAATCACAAACAACATCTACAAGAAAATCTTCTAGTACAGCTGAAACAGAAACTTCGTCAGACAAAGAAACTGCCACTACTGTTCAAGCAACATCTTCCGAAGCTGTGACTTCAGGAGAACAAATTTCCACAACCACTTTCGAATCATCAACAGTAGCTAGCGAAACATCTTCAACACTGGAAACTGCATCTGTAGTACAAACAACTACTTCAGAACCTGTAACAACGTCAGTTGGACAGTTTACTACAACTGGAGTGGAAGCAACATCATCTGGAGTAACTACCACAACGGCAAGTGATACTTCTACTGAAACTATTACATCAAGAACAGCAGATGAAACTACTACTAGTTATGTAGACCAAACGACGTCAGAAGTAACAACAAAATTACCTACCGAACAAACTACTTCTGAAGAATCACAAACAACATCAACAAGAAAATCTTCTATTACAGCTGAAACAGAAACTACAACTACGTCCGTCACAGGAACTGCCACTACTGTTCAAACAACATCTTCTGAAGCTGTGACTTCAGGAGAACAAAGTTCCACAACCACTTTCGAATCATCAACAGTAGCAAATGGAATAACCTCTACACTGGAAAGTGCATCTGTGGAACAAACAACTACTTCAGAACCTGCAACAACGTCAGTCGGACAGTTTACCACAAGTGGATTGGAAGCAACTTCGTCTGGAATAACTACCAGACCAGCAAGTAATACATCTACTGAAACTAGTACATCAAGAACAGCGGATGAAACTACTACTAGTTATGTAGACCAGACGACGTCAGAAGTAACAACAAAATTACCTACCGAACAAACTACTTATGAAGAATCACAAACAACATCTACAAGAAAATCTTCTAGTACAGCTGAAACAGAAACTTCGTCAGACAAAGAAACTGCCACTACTGTTCAAGCAACATCTTCCGAAGCTGTGACTTCAGGAGAACAAATTTCCACAACCACTTTCGAATCATCAACAGTAGCTAGCGAAACATCTTCAACACTGGAAAGTGCATCTGCAGCAGAAACAACTTCTTCGGAACCTGAAACAACGTCAGTCGGACAGTTCACTATAACTGGAGTGGAAGCAACATCATCTGGAGTAACTACCACAACGGCAAGTGATACTTCTACTGAAACTAGTACATCAAGAACAGCAGATGAAACTACTACTAGTTATGTAGACCAAACGACGTCAGAAGTAACAACAAAATTACCTACCGAACAAACTACTTCTGAAGAATCACAAACAACATCAACAAGAAAATCTTCTATTACAGCTGAAACAGAAACTACAACTACGTCCGTCACAGGAACTGCCACTACTGTTCAAACAACATCTTCTGAAGCTGTGACTTCAGGAGAACAAAGTTCCACAACCACTTTCGAATCATCAACAGTAGCTAGCGAAACATCTTCAACACTGGAAAGTGCATCTGTAGCACAAACAACTTCTTCGGAACCTGAAACAACATCAGTCGGACAGTTCACTACAACTGGAGTGGAAGCAACATCATCTGGAATAACTACCACAACGGCAAGTGATACTTCTACTGAAACTAGTACATCAAGAACAGCAGATGAAACTACAACTAGTTATGTAGACCAGACGACGTCAGAAGTAACAACAAAATTACCTACCGAACAAACTACTTATGAAGAATCACAAACAACATCTACAAGAAAATCTTCTAGTACAGCTGAAACAGAAACTTCGTCAGACAAAGAAACTGCCACTACTGTTCAAGCAACATCTTCCGAAGCTGTGACTTCAGGAGAACAAATTTCCACAACCACTTTCGAATCATCAACAGTAGCTAGCAAAACATCTTCAACACTGGAAACTGCATCTGTAGTACAAACAACTACTTCGGAACCTGCAACAACATCAGTCGGACAGTTCACTACAACTGGAGTGGAAGCAACATCATCTGGAATAACTACCACAACGGCAAGTGATACTTCTACTGAAACTAGTACATCAAGAACAGCAGATGAAACTACTACTAGTTATGTTGACCAGACGACGTCAGAAGTAACAACAAAATTACCTACCGAACAAACTACTTCTGAAGAATCACAAACAACATCAACAAGAAAATCTTCTATTACAGCTGAAACAGAAACTACAACTACGTCCGTCACAGGAACTGCCACTACTGTTCAAACAACATCTTCTGAAGCTGTGACTTCAGGAGAACAAAGTTCCACAACCACTTTCGAATCATCAACAGTAGCAAATGGAATAACCTCTACACTGGAAAGTGCATCTGTGGAACAAACAACTACTTCAGAACCTGCAACAACGTCAGTCGGACAGTTTACCACAACTGGATTGGAAGCAACTTCGTCTGGAATAACTACCAGACCAGCAAGTAATACATCTACTGAAACTAGTACATCAAGAACAGCGGATGAAACTACTACTAGTTATGTAGACCAGACGACGTCAGAAGTAACAACAAAATTACCTACCGAACAAACTACTTATGAAGAATCACAAACAACATCAACAAGAAAATCTTCTATTACAGCTGAAACAGAAACTACAACTACGTCCGTCACAGGAACTGCCACTACTGTTCAAACAACATCTTCTGAAGCTGTGACTTCAGGAGAACAAAGTTCCACAACCACTTTCGAATCATCAACAGTAGCAAATGGAATAACCTCTACACTGGAAAGTGCATCTGTGGAACAAACAACTACTTCAGAACCTGCAACAACGTCAGTCGGACAGTTTACCACAACTGGATTGGAAGCAACTTCGTCTGGAATAACTACCAGACCAGCAAGTAATACATCTACTGAAACTAGTACATCAAGAACAGCGGATGAAACTACTACTAGTTATGTAGACCAGACGACGTCAGAAGTAACAACAAAATTACCTACCGAACAAACTACTTATGAAGAATCACAAACAACATCTACAAGAAAATCTTCTAGTACAGCTGAAACAGAAACTTCGTCAGACAAAGAAACTGCTACTACTGTTCAAGCAACATCTTCCGAAGCTGTGACTTCAGGAGAACAAATTTCCACAACCACTTTCGAATCATCAACAGTAGCTAGCGAAACATCTTCAACACTGGAAAGTGCATCTGTAGCAGAAACAACTTCTTCGGAACCTGAAACAACGTCAGTCGGACAGTTCACTATAACTGGAGTGGAAGCAACATCATCTGGAGTAACTACCACAACGGCAAGTGATACTTCTACTGAAACTAGTACATCAAGAACAGCAGATGAAACTACTACTAGTTATGTAGACCAAACGACGTCAGAAGTAACAACAAAATTACCTACCGAACAAACTACTTCTGAAGAATCACAAACAACATCAACAAGAAAATCTTCTATTACAGCTGAAACAGAAACTACAACTACGTCCGTCACAGGAACTGCCACTACTGTTCAAACAACATCTTCTGAAGCTGTGACTTCAGGAGAACAAAGTTCCACAACCACTTTCGAATCATCAACAGTAGCTAGCGAAACATCTTCAACACTGGAAAGTGCATCTGTAGCACAAACAACTTCTTCGGAACCTGAAACAACATCAGTCGGACAGTTCACTACAACTGGAGTGGAAGCAACATCATCTGGAATAACTACCACAACGGCAAGTGATACTTCTACTGAAACTAGTACATCAAGAACAGCAGATGAAACTACTACTAGTTATGTAGACCAGACGACGTCAGAAGTAACAACAAAATTACCTACCGAACAAACTACTTATGAAGAATCACAAACAACATCTACAAGAAAATCTTCTAGTACAGCTGAAACAGAAACTTCGTCAGACAAAGAAACTGCTACTACTGTTCAAGCAACATCTTCCGAAGCTGTGACTTCAGGAGAACAAATTTCCACAACCACTTTCGAATCATCAACAGTAGCTAGCGAAACATCTTCAACACTGGAAAGTGCATCTGTAGCAGAAACAACTTCTTCGGAACCTGAAACAACGTCAGTCGGACAGTTCACTATAACTGGAGTGGAAGCAACATCATCTGGAGTAACTACCACAACGGCAAGTGATACTTCTACTGAAACTAGTACATCAAGAACAGCAGATGAAACTACTACTAGTTATGTAGACAAAACGACGTCAGAAGTAACAACAAAATTACCTACCGAACAAACTACTTCTGAAGAATCACAAACAACATCAACAAGAAAATCTTCTATTACAGCTGAAACAGAAACTACAACTACGTCCGTCACAGGAACTGCCACTACTGTTCAAACAACATCTTCTGAAGCTGTGACTTCAGGAGAACAAAGTTCCACAACCACTTTCGAATCATCAACAGTAGCTAGCGAAACATCTTCAACACTGGAAAGTGCATCTGTAGCACAAACAACTTCTTCGGAACCTGAAACAACGTCAGTCGGACAGTTCACTACAACTGGAGTGGAAGCAACATCATCTGGAATAACTACCACAACGGCAAGTGATACTTCTACTGAAACTAGTACATCAAGAACAGCAGATGAAACTACTACTAGTTATGTAGACCAGACGACGTCAGAAGTAACAACAAAATTACCTACCGAACAAACTACTTATGAAGAATCACAAACAACATCTACAAGAAAATCTTCTAGTACAGCTGAAACAGAAACTTCGTCAGACAAAGAAACTGCTACTACTGTTCAAGCAACATCTTCCGAAGCTGTGACTTCAGGAGAACAAATTTCCACAACCACTTTCGAATCATCAACAGTAGCTAGCAAAACATCTTCAACACTGGAAACTGCATCTGTAGTACAAACAACTACTTCAGAACCTGTAACAACGTCAGTCGGACAGTTTACTACAACTGGATTGGAAGCAACATCATCTGGAGTAACTACCACAACGGCAAGTGATACTTCTACTGAAATTAGTTCATCAAGAACAGCAGATGAAACTACTACTAGTTATGTAGACCAGACGACGTCAGAAGTAACAACAAAATTACCTACCGAACAAACTACTTCTGAAGAATCACAAACAACATCAACAAGAAAATCTTCTATTACAGCTGAAACAGAAACTTCGTCAGTCAAAGAAACTGCTACTACTGTTCAAGCAACATCTTCCGAAGCAGTGATTTCAGGAGAACAAATTTCCACAACCACATTCGAATCATCAACAGTAGCTAGCGAAACATCTTCTACACTGGAAACTACATCTGTAGAGGCTGTGACTATAATAGAACGAGGTGAGGCAGGTCGAGGTCTGTCTGTTCCTTTTTCCATTTTGTAAGAATTTAATAAATATTCTATGATGCAATCTAACGGGTACCAACAGAAAGGCGGGGGTTTGTTTTAGCGACATTGATTGTATCGTTTTTCAGTCCTCTAGAATACCTTCCTTGTGATAATTGAAGTGTTTGTATGGAACTATTCCCTTAATTATACTACTTTTATGCTGGTGCATCATTATCAGAATAGCTAAAGTTATAATGACAACATCATGTTATTTTGTTGAAAGCGTTATTTGAATTTTTTTTTTCCTTTTTCAGGTAGGGAAATGTCATCAACTATTCATAACACAAAGTTTTGATTTATTCTCTAGTTAATTAAGTTTTTTTATATAATTTTCTAAAATAAATTCAAATTGGAAAACTTAATTTTTCAAAATTAACTCACCAAGAACATACACAATAATATTAGGTAGTAAGAGTAATGTTAGAACACGTTTGATTGAAGTCAAAAAGCTAGTTTTATCTAATAAAGGACCGAATTCATAACATTAGTATATAAATGTTGAGTCCAAATTCTCATACTAAACATGCAAGATTTAATATAAAGTCAATGTTTATTCAGTGAAAATGGTCTTAATTAACCACTTTTGATCAATTTAGATAGATGCTTGGTTTACCATTGTTAAAAATTCATTAAATTAACATAGAAGGACTTTAAAAGTGTTTGGGTTAGACAGGTTTTTCGATTAATCAATGTGCAGTTTTTACATGTTTCAATCAAATCAAATGCACTACCTTAGATAAATGGGATATGGGTTTAAACTACATGTATGTGCTATTTGAAGTAGGCAGTAATTTGAATAGATTTACTTTCCGCTTTGGACTTTCCGCTTTGTGGTCATACAAGGCCTTGGTTATTAAAACATTTTTGTATTTCTTTTCTTATCAAAGTTAGGCCAAACAACTTTTGAAGGATTCATATTTTCATGTAAGGAAATTCAAAAGAAGAACTCTGTTTTTAGAGAAGAGCATATGAATAAAGCTTTCAAATGTACAAAAAAACTAAGACAAATTTGACGATAGATTTATATGAAAGTCGACAATATGATATATTTTCGCCACGCCCCTATTTTTGCCGATATTGAATATATCGAACAATAGTTCTTGTTCGATGATTAGAAAATGATTATTGGAGAGAATATATAATTAAGAAAAAAATCATCGAAACTCCATTTTGTATTAGAAAATGATTATTGGAGAGAATATATAATTAAGAAAAAAATCATCAAAACTCAATTTTGTATTTGTTTTACCGCAGGCTGCCTATTTATGTCGCATTGTTTAACCTTCATATTTTTGAATAGACGCAGCCTATGTGTCGCACGAAATGTTAGTCTGTGTTCATCACTTTTTTAAATGGCTGTGCTCTAAAGAGCTTTGAAGCACATCATACTAGAAGTTATTCTATATCCAAAACAAAATTACATGACGTATGATTCACTGCAAATTTCTCGACAATAATTCAAAATGACAGTTACACTATTGTAACCGAAAAAAAAACCATTTAGTTATTTTTTAATTTTGATAAATGGTAAAGAGAAATACACATGTATATCGCCAAATAAACCCCTAGAAAAAATAGTACAACGATTTTGTGAATTAAGTGAAAATGTTCGACAGTGTGTAAAAGTCCCTTCCTTTCATTTGTATTTTTTACCCGAACTGAAAATCCCGGAACATACGAAAATACATTAAGCCTAAAATGTTGACTACATTTAAGCGTGAAGTCGTATCTTAAGTTAATTATGTTATTTGCTATCATTTTATTTACCATGTGTCTCATCTACTTTTGTTGGAACTATTCCAACATCAACATCAGTAACAACAGAAACATTTGTTACAGAAGACACAACCACTACAGGAACAACCGAAACTGTCGGTATTGACACATCATCAACATCTGTTGACACACAGACTACTTCTGTCGTAACGTCTGCATCTGTTGGTACAACTGAAACATCTACACCAGGAAGTACACAAACTGTCATGACAGAGACATCAACCACTGCAGGAACAACCGAAACTGTTGGTATCGAGACAACATCAACATCTGTAGGCACACAAACCTCTTCTTTCGAAACGTCTGCATCTGTTGGTACAACTGAAACATCTACTCCAGAAAGTACACAAACTTTTGTAACAAAGACGTCAACTACTGTAGGAACTACCGTTACTGTCGGTATAGACACATCATCAACATATGTTGGCACACAAACCTCTTCTTTCGAAACGTCTGCATCTGTTGGTACAACTGAAACATCTACACCAGGAAGTACACAAACTGTCATGACAGAGACATCAACCACTGCAGGAACAACCGAAACTGTTGGTATTGACACAACATCAACATCTGTTGGCACACAGACTACTTCTGTCGTAACGTCTGCATCTGTTGATAGAACTCAAACTTCTACACCAGGAAGTATACAAACTATTGTGACAGAGTCATCAACCACTGCGGAGACAACCGAAACTATTGGTGTCAAGACAACACCAACATCTGATCGCACACAAACTACTTCTGTCGTAACGTCTGCATCTGTTGGTACAACTGAAACATCTACTCCAGGAAGTACACAAACTGTTATGACAGAGACATCAACTACTGCAGGAACAACCGAAATTGTTGGTATCGAGACAACATCAACATCTGTTGGCACACAAACCTCTTCTTTCGAAACGTCTGCATCTGTTGGTACAACTGAAACATCTACACCAGGAAGTACACAAACTGTCATGACAGAGACATCAACCACTGCAGGAACAACCGAAACTGTTGGTATCGAGACAACATCAACATCTGTTGGCACACAAACCTCTTCTTTCGAAACGTCTGCATCTGTTGGTACAACTGAAACATCTACTCCAGAAAGTACACAAACTGTTGTAACAAAGACGTCAACTACTGTAGGAACTACCGTTACTGTCGGTATAGACACATCATCAACATCTGTTGGGACACAAACTACTTCTGTCGAAACGACTGGGTCTGTTGGCGAAACTCCAACTTCTACACCAGGAAGTACACAAACTATTGTGACAGAGACGTCAACCACTGCAGGAACAACCGAAACTGTTGGTACCGAGACAACACCAACATCTGATCGCACACAAACTACTTCTGTCGTAACGTCTGCATCTGTTGGTACAACTGAAACATCTACTCCAGGAAGTACACAAACTGTTATGACAGAGACATCAAGCACTGCAGGAACAACCGAAACTGTTGGTATCGAGACAACATCAACATCTGTTGGCACACAAACCTCTTCTTTCGAAACGTCTGCATCTGTTGGTACAACTGAAACATCTACTCCAGAAAGTACACAAACTGTTGTAACAAAGACGTCAACTACTGTAGGAACTACTGTTACTGTCGGTATAGACACATCATCAACATCTGTTGGCACACAAACTACTTCTGTCGAAACGACTGGGTCTGTTGGTGAAACTCCAACATCTACCCCAGGAAGTACACAAACTATTGTGACAGAGACGTCAACCACTGCAGGAACAACCGAAACTGTTGGTATTGACACAACATCAACATCTGTTGGCACACAGACTACTTCTGTCGTTACGTCTGCATCTGTTGGTACAACTGAAACATCTACACCAGGAAGTACACAAAGTGTCATGACAGAGACATCAACCACTGCAGGAACAACCGAAACTGTTGGTATTGACACAACATCAACATCTGTTGGCACACAGACTACTTCTGTCGTAACGTCTGCATCTGTTGATACAACTCAAACTTCTACACCAGGAAGTATACAAACTATTGTGACAGAGTCATCAACCACTGCGGAGACAACCGAAACTATTGGTGTCAAGACAACACCAACATCTGATCGCACACAAACTACGTCTGTCGTAACGTCTGCATCTGTTGGTACAACTGAAACATCTACTCCAGGAAGTACACAAACTGTTATGACAGAGACATCAAGCACTGCAGGAACAACCGAAACTGTTGGTATCGAGACAACATCAACATCTGTTGGCACACAAACCTCTTCTTTCGAAACGTCTGCATCTGTTGGTACAACTGAAACATCTACTCCAGAAAGTACACAAACTGTTGTAACAAAGACGTCAACTACTGTAGGAACTACCGTTACTGTCGGTATAGACACATCATCAACATCTGTTGGCACACAAACTACTTCTGTCGAAACGACTGGGTCTGTTGGTGAAACTCCAACATCTACCCCAGAAAGTACACAAACTGTTGTGACAGAGACGTCAACCACTGCAGGAAAAACCGAAACTGTTGGTATTGACACAACATCAACATCTGTTGGCACACAGACTACTTCTATCGTAACGTCTGCATCTGTTGGTACAACTGAAACATCTACACCAGGAAGTACACAAACTGTCATGACAGAGACATCAACCACTGCAGGAACAACCGAAACTGTTGGTATTGACACAACATCAACATCTGTTGGCACACAGACTACTTCTGTCGTAACGTCTGCATCTGTTGATAGAACTCAAACTTCTACACCAGGAAGTATACAAACTATTGTGACAGAGTCATCAACCACTGCGGAGACAACCGAAACTATTGGTGTCAAGACAACACCAACATCTGATCGCACACAAACTACTTCTGTCGTAACGTCTGCATCTGTTGGTACAACTGAAACATCTACTCCAGGAAGTACACAAACTGTTATGACAGAGACATCAACTACTGCAGGAACAACCGAAATTGTTGGTATCGAGACAACATCAACATCTGTTGGCACACAAACCTCTTCTTTCGAAACGTCTGCATCTGTTGGTACAACTGAAACATCTACTCCAGGAAGTACACAAACTGTTATGACAGAGACATCAACTACTGCAGGAACAACCGAAACTGTTGGTATCGAGACAACATCAACATCTGTTGGCACACAAACCTCTTCTTTCGAAACGTCTGCATCTGTTGGTACAACTGAAACATCTACTCCAGGAAGTACACAAACTGTTGTAACAAAGACGTCAACTACTGTAGGAACTACCGTTACTGTCGGTATAGACACATCATCAACATCTGTTGGCACACAAACTACTTCTGTCGAAACGACTGGGTCTGTTGGCGAAACTCCAACTTCTACACCAGGAAGTACACAAACTATTGTGACAGAGACGTCAACCACTGCAGGAACAACCGAAACTGTTGGTACCGAGACAACACCAACATCTGATCGCACACAAACTACTTCTGTCGTAACGTCTGCATCTGTTGGTACAACTGAAACATCTACTCCAGGAAGTACACAAACTGTTATGACAGAGACATCAACCACTGCAGGAACAACCGAAACTGTTGGTATCGAGACAACATCAACATCTGTTGGCACACAAACCTCTTCTTTCGAAACGTCTGCATCTGTTGGTACAACTGAAACATCTACACCAGGAAGTACACAAACTGTCATGACAGAGACATCAACCACTGCAGGAACAACCGAAACTGTTGGTATTGACAAAACATCAACATCTGTTGGCACACAAACTACTTCTGTCGAAACGACTGGGTCTGTTGGCGAAACTCCAACTTCTACACCAGGAAGTACACAAACTATTGTGACAGAGACGTCAACCACTGCAGGAACAACCGAAACTGTTGGTACCGAGACAACACCAACATCTGATCGCACACAAACTACTTCTGTCGTAACGTCTGCATCTGTTGGTACAACTGAAACATCTACTCCAGGAAGTACACAAACTGTTATGACAGAGACATCAACCACTGCAGGAACAACCGAAACTGTTGGTATCGAGACAACATCAACATCTGTTGGCACACAAACCTCTTCTTTCGAAACGTCTGCATCTGTTGGTACAACTGAAACATCTACTCCAGAAAGTACACAAACTGTTGTAACAAAGACGTCAACTACTGTAGGAACTACCGTTACTGTCGGTATAGACACATCATCAACATCTGTTGGCACACAAACTACTTCTGTCGAAACGACTGGGTCTGTTGGTGAAACTCCAACATCTACCCCAGAAAGTACACAAACTGTTGTGACAGAGACGTCAACCACTGCAGGAAAAACCGAAACTGTTGGTATTGACACAACATCAACATCTGTTGGCACACAGACTACTTCTATCGTAACGTCTGCATCTGTTGGTACAACTGAAACATCTACACCAGGAAGTACACAAACTGTCATGACAGAGACATCAACCACTGCAGGAACAACCGAAACTGTTGGTATTGACACAACATCAACATCTGTTGGCACACAGACTACTTCTGTCGTAACGTCTGCATCTGTTGATACAACTCAAACTTCTACACCAGGAAGTATACAAACTATTGTGACAGAGTCATCAACCACTGCGGAGACAACCGAAACTATTGGTGTCAAGACAACACCAACATCTGATCGCACACAAACTACTTCTGTCGTAACGTCTGCATCTGTTGGTACAACTGAAACATCTACTCCAGGAAGTACACAAACTGTTATGACAGAGACATCAACTACTGCAGGAACAACCGAAATTGTTGGTATCGAGACAACATCAACATCTGTTGGCACACAAACCTCTTCTTTCGAAACGTCTGCATCTGTTGGTACAACTGAAACATCTACTCCAGGAAGTACACAAACTGTCATGACAGAGACATCAACCACTGCAGGAACAACCGAAACTGTTGGTATCGAGACAACATCAACATCTGTTGGCACACAAACCTCTTCTTTCGAAACGTCTGCATCTGTTGGTACAACTGAAACATCTACTCCAGGAAGTACACAAACTGTTGTAACAAAGACGTCAACTACTGTAGGAACTACCGTTACTGTCGGTATAGACACATCATCAACATCTGTTGGCACACAAACTACTTCTGTCGAAACGACTGGGTCTGTTGGCGAAACTCCAACTTCTACACCAGGAAGTACACAAACTATTGTGACAGAGACGTCAACCACTGCAGGAACAACCGAAACTGTTGGTACCGAGACAACACCAACATCTGATCGCACACAAACTACTTCTGTCGTAACGTCTGCATCTGTTGGTACAACTGAAACATCTACTCCAGGAAGTACACAAACTGTTATGACAGAGACATCAACCACTGCAGGAACAACCGAAACTGTTGGTATCGAGACAACATCAACATCTGTTGGCACACAAACCTCTTCTTTCGAAACGTCTGCATCTGTTGGTACAACTGAAACATCTACACCAGGAAGTACACAAACTGTCATGACAGAGACATCAACCACTGCAGGAACAACCGAAACTGTTGGTATTGACAAAACATCAACATCTGTTGGCACACAAACTACTTCTGTCGAAACGACTGGGTCTGTTGGCGAAACTCCAACTTCTACACCAGGAAGTACACAAACTATTGTGACAGAGACGTCAACCACTGCAGGAACAACCGAAACTGTTGGTACCGAGACAACACCAACATCTGATCGCACACAAACTACTTCTGTCGTAACGTCTGCATCTGTTGGTACAACTGAAACATCTACTCCAGGAAGTACACAAACTGTTATGACAGAGACATCAACCACTGCAGGAACAACCGAAACTGTTGGTATCGAGACAACATCAACATCTGTTGGCACACAAACCTCTTCTTTCGAAACGTCTGCATCTGTTGGTACAACTGAAACATCTACTCCAGAAAGTACACAAACTGTTGTAACAAAGACGTCAACTACTGTAGGAACTACCGTTACTGTCGGTATAGACACATCATCAACATCTGTTGGCACACAAACTACTTCTGTCGAAACGACTGGGTCTGTTGGTGAAACTCCAACATCTACCCCAGAAAGTACACAAACTGTTGTGACAGAGACGTCAACCACTGCAGGAAAAACCGAAACTGTTGGTATTGACACAACATCAACATCTGTTGGCACACAGACTACTTCTATCGTAACGTCTGCATCTGTTGGTACAACTGAAACATCTACACCAGGAAGTACACAAACTGTCATGACAGAGACATCAACCACTGCAGGAACAACCGAAACTGTTGGTATTGACACAACATCAACATCTGTTGGCACACAGACTACTTCTGTCGTAACGTCTGCATCTGTTGATAGAACTCAAACTTCTACACCAGGAAGTATACAAACTATTGTGACAGAGTCATCAACCACTGCGGAGACAACCGAAACTATTGGTGTCAAGACAACACCAACATCTGATCGCACACAAACTACTTCTGTCGTAACGTCTGCATCTGTTGGTACAACTGAAACATCTACTCCAGGAAGTACACAAACTGTTATGACAGAGACATCAACTACTGCAGGAACAACCGAAATTGTTGGTATCGAGACAACATCAACATCTGTTGGCACACAAACCTCTTCTTTCGAAACGTCTGCATCTGTTGGTACAACTGAAACATCTACTCCAGGAAGTACACAAACTGTCATGACAGAGACATCAACCACTGCAGGAACAACCGAAACTGTTGGTATCGAGACAACATCAACATCTGTTGGCACACAAACCTCTTCTTTCGAAACGTCTGCATCTGTTGGTACAACTGAAACATCTACTCCAGAAAGTACACAAACTGTTGTAACAAAGACGTCAACTACTGTAGGAACTACCGTTACTGTCGGTATAGACACATCATCAACATCTGTTGGCACACAAACTACTTCTGTCGAAACGACTGGGTCTGTTGGCGAAACTCCAACTTCTACACCAGGAAGTACACAAACTATTGTGACAGAGACGTCAACCACTGCAGGAACAACCGAAACTGTTGGTACCGAGACAACACCAACATCTGATCGCACACAAACTACTTCTGTCGTAACGTCTGCATCTGTTGGTACAACTGAAACATCTACTCCAGGAAGTACACAAACTGTTATGACAGAGACATCAACCACTGCAGGAACAACCGAAACTGTTGGTATCGAGACAACATCAACATCTGTTGGCACACAAACCTCTTCTTTCGAAACGTCTGCATCTGTTGGTACAACTGAAACATCTACACCAGGAAGTACACAAACTGTCATGACAGAGACATCAACCACTGCAGGAACAACCGAAACTGTTGGTATTGACAAAACATCAACATCTGTTGGCACACAAACTACTTCTGTCGAAACGACTGGGTCTGTTGGCGAAACTCCAACTTCTACACCAGGAAGTACACAAACTATTGTGACAGAGACGTCAACCACTGCAGGAACAACCGAAACTGTTGGTACCGAGACAACACCAACATCTGATCGCACACAAACTACTTCTGTCGTAACGTCTGCATCTGTTGGTACAACTGAAACATCTACTCCAGGAAGTACACAAACTGTTATGACAGAGACATCAACCACTGCAGGAACAACCGAAACTGTTGGTATCGAGACAACATCAACATCTGTTGGTACAACTGAAACATCTACACCAGGAAGTACACAAACTGTCATGACAGAGACATCAACCACTGCAGGAACAACCGAAACTGTTGGTATTGACAAAACATCAACATCTGTTGGCACACAAACTACTTCTGTCGAAACGACTGGGTCTGTTGGCGAAACTTCAACATCTACACCAGGAAGTACACAAACTATTGTGACAGAGACGTCAACCACTGCAGGAACAACCGAAACTGTTGGTACCGAGACAACATCCACATCTGATCGCACACAAACCACCTCTGTTGATACAATTGCATCTGTCGGTACAACTCTAACATCTACACCAGGAAGTACACAAACAGAAATGACAGAGATATCATACACTGCAAGAACAACAGAAACTGTTGGTATCGAAACAACATCAACATCTGATCGCACACAAACTACTTCTGTCATAACGTCTGCATCTGTTGGTACAACTGAAACATCTACTACAGGAAGTACACAAACTGTTATGACAGAGACATCAACCACTGCAGGAACAACCGAAACTGTTGGTATTGACACAACATCAACATCTGTTGGCACACAAACCTCTTCTGTCGAAACGTCTGCATCTGTTGGTACAACTGAAACATCTACTCCAGGAAGTACACAAACTGTTGTGACAGAGACGTCAACTACTGTAGGAACTACCGTTACTGTCGGTATAGACACATCATCAACATCTGTTGGCACACAAACCACTTCTGTCGACACGACTGGGTCTGTTGGTGAAACTCCAACATCTACTCTAGGAAGTACACAAACTGTTGTGACAGAGACGTCAACCACTGCTGGAACAACCGAAACTGTTGGTATCGAAACATCAACATCCGTTGGCACACAAACTACTTCTGTCGTAACGTCTGCATCTGTTGGTACAACTGAAACATCTACTCCAGGAAGTACACAAACTGTTGTGACAGAGACATTAGCCACTGCAGGAACATCCGAAACTGTTGGTATTGACACAACTTCAACATCTGTTGGCACACAAACCTCTTCTGTCGAAACGTCTGCATATGTTGGTACAACTGAAACATCTACACCAGGAAGTACACAAACTATCGTGACAGAGACGTCAACCACTGCAGGAACAACCGAAACTGTTGGTATTAACACAAAATCAACATATATTGGCACACAAACTACTTCTGTCGAAACGTCTGCATCTGTTAGTACAACTCCAACATCTACACTAGGTAAAACAGAAACTATTGTGACAGAGACGTCAACCACTACAGGAACAACGGAAACTGTCATTGTTGACACAACATCAACAAATGTTGGTATAACTGAAACATCTATACCAGAAACAACAAAAACTGTTGTGACAGAGACATCACCCACTGCAGGAACAACCGAAACTGTTGGTATTAACACAAAATCAACATATATTGGCACACAAACTACTTCTGTCGAAACGTCTGCATCTGTTAGTACAACTCCAACATCTACACTAGGTAAAACAGAAACTATTGTGACAGAGACGTCAACCACTACAGGAACAACGGAAACTGTCATTGTTGACACAACATCAACAAATGTTGGTATAACTGAAACATCTATACCAGAAACAACAAAAACTGTTGTGACAGAGACATCACCCACTGCAGGAACAACCGAAACTGTTGGTATTGACACATCAACATCTGTTGGCACACAAACCTCTTCTGTCGAAACGTCTGCATCTGTTGGTACAACTGAAACATCTACACCAAGAACAACTAAAACTGCTGTGACAGAGACATCAACCACTGCTGAAACAACCGAAACTGTTGGTATCGAATTAACATCAACACCTGTTGGAACCCAATCAATTTCTGTCGAAACGTCTGCATCTGTTGGTACAACTCCAACATCTATACCAGGGACTACAGAAACTTTTGTGACGGAGACGTCAGCCATTACAGGAACAACCGAAACTGTTGGCATCAAAACAACATCAACATCTGTTGGCACTCAGATCTCTACTGGAAGTACAGAAATTGTGACAAAGAGGACCACGGGTACAGAAACAACAACGGTAGCGGTCACTACTACAACGCAGGCTGTAATTACAACTGCTGAGCAAGCGACCACTACAACTTCAAAAATTACCACAGCGGTTGAATCCCTTTCAACATCTACGACAGCTACTTCTACTACAGCTGTACCAGTTTCTTCAATAGGTATGTATCGTGCATGTCGTTATGAATATGAAAAGGAATCTTGTTATTATTATTTGTAGAAAATAGCCATGCATCAATTGCTTTTGACTTTTCTATTATGTGAGTATGTTTATCATGTTTTGTATAATTTGTGTTTGTTTGTTGGAAGTATATAAAATCAGTTCACTTTTCTCATAGATTGCGCAGTACAGCACTAAACTTAATATGTTTTTGGTATTTTAGAGCTATTGGCATTTGGAGCGTCTGCAGGCGATAACGACGGTTCTTTGGGAGATGACGTTGAGGTTGCAAGTGTAGACAACCCGATCGGATTCACATGCAATTGTGAAGTGTCCAGGCAAATATATGTAAGTTGCATTATTATACCCCCTATTTGGAATGGGAAGTATGTAGTGATAGGGGTATCCGTCCTTCCCTTCGTTACACAGAGGGGTGCCAATATCTTATCCGTCACTCCTCCTACACCACTGAATGGAATTTAATGAAACTTTCACATAATCTTTATTACATATATCAGTGTGCACCTTCTGTTTTAGATTTTAATCCAAATGTTATTAAATAGGGGAGTGGCGTATCAATCTATGAGCAATGCTTACAGTTTTTTCCAGGTTTTGTGTTTAAAAATATATAAGATAAAACTATAAGTTTACCCCCTGTATTTTTATCTCTTCCTTTTATCCCAAAAAAGCTGAAGAAATGTCAGGGCAGATCCAGGCAGTTCGATAAGCCGGCGTTCCTCAGAAAATGTGGTGCTAGGACATTTTTGCCATTTTTTTGTCAATTTTACACGTGAAAATGAAAATGTATCCCCCTCTGGATCTGCCACTGAATGTAGAGAATTCTTAACCTATTGGTACATCAGATTCTTGTGTTCTATGTTTCGTATGGAATTCTTGTAGCTGGGTACATTTGGTTTCTCGAATTGTTCGTTGTTTCTGGGTGCCTTTTCCATACTTTATCTTGGCCTCTTGAATTCCGAATTGTTATTGTCCTAAATGAATGTATTATAGTCTGAATGTTGTTAGTTATACCAATCTGGTGGTTTTTAATCTGAATGTTGATTACCTTATAGTATATGTCGTATATAGATAAAAGAGTTTTACAATGATATTATAATGTACTTTTTGCATGAGTTTAAATACCTGGATAATTATTTTTAAAAGTTAATTTGATAATATGATTCAGTTTGCTCACATTCAATCTTCCAGATATATTCCAACGGTTACATCACATTAGATTCTCAATTCTCGTCCAACAAACCAAGAGCATTTCCTTCAAGATATACCAACAAAGTAAAGATAATAGCTCCATTTTGGGCAGATATTATGCCAGAAGACGCAAACACGCATATCTGGTATCACCTCTACAATAAATACCGTCCAGATGGAAAAACCATTGCTTTCTTGAATACTGCAAAGCAATTGTTAGTGGACTATTTTCCTAGCTCCAATCAAATTCAGAATTTCGAACCAAATACAGCATTAAAAGTGACATGGGCAAATATCTATCCTAACCCAATGATTCAAGCAGAGGTAAGTAGACTTAGCTAATTTCTGGTGTAACGAGGACTTTTGTAAAGGTGCTATAAGTTGTATCATAGTATGGGTTACTGGGATCTCACTGTATCACGGCAAATAATTGTTTTCAAGACTGAGGAAAAGTGTTTGGTTTGAAGTTAATACAAAATGTAATCTTTAATTGCATTAAACTTATTTTTCTGATGCAGCATATTTAAATCTCGGTAATACTAATTGTTTGCAAAAAGATGGGGTAAAATTATCTGCTTTAAAAGATGTTCCCATTGTGTCACTGTATTGAAAAGAAAATTATTTCTAATAAATTACTTCTATAAAACTCAATGGATCATGATATTTAGTATTATTCAAATGGACAGAAACTTTCGAAAAAATTGAAAATGGCCGAAAATCACATCAAAATTTTGAGCTTGTCTTTAGGAGAACTTGATAAATATGTGACTTGGACCCGTGTTTAAACGCAACAAATACTGGGTATATGCAGTGTTCCATGTTCTTGTTCTAGCTATACCGTGATACAGTGGGATCTACGATTACTTCGATTATCAAGTGACATTTTAAGAGGGTGTCCATGCAACAACTAGGCAGTTGGTGGCACATGAAAAATTGTATTTTCACTCATTTCATACAACAAATGCATCCTTTCTCAAAGTTGAAAGTTGGTTTTTGATTAACTTCAACGATTAAAGAAAAATAAATTGCACAGAAAACATTGAAATTCATTGAAGAAATTGTGATAACTATTTAATTTGAACAAAATGTTGTTGCATTGTTAAGGACTTTATAGCGAGCGCCGCGAAGCGGTGTGAGCTCTACCGTTATTACGTTTACATTCTAAATTTCCCTTAAGTTTCCCAATATACTAACGAAAAAAAGTCATGTCCCGGAAGTAACAAAAAGTGACTGTCCTTAGACCTTACGGTGAAAATTCATCATTTCCTTCAGTCAAACAAATAAAAAAAATACAGGTTAAGATTACGTTTCAGTAAAAACAGATTCATCCTTTCAAATTTGTTTTACTCATTTAAAGAAGTGAATGTTATGTTTATAAAAACTTCGGAAATGCCACGTGGATGTACGTACGTGTATCTCCGCTGTTCCACTGTTGCTGTTTTCAAGAACATAACCCACCTCGGAGAAAATATAACTCCGATTATTTTATCAAAATCGAAGCATAGCTTTTCTAAGATAGGAAAGGCAATCATTTTCTTGTTTGGAATTTGCAGCTGTCGTCTGAATTTTGTTTAGGTCACATGATAAGTGTTAAATATTCCCACCATCCATGGAGAACTGTAATATTTCCGGTATCTGTACAAATTGATCTGACAGGCCAAAACTGAAATGGATGTTGCTAGAGATGCCCTTAAGGGATAAAAAATGTAAAGCATTGCGAAGTGCTATAAAGTTATTGACCATTTTGAGAGCGAGGGGAAAGGGGGGGGGGTTATAGGGTTGGAATTTTGGGGGAAAAAATGTTCAAGTTATTCATTATTGAAAAAACTCCCCCATTAATTAACAAGACATATTTTCAAATAGAAATATTGATTTTGCTTGCTGGTTAAATATAAATAAAAATATTGCACTTGCGAAGCAAAAATTTTCATCCGGGTCGCCCGTGCTTTGTAATGTCCATTATTATTTTTACGAGTCTCGCAAAGACGGTACATTTATATAGTAAAGCTCACGGTGCTCGCTGATTTAGGAAATGCCTACCTCATATTACTATTTGATATACATTTGTACATTTCTTTACAATGGAACAAAAAATTCAGTGGGATAAAATTCACCCTGTGCCACCCATACATAGAATCGGCCTGGTTTTTAAATGAATAGCCTCGTAAACAACATGTTCAAACAAAAAATATTCGTCAATAGGTCTGTAAGATGTATGATATTATGGATAGCAGCTGTCAACTAAAAGGTATTTTTACTGTCTCCGGAAATTTTCATTAATTTTGAATCTTCTTAAAACATACACTAGATCATGGTTAGCCTGACATTTACGCGGGAGAAAGATGATAGTTTCAAATTGCGGTGAATGGTCTTCTTCTTGTTAAGTACAAAACCACCACCTGGTGTATCCTCGTACTGGTTGGTGACTATATACAAAAGTGATCGGTGCTGGAAGGACCCAAGGTGCAAGTTGAAATCCATATTTACAGTGCAGCTAAAAACGAGGATGTGTAAATTCGATGATATAAGAATTGAACACTTTCGTTAATTCTTCACATGAAAATCATTTCAGAAATATTTTTGCAAGCAAAAATTTACTGTAGTATAATCTGTTATAAAGTTAAGCCCTTTTAATTTTGGTTTGGGCCAACTGGGGGACAAGTCCAAGAATATTCGATACTTAATATGAAGATTTTTAGGTCCCTTCTGCTCTTTTAAAACCCTATTCCCCAATATCCCTACATTATCACCAAGGCAAGTATATGATATGGAACCCAGGTGACATTTGGAACCGTTTATGTGGGAGATTCTCCCTTATTGACACTGCATGTCTTGTGAGGAAGACTTGTAACGTAAAAGCAAAAGTTCTATTACTTGCAGTGTAGTATTTTTGACAGAAATTATAGTGATTTTCACTAAAACCTTCTACAAATCTTACATTTTGTAGGAGATTCTAAATGTTTCATTGAATTTGTGGGAGTCCTCCCCCTCCCCCAATGTTGGAGGGTTACCAGGTGTGACTGGGTCCACAACAGGGACTTTGTGTGACAGGGTCAGGTGGCTTCATTATCAAACAATGTCTGCTGAATATAATGTCGCCAGGTATATATGTTGGGTAAACTGAAAACTTGCTATAGATGGTATGTCACATACATTTACATGTACATGTACATGTATGTGAATTATTCATACCATAGGAACAAGAATTTTTTTCAATGTTTAGTTTATACATGTAGACCCTACATGTAAGTTTACAAGTGAAAGTTTAAACCTGAAATGCATCTGAAGACAAATTATAGTTTATACCCCCAATTAAAATTTTTAATGGAATGTTTCACATGTTTTGTTGTGGTGTCAATAAATTGTGGGAGTTAGAGTATATTCATGTGCCATTGACCCATTTTTAGCCATCTTGCACTGAAGGAAGGTGTGTTTTCAAAATATGTAAAATGTAAAAAATTACCTGAAAAAAATTAATAGATGTTGTTAAGTGAAAAAAAATACTGATTTTTCCTTCTCAGCATAGGCAAGGATTTATGTATAGCAAGGATTGGAATCTTGCACAATTTTACATAGTACGATAATAAATATGTTGCGTGGGGCGATATACAGTGAGATTACCCATGATGCATTTCATTGATGCTGAGCGTACCCTGTTAATGACGGACGATTTCCATTGCTTCAACATTTCATCACGATAAATGTAGGTATTCTGACCCATATGGTTTGAAAAAAAATTAAAATATCCCACCTCAAGTTGCCTCCAGACTTTTTCAATGTTTTGTTTTGAACATTACCTCGATTCAAGACCTTAATCTCTTATCAAATTTTCAACCTGGTCCCACTTTCAAAGGCGGTCTCTCGTCCTCATTTAAAATTCAAACTCTTTTTTTTCCAAACCTGATCAGTCGTCATAAAATTAGTTTGAAATGAATCAGAAATGGTATGAAGGTATATATAAGGAGTTGCATAGCTGAAGCTTTCCTTGCATTTGTGATATCAATGTTTTTATATGCCTTGGTTTTGACTCCTGACTGCATAGCCTGCCTTTGAAGGCGGTTTCCCCTCCTCATTTAAAATTTAAACTCCTTCTTCAAAACCGGTTTTATCACAAAATTTGTTGAAATTTGAACAAAAATAGTCTGAGGGTATATATAAGGAGTGTTATAGCCGTAGCTCCACCTTCCTTCCTGATATCAACGTTTTTATTTGACCTACTTTTGACTTTTTAAAAAATGGTGGCCGGAGTCAACTCCCTCAAAGACAGTTTTCCCTCCAAATTTAAAATTCAAACTCCTTCTTCAAAATCTGAACCATCATCATAAAATTTGTTTTAAATTGAACAAAAATAGTCTGAGGGTGTATGTAAGAAATTTTATAGCTGTTGTCTCCCATTCTTTTGTGGTGTCTAATGTTTTTATTTGACCACCTTTTGATATAAAAAAAATGGTGGCCGGAGTCATGCCCTCAAGAAAGGTATTCCCTTCTCAATTAAAACTAAATCCTTCAAAACCTGAATGGTTGTCATAAAATTTGTTTTAAATTGATAAAAATATGGTCTGAGGGTGTAAGGATGTTGATATCTAATTTCCCCTAGATTTGTAATATCAATATTTTATATGACCTATTATTGACTTCAATAGCAGTATAGGTGGCAAGTAGCTGTGGCGAGTAGACCGATATCTCACCACGCGAGATGTTGTGATAAATTATGAGATGCGAATCCCTCTATATTTAACTCCCTGGCTACAATTGTAAATTATTTGAAAGATAGACTAATCAATTCTGTACTTCAGTTGATACTTATTGTTTAAAAACATAGGTAACAAGTATGTTATTGGATGCCAGGTATGAAGCATATGCCTAGCATTAATCAGCCTATTTTGCATGCTGTACTGTAGCTTGAGAAGCCATCTCTGTATGTTAAGAATTTTGGGAATAAGTGAACGTTTTTTTCAATTTTTATAAAAAAATCTGTTGACACATATAACAAAAAAAAAAAATCATGTATTTGTTGATATTTTTCTGGGATGTCAGTAGTATTTTAGGTACAAGGAAAAAAAGAAAAAGTAGCAGATAAACTAATGGAAATTTTGCAAGAGCTCACCTATTTTTGAAAATAGAGTAGCCATCAAAGTATGAGCAAGTAGCCGTACAATATTGTCGGTTGACGGCTTAACTGAGTGAATAATAAGGATCATTTGTTTCTTTTCTAGAATGCTACTGTGCAGATGATAATAGTGTCAGATGGGGTCACAACATTTACCGGTTTCCTGTATGGTAATGTGTACTGGTCGCCAGATGTACCAAGAGAAATAGTCTCAGCATGGCAATGTGGTGGAAAAAGTGGACGATATACCCATCCTGCATCCTTAGATACAAATTTTCCTGTTGAGATAGTTAGCACCAGTAATACAAGTTAGTGTTAAATGATACCAATCAAGTCACAAATGGGTCATTTTTTAAGTTTGTTAGAAACATTTTAAAAAATATATACAAAATATTATTAAAGAAAGATAAAATGCAAAATGAAATAATCTAATTACTACGTATACATGTATGTATTCTGCGTGTACATGAACAGATTATTCTATAGAAAACCAGATCAGAAAATTAAAGACTTGCAAGATTTAGGAGTCATCGTCTTCGAATGTTTCTTATTTCAGTTTTACTACTGTACACTGATGTTGGAAATGGTTACTCTAAAATGAAGTCAATGAATAATTATGTACCATAAAATCAATATACATGTACAAGTATGTCTGCCATGTCATTGTTTCCAGTCACAATTAAATACTGTGTTAATCACCTCTGTTACAGTTTTAGAAACTGAATTTTTTGTCAACATAGACCCATCATAATTTTACATAGAATGCACTGTACATTTTAAAGCAACATGAGTCAGTTTCATCATAGTCTTGCTTGATTTTACATAGACTCGGTCCATGAGTCTACTGCTAATGTCTTTCACTGCTATTATATAAAATTATGCAATTTACAGTTATTTTCATTTTATGGAAAGATACTCAAAGTATTCAAAATTAAAATGTGTATAGTTTTCTTTTTTAATTTGTCATTAGCTGGCTGTGAATAGTTAATGTAAAGCGAAATTATTGTTAAAATGAATTTCTTATACAAACTGAGGGATTTGTTGTTTTACCAATTAAGGTAATGTTTTGGGTAAGTTTTGAACATTATGTACATAATTTAGAGGAATTAAGCAATTTTATGTGAATAAGATTTTAATATTGACCAGAGTAAGAAATAGTTTTTTTTTTTTTATGAATTCCAATGCAATTAGCAGGTACAAATGTATGTGAATCCACAGTGCATGTTTTACATGATACACAGAAGTATTGTTTTCAATTTAAACCTTTACATAATTTTTTTTTTTTTTTTATAAACGTCCAACTTTCTATTTAATTTCAGGAGTACCTAACAATGGTCTATGGCTCTATAAAGTTGATTCGTGTACTGCTACCAGTGTCAACTATGCTCGGCAGTGTTATGATTGGGTCACAAATGTTGCAGTCACGCAAAGATTCATGACCTTTTTCCTCAACGTCTTTTTGCCAGCATGTCCATGTAATCTTCCCCAAGCCATGCGTGATCCTGCTTTTTATAGAGAGAAGGGAACTGACTGTTTCTTAACTACTTACATTCCTTTTGTACGAGGTGCAAGGGTTAGTATTTGTACCTTTAATGAAAAAAATAAAAAGTAAGTGATTTACATTTTATTTCTAAAGATATATGTGAATTTAACCAACCCATTCTCTCAAGTCTTTATTTCACATGCATACATTGTAGAAAATTCATGAAAGAGTGTAATTGATAATATGCATGTTAAAGAGCAATTAAGTGAGCCAAGATTCAAGCAGAAAACAAAAGTATGTAATCCAGGGACAAAGACTAGACATGGAAAACAGACACACACAACAAAGAACATTAAATAAAAAAAAATCATATGGTTTCTCCCCTTGACATTGATTATGTTCATTGTCATCATTACAGAAATGTTGCTATTCAAGAAAGACAGAATCACTGCTGACCAACACAGCTTCCAGTGGATATTTGATGATGTATCATCCTCAGACCATGAATTACTGGTATTGGTACCCGTTGCATCAGACCATTGATATCTTACCTTTCGACCAATGCTGTATAAAAGGGGGACTCTGTAACCTATTCTTCCAACAAAGAGTCTCCAGTAACTGTTTTGGATATATACCTCCTGACTTGGGTAATTTTCATGTGTTCCATTATATCCTTCAGGGCCTAATCTAGACATCGATGTCAAGGTGAAGTTTTAGTAAATCCTATTTGAAAAATAACAGTATTGACATTTTTGACTATGTTATCTATGTTACAAAAAACTTCTCCCTGTCATAAACAAATGGGAGAAGTTTTTTTCTGATTTCTCCCTCTAGATTAGGTGTTGAATTGCTTGTCTTTAAACAGACTTATTTAACTTCTTTATTTCTTAATTTTGTCTTCCTATCCTGAAAATTTGCCTTACCCCCGAAATATGTTAATTTTTGGTATTTTTTTATTATCAAGTGTGTCAAATTCAGACTGAATTTTAAGCCTTTCTTATTTTCAACCAAATATTGCTTTTTATATCTAAGTGGCAATCATTTTTTTTGTTGAGAAAATGGGGACTTGTCTGTGCAATATAACTATAAAAGTATTAAGTGGATTCTTTTCAAATTTACAAAAAATAGTGCATTCTACAATGTGTCAAGTCTGAGTTGCAATTAAATCAAATTTCAATGTGTGAAAATCTGTTTTATGTCAACCAACCAATGAATTTTTAACGTATTGCAATATATGATTAATTCCTTTTAGGTCTGACATCTGGTGACCCTCATTTTAAGACCTTAGATGGCTTGGATTACACCTACAATGGTATCGGGGAGTACACATTACTTGCATCCTATAACAGGACAAATGATGATAAAACATTTGAACTACAGACCAGAACTTTACAAGCCAAAGATAAAAATGGTACCTTAATTGCAGCCACCATTTTTGGAGGATTTGCTGCAAAAGAATTATTTGAAGATGGTGGTTCTTGTGAAGTGGAAATGAACACTGAGAGAAATGGTAAATTGAATTAATTTAACAAGTTTAATAATTAATGAAGCAAAATTAAAGTAATTAGGCCAATCAAAAATAATTTTTTGGTTTTCTGCTTTTTCCTCTATAAGACTGCAACATGACCCATTTCAATAAAATTAATAGAAACTCCATTCTCCCTATTTTTTCTGCCTATGAACAGTATAAAAAACACCCTTGTCACATCTTTGGGGCAATAAATACCTCTTGTAGTTAAAGGAAATGCCTCCATCCCTTATTGGTTTTTATGAAAATTTGTATAAGAACTATGAAGTTAACTTAAGGCGGTAGACCTAGGATTAGGGACACAACTCTTACAAATCATTAGAATGTTTATATTGATCATTTTACATCAATCTAATGTAAGCATCAATGTAACTTGGACTGATTTCATTCTGATTCAAAGGAAAGCTTGAAAGGCTTTGGTGAAATTGAATATGATACAAACATATCACTGATTTCAAGAGTTACGTCCCTTACCCTATAGGTCTACCTCAAGAGGGCATTACTATATACTGAGCAAGTAAGACTTGACATTCGTACAATACAGTATCCTTTACTATTCATAGATATAAAAACTTTTAACTCTTTTGAAGTTGAACTGAATCTGCCTAATTATTTACTTGGTTATTTAACTTTTAGTTCTGTTTTTAATGAAAGTTCTACTGTGTAAGTGATTTTTTTCTTGGGTTGAAAATTTCATGTTTTTTGTTTAAAAAAAAGGTGATTTTATTTGTGCTGTCCTGAAATATATCGTATATTTGTATGAAAAGCAATAATCCTAAATTTTTGAGTATAAGGTGGGGTAAAAACTTTTTTTTTTATTTTTGTGTCCTGGCGTCTACTGCAAATATAGTGAAACTGAATCACAGGAAAAAATATTGCATTTATTTTTTTCTATAAAAGTACACATTTTACAAAGCATTTATTGCAAACCTCCTATCTACACATATTGTCTAATGTGTATAATTTATTTCTGCTGCCTTCTTTTCAGGATTGATTGTAAGAATAAATAGACGGGATTTCACAGTCTTATTTGCTAACAGTTCAACTTTCTCAGAGAATCAAGAAAGTATTGTAGTTGAAAAGACAGGTCCTAATTCATTGACTGCTAATTTCCCAAGTTCAGGTATGATTAAAAAAGATGTTTACTTTCAAATACATAAATGAATGAGCTATACTGTGTAAATGAGTCTGCTGTATTGTTTAACCACATCTTTAATGAAAACACCTTTTTCAAGATGCCATTTTACAAATACATGCTTGATTCATTCAAATTCAAACTGAATAATGTTTCTTTTCAATACTCATCAGAGTTTTAACATGCAATTTATTTTTACTCACTTTCTAAGTAGGAAAGTTATGTGAAAATAAATTGCCATGAATAAGTCCGTTTATTATAGAAAAGGTGTTAGGCATAATATAAGTTACGAAAATAAATGACAGCAAAATGGAATTGATTTCCTGAAATTCAAAAAACAATTGTGTTTATAGTAATTCTTTTACTTCTTGATCATCAGGATATGAAACTTAGCTGACATGTTTGATAATGTGATAGTTTTAAATCATTGTAGGTGTAGCGTTGCAGGTGTCACTCAAAGTTGGTATGCTTGAGAACAAAATTATCCTGCAAAATAGATTCAAGAACAGTTACAGATTCAGTGGCCTTCTTGGCAATGTCAATGGCAATCCTGATGATGATTTTGAACTTCCAAATGGTACAACTCTGCCTTCGAACTTAACAGAATCTGAAATATACACTCAGTTTGGAGAACATTGTATGTACTTAGCACTAAGCTTGTCTGATTTATGGGATCCAATTCAATGTTTATCGGCAGTTAAAATTTTTCCTTTGTTCTTACAGCCAGATATTTTGTAAATTGGGGCCTTTGTTGTCGTACTGGAAAGTCTCTGTCCATATAACAAGCACAAAGAAACACAATAATGATTATGACATTGCTGATTAAAGTTATTTATCAATTTTTTATAACAATTATATTTTCATTATCTATTGTTATTAGTAAGATAGTGAAATTGTACAATGTTGCACAAGATATATCTTCATATGTTCAAATGGAACCATATCAAGAAAGATATACCTTGCAAAGTGCCTATTTCATGTACAATCTACATTGTATATATTTTTTATCTCAAAAGTGCAACAACCAAATGAAAAACTAGGACTAGTTATGTGATCAGTAACTGCTCCTGAACAAGAAATAAAACTGAATTTGGTGGGTTTATGGCATGCATGAATCACAATCTGTCTGATTTTTAGAAAGACTGCTACTAAATAAGTCATTTTCCACTTCTTTGTTGATCATATAAAATAGGTATGCGTTCACCCAATCATTGAAAAATCAATCTTTTTTAATTTTAGGGAGAACTAATGAAAGTTCTTCTGTATTTACCTATGAGCCTGGATTTTCATGGGAAAGTTTTCAGAATACAACTTTTGTTCCTGTGTTCAGTGATACCTTCAGCCAAACAGACCTTCATGGGGCTAAAGCCATCTGTGGTGATAACCAGGGCTGTATGTTTGATTACATAGCTTTGGGACAAGATGTAGAGGTGGCTAATAATACTAGAATTATACAAGAATCAACACAGCTGGAAATAGTTCAGGCTGGTAAGGAAAATGTGATTTTTAGGCAATGTCAGACTTTGATTTTCTTCTGCTATAAAGTAGAATTCTGCCTGTGCAAATCTAGATTTGACCAATATGAGTTTTATATTTACCAAGCTTCACACAGTGGCAATCATTCTTTTTCTCTCTTGCTAACCATTGCAGACAAGCCCTCTGAAATTCTCAACCTGATTCAAATCAAACTTCATTTGACTAAAAGATTAATCATTCGCTTTTTCTTGACTGCAAGATTCTTGCATTTTCATAGAGAGTTGTCAGACCTTGTGCAGGGGCAAGAGCTTGTAAATTTACTTCCTATTTTGCCAAATTCTGCTTTTTGTTTTTGAGCTCATTATATGTGCACTGTTTTTCATCAAGGTAGTAAAAAAGGCCAAAATTAAGGACTTAAAATGCATGGATATTTTGAAAAATATGTTTCTGGTGAATTGGGTAAAAGTATACTTCGATAATGCTTGTTTATGACTTAACTTAAGAAAGTTGTTTAATACCTGTACATTAATTTGCTTTTCTTTTTCGATAGGATCTAGAAATACGTTTATACCACCACTTTAAAGCAGAACAGTCTTCAGTGATCATGATGCTTTTCCTACAGTTTTTAGCATACTTTTGTGTTAGCATTACCTCCAATTTGCTAGGAGAGAGAATTTTAGAAATAAGTTTTGAATAAAATGACATCAGTATCAGAAATATTATAATTTATCATTCAAACACATATATGCATGGGATGAAAATACTAAATGAAAATTTCTTATGTATAGTGACTGTATATAAATGTTAACTAAAATGAAAATGATGCATTGATAGTATTTAAACTTTCTAAATGTTCCCAAGTGTAATTGAAACATTCGCATCTATCATTCCAGAGAACAAGATACCTACTGTAACAGGAACACTGAGAATCAATGCTACTGTTAATGAATCTGTTAGTTTAGTGGCTGAGGCTCAGGACGTGGATGATGAAAATGTTACTGTAATTTTTGGTGGTAGCATCACTGGCAAAATAACTAACAGACAGAATGCTTCTATAACAACCACATGGACCCCTCAAGAGTACAATACAGACTATAATATAAGGTAGAGTTGGTTAAAAATGATAGTTTAGCATAATATATGGACACAGTTTCTTTGTACATTTCTTATATTTATCTGTTAGGTAATTGGAAAGTTACTGAACTGATAAACTCTGGGCAATTATCTAACGAAATAGTCAAAAAGGAAAGTTAATATAACAAATGACAATAATCAAGGCAAAAACTGGAAAGTTTGAAACAACCACAATGGTCACATCTTGGTACAGGCATTTCCAATAGAATAAGTGGGTTAAATCAGGTTGTACTGGGTGCTAAAACATAAAACGTTTCTATAATGGCTAATTGTTTCCAGTATATTGCAATACTAACAGGCAGCACTAAATTGCCTTTGGGTGAAGTTAGTAAAATCTGTATTCAAAACAGTATACAAAATGAATATATTGAATAGAGTGTAGCAAATAGTCATCGTAACATTCTGAGACGTTTGTATAATATTGATTTGTTGTGACATGCATCATTAATTTGATCTCTATCTTACATAATAATGCCTAGATGAATTGTCCCGTACTACCATACATCATGTACTAAGTTAGAGCCTTAGATTAATCCTACAAGGAGGAATAACCTGGCCAGTGAAAGCTATATTTTTATATAGCCTAGCAGGCCGAGTGGTGTAGGGTGGTCATCGTTTGGAATTGTTCAGACCCTTCTATAATGTTATGTTGTCTTCCCTGTATCAATTTGATCCGATGGAGCAGTGTAGCAAATAGAGTTGTCACATTCTTAGACATTTGTGTGTGTGTGGGTTAATATATATATATTATGAAAATCCATAGTCTATTATCTTTTCATCAGAAACAGAGTATTTCTCAATAAGATATGGATATTGGAAAATTCATGTAAACCAAAATTAGGGAAACTACCTATTTGTTGCTCTTGTTACATTTTATTAACCTCTGGCAATTATTTTTCAGTTATTATGCCACGGACAGTCAGAACGGTATATCCTCAACAGAGACTGTAGCTATATATTTATGTCCAGGCTGTACAAATGGTGTTTGTGATTTTGCTAATCCCTTGGAAAGTTCATCAAAGTTCAACACTGTACCATGCAAATGTGATGTAGGATGGACAGGTTTGTTCAGGTTTACTTTAACACATGCAGTATACCTGTTAGCCTTTGAAACAGTTCATGTGGATGATTCTCCCCCATTGACATTGTTGCATGTGGGAAAGTTTGATTTTAAAGCTAATATTTGATGTAAATATTCAGTCAGTATTTATTTCAGAATTATTAATAATTTTAGCCAAAAACCTTTCACAAATCATACTTTTTTCTGTGGGAAATTCTAAATTGTTCATTGATTTTATTGGAGTCTCCCCCTAACATGTGAGGCTTTACAGGTACATGTATGCATCTCTGGGAATATTTTAGGACATATATGGAAGTACATGTATATGTTTTTTAAATTTGTAGAAACATTACTTTTTTATAGGATTAAACAGCTATTTTGGTCGTTCATACTTGTATGAACCGATCTTGGAGCTCCCAAACATAACATGAACGGCCTTTGGCCGTTCATGTTATGTTTGGGAGTGGAGAAATGTATTTATAGAATCTAGTTCTGGGACAATAAAATTTTGGGGTGAATTTACTTGTAATTAGATATTCAGCATTTATAAGTTTCTTTCCCGGAGCTGAAAATTACTCTCTAAAGAAACTGTACCGGTAAAATCAATGGTGGTGCAATAAACCATTCTTACAACTATATCATCTCGTTTAGGTTGTTGTCACACCCTTTTGAACTACACGGCTGCCATATTGGTTTCAAGTTGACTGGCATTCATGCATGTATGAACGATTTGGTGAAGTTCATGAAAGTATGAACTTCCTGGCAAAGATGTTCTTGACCAATCAAAGACGGCTTTAAGCATGAAGAATCTTATGATCAGAATTATTAATGTATAAAGTCCTGTTAAAACAGTATTATTGCCATTTGGTTTTTATTTACATTTCATTAATTAATCAAGTAGTCCATAACATTTTTTTTTCCATTTTTTTTTCATGGTGGTCCTGAACATATGAAAAACATATCCAGTGTTGCCCCTCATTTCACTATAGATATGAAAATATATTAATTGAAAACATTTTTTTCCTGTAATTTCTGTAAGCTCAGATTAGGTACGTGCAAAAGGCTGATGATTTTTTGTCGGTATTTTAAGCTTTGATTTCATAAAACATTTAAAGTTAAAAAAACACTTATAAGTCATGGCTCTACTCTAGAACTAATATAAGATGTAACTCAAAATCTCAGAAAAAACATTATTTTAATGGTGATGAATCCAGTCTTTCACTATGCCAGTCCAAACAATTTTTATTGGTGGTCATTGCTATTTCCATATGATATTTTGTTTATGATAAGATTTTATATTGGTACTTAAATGTTTTTTCATTGTTCTTAATGCCTGATATTTTCTATTTAAATCTACTGCCTTGATACTAAGAAATAAAGACAATTTCTAAGGCAGCTTAAACAAATTGACTGTGATGTTGCTGATGAACTGAAAAAAACTAATTTTGAATGTGTGGACTGAACTTCACATTGTGCCCCATCAGGCTCACCATGGTATTTTGTCTCAAAAACTACTGTTACTTTTTATATAGTTAGACTTGAAGTGTCTGAGTAGTCAACGGGATGATTTTTTTTCACTTTTTTTTACACTATTTCAAATCCGGATTTTACCGTTAGGATTATTTTTTTACTGTATATTTATTTCCAATTTTGCCAATTTCCGCTTTGTTTGTAGACCTCGTTAAATCATCCCTTAGTCAATAATACTGATAGAATTTGATGTTTTGCCCATAAATGCATGAAAATGTCTGCCAATGGACATTATAGTAAAATCACCTAATGTACCTTTTTTATACAGGTACCATTTGTAATCAGGACATTGATGGATGTCTTAATGATGCATGTCCAGAGCTTACTAAATGTATTGATAAAACTCCTGCCCAGCAAGAGGCTGATAAAGTCTTGTACAGCTGCTCCAATTGTCCATCAGGTTTCGAGTTGATTGATGGCAAATGTCAAGGTAGGTCTAATATAGATATTGAATTATGGGAAATAAATGATACTTAATGTAAATTTTGTATAGGGCTTTCAGTGATCAAGTTATGTTTGTATACCTATAAATTTATCCATGTTTTTCAGATTTTAAGAATATCATTTAACCATCATTTAACATGGTTAAAAAAACTGCAAGTATCTATATATTTTATCTTGATAGGAAGTCGAAAACATTTGTACTTGATATTGATAGGAAGTAGTAGACATTTGTATTTGAATATTCAAAGATCCACAATATTTTATTATTAAAGGATTAAAATAAAAAAACAATCTCTTATTAGCTCACCTGGCCTTTGGCCAGGTGAGCAATTGCCATCACTTGGCGTCTATCGTCATCGTCCGTCGTTGTTAACAATTTTTCAAAACTCTTCTCCTCTGAAACTACTTGACCAATTGGAACCAAACTTGGTATGAATGTTTCTTTGGGTATCTTGCATAGAACTAATATGGGGATTTTTGATCCGTTGAAAAACATGGCCACCGTTACTAAAAATATAACATAGGTGTCAGACAATAGTTTTTCACATATATCCCCAAAATGGTTAAGTTAAGCCAAATTCTGACATGGTGTAATTGTTCAGCATGATCAGATCTATCTGTGGTCAAATTTTCATTTTAATCTATTAAGCCATGTTGGAGTTATTGCCCTTTTTCAATGTTTTTTGCTATTTTTTATGTTATTTCTTTCAAAAATCTTCTCCTCTGACACTACTTGACCAATTCAAACCAAACTAGGTATGAATGTTCCTTGGGGTATCCTGCATAGAACTGGCTTTGGGATTTCTGATCCGTTGAAAAACATGGCAGCCATTACTAAGAATAGAACATAGGGGTCAGACAGTTGTTTTTCGCATTTATCTCCAAAATGGTTAGGTTAAGCCCAATTCTTAGCCGGTAAAAGTGTTCAGCATGATGAGATCTATCTGCGGTCAATTTTTCATTCTAATCTATTATTCTAATCTATTAAGCCATGTTGGAGTTTTTTTAGTGTTATTTCTTTCAAAAATCTTCTCCTCTGACACTATTTTAACAATTGAAACAAAACTTGGTGTAAATGTTTCTTGGGGTATCCTGCATAAAATTTAAGTGGGGTTTTTTGATCCTTTAAAAAACATGGCCACTGTTACTGAAAATAGAACATAGGGGTCAGACAGCAGTTTTTTGCATATACATGTATCTCCAAAACCGTTAGGTTTAGCCAAATTCTTTCAATTGCTGAAATGATCCTTATTTTTTGGACTACAAAAGTCTTCAGGCATAAAATTTGTCAGATGCCTTCTTATAAGAGTTATTGCCCTTGACAGGGGAAAATGACAGGTTTTTTTTTTTACAGTTTTCAGGCAATGTCTTGAAAACTATGATAGATTTAGACTTTCATTTACTGAAATGATCCTTATGATAAGTCCTATCAAAGTTTTATTGAGTCAAATTGTTGGACAACCTCTTGTTTAATTTATTACCCTTGAAAGGCAAAATCCAACCAGGTGAGCAATTCAGGCTCCTGGGAGCCTCTTGTCAAGTCTACCACCAATGTAAACTCCATATATTCATAATGAAGAGTATCATATTTCTAGCATGTCAGCTGATATAAAACTGAGGAAATGTATGACTTTATATGTAGTTGACTAGGACATGGATTGTGACCATTTTGTGATGTCATTAGCAGTAGGGAATTGAAACAAGTAAATCTCAATGTTTTTGTAGATGTAAATGAGTGTACAAACACTACCCATCCAGTATGTGAACAGCAGTGTACCAACATCTATGGTAGTTATGTGTGTTCCTGTATAAATGGATACAGACTGAGGAATGGAAAATGTCAAGGTAATGCTACCCTTTATATGGTCTGCACTGGATTTTTATCTTGCACTTATTTGAGTATTTTCCATGGAAGTCAAGAATAAGCACTGTACCACAATACTTTCCCTTAGCTCTCGTTGAATGAACTGTGATAAGTAATACCAAAATATGTACATAGAAACCTGTCTAATCTGATCCCCTTTGGACTTTGATATCGGTTCAGCTTAGACTGATGTTTGGTTAATTATGGTTCAAAATATATTTAAGTACTATTCTGTGTAAGAATTAGGCAATGGGCGGCACATCATTTGTTCCCAATTTTTTGCTTAAAATTATATAAGACATCAGAAAACTCCTGAAAAGCTATTTTAATTTATCCTGAAGCGTCTGTGACATAGATAATTTTTTATGATTAATTAGGAAAAAAGTATGGGAAAATTTTCCCTCCATTTTTTCCTTGTGCATTTCTACAATACTTGATGAATCAATATCTGAACAAAGCAAAGTTTGCAAACACTTTTATTGTTTTCTTTTGGGGTTATGAGGTTATTATATTTGGATAATGCAGTAAAATAACTGAATGCAAAATGACCTTTAAAATCTAACTATACCTCTTATGTTAAAGTTTGTATATATTTTAGGATTGTGCATTATATGTCTGAAGGTAAAATGGTGTTACTGCAGTTCTAAGTATTCAATAAAAAATGATGATGAGTTATAAATTAAAAGCTTAACTTTGTATGGACTGGTTACTCATATATCATGATAACAAGCTTTGTCATAATTTTTTTTTCTTAATATTCAACACAAGGTTATTGTTAGGTTGATTTCCGTTCAGATTTATGTCATTCAGTATTAAGTCTTTCTGGACATTTTGATATTCTCACATTGAAGGTAGAAGGACTCCTCATGTGTGTCCTTTCCTCTTTTCATCCATCTAACGAGTTTTTTGTGCAACTACTTATCACAGCCACTTGATATTTTGACAGAGGCTTTAAGGAGTTAAACCTAGGATAGGGGACATAATGATATGTTTGGTCCATATTCAACTTCACAAATGCCTATCAAGCTTTCATTTGATGCAGAATGTAATCAGTCCAAGTTAATTTTATGCTTACATGAGATTGGTGTAAAATGCCAAATACAAATGTTCCAGTGACTTGTAAGAGTTGTGTCCCTTACCCTAGGTTTACCTGCTTAAATAGGTATGCCGTATCGTAGGAATTGATTACAGACTTGAGCCACATCAACTTCCTGTTTTATGAATTTAAATACATATGTTTAGACCATATGATTTCGGGGGAGGGGATGGTTATTCTTTAGCTCACAGTTTTTTCTACGATTTTGTCTCTTTCTTAATTTTAACAATGCCATCATATATTTTTTCTATGTTTTCAGCTGTAGAAAATGGTGATTTATTTTTTTAAAGCTAGACAATTTTAATTAAAATTATATTTCAGCTACATAGAAAACATAGTCTCCTGCAATTTATTAAAAAGGGTTATTTCCCTTTTTCCCTGTTAGTTGTCTGAAAACTACCAATTGCATGACGTTCATTAGTTATAGTACATTATTAGATATTGAATGCACGTCGTGTATTGCCGTTTATAAATGTAAGCTACAGATTATGATAAGAATAATAAATAAGTGAACAATAATCACGTTTAAGTAGTAAAATGGAACTAGATACAAATAGAATAACAAATAAATGTATAAAAATAAAGAAAATGGGGCCCAAATTTTCTGCCTTACTTTTTGCCCCTGACGTAAGGCCGAAAATTTGGGCCTCATTTTCTTTATTTTTATACATTTTCATTGTAATTTTATTTGTATTTTGTTCCATTTTATGTTTTTAAACGTGGCTTTTGTTCACTTATTTATTATAATTCAGCCACTTTACAACATATATTATTTTTATGCTACAGATGCATATGAACTCGTTGAATTATCAGCTGACTTACTGTAGTTATTTTTGGAGGCTCTTTTGTACCTCATGAATATTTGTGCAATTGTCCCAACAAATGGTCTAATATAACTGAGTTTTTATTGCTATTATTTGTAACATACTAAATCAAGTTAATGTTTAAATAGAACTTGTACTGATTGAGGTATGTATGATAACGTAACCATTACATATACGGAGGAAGATAACTAAAACTTTATAATAAATAAAAATATGTAGGCTTTCCAGTCATGAATCACATTTTGCATGATTCTTATGTGGAGTGCTACTTAATTCTTTTATGTAAAACAAAGTCATGACATTTATATTTACATGCTTTTTATAACTCATGCAGCATTCTAGGATTTGGGCTTTCTTCATTGAGAGGAAAGCAAAAATTAATGTACTTGTATATTAAAAGTATCAGTACTGCAGGCATCTGACATGTTATACCCAGCGCTATCAGAAGTAGGTGCAAGGTAGCAATTTTCACCATCTACTTGACCAAATTTTGCATTGAAATTTATGGAGGGGGAGCCATCTACTTTGGGAATTAAAGTTAACTATTCTAAGTCCTTCATACCATTTTACTATAATGACTGGTTATTACAGAATTAAGAAAGGTTATACTAATGGAAAAAATCTATTTATAGATCAATGGTATGCGCTAGATTATAAAGAATTCTCATGTGTTAGAATTGACAGGTTGTATAACCTGTTTAAACAGATATACTACTATATAAACATTCTTGTTGTCCTTATTTATTGGGCTAGGTCTTAAGAACATCAAACTTAATTATAATATCAGTTTATTTCAGAAACAATACATGTCCTAGTATTTTAATTTTTGTCTTTTTAAGTAGACCGATATTTTAGGAATGTTTGTATTAAAAAAATGGTCATGATTTGATTATTGAACTGACAAGCTAATGTGAACTTATTCTTTAAAATGATCCTACAAAATCAGATAGAAATATGAGACTTTTAAGAAGATACATGTGGAATGAAAATATGTGTCTGTGTTTCTCTTGATTTTGATATTCAGTGTATAATTTGAGCTAAACATTGTATAAGAAAAAATGCAGATTTGTTGTTGTCCTCATTGGTCAAAAATAGTGTGAGGTATTGAGAGAACATGTGATAGCAGCAAATTCATATTATTATCATCTGGTTGAGTTTATCAATTGTGATAACAATTTTGTACTGTATTAAAAACAAACAATATTATATATGATAATCATTTAAGAGTTATGGCCCTTTTTCGCATAAAATAGTTGAAATTTTCTCTAAATTATCTTGTCTATTACCTATCATTTTTCTTTGTATTATTGTCCAATTAATATCACCACCTTAACACATTTTCAATATACATTTATACAGATGTTGATGAGTGTGTAGAAAGTACAAGTAACTGTGAACAGATCTGTAACAATACGATGGGATCCTATAGCTGTGCTTGTAGGGATGGTTACATACTCAATGGTGATGGAATCACATGCTCTATTGGTATGTTATAAATACAAACATGATTTTCTTCTGCTTTAAAGTGGGAATTGCTTTTCAAATCCAGGTTTTACTGCTTCTATTCTATTCTACTTCTAATTTTGCTAATTTCCAGCTTTGCAAAATCAGGTTTGTTGACAAGTAGTTAAGTGCATGGTGTCTTTTAAACATTTTTTATGAATCCTTAGCTCTCCTCTTGTTTCATATCATCAACTGTGATTGATTGATTGATTATTGGGGTTTAACTCCCGAGCAGCAGTATCATCAACAGTGAAGACAGTAAGTTAAGCAGTATTATTCTGATACTTTCCTTAGATGAAAAAGGTAATGTTTATATTTTTGTTATCTCTGTACCAGAAAAAGTATTGAATTAAATTGAAGTAAGTAGGTTCTGAACAGTTAATCAAATGATTTTGCATAGACATTTTATTTTAAAGACTGTCTACTTTGAGTTTGCAATTTTCAGATTTACTATTTTTAAGTTACTTTAATTTTGTTTCATTTTTGATAAGAACCTGATTGTTTTGTATCAACAGATCCTACATACAATACAACCCTGTGTAATGCAATCAACTGTGAGTTTGGATGTTCAGTGGAAAATAATGCTGCAAAATGTTTTTGTAAGACTGGTTACAATCTCAACAATGATGGTAGAACATGTACAGGTAAGTCACAATCTCAACTGTGAGTAAAATAAATGTACAGGTAAGTCACAAATTCAACAGTGAGTAAAATACATGTACAGGTAAGTCACAAACTCAACATTGACAAATAACTTAAACAGGTAAGTCACAAACTCAGCAGTGAGGAAAGGTCTTGTACAGGTAAGTCAATCAGCAGTGAGAATAAGACTTGTACAGGTAAGTCACAAACTCAGCAGTGAGGAAAGGTCTTGTACAGGTAAGTCACTCAGCAGTGAGAATAAGACGTGTACAGGTAAGTCACAAACTCAGCAGTGAGGAAAGGTCTTGTACAGGTAAGTCACTCAGCAGTGAGAATAAGACTTGTACAGGTAAGTCAAAACATCAACAGTGATAATATGACTCATTAAGTCATTAACTTAACACTAAGAATTAGATTTGTACAGTTGGTCACAAACTCAATAGTGACTTAAAAACTCGTTCAGGTGAGGCAGAAATTGAAACACTGACAAAAGAACTTTAACATGTAACTTCTGTTGTAAAAGAAGTGGCCATTGTTCAGTTTTTAAATGAAGATATTTTGTATTTATTAGTACTAACTTGGGCAAACAAATGAATTTCTCATTATCTCAAAATACTGATTTGGTAGGTTAAATAAATACATCCTTGAGACTTGTTAAGTTGTCTGTATGATGGTTGCCTTCCTTTTTTTAAACGGTGAATTATTTAATCAGCATGAATATTGATAAAAAGGCTCTGGTTGGTTTTAATTAGTGGAATCGGGATTATATTTTTTGACAGATATCAACGAATGCTCAATCAGTAAGGCATTCTGTCCTCAGAAGTGTACCAACACAGAAGGAAGCTATAAATGTGGATGTTATAAAGGATTCAAGATACTACCAGACCTAACATCTTGTGGAGGTTGTATTTTTTAAATTATTTTATTTTTGGTTTTTCCAGAAATCAAATAGAAGTTGGTAAGACAATAACTTGGTCTGTTTGGTCACATTTATAAAGATTACAGTGTAATTATTCACTGTAATGAGATCTAGCCTCCCATTATCTCTATGAGGATTAAACCAAAATGCATTAAATAAGCAGTTTACATTTAGAAGCTTTTCTTGTATGTACAAATGTACCAGATTCTTCCATATATATTTTTGTTTGCTTCCCTTATATGGGACTGGAAACATAGTTAAGTGACATCAAATTTTCTCTTGCCTTTGTTTTTAATATGTCTATGAGGCTGCCACTTTTTGGACGTTTTATTGGTTAAGAGAACGAAATAAGATGGGCTGACCTGACCTCGTCTTACACAGGTCTTCTCAGCTTACAAAAGGTCATTTCCAGAAGATAATCAACATTAATCAATTGGTAATTAATTCATTTGAAGACCGAGTGGTGTACAATTAATCTGTTTTTGATAGTCAGTAAAATTCATACAAAACTATAAAACAAAATTAAGAAATATATATACAAGTTGTCTTCCCTGTCAGAAGCTATCACCTACCGTTCATGCTTCTCTTTTTCATTTAATTGGCCACACAGTTTTTATGATTTTGCATTGAATTAGTATGACATCTTTCCCACAACAGTCTAAGAATAAGAATATGCAGTGTGTCAAATGGTTACTTTCTAGGAATAGAGCTAGTCTTCCCATGATTGACTGTCCATTACTTTAGGTAGTTAACTGGATAATTGACAAGAAGATCTAAACTTTCTCTTTTTCCATAGGTATTTTAATCTGATGAGTCTGACAGAAAGTTTAAATCTCTTCGTCAAGTGTCTAGTAAACTATCGAAGACATTTCATCAGGTAATGGTCATGATCATTTATTCAAGGGAAGACAACTCTATTCCCTGAAGTTAACTATATTATCTGTAATCTTAAAAGTGCAAAATGTCTTTCTATGATTCTTATAGGAAACTGTAAAGAGATTATACTTTTATCTTTTAGAATGTGATTCCAGTCACTATGGTGATGATTGCAAGATGAAGTGCAGTGCATGCTCCCCATATACAACAAAGTGTGACAGGGTCAAAGGTTGTATCTGTTCCTCAGGATGGACTGGTACCTTGTGTACTGAGGATATCAATGAATGTGCTCAGGAGGGTATATGTGGAACTCTTGAGGATTGTGAAAATTCTTTTGGATCTTACGAGTGTGTCTGTAAGGAGGGTTATGAAAGGGCAGCTGATGGAACATGTATAGGTATACACTATATGTTAAATGGATTTCCTGTATAGATTAAATATCACAACCATTTTCATTTTCCTCATCTGAAACATGTTTTATACTTAAACAGAAAATAATTTGTACATACTTTGACATGCAACTTTTTTTATCCATGTTCAATTGAATTTATAAAGTAAATTTAGATTTATATAGATTTGTATACAGACAATAACAGTGCACTGATACGACATAAAACTGATATATGGATGAGGCTTTAAACTGTGGTAAAATGCGAGGCTGTGTGATTCAGGGACAGTGTATCACTTATTTAAATATACAGTCAGTGCATTTTGACTGCTCAAATTGAACAGTTGCAGTATGAATAAGATTACCTTTCTGCTTCCTCATTTTTTAATAATCGTGAAATCCTGTTTATAGATATCAATGAGTGTACAATTGGTCAGTTCAACTGTAGTAACAATGCTGAGTGTGTCAACACTGTAGGGAGTTACCTATGTACCTGTAAGGAGGGATTTAATGGAGATGGTGTCAATTGTACTGGTAAGTAATAAAAGAAAGGTAACTCTTGTGTCAAGGTATAGGGATTTTCCTGTGTACCTATATGGAGAGATTTAGGGACGATGGTGTCACTTGTACAGGTAAGTAATAAAAGAAAAGTAGCTCATGTGTCAAGGAATATGGAGTTACCTGTGTACATGTATGGAGAGATTTAGGGACGATGGTGTCAATTGTACAGGTAAGTAATAAAAGAAAAGTAGCTCTTGTGTCAAGGTAAAGGGAGTTACCTGTGTACCTGTATGGAGAGATTTAGTAGCAATTTTATGGTGTCAAGTGGGAGGGAGGTCAGAAATAAAAGGGAGATAACTTCAGTGTGTCAATTTTGTAGAATGTTACCTGTGAGAAGGAATATAAGGGGATTAACATCAGTTTGGTAGTAAGGTCAGGAGGAATCTTGCTTTTGTGCCAATTTTATTTGTGCTACAAGGTTGTACTTCATTTGCATGAAAGACTGATTATTTGAGATGGACATGATTCAATATAAGACAGTGAAAATTAATCTGTAATATCTGATGGCCTTGGGTATAGATTGTTAGTTGTTTTGAAAAATGGTTTATTCTAAAGGTGTAAAAAACTTGCAAAGCCAGAATAACAACAGATGTAGTTGGCATGACTGTTGTTAAAACTCTGAATAAAACACCATCATGGTTTGGACATGCAGAAAACAGGATCTGAACAACTATACATTAGAGTTAGAAAAGTGTGTTTAGTACGGGTAACAGATCTTGCTTGTGAAAAGAAGAGGTACAAGTAAAATAATTAAAATTAGTACTATATTGTATTAAATTCACCATTAATTGTGGAATAATTCATGATTGATGCAAATTAAATATGGTTTGTGGTGGAAATGAGATTTTTTTGGCAAAAGCAATGTGTCTAGATCAGGAAAAAACTGAAGTTTACTCCAAATATTTTTTTCAGATTCTATTCAAGAGCTTTGGTGGACTGATTCGATTTGTCTCTTTATTTTTAGTTCTTCGTTCACTATTTGTATAATTGATACATATGGAGAAAACATGGATAACCATTAATTATAGATGAACTGCTATAAAAGATTTAACAAAATTTAGAATTAATTGGTACTAAAAAGAAGTAATAGATAAAGCTGGAACCCTATTGCTATTCTATAGATGGGTAAAAGGTAAAATAGGATTTTGTGAATCTTCAGATCCAATTTTACAGAGGAGAACATGACACACTTTCACATACATTAAAGTTGTATTTAGTTTGTCAAATGGTATTGTTGTACATAGGTATGGTTTGATTTCAGATATTGATGAGTGCTTCTTAAAGACAGACGACTGTCAACATACATGTGTTAATATGGTGGGCAGCTTCAATTGTCTTTGTAATATAGGATTTCAACTGAATGCTGACAGAAAAACATGCTTTAAGATACAAGATCAAAAGGGTAAATACTTTAAAAATGCTTCATTGAAAATTTACATCTGGCTTCATTGTGAGTTAAAGACTTATATTTATGAGGGGAAATTTGGACAAATCAATTCTAGACTTAATGATGCACAATTTGATCCAATTTATAAACTGAAAGTCCTGATTAATTTAGTTTTCAAGACAGTAGTTACAGTGTACAAATTAGACAAACTTTACATATAAAAATTGTACAGTTCGTAACTGATAGGAGTACCTGTTTTGTTCAATGCCTAACTCGTATCATTAGAAATAATTTCAATTATTACTACAGTTTAAATATGATGTTTTGCCATTAAAGCTTTTTTTGTTACCTTGCAGTTGAAGACAGGTGCAGTGCCTTAGATTGTGACAAAATTAATGGTGGATGTTCTCTCAATGCAACAGAGGATGCGTTCTGTTTTTGTAACTCAGGGTTTGAGTTTGTCGACCCTAGTAATTTTACCTGCACAGGTAATGTCATATAGCTGTTATTCGAATTTGGGAAATTGTGAAATATACATTTTTTTTAGGACTCTGGGATGAATGTAAAAGAAGAATTCTTTCTTATTTATATATATATATATATATATTGGAAACAAAGTAATTAACACACAATTTAGTAATTTTTTTTTCAGCATTATATGTTTAGATGATTCTTTTTTTTACACAAAATGGTGTTTAATTACAGTTAGTCTCTTGAACATAAAATGTTTAAAAAATTATAATATTTTGTGTAGTTATTGTTGTTGATATACATTAATGTAGCTATGTTGGTGTGTATATTTTTGTAGATATTGATGAATGTAGCAATAACAATGGAAATTGTGACCATATCTGTACTGATAATACGGGAGGCTTCACCTGTTCGTGTAGTACTGGGTATAAACTCATATCAGATGGAAAGTCATGTGAACGTAAGTTTAAACTACAAGTTTCTATAAACATTTATTGTTTATATTGCCTGTGAAGAAAGTGGGCCCTACTATTTTTCTGTCACAATCAATAAATTACAAATCTTAACCTTAGAATTACATTGCATTTTGTGTAATATGAACAAAAGATGAGTTGCCAACATCTAGGATCTGTGATGTTAGGAGCTAATACTATAACTCTTTATCTGGTCATCTGTTAAAATTACCAATTTTTTTATGGATCTTTTTGATATAATTTCAGCCTGTAATACTACAAACCGATGGGGTGCTAACTGTGCCGAGGCATGTGATTGTGGTATAGGGAGTGAGTACTGTGATACCCTGACTGGATGTGTCTGTAAACCTGGCTACAATGGGACATATTGTACTGTGGACATAGATGAATGTCTTAACTCACCATGTCCTAACAATCAGACATGTGCCAACACAGGTGGTTCATACACATGTACATGTTCACAGGGGTATGAGATACAGAATGATATCTGTGTTGGTAAGTGTTGAATTAGTAGTATTCCAACTAATCATAGCCCCATGTGAAAAATAGGTGGTTTATAGTGATCATTCTGTCCATTCCTCTGTTTCCAGTTCTGATCTGCACCTCCTCTCAAACTACTGAATGGAATTTGATGAAACTTTAACACATTCTGTATCATATGGTGCCATTGTGTACTTCCAATTTTGCTTTTCCATGTGATTGACTTTCGGTTTTTCTAGATGGTTTCTAGGGAGTGGAGTTTTTTTTGTTTTTAAATGATTTCATAGTAATTTTGTGTAGGTTATTGATTAAAATTTTATATATTGAATGTAGTCTTCTCAGAATTGATCATTTAAAAGTTAAGACAAAAAAATTGATTTTACAGAAATACCAAAAAATAACAAATAAAGAAAACAAACAAAGAGTAAACAAACATTGAATAAAAAAAATAAGGAGTAAATTCTTTTGATGCAGTTTACCATATTTATTTCCTTAGATACGGATGAGTGCACTAAAGATACTGATACCTGTGACCAGAGATGTGTCAACAAAGTGGGAGGTTATCTATGTACATGTGAGGATGGCTTTGTACTCAATGGTACTGATACATGTTTAAGTAAGTCTGAATTCCTTAAGTATTAATTAGATAGAAGGACACTATATACAGAACTAATTGAATATTTATGTTTGTATTTAAATGAAGGGTTTTTGACTCTCTTTTTCTGACTGATCTTTTATTGACATTGTCCATGGTAATAATGTGGTAGTGTCTTTTTCAATTTGTATTTTGTTTTCTGTTGATGCATTGTGATTTTATCTGTTTTAAAGAATTTAAATATGCAAAAAAAGAGACCTGGGTTTTCTTTTTTAATATTTATTTCTAAAATCTGATTTTCCTCCATTTTAAAGCATAATTCTGCTTTTTCAAATCCAGATTTTACTGTTATGATTCTTTTTTTAATGTATATTTACTACTCTGATTTTGCCAATTCTGGTTTGTTATGTTGACCTCGTAAAATCAGGTCTGATATCTATCAAATTTTAAACTTGTATTGTAACTTATCATGGTTAATTTATAGTAAAAATCATGTCAATATGTAAAAATGTTCAGAAAAAAAATGTCAGGAAAACGGTTATTTCTGTGAATTTTGATAAGTACAAAGCCCGTAATTTCGGTAAAATTTATCAAAAAGTAAACTTGACTTTTAACTTATCATGGTGAACTTATTAATCAAAAAAATATTTCAATATCTGCAAGTGTCTGGAAAACTTAAGATGGACTGACGGTCAGACGGACGGGTCAAACACATTATACCCTGCGAAACTGCATTGCGTGTGGTATAATTATTTAAGCTCACAGTTCTTCTGCTTTGAAATTAAGAGAACACATATTCCATAACAGATGTAAAAGATTAGTACTGGTACTGGAGTTACGCACAATCAGGTGATAAAGGGCAAGTAATTCTTTACATTTACGACATACTGTGAGGTGAAATATTGTATGAAATCAGTCTTTAACTTAAGCCAAAATTGTGTATGTCATTTGACCATAAGGTCAAAGGTCATGTTCAAAAGTCACACATATTGGTACATGACACTTAACCTTAGCGTGAAATACCCACATACCAAATGTCAGGTATCTTAGTAAACAGGCAAAAAAGTTATGGCACAGGCAAAACTTTGGGGGGTATTTTGCCAAAATGTGTATCTTATTTGACCATGAGGTTGACAGGTTAAGGTCTGTTTGTTTGTTTGTTGGGGTTTAGCAATATTTCAGCTATATTCAGATGATGAACATGAAATGATGATGAAATGAAAAAAGGATGGGACACAAGGATAATAGGGTCGACAAATTTTGATTGCCACTAGAAAAAGGGGGGATGGGTAAGGTTGGGCAATTTAGCCTCCTGTGGCAGAGTGCAAAGGTTCCTACTCCTATCGAATACCACAGCAGGGTTCTTTAACGTGGGAGGAACATGACATCTTTCCCAACACGGTGCACCACTATGGTTTGCGGTCAGGTTTTCCATATTATAGCCTGACAACCCAAGCATGTAACATACCAGGGGTACCCCATTCCACCATCCTAGTATGTGATGCCTGGCCTTCAGGTTTTATAACCCCATACCAAATATCAGATGTCTTAGTGAAAAGACAAAACTATTTTAGCCCAGACAAAATTTTGTATGGTATTTGGCCAAAATTTTGTATGTCATTTGACCTTGGAGTCAAAGGTCAAGGTCAAAAGTTATCCTATCTTGAACATTACACTATACCTTAATGTGATTTACTTACATACCAAAAATCAGATATCTTGATAAAAAGACAAAAAACAGTATGGCCAAAGACAAAGTTTTTTATGGTATTTTGCCAAAACTTTTTTGTTATTTGTTCTTGGGGCCAAAGGTCAAGGTCAAAGGTCACCTACTTAAAACATTACTCCTTGCCTTGGTGTGATATACTTAAATGTCAAAGATCAGATATTTAAGTAAAAAGACCAAAAAATAATAGTACAGACAAAATTACATATCATATTTTGCCAAAATTTGTATGTTATTTGACCTTGAGGTGAAAGGTCTAGGTCAAAAGTCTCCCACTCTGGTATGCGACAATCTACCCTGAGAGGATATACCAACATACCAAATATTAGAAGTCTAGGTCAAAAGACAAAAAAGCTATGGTCTGGACAAAGTTTGTATGAAAAACATTAAGAAGAAGAAAAGTCCTTACAGGGGGTGATTTTGGGTCCAGATGAGCAAAAAAAGATATGCTACATATTTTTATTTTTGATATGTTTTAGTGGAGAGCACCTACTACACACTCTTGTTAGCAAAACGGGTCTGAACATAACCTTTTTTTCGTACATTTCAAATTGTCAAAAATTAAGAATTTTGGTTACTATGGTAACCAGATCTAAACAAATCAGATTGCTTTGTACTTTATTGTAAATTGTTTCTCCTAAAATATACTTTATTAATATAATTATGTAGTTTGACAAATTTCCACCATTAAATATAAAATAATACATTCAAATTGCGATGTTTTTGTGTTTTTAGGCCCAAAATTGGGGGTTGCTAAGGAATGGTCATTGCTATGGTTACGGTGGAAACATTTTTCATTTTTTTATATTAATTTTTGTTTTTTCCATTAAATCCTACATATTGCAACTCAATTTGGTTCAAATGTCTGACATCGATAAATCACCCACTGCATGATTCTTAGGTGGACTACTACTTAAAAAGAGAAAGACTTGGTCATTATCAGTTTTTTCATTCCCAAAAATGTTGTTATCTTTGAAAAAAACTGATAAACTGACAATAAATGAACTAATAATTTGTAAAGCTTTATAAAGGTTTTTTGATAGAACGAATTTGAAATTATTGAAGATAAGTTATAAACATTTTAGGTTGCTACTTGGACATTAGAATATTTGAATTATGATTATTTAGATATTGACGAGTGTAGTTTGTTGAACAATGACTGTGAGCAAGAGTGTACTGACACCAGAGGGAGCTTCTACTGTAGCTGTAGAGATGGTTTTGTATTAAACTCTGACCAGTCATCGTGCAGCAAAGGTTAGCCATTGATATTTCATATTATACCATCCTGTATACACAGTAAATTTATATCACTTGTGTACTACCATGAAAGTTATATTTTATATATTAAGTAAGTTTCATATTATTTAATTCCCCCATATATTTTTCTTACTTAGTTTTTCATTTGCGCTGGATTGTTTATATCAGTTATGTGACATTGAGACAAGCGTTGAAAATTGAGAACTGGCATATCATATGCTTTATGAAGGCATGTTTAATTAAAAAATACTTACGCTTAAATGGAAAAATCTGAATGTAATGCCAACAGTTGTTTTCTTTTACTCTTCAATAATGCCAACTTAATCTATTTATAACTTTTTATCTATTTTAGCTGATAATCCATGTGCAGGGCAAAATATCAACTGTGGCTATGGATGTGAAATGATAAACAATGTCCCACAGTGCTTCTGTGCACAGAATTATGATCTCAGTTCAGAAGACAATCAAACTTGTCGTAGTAAGTACACTGAGAAGGATTTTTTACTTTTAAGCAGAATTCCATTTTTTCACAGATTTCATTGTATGAGTCCTTTTTTATCATAAGTTATTTAGGCAAAAAAAAACAATACTCTTGTTTCCTGCTACCAGCAATAAAAAAGATACATAGGTGAGAAAATTATTTTATTTTTTCAAAAATTTTTTACTTTGAGTAAATGAAGAAACAAACAAGACTTCAAGAGAGTTCGAGTCAACATGGCCATAAAATGTTTAGGGCTGGCACAAAAAACTAGGGTAGGTAAGGTAGCAAGAAACAGACATATTATTTTGTTTGCCCTTGCTGCAATCTCCAACTTTTTTTGGCCTTGTAAAATCATGTCAGAGATTGTAACCATAAGAAAATAAAACATAAAACAAAACATAAAATCTAATTCTTCAACAATGTAAGTTTTCTGCTTAACACATATAGATGGCCAAAGAAAAAAACTGGAATATTAATTCTAATAATCAACGCATTTCAAACCAGTAAAATTTTAACCTAGAAAAATAAATTGGTAACCTTATCAATAAAGATATCCATCTTAGTCATCTCTACAGAAACTTATTTGGAGATGTTGTTTTTTTTTCACAGTTTATAAACTGACTTATCAATGTTCATATATTTTTCCCAATTTCAGTTGTATATAACTGGGTAGATGTGACTTTAACAACAGACTATCCTTATAACAGTAATCTATCTGTAGAGACTTCAGATCTGTTCAAACATTCCAGAGTTGATATAGCACCTTCAGTAAGTAGCCAGGGTTGATATATCACATGGTGGATATATCACCTTCTGTTAGTAGCCAGGGTTGATATATCACATGGTGGGTATATCACCTTCAGTAAGTAGCCAGAGTTGATATATAACCTTCAGTAAGTAGCCAGGGTTGATATATCACCTTCAATTAGTAGTCAGGATTGATATATCACCTTTAGTACTTAAGTAGCCAGGGTTGATAAATCACCTTCAGTAAGTAGCATGGGTTGATAAATCACCTTCAGTAAGTAGTCAGAAAATAATGTATCATAATATACAGGAAACATAAAGTTAAAAAAATTAAGCATTTATATTTCAACAATGAATTAAAATTATATTGTTAAGTTTGGTGATTGATGCCTTTCACATAAGGGTGCAGCAGTTGTATTTAGACCTATACACAATATATAGAGGTCAGTCCAGAAAACTTAACAATCTTACAGTTTTAAGTGAAAGACAAATTTTCCTGCAATTTATTAAAGATCATTTCATATGTTTGTCTCATTTTATTTCTATTATATTTTAGATATACTTAGAAAATTGGCAATACACAGTGATGATAAAAGTAGTTCACTTAATTAGAAGCATGATCTATTAAATAGCTCGAACATGTGCTTAATAGACTTGTGAAACATTATGTGTATATTTTAATTATATAGACAGTATAGTGTAATTACTCTTAATTACACACACACACCATTGTTTACCTCATCTTTAATGGTGAGGTGAATATTGTATGTTTATTTAGACGTAGTGAATTTGATATTTTATTTTACAGCTACATAGTGCCTATAAGAGTGTAACAGACTTCCTTTCGTTAACTATCCATAAATTCAGGTAAACTAATGAAACGATTCTTTCTTTGTAAACAATATGGTCATATATTAAAATACACCACTTTTTGCTCCTTTTTTTCATACTTTTTAATGCTAGAATTGACAAAAGTAAAGGTCAAATTTTAGGCCGGTTATTTTAATAGAACTCAGTAGGGCTCAAAATTGAATTTACAGTTACAAGTTAAGATTTTTAAAGCCAAAGGCCCATTCAGTTAAAGTCATATGTCCTTTATTGAGCAGTTGTTTTGAAGATTCAGGTTATGATAATAGTCTGTAAGATTCCCGTGAACTTGTTTTTCTTCCCTTGTCCATGAAAATTGATATCCACAAATTAAAGTGCTTTAACATTTTATGTTACTTATATGTTACTGTTTAGTCTTTCAACAATTAAAAATTTTGAATATATGTCTTTTTAGTTCTGGTAGTACTCAAATACAGTTCACCATTGTCCTAAATAATAACCTTACTGAGAGCACTATAAAGGAAATAGCCAACATGACGAACAACATCAAGCAGATTGTGGCTTTAGAGATACCATATAATGTTATTGACAAAAAATCTTTCCTTAGCTATCAAAATATTCAATTAAGTAAGTATAAGAATATCTATTTTGCATGGATTGAAGAAAAAGAATTTCTGTGCTTTACAACTTTAAAACTTGTTGGAAAATACGTAGAATGAAAAATTAGTCTGATAGAAACAATGCTCAATTTTTTTTTTTTTTTGATGTTTGAGCATGCTGAAAGCATTTCTCTTCAACATGTATATTTATAATCATCTCTTTCTTAATTTGATGGCATTTTTCATGTTATTAATTTCAGTACCATTGACCTGTGCGTTATGTGATGGTACTTGTGTATTACTCTCCGATGCTAGCTATGAATGTAGACCTCCACTGGGTAAGTCTATTAAAACATATAAATTCACAAACTCACAATGATGTGAAGTATATATTCTAATGAGAGATTTTCCACCTTTTTACATTTGGTAAATTTTCTACAGATTTCAAGGGAGAAACTGATTTTCCTTCGGCCTATTTTTTATTTTTACTTTTCTCCATTTTTGATGATAAAAAGTAAGTTTATAAGCATGCTCCCGAAGCTGGCATGTCGAATTTTTTTATTTTACCATCTTGCATGGAGAAATAATTTAAATCGCTAATCACTGAAGAAGAATCTATTTGTAAATTGTATATACATGTTTTTACTTGATCATCTTTTTTTAGTTATTTCTCCAAAATTAATGCAATATTCTTTTTTTCTGCTTTTTCAGCTCAAGTTGAGAACCAGTCGTTGTTTATTAGAATCACACTTAAAAAGAATTTCCAAAGTTTTTATACCAATAAACTTCATTCAGATTACATAGCTTTTGAAGATGATGTAGAAAAAGCTGTAAGTTTAAACTTAGTAATATAATTCATCAATACAAAGTAAAAGCTTCAATCAACTAACTCAGGGCTGTTCCAGTAAAACATACATGGGACCCGGGGATGGCATTTAAAAAAAAATATATATTGGTTGTGGGTTGGTGGAAAATGCATCTATGGCACGGTACTAGGCTTGGAAATTCGCTTCTGTGAGTTGTTGTTGGGAAAATGAAGGAACTTTCTGTTGAAAGCTGTATTTTACTTTCTCGAAATGGTCCAAAATGAATCCCTGTCATTGTATAAACCTTTAGTATAGTTGAGTTATTCGCTTTTGTTGTGGGAAGTTCGCGCCATTTTTACAGGGTGTTCCACCCGGAAATCGCCTTGTATTTGGTTTGACATTATTCTCCCCTTATTTTCGGGGTTTTGCTGTGGAGCAATGGTGCGACCCGAGACACCAGAACATCAGAAAAGATGTCAACTTCCGTCGTTTGTTGATGTGGTTCACAAGTGTTCCTCGTCTCTGGATTTTTATGTAGATTAGACCGTTGTTTTTCTGTGTTGAAGATTGTACTTAGACTTATTATTGTGGTTTATACTTAAATAAATTGTGACTTGGATGGAGAGTTGTCTGATTGGCACTCATACCACATCTTCTTATATCTATTCAGTGTGTCTGAATTATCATCAAAGCAACTCTTCCACAATTAAACTTTTTTTGAAACTGAATTTGAACAGTTGTTAAATCACTATGTAATCATTGCATATTGATATCAGGAATAACCCATTCCAAAACTTCAAAATGAAAGGGTATGGGCTATGGAGTGAATGTGTAGGTGACAAAAACACCAAATTATCAAAGAACAGGGCTTTTACTTCTGTTCTTCATCTTAGAAATTGTCAGAGAGTCTACACTAATGGACAAAATTTCCATACCCTTAAACAAGATACCCCCCCCCCCCAGTGTGCAAATGAGCAGAATTGTCCATATTGATAAACATCAATATTACTTTATACTCTCTTGTGCCTCACCTGCACAGAGTGCATGCAAACTTGAGTGATGCTTACAGCAGATTTCCAGCTGAAAGTGCTAGGTATACAAGAAGGGAAGTTTTCTTGAAATCACTGATCCCCAATTAAACAAATGGATTTTAGGAAAACTTCACACAACTATCAAGGCAATCATATGGATGAACACAGAAATTTCAACTGGTTAGATGAGATACAAAATAGTTCATGGTAATACACCAGCTTCATATACAGTCACTGTTGTACAGTGTGGATCAATAAAACTTCTGCATTATCATCTATTTCTCTTCACATACCAAATATTATTGACCTGTGATATAAAGTGGTTGTTGAAAATTTCCTATGGACAAACACTCTTACAATTGTGAATACCAGAAAGGTAATCCCTATATTCTGGCCTTCTTCGAATTTGCTCTTAGGCAAGACAAAAATCAAGATTTAGCTATGCATTGAAAAGAGGATATGTGTACATAAAAATGAATGTTAATACGTGAAATGATTTTAATGTACAGATATATGAATGCACAATAGGTAAAAGCATTTGTCTATACATGAATATATGCAACATGCAAGAAGTAGGCAAAACAGCAAATATATATGTTTTTTAATCCGTGTCTTAGCTAGGCAAAATGGAGGGGCCCAGCACCCCGCCCCTCTGCCATATTACCCCCTTGGTGCCCATTAATAATTATCTGAAGATTACACTTTCGTTAATATATTACACCAAGCCAAATAAGAAGTGTCACCTTCATTTACTGTATCTTGTCGTTATTAACCCTCAGGTATATCTCAAGTAATTATTGGTGATCATTCAGCTGATCAGGGTTGTCGGATGATGATCATTTACAAGTAGAAATTGGATCCCGATTGGATCTATCACCATTTCATTGACAGCAAATCATTGGTTAATAATTATTTTCTTTTGTACAATTAATTTTAAAAATATTTTCAAGTTGACAGGTCTATGTTATGTAGAACCATGGGTGTAAACAATTGCATGTTGCATATGTTTGTTTATTCAATATGTCAGTTATCTCTGTCAGTTCATTTCTTTTTAAAATTTTCTATATCATAAACAGTACAGGTAATTTTTCAAAAGTTATAATTACATTAGTTAGAGAAAATAATATGATTTTGAAAATGAATTGGAGCAATATTGAATATTTGTTAGATTTCGTGCAACATTTTGCCTCATAGTATGTCATAAATGTTAAGAATCACTTGCCCTTAATCTCCTTTATGGTGTGAAAGTATACTGCTTTAAATTCTACAAAAGTAATATTAATTTTTGTCTACACGTCATTCTTGTATTATTTAATAAGAATACATACATACAAGAAAAGCTAAACAAATAAAAAATGAATAAAGATATTTCTGACTTAATGGAAACATAAATTTAAAAAAAAACAACTTCAAATACACCAATGTTCCTTTTTGGTTGAAAAAACATGCTACGTGTTAAAGTGCCCTCTTCCTTGCCCACCCTCTATTTTCAAATCCTAGCTAGAACACTAATTATGTGTAAATGGAATGAAGCATTCATGAAATCATGCAATGTCTTGCTATTATCTGTATGAAAAACATGTATGTTACATGCAGCTGAAATATATATATAAAAAAAAGAATTACCATGGGAATACTGTTGAAGAATATATATGAATTTTAATATACAGATAAATGAAATGACGCAAGCAGTAAAAGTGCTAGTCTATACATGAATATGTGCAACATGCAAGTGATAGGCAAAACTACAGAATATGTATAAATGAAATGAAGCATTCATGAAATCATGCTATGTATTGCTATTATCTGTATGAAATGTCTCGCATGCAGCTGAACTATATAAAAAAGTAATGTACCACCATGGGAATACTGTTAAAGAATATTTATAAATTTTAATTTGCTTCTGTTTGTGCCTATAAAACTTGGGTTTTTACCTCTATGGGTGGGTAGGAGTGGAAAAATATCACTTCTATGGGAGGTTAGCCCAATTTTCAAGTGCCTTCCCCCAGTCCCATGTATGTTTTACTGGAACAGCCCTCAGTAACTCAGTATCAGTTTTATTTTGCAGTCACAGTGTTATCTGTTTTTATCCCTTGTCACAACAACAACATGCATTGTTTCTTGTCTGTGTGTCTGTTCTCCCATTAAGTAATCATCAATTGTACATAAAAAGGCATTTAGGAATAGAATATGTAAACAGTCAGTTGTAGGTCTTTAGAATGTTACTAGTATCTTATGTCTTGAAATTAGTCTTTAAGTTCTCAGATAGGTACTGACAACTTGTGTTGTCAAATATGTATATTGTAAGTATTAAAAAGGAAATTTCTTTTTAAGTATTACATGATGTTTTTTGCAGATTAAAGACCTAATTAGTGGTATAGAAGGCATAGAATATGTGAATGTAACAGATTTTAGGTTTGTATTAAGACATCATATTTTTCTGGGTAATACACAATTGTTTTTTTTTTTTTTAATCTGAAATTAGCTTTTCTGTTTTTGTTTGTTATCATGTGTTTATTTATGAATTTGTCAATTTAGACTTTTTGATTTTCCTAGTTTTTCTTGACCTTGAATGACCTTTAAATTTAATGTTAAAATCATAGGTCACCTTACTTGAATTAGTGATAATAGAGCCATGATAAAGACAATTTTTTTACAACACCTTATATGAATACTGTAAAGAATTTTCACTATTTTGAAAACTACTAAAAAATTGGTGTATAAAATTGCTTATAAAGTTATATAATGTGCAATTTACTGACATTCATTCATATTTCAAAAGGTAAAGTGGGGGTCAACAAATTCTTTTTCCATTACCTTCCTAATTAAAACCTTTACAATTATCTTCCCTTTGAATGTATTTTCCTGCCAATTATGTCCCCTTGAAAATGGCTTTTCTCAGTTATTGTTTGTAATTATACCATAATTTTTTTTTTTATGTTAAAAACTTTTTTAAAATAGATTAAACATATTATTTCTACATCACCTTAAATACTATAAGTTAATTTGAAAATATATAAGTCTGTATGATTTTGCAACACGACAGAAAAGAATGCTTCGTGTAACCTTATGTACAGGCCCCAGCACCACAAAATTTGAAAAATTACTTAAGTCTGAGAAATTCTTTACTGCTTGTGACGTCATCAATTTCAAAGATATTGATTGGAGTTACCATCAAAGTTAAGAATTTTCTCAGATTTGTGTACTTTAGAGTTTTTGTGGGGCCTGGCCCTGATTTGTGAAAGAATCAGGCAATCCCTGTAGTTACAGTTAATTTTTAAAAATTTTTTTACAATTTTTTTTTATAATGCACAGTCTATTGAATGCATAATAGTTTGTTTAACAAGACAATGATAGATGATATAAGGCAGTTTCCCAATGAAAATGTTGCATAGAAACTTCTTATATCTATTGTTATTGATACTGCTATGTCATTTTTGTCAGCGATTTATTCTTGCTAATTTTGTGAGCAAGATAAAAAAAAACTTAATAATCAGGACATTATATGATATTATATATCAATGTTGGAGTGTAAGACACAATATCTGCTATCCTAAAAAATTAGTTTATAATAGTCTTTCTTATTGATACACATTTTTTTCCAGAAATCACACTGAAGGTGTGGAAACTAGTTTAGTGGTGATATTTAACACTGAAGCCAATAAAACCTCACAATATGATAGTGTACTAAGTATACTTGTTACCAAAGAAAAGCAGGATAGGGCCTGTGTAGTTATAGAAGGTACCTGTACAACAATTTATGGCAGTATCTTCCTTGGCAATACTTCTACAGCATTAGGTATGTTTAAAATGTCTACATTAGTTTTGACTGCAAATTACACTCTATGGATTGTGAATCTCTCTATAGTACTTATGTTAAAATCACAAAATTCAGGATTGCATTAATACATTCAAAAATATGACTCATCTTAAGTAGTGTGAACAGGTCTGGCTGTTGCAAGAATAACTGTGAAATTCATCTTAAGTAATGTTACATTACACAAGTTTTGGCATCAATCTCATGCCATATCAACTTTTGATGGGTAACATAGGTCAAGGGTTGATTCAACATGTGATACTGAGTGTTCCGAGTAGGGTGTGTTATATTGAATACAATATAGGGTCCCTTATAATTTAACAGTTAGTAAAATTCAATTATTGCTGAATGTTCAGGTAGTGAATTCGGTGACTCCTGAATGTACAGGTAGTGAATTCAGTGAGTCCTGAATTTACAGTTACTGAATTCAATGAGTCCTGAATGTACAGTTACTAAAATCAGTGATTTCTGTCTAGTTGAATTATAAAAAAATGTCCTTTTTCCTTAAATGGGGACAAGAGGCTTCAAAGCAACATAGAAATTGAGACCTTTTGAAATAAACTTAATTCTTCTTTCTCTTTTCTAGAGCCTGTGATATGCAGTACCTGTACATCTGGTCAGGACTGTACTAGGAATGATCAAACATCCAGATACCAATGTGTGTAAGTAGCTATTAGATAATCAGGCTTTTATGCAGGGTGTTTTTTTGTTCTTGTCTTTGTGCTGAGCCAAATAGTAAACTTAACTCACAACAAAATACTTTAAATGCAGAATCTTTTACAATATATGATTTATTATAGTGATTCAGTTAATTTGCACAAGAAAATATTAACAACATATCACAGCTAGTACTTATCAGTTTCCATAGTACGTCCTGTGACCATGTTTTGTGTTTCACTCCCATTTTACATCTATCACAAACTAAAAAGTATAAGACTAAGGTTCCTCAATGGAAAACTCAAACCCACGTAGACATTATTTTTGCATTTGCACAGTTTGTTGTTAATAATGGTTGGAATGCTTACATGATATCAAAGTTTTAACCACAAAATTTTTGCTGAAGTGATTATTGATGTAGGGTTTACCGTAAATTGTTCCAGCAGTTGATTTTAGTCTATGTATATAAGACTTTTATTTTATGTTTTATGGTTTTTCTCTTTTCATATCTTCTTATTTAATTTAAATTCCAGAGCTAAACCTACAACAGAACAAACTCCAGTTACTACCACTCAGAAGACAGATACTGGTGAGTTGTCTGAATTTCTGCCGGTGAAGTAGAAAAAAATCAAGTCCAAATACAGTAAATTTAAGAAATATGTTTAAAGATATTAAGGACAATTACTTCCAAGCTATAGGACTTGTACAACTCACCTCCCAATAAAGAGTTGATCCAACCCTTGGACATCAGACATCAGAGGGCAATATTTCTGCCTAACCAAATTAAAAGATATTCTTTTGAGAACATGATGGACATAGAAATTTATTATTTTTCATACACATACTTCTGTGGAAGCAAGGAATGAGATATTTAATCCATTAAAATGTGCATTGTGAATATAGAGAGAATCTACCCATTCTGATGTCTTGGTTCACTTCCTATTGAGAGACTACCACTTCTGTACAACTTCTTATTTGTTGCAAAAAGGGTGTTCCCTCAAGAGTGGGACTTTTGAATGTGAAATTAATTTTAATTTGACATTTTTTTTCAGATACCGGAACATCTGACTTGATTCTAGGCCTAGGGATAGGCATAACAATGGGGATCATAACATTGATCCTCCTAATATTACTGATATGTCTCTGTAGACGTCAGCGTAGTACTCCGTCCGAGACTGTCTCCATTACTCAAGGGAGATCTGAAACTGATGAGTAAGTCTGTTTTATAGGACATTTTATATTCCCAATATTATGATATGATATACTGTCCATACATCCACTGGTTGAATATAGTAGTAGTAATCTTTGTAAGAATACTTGCAAATTCTGTAAAATGTGATACACCCCCAAAAAAGGCTTCATCTTTTTATTTTTGTTATTATGTTGTTTACAAGGTCTATATGATGAAATGTATAATTATTCATTCCAATTTGTCTGCGCTTATGGTCGTCTAAATATAGCTGAAATATTGCTGCTCGGACGTTAAACCCCAACAAACAAACTTCTGCACTTATGAGATAACCCACAGTGAAAATCCAACAATTGCTATTGTATTTCAGTGTCATTTGCAGAGTTATCTCCCTTAATTGTGAATTCTCCAGTACATTGTGTTTAATTTATATCTCCTAAGGAGAAGGTTTTTATGAAAAGCCACATGTTAATTTCTGTTTACCATACCATCTTAAAATATCAAAAAATACAAATATGTAGGCTTTCTGACCAAGAATCACATTTTGCATGATTCTTATGTGGAGTGATATTTTAAAACAAAATCAATCTGATGTAATATATATTATTTTGGCACAATGTTTATTTTCACTGAGGGAAGGTCCCTTCTCTTTTACAAGTGTTTTAAACTCCAAAGAAGGGTGAACTGGCATATGATTCCATAAGTTCTACGTTACTGATATGTTTTTTGAACTCAGAAATTATTGTATGTTTTTTTATTCAAAAAGTCAGAGAAGTGTGGATAATGTTTTGAAAAAATCATTTTTTGATATATTTTAATTCAAATGCAGTAGGAATTTTTCTCTATACTACAAATATTAAAGTCATTAAATACTATTACACTATTAATAGTCACAACAAATTCTGAATATGCTGTTAAATGTACATATATATTACAAAATTACTGAAAAGTAAAATTAAATCTTTTTTTCAAACTATGATACTCTACTTGCTTCTGCCTGATACAAAATTCATCCTCAGTTTAACCCTTAATCTTTCAGTTGGAACATACAAGGTGCATTTGGTAAATATGATCCTGCCTTGAGTGGTAGAGGCAGTGCCTTTGGTTCACAGCTATGGAAACCATGGAGAAGGAATTCTGATGATAAGTACCACAGAGAACCAGATGAACCATTCCAAGCCTATGTTGGACCAGCACAATTAGAAGACTTTACATTCATGGGAACTGAATCTAGTGGCAGATATCTCCAAGGTTCATTTTAAGAATTATATTACACACTTATTTTGGTTTAATTCCCTCCATATTTCAAGCTTTACTTTAGTAAAGTAGTCATTCAGAGCTTTTATTGAAGACTACAATTAAGACCTGATTAGAAATGATTTTTTTTTTAATACAAAGTTTTAAGTCACATTGAGTTCAAATTGAAACTATCAATTACAATTATTTCAGTAGTAAATTCTGAACTTATAAAATGTTTTTTTTTTTTTTAAATGCAATTGAGTTATTTCCCTTCTCATATCATACTTTGCCCATTAATAACAGAATTCATATCCTAAAATCTGTACATTAAATACACATTTGATATGTAATAAGATAAAATTATTCTTTTTCAGATAATACAATGATGGAGGATGAACCCATAGAACCTCCTAGAAGATCTAATTTCTCTTGGGACTTCATGTTCGGTTTTCTAGATCCTAGAGAAGAGGTAAAAAAAACTAAATTGAAAGTGAAGTAAATAGGCCATTGAAGGTCAAGGATCAAGTTTCATTTTAAAATCTCATGATCTTTCCTCAAATGCTTCTGCAACTGCTGTTTTGTCCTAGATCCTAGAGAAGAGGTAAACTAACTAATTTGAAAGTAGAGTAAATAGGCCATTGAAGGTCATTGATCAAGTTATGGCTGAGTTTCATTTAAAAACCACATAATGAATCATTCCTCAAATTCTTCCACAACTGCAGTTTTGTCAAATGAGATTGAAATCAAAGACTAGTAGAAAAACTTAAAAGACAGTGGGTTAACTATACCCCATATAATAAGATGATTATATTTAAAATCAAGTAGTGGCCTTTTATAGGTTCTGAACCTCTCCTTGGTCTGGTTGCATTTACATTTCCATTTCAAATAACCTGTTAAGTGTGCATTTGCTGTCCTTTTTCTATAATTTGCATTTAAAGGTGTATGTGAGGGTATTGTGAGTATGCTCACTAATGTTCTGTTGTTGTTTTCTATAATGGAGTAATGATAATTATAAGGTAATTTTAAGAATTTTTTCCCTGCTATGTTATTTTTGCTTCAAACTCACATATAAACTTTTTGTATTTCTTTATCATAACAAGTTACAAAATTTAGTAATTAAGTATTTTCTTTCCAGTTCAAGATTCAGAGACCACAAGTTGATGAACAACCAGTAGATATATATAGACCTAAAGATGTAAGTTTATATATTATATTAGAAGTATGGTTCTCATCATACAGTAGTACTGTTACTTGTTTATTCAATTAAATCAATGCTTTTTCTGTTTTTGAAGTTAATATGTTAAAAAAAGGATAATTATTGTTTATGTGGTACTATGAACTATATTTTGCACACATAAAAACCAATCTTTCTTAGATGTTACGGTTTCTACAGGAATACAATTGAGGGATAACATTTTGATTTCATGGTTGTTTTTTTTTTACTTTGAGTATTTGGGACTGAGATGCTTTCATAGATTTCATAATTTGCTGACATTAAAAAAAATGAAACTTACTTTGATTTTGTTTTTCAGGGAGACAAGAGACATTCCCATGTATAGCATCAAGTTTCATTAGAATCTGTCTTCCAAAATTAAGCTTATTGACACTAACTAATGGAATATTTGGTGCTTATTTTCGTGTATATCTCGGATTTACTCATTCCTAGGATTTTACATAAGTGTTCAAATTTGTTATTTGTTAATGTTTTTTTGTTATCAATTTAGAGGATATATCACATGTTTTCACTTGTTATGTTATGAAATTATTAGTTCACAAGGAATATAAAGTGGAAATTATTTGTTGCATAGTTGAATAGGATATGTACCTGTGCATATTAAAGGATAAAGTTTAGTTCTAGAAGTTTAATATTCAACTTGTGGATTATACATCATATATGAATATCTTTGTGAAAATTACAAATTTTATCTATGGAATTAAGTGAATATTCATCATTAGCATTCAATCTAATTGTCAATTTTCATGTAACAAAGGATTACTGTGAAGGTACTTTAATTCATGGATACCAATTTTCGTGGATTGGGGAGAAACACTAATTCGTGGAATCTTGAATTGGTGGTTTTGAGGTTTTCAGTATACATTTCAGTGGAAATCTCTGTTTAATTGTGAACCAAAGTTTGTGGTTTGGCCTACCCACGAAAACCATTAAAATTAGTATCCCATGAACAATAATACTTTCACAGTATTTGAATATATACCAGTGAATGTGAATCAAAAATCAAAATAAAATGAGAAGTATATAATGTAATGGATCTATCTTACAATGACACTGTTTATGGACAATGTCAGTTGATTTACCATTTGTGTGACAATTGATTTCATTATTTAGCTAATACTACTGGATTATGGAAACACATTGGATATACATGTTATAAATATATATTTATATATATCTACACTACTTTTGGGATTTACACCATGTTATCAAATTTAAGGTGATACATCTGTATTCTTTATCACCTATTGGATTTAATTATAACTTTCATATACATATATCACACTATTTATTGTTGTTTTATCAATATTATATTATAACTATCATGCAAGCGATCAGGTTTTGACCCAGAGTAAAATGTTTTGGTTTAGGTTATTGTAGCTTTTGGCGATGTTTCTCCCTCGTAATGCACACCTTTTGGTGGGAGACGATGTTTCTCCCTTGTAATGCACACCTTTTGGTGGGAGATGATTCTTGTTGAAATTGAATTATTTAAAGTTGTGTAAATGTGACAAAAGAAAACTTTATTAAATCTGTGTAGTTTAAACTTTTGCAGTGTCATAGAGTCTTTTTCTTTACCACACCCAAATGTATCTTTTTTTTTATAAAAACAAAAAATATTATGACTTGACAAATATATTCAGGACAAAATCGGGAAATTCTAATTTTTCAACCCTTCAGGAATGTCATGATACTCTGTATTACTCTGTACAATGACATTATTGATAAAGTATGGTGTACATTGAATACTGTTTGAATGAGACTGCTATTTACTTCAACTGACCCATACTACATGTTTAACTAGACTAAAATGGTATAGTATACCTACATGTATGCCTTATTTGTGTCCTTGTTTATCTTTGATATGCTTTGGTTGTAGTGAGCAATACTGAAAACAAAATACATGATACACGTATATGCCAATTGGAAGTTTATTTTATTTGCAGGAATTAAATTTGGTAGTTTTTAGGAATATTCTATTTGATACACGAACCCCGGAAAAACTTAACATCTACAATGAAAGCCACACCAAATCATTTTACTCTAGGTCATGAAATATAATCTGTGATAATTATTTTTTATTAAATGCTGAATGTGAGAGGATGTTATTGATCGGATATGTGAAGGCTTCAATATACAGACGGCATGCGAGGTTATATACTTTATCTTTATGAATATTATGTACTTGTATTTCATTAACTTAGAACTATTAAACTGAAACCTTTTTGCCAATGGATTATATGAATTATGGTCTGTTCAAGTCAGACTAAATTTCATTTATACTTGCATGTATTTCTTTTTTGCATGTAAGTCACACTCCTTTTAAATTAACATCTGTCAGTGGTGTTTTCCAAAAAGTTTTGTTATACATTTAGCAAGTTGAAATATATTTGTTGACATTTTTAACACAAATTAATGTATGCTTGTAAATTTTGTTATGTTAGTGAGCTTTATAATGAATATTTTACTAATTAATGTATTTGGTGTTTTCATGTATACAGTCATTTGCTATTAGACTTCCTGGCCATGTGGACATGATAAATAAATGTACTTTAAAGAGGAATTGCTGTAGACATACATGTACATGTACATATGTACAAGAATGGTAGTTTCAGAGAATTTTTCTGGTGCCATCTGCAATTTCATAAAGACTATTTTGGTACAAACCATTTCTTTTTTAAGGTTTAAAACATTATTGAATTTGAACACCAAGACCGGTTTTTTTATGTGTACATTTACCTGTATGGATTAAATATTTTATTTGGAATTTTCAAATTATACAGTACATGTAGATGTATTTGTAGCTTTTGCCTAACATTTGAAATGAATAGTAGTACATCAATCCTGTGAACTGTATAATGAGCTTACATGTACATATGGTTGGCAAGTGTTATTGTAAGATGTAGACTTTTTATTTGCTTGAATGTTATTGCTGTAGAGGGTTGTGTAGTGCTGCTCATATTATTACAGATGGTCAACTTACACATTAAAATATCTAATTTCACTTTCATGTGAAAAAGTGTGCGACTCCATTTTATTATAAAATGTAAGATGAATTCCACTGATAATGCACTGGAGCTTGAATCATTTTGATATTAAAAGGAAATTATTTGTATTTTTCGATGCTGAAGAATACTTCACTAAGTAATGCTTAGATTAAATGACAAGAATGCCATCCAGTGGAGATATACATACATGTAAATATTATTTTACATGTATACATATGCTAAGTTCTTGTCATGCTTAAATAATTCATATTCCAAAAATGAATTTGGGATTTAAAACATTTCAAGAAAATTTTAGGTTTAAGAGAGCAAGAATGATCAACAAAGCTGTTCTTTTTGGATAGTTCATAATCCCCATCTGCCATATTCTTACATGGAGTATTTTTTTGTTACTTGATATATTTATATTAATAACTGTTTTTGATAGGTCTATTGTGTACATATATACATGTACTTTAGAACATTTATATGTTCCACATTACATGTACATTTTTATTATTTCTTTAAGCAGATCTTTCATAATTGTTTAGGCAGCTATTACATGTACATGTAGGTTGTTTGCATGTATTTATTGAGTTGTTTGTTTAGTAAATTTTAAACTTCAGATCTTTGGCACCAGCTTTATTGTACAATTTGTATTAAAGAACATTTAGAAAAGTGAATTTTTGTTTTCTTGGGAAAAAAAGCATGTCCATGACAAATTAATTTGAAATGTGAATAATCTTTTGGTTTTTGTTTTATTACTCTGTTTTGTCTTGCATGGCAATTTATATTTATTCATACATGTATGATGTGGAAATAGTGCCAAAAATAAAGATATACATTATGTATTGGTTGTACATGTATGTCTTACGTTTTAAGAAATTCATTTTTAGTTTTTGCTACTTAAAAGTTTAGTATCACTGCTAAGTCAAATTAATTCACAACTTAATTGACTAAATAAGTTTGACATTTTAATTTAATTTAAGTACAAAAGGCCCAAAGTCATAATGAAATATTTGCTGGATGCAATAATAGATTATATTACGATTGATGAATGGTCATGGCATGTAATGACTGGCACAAACCCAGTCCTATTGTCAATGTAATTTAAATTTCCTTTTCACCTACAATGTACTGTAGTTGTTTTTATCTTACTACATGCACATGCCATTCTAGTTTTTATCATGCTACGTGTCATGCTAGTAACATTTTTGATGTTTTAATATAGGTGCATTAATTGTATACATTTTCTACAGAGAAAAAGAATTGTTGATAAAATGATTATTTTTGTTTTGGTTATAGTAGAAATTTTGTTTCTACACCTGTTGGATGTTCTATTTGGATACAGTTTGCCCCACTGTAATTTTCATAATTTGAAAAATTCTCTTAATTAAGGAAGAAGTGCTAGGATTGTTTTTTCATTTTTAAAAGGTATGTGCTAGTTTTGTGCAATATTGAAATTTGTTCATTAAATTTTTCATGTTTGCTTAAGACAAATCATAAATGGACAGAAACAAACAAGAAAATGAAGTATGTTAACATGGTCAATGGCATATTAAGAAAAAATAGTGCTGCAATTTTTGCAGAATTATTTTCAATTCTAGGTTAACAAAATTATATTATTTGTAATACTTTGTGTATTTATTTACATGAATATGTACAAAATGTACCTTTTGAAAATGTGGGTTTTCATGTTATCAAAGAGCTTTTTTTAAAATTTATCAGTTATTTAATATTATACATTTTATATGGGTTAAGTAATATATTTATATATATCACATATCAAAATTTGATCGTTAAATATCTATGCACAATTAACATTATAGATGTATGGTCTGATTTTTATTACATATTACATGTATATTTAAAAGTACCATTTATAAGTTTAAGTGGTAACTATATTTGAAAAGAATAAACCAAATTTTCTTAATTTCCTTATTTTTGTTGCATATCCTAATACTATGAAAGTACATTAATTCGTGGATACCAATTTTCGTGGAACAGTGAAGAAACACAAGTTTGTGGATACTTAAATTTGTGGTTTTCAGTATACACATCAGTTGGAATCTACTATTCGTTGGGAACCAAAGTTCGTGGTTTGACCTACCCATGAAAACCATGAAAATTGATACCCCACAAACAACAGTACTTTCACAGTACTTTGTGCAAATACATGTACATGTGTATTACATGTGTATTTCAGATATGATCGTCAAGATAAATTTCAACACTGTAACAGGAAAATATACAATTATATATTGAGGGTTCTAATTTAATACTATGATTGTGACCCAGTCAGCATCAGTACCATGAAGGATTATAACGAAATTACCAAACTGATAAAATCTAGGTAATAGTTAAAAGGAAAGTCTGTATTACAGATGGGAATATAAAGAGAAAACTGGAAAGTTAGAAACCATCGCAATATTCATTCATGGCAGATCAGGTTTAAGGTACCCATTGAGCAACTTTTACTGGTGTATGAAGGGCATAAATGTTCAAACAAAATAATCAGTAACAACTGTTATGATAGAAGGTTACAATTTGAAAAATTACTGAAGTGAAACAAACTTTTTTCTTGCATATTACAGACATTCCCGGTCAACATGATATCTTTCTAGTGTCTAACAAATATATTTTTGTGTACAGAATGTACACTACCATCAACCTACACTTTAATTTCTCTATTCTTCACAGTTGAGTCAATATTTTTTTCCACTGTGACCACCCAGTTTTCACCAAAGTGTAAACTGAGATAAAATTGCATCATTTCAATACTTTTTGAATTATTTTTTGAAAACAATCTTTGAACTAAGATATTTTGTCATTTTAATGGAAAAATTAAACTACATGTACTAGTATATTTTTCAAAAGGTGGCATCATTGTGTTGGGTGGAGACACTATGACTCCACTCACACCACCTCCACCATATCCACTGTGAAGAATGGAGAAATTAAAATAAGTTTTGACAATAGTACAAGTCTGACATCTTTCTGATGCATAACAAACGTTCTAATGCGTACAGAGTATACTTCTCAAACCTAAGCAATGGAGATAAAAGGGTCTTCCAACAAATTGTAATAGAAAACTCAAGAGCATAATATTACATCTACAGATAAAACAAGTTTGTTAACTTCAAACTTTTACAACGAAATCGGCAAACTAATTTGCTATTGAAATATCAGTAGATCAAATTAAAAAAAAGGGTCTAAAACAGAACATGGTTTACATACATTGTACATATACAAAACAGAGTTAAGAAATAAATCATGAAAACTTCATGTTATGATTGTCTACCACGGGCTGGTCATTTATGTCGCATTGTCTCCCCCTGATGACAGCGAGGGGTTAAATAACGACATGTATATAAATGTAAATGGCCAGCCAATTATATTGGAGTTTGCGTGATTTATTTCGATTCTAATAGGACTAGTTTCTTCATATTGTTGGATAGACACAGTCCATGACGTTGGTCATATGTTTATCATTTTTACCACGGCTGTGGTCTAAAGAGATTTGAAGCACGTCATATTTGTATACTGATATTGAACACAAATATTTTCAAAAGAAATGGCTAATCCAAACCCAGAAGCAAGTAGAAGTTCTGAAACAAGGCTTTTTTTCTGAAACCTACTGTACAAAGTCTCGAAATAAATTACATGTGGATTTCATATTAATCTTATATAATTGTAGTATAACTTCCGGGTGCAGTGGGGGGGGGGACAAAGTGTTTAGATACAGTAAAACTGCTAAATCAAACACTTTTGGACAATAAATTTGTTCGGTGTAACCAGGTTCAAATTACAAAATTCAAAGTTGACACAAAGGGACTTAAAAAGAAATATCTGGTTAAGACAGTTTAACAAAAATATTCAGGATTTGGTTTCGACAGGTTTCACTGTATTTGATCAATTACAGATTTTTGCATACATTTTGTAGTCCTATTTTACAAAAAAAGCATTTTTTAACTATTGACTAGTAATTGACCGTCATTAATGATTGTGGCATTAGCAGGAAAATGAGGGAATTTTGGACCCCAACTATCATCTTAAAAATAAAAAAGAAATAAACAGGTATTATATGAACTTACTCCCATTTTTTGTTATGAACATAAACTTTTAAAAAAGCTTTCTGAAGATGTATCATTATTCTAAAATTGTGAAATTTTGAAAAAATGCTTATCGTGGCCTATGGAGAGAAATAGTACTCTACAACGTCAGAACATTGGTTCAGTCTGAAAATAGCTTGGCATGCCAGCTCGAACATTGCAGAGTGGAGTAAATGAACAATAACATTATTTTACTCTAGCATGCCAGAATACATCTTTAAGCTGAATGTTAAAAAAATATTTGATTTCTTTACTTAATGACTTATCATTCATAAAAGTTAAAGAGTACCCATTAATGCGATGCGCAAATTTTATATATATTTTTTTGTAATGATATGTAATATCAACTAAGACAGAGGTGACATTACAAGGTCAACTATTGTTGCTGTGATTTTTAAAACATAAATGAAACTGCTGATGAGATAACTGTTTTAATGCAAATGTTGAATACTAAGAACTGATAAAATGTCAAAGGGTGGACAAATATTTGATCAATTTCTCTACCAGACATGCAATCATTGTCAATACAAGCAAATACAACCATATAAATAGTTAAATATCTAGGTTAGATGCATTGCACAGATTACGAGAAGAATTAGTATCTACAATATTTGAAATATCATATACTTAAATACAACACAACCGAAGTATTTAATAAATGAGTACAATATATACAGATAAGGAAAACAAAACTGTTTATATGATTATCATAATTAAAATGAGAAAAACTGTATCTGGCTTTTATAAAATGTGCATGTCTTTTTAATCGAACGAGTACTCATAATTAAAACGAAATAAAAAACCCAATAACTAAAGGTATACAAAGACAAACGAGGATAGAAGCATGGGTCAAGTACATCGGTAGGGTAATGCGTCTACGTCATGTTCCCGTCAACAAAATATTGATTAATTCACAATACCCCATTTAGCGCGAGTTATATATGGTGCCGTTTGTCTGTTCTTCCGTTTACTATTGACACGTTTTTTTACAGTTTTCTCAGCAACTACTTACAACAGCCGCTTGATGTTTTGACAAAATCTTTATATGGTATGCCATGTCCTTTGGATTCAATTTCAGACTGATGCAAAATCGGTTTTCTTTTGAAGACTTTGTTTATTTTGAGCATATGCAAACTGCACACTGGTGTCCTATCCCATTTGTTCTAGTTGAGCAAATAAAATTGTTACAAACTAAACTGCACTGGTGAGTGAAAGGTATTCTTTAACAAGCTTAATTCACAGTTTCTATTCTGTATACTGTAAAAAAAAATTACACGAGTCTCTTTGCAGATGGCTGAGACAGAAGAAATCTTTATTCTGCCGAAAAATCAGATACATGTATATATCCTTTTAAAGTTTACGGTAGTAATTTCGTATCATTTCGATATCTCAATAGTTGTTTCAGTGTCTTTTTTGTCGACATTGTCATTATACTAGATAATGCTGTCGTGGTGTCAATTTTTTTCACTTTAGATGATTTACATTGCAATTATTTTTTTAGAATTTCTTTAACTTTATCCTGTTATATTTATTATTTTTAGAATTGCCATATCTTTTCTTACTAATCAGTTTAGGGAGCTTCATTTTCTGTAAATTTGTTTTGTTTTATCAGTGTTCTGCTAGTTTTCTTTGTAAATGTCCTCTATTTTCCCACTTTGTCATTTTACATCAGTAAAGATAACTGGGTGTGAGTCTGATTTCAGTTTATCACAAGGACCTTTTACCAAGAAGTCATATCTAAAACATTCACTTCAATTAACTTCAATTAATTGTGTATCAATATTGAGTGTGCATACAAGAGCACTTGTTTTGATTACTTACTACTGAAATATATTTATAGACAGAAAGTACTTAATGATTTATTAAACTCACATGAATAAACAATTGAATTTCAGCTTTATACATAACTTTCCCCTTTTTCATTCATAAATACATTTGCCATATAATTTGTCATAATTTGTAATGTATTTGACAAATTATGTGGTAAATATATAAATCTAAATGTAATGATACTTCAAAATATTACTTTTAAACGATAATTTTCTAAGTTCAAATTATCTTGCTAGATAATTTACTACAATTATAATTCTACACTTGCAATTTGAATTTCGTAGCTAAGAAAAAAAATATCACCTAATCAAGCAAGACGAATTGAAAAAAAGCTAGAATGTCAGATGACAAAATTATAGTATATTTCAAATATAACGATGAATACCAGTGTTTACATTTACCATAGTCACATTCGAGTATTAAACAAAACATGTCTTTTTCAAATTATGTTTGGTATATTTAATTTATATTGAGACTTGCTTTATAAATTTGATTAACGTGATAGACATGTTTTGTTATAAAGATTTTCCTTTAATCAATTTAATTCTATAGGAAAATTTACTTTGCGATATTAAACTATGCACTTGTTATCCTTAGTTGGTAGGATTTTATCTTGATTCATGTCATCTAAATATATTCAAAACTATTTTAATTATTCTATCTACTCTATTGTGTTAGATTAAAAAAAGTTATGAGCTTTTTGTTCTAATGTTATTGATAGGTTCTTTTCTAAAAGCTGACATTACAAGATGGTGTTATTGTTGTCGAGTTTCCCCATTTTTTGCTGAGATGATAGATTGTTGCATTTGCGAATAATACATTTTAAGTCCATAAAGAAAGCCTTTTGTAATTTATAAATACCTTGATGGTACACAAAATATCTCAATTTCTATAGTTGGCGTAGTTATGAATAGATCTATGGAATAATTCGAACTTTAAATGCATAAATGTCAAGGTTTCCGTGCAGAAGTTTGCATAAGTTAATTGTATAAGAACATTTTGTTAACAATTTGAAGGTTAAATTACAAGGCAATAATTTATGAGTCACTACATGTACCAATGATCTATAGATACTTGTGATAAGAACAACAGGTAAATATTTAGTCTTGCACCTTAACCTTACAGCATAGAATTTAAGTCTAAGGTCTTTCTTAGGTAGGATAATGTCACAGTTTAAAAATATACAGTAGTCCTATTGGATGGCAAATCTGTATTCGAGAAAAACGGTCCCGTACAAGGTCGCGCAATGTCCCAAACAATCTGGTTTACACAATATAAAGTATGTTTTTAAGGACATTAAATGCATATTTATTGGATCGTTTAAGTTATTCTTTCAATTTAGATAGTTTTAATGTCATGTTTATATTTTTAAAGATCTTCAAATACACATAGAACGTTTTTGGAGTCTAATGCACACACAACATTTTAATTTCTTAAACTATGTGCTTCTTTAAGAGTACAATTAATTTCTAAACTTCTCATCAAAATGACATGCTATATATTGTGAAGAGGCATTTTTATACATAGATCTGGCAACACGTAAAGGCTCTTATTCGTTTTCTTTAACGTAAAGATATCTGTTCCACCCAACAATTATTTCATATATATACACAAAGAGAGAGCTTGATTGCAAATTGTAGGGATCATGATCATTGTGGAAGGGGTTTGTCTTTCTTGAAGGAAATGCAGATAGATCTATCTTATAAACGTTTGTTCCTCGATTAATTTATATGAAAAATGTAATTATAATCTGCATATGATCTACATAGTGGCGTACTTAAAACAGTGCAGTTGCAAAACAATTGAAACACAAGAACAGCAATTCTTTTCGCCGCACAGTGATGCAGATCCCCTATTATGCCGGTTTTCACGTTTTCCCATTTGTGACACGCGTCGGGGAGTTGCATTATAGTTGCTATAGTCTATAACCGGGTTATACTCATTTGCAAAATTTTGGGTACCGCAAGACATGCTTACATGTATTTTATTCGCTTCGCTACATTGTGTGATATGTAGATACTCTTTGTTTCCTGTTTTAACGTTAAGGCTATCTTTATAGTTTTTAGTGGAGTCCGAGTTGCTCATTTACTTTTGTTACTTTGTATGTATGATTTTAGTTACTTTATGTTCTTTGTTGCGTACGTATGTTTTCCATGTCTGGTCTTTGTCCCTGGGTTACATTCTTTTGATTACCGCTATAACCTTGGTTCCCTTGATTATTCGTGTACACGAATAAACATTCAAATGTACATGTAGCAAACAATATGAAGTATTTAAACTAGAAAATAAACATTCGAATCATGGCATTGTGAAATTAATATGATTTCAAAGCAGAAACATAAACAATGTCTGTTTCAAAGGTTAGAATGAAAGGCAATATAATTAAAATTAGATCTCAATTGCTATCCCTTTTTTCTATGTCACATGAAGTCATGCGACAAAGGAAAAAGGGGGAGCGTTCTACATTTTCAATGTCAAGCCAATCTGGTAGAGAGAATGCGTCTGCCATACTGCCTACTGTGCGGGTTATTAGATTTTCCCGCCAAACGTTATTTTTTTCTGCACATACTGTCATGGGCGTGTCATTCATGTTACAAATCATTTATAGCAACGCCTTCCTCGTTAGCCAAATAAACTTCTCACGCTGCTCGAAAGTTTATTTGTCTAACTCGGAATACTATGCTATAAATATAACATATAACAAGTCTCAAAACTCCATAACCAGTCGATTACAATACCTTTTCTACTATCCACACGATCCGCAAGTGAAAAGATTTTATTGTTTTACCTTGGGACCCAAAAAGGGGGGGGTCCATGCCCAAAATACCTGTGCTTTTGATCGGAAATCAGTAAAATTTTTCTCCGATGTGATGTCATTTATATGCCCTATATTGGCCCTTATTTTTTGGAAATATAGATATTTCATTTTTTTAAAACGATTGTTTACTGTTTTGCAGGTTCTTCAAGATGTCGAGGAAGATATATCATTAGCAGATGCGTCGGCGACAATAGAGGAGAATATTAGATTGTCGCAAATTCATCAAAATATTGAACCATTTTATGACATGAGTGTTTCGCAAGCTGTGGATTATTACCACTTGGGCACGTTCGGGCTTGGAGATTTCTTACTTACCGACTTCAAAGATGAGAATGTCGAACCGGAGCGTTTCATCGCACCCGTTTCAGATGAGGATATAGAAAAGATTTAAAGATTTGTATTTTATTATATGAAACCTAATAAAATTGACATTTGTATGTGTGCTTTTTGTAGGCGTAATCTTTTCCCAAAGAGGCGGAGCTTACCCATGCAATATTGGTTTTAGTGTTTTGGTTATTTCATGGCTGTTTCCTCATTGCATTATATAGGCCCATGTGACCTTTCATGCAATATTATTTGGTTGCTTCAATTAGAGCATACATTTTGGTACATGCTTGTCGTCTCTATGTTGTTCCATAAAAAGGAGAAAAGAAGATTCATGTTACAACTTCATATTGAAGCATCTGTGGCGAATATATTTTTACTGCTTATATAAGGAAAAAGTGCGGGAAAATTTTCCCGCCATTTTTATGATACATTTCAGCTAAATTTGACCTATCATTATCTTAAAACGGCAAAATTTAGTAGCACTTTGATGGTTATTGCTGTAGGTAGGTAATCAGGTATAAATACTTGGTTAATGCAATAAAATCTCTGTGTTTTTTTTCATCTGTCACACCTTATGGACATTTGGCCTGATCTTTAGACAGAGAAGTACTTAAATACCACGAACGTTTAAGGTTGCACTGTACAAATGGGATTGAGAGACACTGTTTTGTTCACAAAACTATCCCCGTCTAATTTTGTGAAACTTAAAAATAAAAGGTAAAACTTGGTCTAAATATTGATTGTGGGTAGTAGAGCATTCGTACATAAATAGATGCTATACTTGTGAAGGTAAAGAGGTGTAAAATGGTGTAAAATGCATGCTTTAAGCTATCCAGAGAGATTCGTGTCCTCAAAGTTTTGGGTTCTCTTTTCTGCAACAACTTGCTGTTTTTCAAAAATGCAAAATTTCGCGCCAACTTTAAGAATTAAAATCATGAACAAATGTGCAGAAAAAGGTACACTTTTTATTTGTTCATTTTTACAATAATACCATGCCAACTTACTTTTTTCTGGCATTTTTCAGTGCTTGATATTTAAAAAAAACCTGTTTTTTGACAATTAATTTTGGGAAGGCACTCAAAATTTGTTATAAAACTGATGTATATTTTTATTATTTTACCATGGCTACAGATTTTCATAACGAAATAGAAAAGAATATCTATCTTTTTGTAAAAAAATATACTTTTCAGGAAAAAATGCTGGATTTGCTTGTTTAAGTGTCAATATAGCTTTATTTCCACAAGTTGTCATAAAGTTATCTGCAGTGACCTATCTATACAGTGGAATCTTCAAATGCATTCAGATGGAAAACAAAATAAGAGGTGCACGGTGACATCATCCAATGAAGAATCTGTGAAAGATTTACCAAATTCCATCCAGCGGATTCAGAGGAGTTTCGGATCTGGGCATGGCTGCATAAAGCAACGTACCTGTAAACCCTCAACAAACCAGAGGGACTTATATACACGCAAGTCGTACTTAAGCTTTGTGAAACGATGCCCTGAACTGGGGATTGATGAACTGACTTGACAATAGGACTGACACCATGATCACTATATACCTCACTGATGAACTGACTTGACAATAGCACTGACACCATGATCACTATATACCTCACTGATGAACTGACTTGACAATCGGACTGACACCATGATCACTATATACCTCACTGATGAACTGACTTGACAATAGGACTGACACCATGATCACTATATATTTCAAGCGGGGGTTATAACAATATTTTAATGCCTTGCTCAAATGAAATTTATTAAATGTGTTATTTAGTGTTCACAAATAAAAAATCGTCAAAATGGTAAACTGTTCAAATTATTTGAAGACCTTAAACACGTATTTCAAATAAGAATTTTTTCGATATTGTTTACACTCCTAACATATATAAGTATTCGATAAACATTGTTAAATAAAACAAAAACAGAATCTGCAGTGTTTTGACAAGACATTTATGAATAGGTACATTTCAATACAAAGGTCTGACATCGTTATGGCACAAAGCAGATTTGTAGGTTTGATTTCTTCTTCATAGTAACACACACTGAGTTACTTAATTTTGATCAGTACAACTATGACAAAAACCCTCCCCACCGTTATCTTTTTTAACAAAATTAAAACACGTATAACATGAACAGCAAAAATCTTGCCGAAACCATTGGACGTAGTATTAGCAACTCGAATGGTATTTAGTCTATCGGTGCACCTGGTTCATGCTCCCAGTTTTTAATGGAGTCCGAGTTGCTCATTTATTTTTAAAACTTTGTATGTATTATTTTAGTTACTTTATATTCTTTGTTGTGTTTGTCTGTTTTCCGTGTCTGGTCTTTGTCCCTGGATTACATTCTTTGGATTTTCGCTAGAATCTTGGTTCCCTTGATTACTCTTTATAAAAAGGCAAATTACTTTCTTTACCCGATTCAATTTGTCTGTCAGTGCGTCTTTGTCTCATTGTAGTGTCCAGTAGCTTCTGATTCTAATTTCAGTCAGTTGCTTGGTGTTATTTCAAGTATTTTTTATGTTTATGCTTATTTATGTTTATACTTATTTATGTTTATACTTTTTTATGTTTATACTTATTTATGTTTATACTTTTTTATGTTTATACTTACTTATTCAATTTGTTAACATAGTTTGATATAACAGGAGATTTTTGTAATCATTTTAAAAAATTAACATATTGTGATACTTAAACACTTCATGCTTTTTCTACATGCGTTATTCCTGTGTGGTGCACTAAAAGAATTCAACATATGCAAATATAGTCAGCGAATGATACATTTATAATGAATAAACGATGTACTGAAGGACACAGATTTTGCATGTCCAGTTTTTATCACACATCTCCAACGTCTTCTATAACTGAAATATCTAAATCAGCTTTTGATTAAGAAAACGTAAAATACAGAACCTTGCTATTGTCATAGAAAAAAATTGTATACAAAAGATCAAATTATCACTACGTCTTCTTTTGTTCGTATGTCATTTCGTCTGTCCTGCTGGCTAGACTTGTGTTTAACAGACAAAAGGTATCTCGATAGGTACAAACTGTGCATCTATATTTGCCAATGTTTTTCTCTTTTCATGTAATGCACGAATTAATAGCATGAGAATGTCAAGATCATCCAGCAAAGATAAGATAACAAATTTCACTTGATTGAATAACAAATGCAGAACATGTCTTGTACGTACCAAGTATTTAAAGTAACCCATAGATATATGTTCTATGGAGAATTGAAGCTTGTTTATCAAAGTTATTTATGCGCTATTTGTTATAATTAGATTTAATTATTATAAAAACAAGTTCATGCAATACGGTTTTGTCGGTTTCAAAATGGATATGTGAAAAAAAGGAGCCCCTTACCATTTATGTACCAATTTCGAACCAAAGTCCCAGCCACCTACCTCGAAGTTGGTACAAAAGTGGTCTAGGGGCCCTTTTTCAAATTGTCTCAACGACAGAGGAAGGCATGGAAATTCCCAATATTCTGGGAATCGATAGTTCTTAAGTAGACCTAAAATCTCATTCCAGTCCCAAGATGGATTAGTGGACCTTTGTCCCAACCACCCACCTTGAAATTGATACATAAGTGGTAAGGGGGTACCTTTTTAAAATTGTCTCAACGACAAAGGAAGATATGGAAATTCCCAATATTCTAGGAACCGATAGTTCTTAAGTATGCCTAAAATTTCATTCCAGTCTCAAGATGGACTACTGGATCTTGGTCCCAGCCGCCCACCTCGAATTTGGTACATAAGTGGTAAGGGGGGCTCCCTTTTTAAAATTGTCTACACGACAGAGGAAGATATGGAAATTTCCAATATACTGGAAATCGATAGTCCTTAAGTAGGCCTAAATCTCATTCCAATCCCTAGATGGTCTAATGGTCATTGGTCCCAACCACCTACCTCGAAGTTGGTACATAAGTGGTCTAGGGGGCCTTTTTTCAAATGTTTTCAACGACAGAGGAAGATATGGAAATTCCCAATATTCTGCGAATCGATAGTCCTTAAGTAGGTCTAAATGCTCATCCCAGTCCCAAGATGGACTAATGGACCTTGGTCCCAGCCACCCATCTCGAAGTTGGTACATAAGTGGACAAGGGGTCCCATTTCATAATTTTCTCAACGACAGAGGAAGATATGGGTATTCCCAATATCCATGGGGTGGGGGGCGCAGGGGGTTGGCACTCCCACCTTTAGGTTGGAAAATTTATCATTTTCATGAGTAAATTTGACAAAAAATGGCAAATAATGTCCTTGAAATCCTTTTCTGAGGAACCCCGACTGCCACCCTCCTTTTTAAAGCGTCTTGATCCGCCCCCGGTCTGTTACAAAGTACATACCTTATCAATTTGATTACTTCATTAAGCTTCTGCAAAATGATTTTATTTAGGGTAGTAAACATTGCACACAGTAGAACCATCTCTAGTTTAAACAAGTAGCAAATGGGTCAGCTGACTTCTCCATAATGAACATAACAAACACAACATACATACAAAGAACATACATCAACAGATATATACACGTAAAATTATATGTATACACATTATTCAAATTAGATCTAACATAACAGTATTTTATACCAGAAATCACTAAGTCTTGCAAATAAAGGAAAAAAGTACTCTGTTTGAAAGTGTAGATATACACTGTTATATCTTAAAACGTTTAGTTCGTTTGAAATAGCGTTGTACCGTAACAAAGTTAGCTGTATTTTGATCAGTAGTAAGTAAAAATCATTGAAGAAATATTCAATGGAGGCGGTAGATTTGTACTCATTTTAAGATGGGTACGGCATTTATACTCGATTATTAAAATAAACAATTTCCCTAGGCGTAGCCAAAGTAATGGCTGTTCCGTTAAACCTGCCCCGTATGGAAGTTGGATTAATTAAGAAATAAACCATACATCGAAGTAAACTATCTATTGAATAAGTATCAGTATCAATATAGTATTAGATAACATCTCGGTCGTTAAATCATCGCGCAACGTTTTTAAATGAGTGCTTTGTCTCGAAGCGACAGCAAAAGAAAAGAGACAGTGCGCAGGTGCTAAAGGTGGGGTTGTACCGACATATACTGTTTGACGATATGAAGACGTCATATTAAAATGTTCAGTATTTATTCCGCCGTCATAGATATGTAAATCAATGCTGAGGCACTGAGTCAAGGAAGACCTCATAAATGATCATGTAACCAATTTGCAAGCTAAATAAACCGATCATTTTAAAGAGAACCATCTGTTTTAATGAAATACACTTCAATACTGCTTGTTTATTAATGCATTTATGGATCTTCTTTTCTTTTATTGTTTTTGGTATTTCTGGCAGTGTACGTTTATGTCCTCAAATTTCTTGACACTTTACACCTAAACCAGCATTTCTTCAAAAATATGATCTCCTCTGTGAATCACTGACTAAATTTTGGGTTGGAGATGCGTAGAAATGAATCTTGTGGACTAGGGGAGGTAGGTTGACCAAGGACCTAATCCAAAGGGAGAAATGAACCGTTGAATAAATCAGTTTTCATGGTGCTGATGGATACACCATAACGATCCACGAGTTCATGATGACGACCATAAAACTTCTGTAGTGATGACTTCAATCTTGTAGCAACATAACCCTGTTCCAGAAGCCTATTTGTTAGAGTTCTAGCGCGATACAAAAAGTCTGCGTAGTTTCGGCAAGCTCTGGCATAACGTATGAGTTGTGATAATAACACTCCATACGCAGGAGCCGAAGGGATGTTGCCACAGATGAAAGGAAACATGACAATTCTGAATGAAAAGTCATCACGTTTGTCGTAAAGTTTGGTCAATAGTTTTCCTTTACCCTCGATTTCTAAGTGTAGGTTAAGATATGAGGCTGATTTCACAGTGTTTGTAGTATCCTTTATCTCAAGTTCTTTTGGGTAGATGCGATGTATCAAATCCCCGAAATTAGGATTGTTTAAAGATAATACGTCATCTCTATAGCGGAAACTGAGATTGAAGGATCTAGCCAAACGATTTTCTTTCTTTCTGATCAGATCAGCTATAAAGTCAGCCTCATAAGAGTGAAGGAATAGGTCAGCTAGTAAAGGAGCACAATTTGTTCCCATTGGAATGCCGACCGTTTGTTGAAAAACACGTCCACCACATTGGACAAACATGTTGTCGATTAAAAATTCCAGCATTTTGTAAACATCTTCCTCTGGATATTTGGAAGATGATTTGGAATTATTTCTTACAAAGTATGAGGAATCTTTACCAAGAACTATATATTTGTATCTAGGTGTACCATCTTTTTTGGAAAAGCAACGATGTATAATGTTTTTAAGTCGAGATTTTGACTGAGTATGGGGAATAGAAGTATACAGTGTTGAAAAATCATAGGTTTTAATGCTATTATATTCAGATAATAGTCTTGAACTGATTGTCTCCAAAAGATATTTTGAATTTTTCAGGATCCACATTGAATTAATACCACTACGGGAGTAACAAGTGTTGTGGTAGGGCTGTAGACCCTCTTTGACAGTTGTGAGTATAGAAGTTAAAAGTTTTGAAAGAGGTTTGGTGGTACATTTTGCAGATCCAGCTATGAAACGTTGTTTTTTGGATTCTTGTGAAGTTTAGGAATCCAGTACATAGACGGTAAATCACAATCATCGTCCTTGGTAGAGAGACCAAAAGAGGATAGCACAGATTTATGGTTTTCCACAATCTCTTCTTTGGAGAGAGTGGTAGCAGTGTAGGTCCTATCACTGCTATTATTTTCTACGTCTACCTCTGATAATAAACATTGGATATAAAACGTTTTGCAGACAAAAACAATGTTGTTTTGGGCTTTGTCTGCTGGTACGACAACATACTTGCCATGTATAGTAGACAATGTTTTTGCTACATCGGGGTCTTTGAAAACTGATGTAGCCTTGGCACACATTGACCTACTTAAAACTTTCACTCGTTTCAAAATTAAAGACCTCACGGCCTTTAACCACTCTGACAGAGAATCAATGTCTTCTTGTTCTCGTTTTATCCATTTTCTTGCATAGTCCTCGACGGCATCCATAAGAACTTTAAAGTTGTAATTCCAATTTATGGAGCCTGGTTCACGGTACTTGGGACCTTTAGAAAGGATATTACGCAGAGATTCGTTTTCGATAGTGGTTAAATCTCCCGTAACGACGTGACTAGAAGGACCATATTTGAATGGAGAGGTTTTGCAAGAACAGTCAGGTGGTTTAGCCTTGGAGTCCTCAATCTCGAGGTTCTGCAATAGCCTTTTATAATTGAAAATTTTGGATGCGATGGGTGAAGTATAGGAATATGAAATAATTGGTATGGATTTGTCTTTGAAATACGGGGGAATTTTGTTGGTAACGTTTTTGTGATGGAGGATGTTAGCCAAATTAATTGCATCTATACCTTTGTTGACAAACGTACATGTACATGTACACATTGCTTGCATTTTAAATTCCTGGGATCAAATCAAACACACATGATACATATAGGATTTACATGGATTTAACAGTACAATGTGTATAAAATATAATAGAACAACTTGAAAACTTTTAGTATATGTAAAAATATTTTTATCAAAATTTTTCGTATAAATACCTGTAATTTACAAACACTATACAAAGAACACTTTCAAACCTTCAGGATATGGCACAGGCGGATCCACACACTTGAGGGGTGGCAGCTTGGGTTCCTTATGGAAAGGGGGTGGTAGGACATTATTTGCCATTTTTGTCAATTTTACACATGAAAGTTAAAATTTTCCCATAAAAAGGGGGATGTCATTCCCCCGCGCTCTCACTGTAATCATAAACATTAAAACTACACTTACGTTTTTTGTGCATAACAAAAAGCGTACATTGCAGCTCCGAAAATCCGTTATTGGAAGCTCCCGACATTCTCAATAGATTTTTTACAGTCATGATAGTAGTCTATATTTAACTCCTTGGTAAGATTGACAAAAAATTAACACTTTCAAACCTACAGGACCCATCTGGTAGACATTACCAATATACTAACAACTTGAAGAGTGTACATTGCAGGTCCAAAAAATCCGTCATTAAAAACTTCGGACATTTTCTTGTGAATGTTTGAACGGGTTGCTCGAATAATCAAAAGCTTCGGTGCTAACCGAAAACCAGATTTAAAATCCGAAAACCTCAATAAAACACGTTTTTGGGTGATATAATTGCACACTGTGTTAATTAACACACTTGCAAATAAGTAATCCAGCACTTTCTAGATACCTAACAAAAGTCTGTAATAATCAATAATTAAGCACATAATCATAGAAATATTGCAATTCAAAAGATATTGCTGAAGCTTTGATATCATACTACTTCCATCTCTTCCGAAAAATAAAGCATGACATATTGATCGGCGGCCGATCGTGGACCGTTATGATGTATCCATCAGCACCATGAAAACTAATTTATTCAACGGGTCATAGTTTACCTTTCCTCGTTTGTCTACCCCAGACTTGACTTTTTATGAGCAACTCGGCGGGTGTTTCTAGAAATTAAAGCAGAGGACGCTTACCCTACCGGTGCACCTGGTCCATGCTCCCAGTTTTTAGTGGAGTCCGAGTTGCTCATTTACTTTTGTTACTTTGTATGTATGATTTTAGTTACTTTATGTTCTTTGTTGTGTATGTCTGTTTTCCATGTCTGGTCTTTGTCCCTGGATTACATTCTTTTGATTACCGCTATAACCTTGGTTCCCTTGGTTACTCTTTGCAAGGTGGAAAAGGGGGACGGTAAAGAGAACAGATCGCGGAATATTTAGGCAGTTCCATGTGGCAATATCCCACTTCCGGTTGAATTCCACTTGCCGACGATCTCTAAGTAAAGTTCAGGCTATAAATAGCCTTCCTTGACAAAAATTATGCGAGCTTGATTATAGAGAGGACACTCTTGAAAATAATGAATTGCATCGTCTTTCACCCAACCGCATTCACGATTGGGACATTATTTTAACACGAAAAAGATCAGCATTCCAATTGCTAGATCGATATCTAAGTCGTATATGTATAATATAGTATCAATCGCCAGAATTATAAAATTTTGGTGATTTGGTGATTTTATTTTTAAAAGAATTGGGGGATGTGGAATATCTGATACTGTCATCCAGACTATTCCATAAATTAACCCTTGATTGAAATAATGAATTAGAGAATAACTGAAGTCTTGTTAATGGTATTCTATAATCGTTTTGATTTCACACGTTAGAGTTTGTGTTTATTTGATTAAAATTTGCATATAATCGATGAAGTAATTGGGGACTCTTGAATGTAGACTTTATAGAACATAGTCAGTTTTCTTATTTTCATTCTGTTTTGAAGGGTTTCCTATCCAGTTTCGAAATAAAGCGATTCGGTACTTGCAAATCTAGGAAGGCATGTAGCAATACGTGCTACCTCGTTTTGACACTGTTCAAGCTTAAGTATTTTGATTGACCACACCCATCTCACACTTCACATTCATATTCAAGAATCGGCAGTAGATCTATAAAATATTTTCTCTAAATTATATCTGCTTACTGGAAATCTAGATTTTAATTTTTGTGAGACATTTTTTTAAATACATAGTCGATGGGTTAATTCCATTTACAGTCATGTGAAAAAAACAAAGTGCTTATGGTTATTAGGGATAATAATAAAAGGTCATTCTGTGAAGAACATGGATTACGTTTTAGATGGATTAAAGTCAACAAGTCATTTTTTGGACCAGTTAGACAAATGATGAAGATCATTATTAATTTATGTTCTATGTCTTCAAGAAAAAGATTTGTCGCCGACAAAAAGCCTCGAAAGATTTTATGTATTATCCACAAGATCATTGGTATATATTACAAAAAGCAAGGGTCCTCAAAGTGATCCTTGCGGGATATTCCCATTTAAGGAACCTTCATCGGAAAGATAGCCTTTGATCATGACTCTTTGCTTACGATCTGATATATTGTTTTTTAACTATCCTAATATGTTTCCAGACAACTTTGAGCCGTTAATTTGGTTTTAAGCTTTCTATGCCCGACTTTGTCAAAAACCTTTGAAATATTACAAAATACGACAGAAACCATTTTCAAAAGCGTGACATATTGTTATTCTGTGGTAGATTTCAATAAATTGGTGAATTGTTGAATGACTTCGGCAAAAACCAGATTGATACTCTTAAATCTAGTTTGTTTTTGAAGAAAAAATCATGTAAATGTTTGAAGGTTACTCTTCCCATGACCTTACCCATGCAACTCAACCGAGAAATAGGTCTATAATTTATCACCTATTTTTAATCAAAGTACTCATGTACTGAATCAATTTATATCGATTATTTGAATTTTTACGCCTCAAATAATCGTCAAATTGAAATTCTGATTACGAAGGACATTACAAAAAGAACACACCAATTGCATAATGCATTGAAGCAGTGTGCCACTTTACGTAATAGTCAGGTTCGATGAGTCAGACGGTAAATACATGGAAAACCTAGATAAATGAACACAAAACTCTCCAACATACTGCGTAATTGAACTACAAACTACTAGCTGGCCTTTTCCGGTTTCTAAATATTTTCCAGTCGAATTTTAATTTATCGTCCTCCAGGTCGAAACTGTCTGTCAAATCATCCAAACTTAAGCCCCCACAATCATTAAAATAAATCATGTCCTTAGATACATGTCCCTGTCCACTACCTACATTCCTCAGTTGATGAGCTTTATAGCTCTAGTGTTACACGTTATCGCATTGACATCTGTGTATCATTTAAAGTGCTTAGTTTCTTAGTCATCTAGTTCCAGACGCACGTACATTAACATAGACGCCAGTCTAAGAATACAATTTCAACAATTATGTATGTTGCAGATAACTCTAGACCACCAGCACCAGCAGCTCTATAATCTTGCTCCATTACACATGGCCAAAATAGCCCAATAGGAGGATTATTAAAAGAAGCAATATCACCAGACCACAGACTGACACCATTCCCGATAAAATCATCATCGAAATTCCTATGCTATCGTTTAAGCCAAATTTATTTTTTTTATTTGTCACCTCCGGGCTTCCGATGTCACGACGCGGAAACCGTAATAAAAATACACGACACTGTGCGTGGTTTCGGTGATTATGCTACTCTTTTGTAAAACACTTGGCAAAAAATGAATGGCAAATGATAGCATGGAACCCCTTTCATTATATAAGTTTCTTGATCGGAACCGCTGTTCTCTTTTTGTAAGTATATTTGTATCCCAGGGCCTGGATGAAATATCAGAATGTAGCTCCAGCATTTCGACCATTTATAGTCTCGCAGGGTGTTCATTTCTATCTATAGCATGCGTCTAAAAATAAATAGAAAACTTGAATATATTGACACTGAACGACTGATTGCATAGGAATAAACAGGTACTGATAAGAGTTTACAGGTCATAACATAACTGGGGTATGCCAATGGGTATGCCTTATTGCGGTAGTGTAAGATAATTGCAGATGCTAACAGGCTTTACAAATCTAAAGGCTCTGGCGACTGCTATATCAATTCTGATCTTCGATCTAAATTGATAAAAAGGAGACAACTTTAGCAGATTTCCGAAGAGATGGACAGCTAAGATTTCTTAATGAATGGTTGAAGATTATACATAAAAGCTGACAGACTGTATTTGCAGTATTTTTTAGCATACGATACAACTTACAGCTTTTCAAATTTGTAAAGTTTGTATAATATATTTGATTTCACTACAACATATATTTTCAATATGAAAAGTCGAATCTGTTCGCCTATTAATACCAGGAGGAGCTTTGCTGAAATAAGGAATATCAATTATAGAACAGAATTTTTCTTTTAAATGTTGGCTTCTTTAAGTATTTATATTATCATTTAAAAGATCTCCATTTAAATCGCCGTTTATCATAATGCGCGCGTTTTCATCTAAGGCCTGCTCTATACTTAACTTCATATTTTTCCAATGTTGAACAAGAGCACAAGGTGGTCTGTTATCAGTACACAAAAAGTTCTTGTATTGTTTACAGCGAATTTTTAACCAAATTAATTTCCCATCTTGAAACTCCAAGTCTTGTCTTCGCACTGTGGAAAGAGAATCGGGTGTGTAAACTAAAACCCCAACTCCGAAACAGTTTCTATCATTTAAGAAACGTTCATCGGAAAGGTAGCCTTTGATCATGACTCTCTGCTTACGATCTGATATACTGTTTTCAAACCATCCTAATATGTTTCCATATGCTTGAAAAAAACCTCAAGTTGCATTGTCTTTATTTTTCCAACATATGCACGATCTTCAGCGTTGAAGATAATTTAAAAAAAGAAAAATATGTACAGTAAAAGAAAACAAGTATAAACCAGAAGCATAAGCGAATGTATAAGAGCGACTGGGGCTATAACGGAGAACTATTAAACTAAAAAAAGACTATGATCTAAAAATAGATTAACATTGCGTCGTTTTGTTCTATCTTATCAAATATAATACCATTCGAACACACCTAGGATTTTACTAAGTGGGTTTTTAACGTCCTTGATTTTTACTACTAAGGGAGTTTTTAACGTCCTGTCGGGTCTCGCACGGACGGACCTAGAACTTTTTTTGGAATTGATGGAATATGTATATATCACTAGTGAGTAGTATATTAGACTTGTCGCAAACATTATTACGTATTTACACGACAATAAAATAATTGAGCTTGAGTTAAACATTGTCAGGTTTCCATTATTCATATTGTGTTGCTAACATGACACACCATTAGACAAATTTATGCTGGATTTTATTCAGTTTCCTTTTGAGATGGGGTAGTACATCAATATCCTTTTCCGTACTATACAAATTTAAAAAAATGTGAATCAGCACTTTTATCTTAAGAGCTTAACTTGCTATTGACAAAACGGAAACGAAATCGAAAGGAAAGGAAACGAAACGAAACGGAGAAAATAAATGTACGTAAATTGCAGCTATATACACATATATGTACTTGAAATAAATCTTTAGATGTATGCAGCGATAAATATTCAAAAAGGATTAACCAAGATTAAAGTATGTAAGGATGTACTACTCTTATTCATGTCCATAGCAGAGACGTTACGCAAGCTATTTCGGCACATGTGGTAACATCGGAATTCGACATTTGTCGATACTTCGTTTTCCTGCTTGCTTGCTTTTGAAACACGTGTACAGTAGAGCGAAATATACAATATTTTTTATTGGTAGCAATTGAAACATCTTGAACATTTCTTAGAATATCGAAAAGAATAATTATCAGTACTACCGGTAAATTAAATTTGCACATACATGTGCACCGCAGCGTGGAATGCAACCCCAACATAAATGCACACTCTGTCTGTCAAGAGAGGGAACATTGCAACTTTCTCCTACGATAAGCTCAAATGTCCATTTTGATATACATGTAGGATTTCATGTTTCATGTACAGCAGAATTTGGACCCTTTCACAACTTAGTATTTCGATTGAAAGAGCTTTCTATTTATCAGAAAATCGGGTTTTCATCAACATCCATTAGATAACCGCTCATTGGTGAAGATTTTTATTTCGTTTGCTCATTTGCGCTTTCTGAAATAAAAAATGTTTATTATGACTCCCCTATTCTACTTTCATTCTATCTATTAGCAGTCTGCTTTTCTATACCTTTTTGAAGTCTTTCAACTCTATGTTGCTTTTCAGTCATTCCACTCCGATCGAATTCCTCTAAATTGAGAATTTATTCAGTCCCTTTTTTGTTTATTAATATTCTTTCGTTTCTTAACAACACAAAATAAAGATACTTTTAGTCTTTTTTAATATCCCATCGATTTCGACTTTTCGTGTCTTTCAGTTACATGTTATATACTTGTAATTGCAGAGACGTGTTTAAGTACTTGGTTCATGTTATCTAAAGCAGAAATTATTCCCTTATATCCCCATCGACGGAAGCGTTCAAAAAGTTTAAGTTGGAAAAATCGCTGGACATTTGTTTTGTTCGAATTTCATCCGTTTTAAACGGTTTAAATCATAAAGAATGAAATGTGTATACTCTTAAGTGTATGTACAATTACAAAGTATCATTATTTCATAGAAGAAATTGCCAATTGATTGTAGAATTGCGTTAGTGCATGAAATTTTCTCAACGAACCAAGAAAATATGGACATATGACATTCCGCTAGACATTTTCAAAAAGACGTAACTTTTTTGTATTGAAAATTTTATCAAATGCCGACGTAGAATTGCTGAAAGTGTGTGCATTTATAGGAAATATTATTCGGAAAAGAATATTGAGAATATTGTGCAAGAGTTATCGAGGGAACCAAGGTTATAGCAGTAATCAAAAGAATGTAATCCAGGGACAAAGACCAGATATGGAGAACAGACATACACAACAAAGAACATGAAGTTACTAAAATAAATAAATAAATTTTTATTCTAATAATAGAATTTGATTACTGAGCACTTTTAGAAATCTGTCCATTTACCAACACTTTTATTTTTGCATTGAATATTGTTTTGTCTAAAATTAATGCACTTTCGATAATTATCTCAAAAAGAAGATATTTATGCAATTATTCTTCCATGCACAATTTGGCGAATTTCGTACCCTCTGCAATAGTGCAATTTACTATTTTAGCTTTTTGGACCTACAGTTCGTTACACCTCACAGGCGGAATTTGACGTTTTTGCGGGTTTTTGGAAAGTTTAATTGATTATTAAATTATAATAGAAGTAAATTTGCTGACAAATATTCAGAACTAATAATTTGTCCTGATTCCAACAGTATACAGCTTTCACATAATCAGTTTTGATTGTTTACAATAGTCATATATAGCTTAGATAGGTGTGTTTTTTCAACACAACCGCAATAGCGTGCGTAACGTCTCAGTGAATGTCTTCTTCTCATTTAGAATGTAAATTCAATGTAGCACCCGGGACATAGCTAAAAACCTCGTATTTACAACTTTAAAACCAAATTATGTACAGGTTAAAAACATGGCATCTTGCTGTCTATGTCTGGGGAGAGGTAGCTTTGGTGTTGGATAGCTGCCCCTTGAATGTCTCGATGGTACTGGCATGTTTGGCACTGTCTGGAAGGCTGTTCCAGTCCTTGATGTTTCTGGAAAGAACGAGATTTTGTAGGTGTTTTGGTTGGTGTTCAATTGTCTATAGTTGCTGTTTCCCCGAGTTCTGGCATCACCTCAGTGTTGTTAAATAGGGGCAGGTGGTATATCAATCATATCATGGTTGATTTTATACATCATGACTAGCATGGATCATAGCCTGCGTTCTTCTAGGTTTCCCATTGTAGCTCCTTCACAATTGATGTTACACAGTCCGGAGTTCTGTCGTAGTAATTGCCCTTCACGGATCTTGCTGCATTTTTTTGTATATTCTCTAGTGACTGTATGCGAGCCTGTTAATAGGGATCCCCAACTGTGGCTGCATATTCAAGTGTGGGTCTAACCATGGTTCTGTAAGCAGAAGCTTTGATGTCTGGTTCACATCCACATCCACATCCACATATGTTGCAGCGTGGGAACCCTAACCCTAATGTCGTATTAGTATTTCTAGTCACTCACACAACACACTTTAAATTTGCAAAACACTAAGTTTGCAAATCTTGCGCCGCTTTTTTTCTACCTACCATGTCATGCGATTATTATTGGATGCAGATTTGCATGGGATTTAATAAAATGCATTTTGTTTTACAATATTTGCTAACATAAATTTATAGTTGCAATTTTAAATTAATGGGATTTTTTGAAATCCCATGGGTTTTTTCCTCCCATGGGATTTTTTTCCCCATGGGATATCTTGTGTTAAAATGCAATGATAGTCATGTAGAGTGTATGTTTTGCATATTCACTTTGTGCATTTATCTTCTGTGCAGTATGAATAAAAAGGCTTAATGACTAAAAGAGAGAGATTTATTGTATCATTTTGGGATGTTTTTGAAGTTTTCAACATTTTATAGCTTTGAAATGAAATCAGTTTGAAAAATTCACTGATCAACCACAAATGTAAAACAATGAAATAGAAAAAAATATTCAAAGACACTCTGACTATAAATATACTGCTTAAGAATATAAAACTTAAAATGCTATATGAGAAGTACTTTTATCATAGTATTTGAATAAACTATAAAAATTCTAATGAAAGTCTAACTTCAGGTTCATAAACAGCTTTTCGGCAGTTCTTTCTCTTTTTGGTCAGCTTCAACCCATGAAACATGTTTTCTTTCCTGTCTCTGTAGAATAAAACAAGTAAAAATCTTTATGCAAACAAAATATATAAAATATTTTACAATATCATTTTATTTGTAATTAAAGTGATCTTATTTTTTCTTACTTGATGTATGCTCATTTCTAATATCAACAGCTGAAATTACTTGCAATCAGACTTGTAAAAGACAACAAGAACAAACACGCATATAAAATGCTTTCTATATGAATTGGCGGCAGTATTATTGATTTATTGCACAAAGTATAAACAACAGATGGACGGACACAGGTATGCCGTAATATGTCCTGTCCCCAACAACCGGAATATAACAATTCTGGAGTATAGTGTATAGCTGATATGATAAGCTATCAAGTTTGCATATACTGGTTTAGTCATTCACCATAGAGGCAAGCAGGTGACTGGTCCTTGAAATGGTGAAAAACAATTTTGCATGATAATACATATGGTACCTTTCAACTTAGTTGGATTAATTTTCATTGCAGGCTTCCTTAAAGCAGGTATCTTGTACATAAGTAACATTCAATAAGTCCAACATGCTGGGGGTAAGATTAATAAAAATCCATTCAGAGATTTTGGAGAAAGCTGTAGTTGAACTTTCAAAAAATGTAACAAGTTAAAGCACAATGTATGTTGGTGGTGCAGAGAGTAGAGCTTTAAAATAAAGGTGCAGTTCAACTATAATTTTAGAATAGCACAAACTCTATTCGCAACTGGATATCCATACAATAAAGAGATTCGTTTTGGGCTTAATCGTATTACATAAGCATCTGTATATAAAAAGAAATATCTGGGGCGTGTTTATCTTCCCTCGGACATAGTTGGTTTAATATTTAATTTTGCAAGTTCTATATATGTCACTCACATTTACATGTCATTACGGAGATTCCTTTCATGTATCCTCTAATCTTTCTTGAGCAACATAGAGCACCTTCAAAGCAAAATTATACTTATTATGCATTATTTCAGAATTAAATAACTTTCAGATTCTGTAATAGACTGTAAAATGAAGTTATAAATATTTAACTGAAACAGAGGCTGTGCTGGCTTCTAAAATTCTGTAACCAATTTTGTTCATCAATTTTCAAAAATAAGAGTAAAAATTGGTGCCAAAACAAATATGCCATATATATATAATTTCAAAATCTAAACACAATTTCTCTTCAAACACAAGAAATCTGACACCCCAATTCCCTCTAATGAAAACTTGCATCCAATCTTCAGTGTGTGATGGCCAGATCGAAAAACTAAACTAGTATTTTTGTCAAGGAAGTCTACTTATAGACTGAACTTGACTTAGAGATCGTCGGCAACCAAATTAAGTAACCAGGGTAGACATATAACTACTAAAATAACACTCCGCAGGTTATTCTCCGGCAAAGTTTTCGTAACGATATCGCTCCGCCGCCGATCTGCTCCATGTCAAGTATGTTTACTTTACGTACGACATGGGCGTATTACGATAAAAGGCTATTTAATATGTGTAGAGCTGCAATATTTCAATGATTATATGATATAAAGTATTTAAATTTTGATGCAGAGAGCTGGACTTTTTGTCAAATTGACCCGAACATTCGCAGGAAGAAAATTAAAGCTCAATCGATATTTGCCAATTTATTTCTCTCGATCTGACCCTGTTAATGAAGATGTCAGAAGCTTCTAATGACGGATTTTTGGAGCTGCAATGTACACTTTTTGTGTAGTAAGTATAGATTACAGTGGCGGATCCAGGGGAGGGTGCATGGGGTTGGCATCCCTCATTTTTATTGGAAAATTTCATGTGTGATTAGTTTCAAGTACCGCACATATTACACCCACGACATATATTGCATACCTTATATCACATACTTAGACCTATATCGCATACCTTATATCACACTTGTAGATATATACATTGTATATCACACCTAGACCTATATCGCATACTGTATAGCACATCCATGTACCTATATCGCATTCTCTAAATCATACCCATAGACCTACATGGCATTCCCTATACCACACCCCTAGACATATATTGCATATCATATATCACACCTTGCACATAACACAGTTGAAGTACATTTTGTATTGATAAAACACAAGAAAGAATGAACATGACATGCAAAAATCTGTTTGATATGCAGTATCAACCCGTGGGCCAGTCGCCCTTGAGTTGATATAGGATTGTCCTGTTGATGTTGCATGGGATACAGATTTAGGCATGTACTATTCAGTATGGAATTTAAAGAAATAGTAATACAATGTACATGTGTATTACATCCATGTAAGTCATAACTAATTATTAATGTTTTTTAGTACTTTGTCAAGATATACCAGATACATTTATTTACAATGCAGATCATAAAGTCAGAAACAGGATTTTCATGACACAAGAAAGACACAGTCAATTATGTTAGAAATTCTATGTCCACGAAAGTGCATTGAAAATGTGTTGGATATCAAAGCATACAAAAGTAGACCTTTTCTAAGAGCTGCACTCTAACTATGGTTACTGGCATATGCAGTACAGTATCAATTAAAGATTTCATACATGATATTTGTAATAAAGTAATAGCCCGCTGACCGGGTCATTCCTCCTCGTAGGATTAATCTAGGGCAGTAACTTAGTACACGATGTATGGTAGTACGGGACAGTTCATTTAGAGTGGTCTAGGGCGCTGGACTCTGTGCAGGCGGTGTTGCCATAGATGTCACAGCGGTACGAGTTCGAGTCCCGCGGAGGGAACGACCAAAAATTTGCATCGCAAATTTGACAGTTCTAACATCGTTGGGAATTTTTCAGACCTTTCTATAATGTTTCGTCCTTGAAGGTGCACTTGCTATATCATGTTAAGGGTTGGCCATTTCACTTTATACAGGTCAGCTTGATAAAATTCTGGACTCTCAGGTTTTTTTTTTTAGATTAACAGAAACCTACAGTGTGGTATCTGTTTAGTTGCATGAATGGCCTTTATTTGAAAATGGTAGGGGCCATAACTCAAAATCAAATAAGAGCGTTTCTTTAGTAGTTAATAAAATCATATCAAAATTTCATAAAAATTGATCAACCATAACTATAAAGTCATCGCACGAAAACCAAGTATATATGGACGACGACACGGACGACGCCGACGGTGACGCCGCTGTCAGCACCATACCAAGATACAATATTTTGCGGTGAAACTATTGTATGAAATATAAACATATATATAGGCTGATTCGGGGTTTGGGAATGCTCCATTTTCAATTCCCTGAAAAGCCTGTCAATTACTCTTCCTTAGGACCAACTTGGTAGTGTGTGATTTGCTAAGAATTTACATCTATAAGGTCTTTGTTTTTACATTAATCCTAGTTAAACAGTTCTATAGCAAAAGGGAATAACACTGCATAATGGAAAAAAATTCCCACTTACTGGGTATCGTCCAGCCAATTCCGATTGGTTGCTTCTCCGGGCGCGAAGCACCAATGAAAATCGATATAACATTAAATGTCTGTGGAAAGGTAAACAATAATACGAGGTAATGGACCATCCGGTATAGTAATTGAAAGTTGTATGATGTCACAAATGATGCAATATGAGCAAAAATGATAACTGTAGATTCTGTTTAGAGTGGTTACTGAAAAAAAATGACGTTATGTGTAGCCATTTTGTAAGTTATATCGAAGAGTTTCTATTACGAGTGATTTGATTGAATTTTGGATCCGGGTTAAATTTAAGTAACTCACTAGATGGCGCTGAACGATACCCGCTAAATATGAATGAGTGATGTCAGAAGATTGAGGAAGCTAGGGTGGACTCAAAACTCTGACTTGGGAGGATGGTCCCACGGAGGCACGGTTTTTTCTACGCTCACAAGATGAGTCATTATAGATATATAATACACCTGATTTGCAGTAATTGAGAGATGAATTTCGAATCCAGATCTACTTTGAGCATGATAATTTGTTGAGAAAATTACCCTTGTAAGAGAAATTTGAGAAATTGACTTTGTAGACCAACTTTACCGACAAGGTAAAACCCCGAGGTAATCGAACGTCATATCCGAGGTGTACTCGACTGATTACAGCTCACCAAGTTTTGTGTGAGGGTCTATATGAGTGGGTTTATTGTACCATAACATGGTGGAAATGAATGAAGAGCTTAAATATGAGGGTGGAAAGGAGAGTATATCCGTTGAATCACTAGTATTGAAAAAGACAATGAATTTTAATCTACATCATCGCTATGCGGATTCGGAGCTTGAACCTCGTCGTCATCGGCGCTATTTAAATCTTTGAAAATGTTTATCAAGGAATCAATGGAAATTTCCGTAGTATTTCTAGTGCGATTTGAGTTCAATATATTCCAATATTTCTTATTGTTACAACTTCTGAGTGCTTTAAGCTTCTTCTCATTTGACGTCGATGTGTAATCATTGCTTTGTTCATTTCAGACTTATGAAAAGAAGATCTATTAAACATGGGACGTCTCTTGGCTACACGGAAAGCTTTTCTCTTTTCCCAACACTCTTGACTAAACCAAGGCTTCCTTTCTTTGCGGTTGTCTCGTTTATCAGTAGAATATTGAGGATAGTACGAACCAAATAAATGTTCTGCCGGTTCAATCAAAATATTATTAATACCATGCACTAATTCGTTGATGTCATTTTGTGTCAAAGCAACTGTATCAAATGTAGAATTATACTATTTACCTTTGACACATTTATGCATGCTTTATATTCCTCTGCTTTATCATTGTCCCATTTTTAATTTTCTTATAATTACAGTCAACACTTATAGTACCCTCTTTGTTAAGGTCATAAGCAGGTGTAAAATTAGAGATAAAGAAATTGGACAGTGGACATCAGAGTACAATGATGAGAAATCTAGTACATGTAAAGAATCAGCATAAGGTAGAAAATCAACAGAACAAATACAATAATCTACAACACTTGATTGTCTACAGGTAAAACTTCCTTTTTTGTCACCATTAACTCTACCATTTAGAATAAATAAGTTATTATTGTTGCAAAACTCCAACAATTGATTTCCATAATTTGTTTTTACTGAGTCCATAGTATTTCGAATGTACAACATATCATACTGAGGTGACACGTTAGCATAGTTTACTATATTATCAAAAAGACTATGGTTATTATTCACATTTTCCATAAAAATGAATTGCAAATACCACATATGAGTGCAAACCGGGTCTAACAGTATTGAATATATATATATTAGCTCGAAAACAAAAATTAAATCAAGTATAGGAATAGTCAGCTGATGGTCAGCGTCTCTCATATCGTGCAAATGATTGGCTAAAACTGTGTTACGAAAGAAATTTTTGGATTTTAGTGGTTTATATCCACAAAGACAGTCGCATTATCAACTCAATTATCTGTATTTCAATTATAAGTAGCAGGCTTTCTAAAAATCAGACAGCACGTCATAAACTAACCAAATTCAGTTTTATTTCTTGTTTAGAAACAGTTACTGATCTCAAAACCAGCCTTAGTTTTTTGTTTGTTAGTTGCGCTTTAGAGAAAAAAGTATGTAGATTGTACATGAAATTTGCACAGAAGCATCGTTTGTTTGGTAGGTTTTTCTTCACCATGAACTAATCTTACAAAAATGTCTTGATGTAAACTGAGAATATCATCACATTCCTTGTTTGTATCATCTTCTGTTCTGTTGTTAAAATACTGGGATATGTACTGTTGTTTGTTGTAACATTGTACTTGTGAGCATGATTGCCTTACTTAACTTATACAGAAATCGATTTGAATTGATCTTTATAATGATTTTAAAAAAATTAAAATTTGCAGTTAAAATGTATACGTAAAACTCAAATTTCCGTTTATCACCAGAACGTGCCGGTGAAATTGCACAAAAAACGAAGTGGTGAATGATTCAATGACTATTATTATATTAGATCTAGTACGATCTATGCATTTTTTAATTACCTTTCCAATGATAGTACTTTTACTTCGAAAAAAATGTCATCTTATGGGTCTTCGTGTTACTTTTATGGTCTTAATGCACTAAGACCGGTCTTTGCGGTGTTTAGACAGACCGTATAATTGCTGAAGGCACATATAGCAAGAAACGCTTTTTGAGAGGCTTGATAGACATTGCCTCTTTGTTTATATCTCCCAGAGCCAAAACAAGGAGATAGTGCTAAGTTTGTACTGTCAAAGTAATAAATTTCTTAGCCTTTGAGCTGAGAACTATTGCTTCTTCCTCTGGAAAGAAGTTCAAACTTTTCTGATTGTGGCCATTAAAATTGGCCTTTTTGATCGGCATTTCTGGTGAAGTGCCTGTTGGGCTTCTGTCTTGTCTTTTCAGACTAGCCATAATTGATAATGAATTAATAAAGATTTGATAAGATATAAGATCAAACTTCCTGTTTTGAAAGAAAAAAATTATAAATAAAAATAAATGAGATTTACGGCGGGTATTTATTTTATGTTTTAAGAAAAAAAAATAAAAACAAATTTTAAAACAAAATTAGAGCGGTTTTTTACTTTTATATATAAATTAAAAGATATATGAGGGTGGTATAAACTTAGTCTAAAAACTACAAAAACTTAATTATGAACGAACCCAACGGGAGCGGCGACAAACACGACTGGTCAGGAACGGCGCGGATCAGCGTCTTAAAATCGATATTTGTGTTAACAAATTATATACACCCTCGCCAACGGACACGTACAGCGATCATTAAACTTTTGCACTTCCAGTCTTACCCAAATGTACGTAACACGTCATTTGATTGGTCAAAGTGTTATCAATGAATTAATCTTGTTATCTAGGAAGTAGCTACGGTATCCTATAGTTAGCACACGCTAACCCATAGATAACGGTAATTTCGTAAATTAAATCATATATAACGTTGTTTTTAATGAATTAACTAGAAATAATTATCAATAGCAAATGGTATTAATAATTAATTTTCCGTTATCTATGGGTTAGCGGGCGTTATCTTTGGGCTAGCGAGCGTTATCTATGGGTTAGCAAGCGTTATCTATGAATTGACAGGTTGCTAACCCATAGATAGCGGAATTTAATTATCGATCACAGGTAATATTGTGACTTGCGGTCTGTTAACCCATAGATAACAGTCCATGAACCCATAGATAACAGTATTATCCCATAGATAACTATCCTTGAACCCATAAATAACAGTGTTATCCTATAGATAACGGGGTTTTGGTTAATTTCGCCTGCTATATACATGTAAAGGAGTGTATTTTACTGTAGAGTTAGCCTTGTCTCTCCAATACAGAGATTTAAAATTGGGGTGTTTTTTCTATGAAATCTTGATTTTTCACAAATTCTACCTCCATTTTTTTTTGCTTGCTCTGCATTTTATTATATTAACGCCTCCCTAACTTGAAATTCAAGATCTGCCCCTGATATACAGTATGTATAATAAGAAAGTACACTGTACCACACAATCTAATCTGATTGTTTCATTGCTGCAGTTTTGAAATTGATTTATTATGTACATTGTGGTAGTTAGAATAATTTGATACGAAAAATATTATAAAAAACTGCGTATTATCATACTGTATATATTGCAAGAATACAAGTAAAATTTTACTTTTGAACTCTGACATGAAGTAGGGAATACACGAACTTGGGATGCATGTATTAGAAACACATACTAAGCAACAAATCCAGTGGGAGGATTCTAGGTAATGGACCCCCATTGGTGGAATATTTTTTTTGTATGCTTGTTTAGGGAAAAAATGAACACCCAGCCCTTTTTTCAAATTTCTGGATCTGCCCAGCATGGCACTACTTATCAGTCAAATAAGAATTACGGTATTTGTAATCAATTAAACTTCATTTGAACATTAATTAAAAGAATTAGTCACAAATTTTCAGGCAGTGGAATAGACTTACAATTTGTTTACTTGTAGTACAAAACAGGCTCTACCTGACAATCCTGCAAAAAGTTGAATTCTTAAATAGAACTTAAAATAAAATTTGCTGTGTGCAAAGATTGAAATATGTTGATTGGCCTTTGTTTGTTTGTTTTGTTTTGTTTTGTTTTGTTTTTTTTTTTTTGGGGGGGGGGGTTCAATATCAACAGAAATTCAAGGAATATTTTAGATGTATCAGTCTCATTCACAGAAGAATAAAATTGGAAGAAACTGTAGAGATTTAGACATAAGCAACAAACATGTAAATTTTGAAATGGGAATGTAGTTACACGTTTATTCATCAGAAGAAATCAATTCATTTTATTCATAATCCAACCATTTCAAAAAAGGTTTTAATTTTCTTAAATAATCATCTATAAATGTCTGCTGATTCAGGAAAAACTTTGAACATACATTATTGTACCTTACTATGATTTGATGTGCTGTAATGTGTATCAAGCATTCATTTTCAGTTAAAGTAATTTTATATCTGTTTACATTCATGACAATGTTACTAGGTGTTTTTATCATGTCAATGTTAGCCATGTTGGAATAGATTTATGAACTGTGGCTCTTGCACATTATATAAGGTTCAAAATGATAAGTTATACTTTGATTCAGACATTTAATTCCTGTCAAATTGCATGGGCATCTATATTATATCAGGGACAGATCCTTAAAAAGTATGAAAGAGGGTTGTACAGGGTTTTCAGGCTTTTATTTGCCCATTTTTGCTTAAATTTTGCACAAAATAAACCCAATTTTTACACAAAAGGGAGATGTATTAGGTAAAGTTGATTTTGCATTTTAACACTTGTTGTGTCTGCAGTAATGAACAGAATGTATTGAACTGCATGTTATACTTTTTCAATATGATGATTTGTTTGTAAGAATGGACATAAAATCCCCCCCCAAAAAAAAAAAAAAATACAGATGCTTTTGTGTTGAATGTGGATATGGTTATGAAATGTTTTAAAAAGCTAACCTTTTTGTAGTTTGTCAACAGTATCAGTACTTTTGCAATGCAAACAATGCACTATATTTTGTTATAAAGCATGTTCATGAAATAACACTTATCAAGATAATTTAGCTTCAATTCTTTAAGTTGCATAATTTAATACATAAGAACATGTATGCATATCCCTTATAAAATTTAATAAAGTAATAAATATAGTTACTAAATATGACAAAGCATTGATTATTACTTGCTTATGAATAATAGAGTGTAAACTTATTTAAATTTTATAGCTTCATTCAATCTAAACATACATTTGTACTTTCTGGTATCTTATCATAATACCTCTTTGTACACATGTACACGATTTTATATGTTTTATAACTGTAATGAATTACAAACAAAAATCTTATGGGACAAAAATAATCCCATAGGATTTCAAAAAATCCCATGAGTTAAAATGGTAACTATAAGTATATTTGATCAAATATTGTAAAGTTAAGTAAAATGCATTTCATTAAATCCCATGCGAATCTGCGTCCAGTAGATACTCACATGACATGGTAGGTAGAAGAAAAGCGGCGCAAGATTTGCAATTCAGTGTTTTGCAAATTTAAAGTGTCTTGTGTTAGTAAAGTGATGAAGTTTTTTTTAGTTAAGACTTTCCATTCGGATCTCTCAAGACTAGCTATTACCGTGGAATTTGGATAGTAACTGTATTAAATATTGGAGCATTATTGAATGAACTTACCATTAAAGCTTCAAAAGAACGACCTGTGTAAATACTGAAATTGTAATTTCCTGCTGTTGACATCTTAAGATATTATATGGTCTTATATTATGCCGACTGCCTTTAGATTTTCCCAGATTAAATAGAGTCGATTTCATTTGAAATTGTTTATTTAAACCAGGAGCCCCCTAACAGTTCACATCTAGCAAATATAACAAGATGCACACTTTAAAGATAATTTCTCAGAGGTCGTCGTTAGATATCTTTTGACGTTTTTTTTGAATGAACGAAAATGCATTTATGGCTATCACCGTATTTTATTTTAGTAGACGTCCGTACTTTCGTTCGTGACTTCGCCCATGTCCACTTATCAACCTCAGTTGTGTATTATGTCACATGCAATGAATAAAAAAATATTAAAAAAAGTTAAAATGTCTTCTGTTATTGATTAAAGATTTTTTTATGTTGGCCTGCATATTTTGTAAGGTAGTTTTGAATGACACTGTTGACAATGTATTTACACAAATAAATCTTACACTGTAGCTGAACCATTCAGCTGCAAGTTCAAAAATTGTTTTGTCACTGCAATTCACGTACATTTATTTTCTCCGTTTCGTTTCCCATTTTACAGTTTCGTTTCGCAAATATATATTTCGTTTCGAATGATTTCGTTTTGCATTTTATAGGTACCCTTGACAAAACATATTTATTCGGATAATTTCAGAATGATACTAATGTTAAAGAAACCGGGAGAAAGTACCGACTGGTACTGGATGTTTTTGACTAACAAATATACAGATTGCAAATAATAGATTAAAAATTAAAAAAAAGAAAAAAAGACGGAGTATGATTAAAAGTAATATCGGATTCGTTGGCATAACAAGGATTTTAAGATATAGAACGAGATATAGAAAAAAAATCACGAAAGAAACTGACAAACAGGCTTGAATACATTACAAAGGTAAATGAAACCACGTATTAACATGCTATTTAGGTAAGTTAAAGTCACCTTCATCCTCTGGATTTACAAAGCGCCCAGACCGTGCTTGCTTTCTTAATAAAAACAGATAATGTTATCAAAAGAGGAGATCATATTTACTCCCAATTTCTATTTCTGAATCATTTACGGTTAACAGTACTGAAGAACATTTGTTATCGTCTTTATCGTGTAAACTGTGCGTGCATTGCAATTGTGATTTATTTGTACTACTAGCTAATAATTCATACCGGAGGTCAGACAAAAAATGGTTGTAACCTTGGGTTGAAAAGGTGGAATTTCTTATTTCTATCAACGGATTCACGATGAATAGAACAAAGCAAATGATACTCATCGACCACTTTGTTGAAGATGTACATTTTAAAAGCATCAACAGTTAGTTACTCCGTTTAAGTCGTTGCAAATAAATATAGACTGTTTTCTCTATTTTTCAGAGTCAGAGTCAATTTGCACGATGGAGGCTGATGTGTTTATTCGTTATTGGGACCTACCAGGCACTTGCTCTAGACAGTAAGTCATGACCTCACATGTAGACCAGATTTGCTTTTGGTTGAATGTGAAAGCATTGGATACGTTTTGAATACATATTTCAACAATTTACATATATAGCATCAACTAACTATCAAACAGAAAAACAAAAACAAAAACAAAACCAAAACATTCATTGGAAACAAAAATTCCAAGACAAATTTGAAATAAATATAAAAGTGGTTTAATGATAAGCAATATACAAAACACAACCAATACACACTAATACAAACAATCAAACAAAACAAAAAGAAAAAAAAAACAACCCCAAAAGCCCAGACAAATAACGCGCACGGGAAAATATCCATAGATACACAAAGCATTACACTCAGACCAAACATAATTCCTTTATCCAGCCACAACAGTAGGGAATGAATAAAACATGACCATCGATAGATAATATTATACACCATATTTATATTTGTGATTTCATTTACAGACACATCCTCTATAGCAACAACTACCGTACCAGCCAGCAACAGTGCCTCCGACACAGTAACATTTTATAACTCACTGACAACAACATTATCAACAGATCACACAACAACAATCCAACAATCTACTAATTCAACAATCCAATCTATAACTTCAAGTGAGAAAACAAGTTCAACTGAAACGATGACACCAATAACAAAAGAAATTACAACAGCAGAAGTCATTACGATAACGCAGAATGAAACAACAACGGCTGAGCAAACGACCACTATTAAAGTGGTAACAACAACAGCAGAACCAACTACCACCACTGGAGCTCAAACTACGACAGCTGAGGCAATTTCTACATCTACACAAGAAACAACGACTGAAGCTGTGACGACCACAGCAGAAGCAACTACTACCCCGGCTGCAGAAACTACAACGGTACAGGTCACTAACACAACGCAGGCTGCAACTACAACTGCTGAGCAAACGACCACTACTGAAGCTGCAACGACAACAGCAGAACCATTTACCACCACTGAAGCTCAAACTACGACAGCTGAGACAACTACTACAACTGCACAAGAAACAACGACTGAAGCTGTGACGACCAATGCAGAAGCAACTACTACCACGGTTGAAGAAACTACAGCGGTAGAGGTCACTAGCACAACGCAGGGTGCAACTACAACTGCTGAGGAAATGACCACTCCTGAAGCTGCAACGACAACAGCAGAACCATTTACCACCACTGAAGTTCAAACTACGACAGCTGAGGCAACTACTGCAACTTCACAAGAAACAACGACTGAAGCTGGGACGACCACAGCAGAAGCATTTACTACCACGGCTGCAGAAACTACAGCGGTAGAGTTTACTAGCACAACGCAGGCTTTAACTATAACTGCTGAGGAATCCACCACAACTGAAGATGTAACGACAACAGCAGAATCAACTACCACGACTGGAGCTCAAACTACGACAGCTGAGGCAACTACTACAACTACACAAGAAACAACGACTGAAGCTGTGACGACCAATGCAGAAGCAACTACTACCACGGCTGCAGAAACTACAACTGCTGAGAAAACGAACACTACTGAAGCTGCAACGACAACAGCAGAACCAACTACCACCACTGAAGCTCAAACTACGACAGCTGAGACAACTACTACAACTGCACAAGAAACAATGACTGAAGCGGTGACGACCACAGCAGAAGCAACTACTACCACGGCTGCAGAAACTACAACGGTAGAGGACACTAGCACAACGCAGGCTGCAACTACAACTGCTGAGGAAACGACCACTACTGAAAATGCAACGACAACAAAAGAACCGTTTACCACCACTGAAGCTCAAAATACGACAGCTGGGGCAACTACTACATCTGCACAAGAAACAACGACTGAAGCTGTGACGACCACGGCAGAAGCAACTACTACCACTGCTGCAGAAACTACAACGGTAGAGGTCATTAGCACAACACAGGATGCAACTACAACTTCTGAGCAAATGACCACCCCTGATGCAGTAACGACAACAGCAGAACCATTTACCACCACTGAAGATCAAATAGCGACAACTCAGATAACTACTACAACTGCACAAGAAACAACGACTGAAGCTGTGATGTCGAATGCAGAAGCAACTAAAACAGCCGAGGAAACGACCACTACTGAAGGTGCAACGACAACAGCAGAACCAACTACCACCACTGAAGCTGAAACTACGACAGCTTTGGCAACTACTGCAACAGCACAAGAAACAACGACTGAAGCTTGGGAGACCACAGCAGAATCAACTACTACCACGGCTGCAGAAACTACAGCGGTAGAGGTCACTAGCACATCGCAGACTGAAACTACAACTGCTGAGCGTACGACCACTACTGAAGCTGCAAAGACAACAGAAGAACTATTTACCACCACTGAAGCTCAAACTACGACACCTGAGGCAACTACTACAACTGCACAAGAAACAACAACTGAAGCGGTGGCGACCACAGCAGAAGCAGCTACTACCACGGCTGCAGAAACTACAACGGTAGAGGACACTAGCACAACGCAGGCTGCAACTACAACTGCTGAGCAAACGACCACTATTGAAGTTGCAACGACAACAGCAGAATCAACTACCACCACTGAAGCTCAAACTACGACAGCTGTGGCATCTACTACAACTGCACAAGAAACAACGACTGAAGCTGTGACGACCACAGCAGAAGCATTTACTACCACGGCTGCAGAAACTACAGCGGTAGAGTTTACTAGCACAACGCAGCCTTTAACTATAACTGCTGAGGAATCCACCACAATTGAAGCTGTAACGACAACAGCAGAATCAACTACCACGACTGGAGCTCAAACTACGACAGCTGAGGCAACTACTACGACTGGACAAGAAACAACGACTGAAGCAGTGACGACCAATGCAGAAGCAACTACTACCACGGCTGCAGAAACTACAACGGTAGAGATCACTAGCACAACGCAGGCTGAAACTACAACTGCTGAGAAAACGAACACTACTGAAGCTGCAACGACAACAGCAGAACCAACTACCACCACTGAAACTCAAATTACGACAGCTGAGACAACTACTACAACTGCACAAGAAACAATGACTGAAGCGGTGACGACCACAGTAGAAGCAACTACTACCACGGCTGCAGAAACTACAACGGTAGAGGACACTAGCATAACGCAGGCTGCAACTACAACTGCTGAGGAAACGACCACTACTGAAGTAGCAACGACAACAGAAGAACCGTTTACCACCACTGAAGCTCAAACTACGACAGCTGAGGCAACTACTACAACTGCACAAGAAACAACGACTGAAGCTGTGACGACCACAGCAGAAGCAACTACTACCACTGCTGCAGAAACTACAACGGTAGAGGTCATTAGCACAACGCAGGCTGCAACTACAACTTCTGAGCAAATGACCACTCCTGATGCAGTAACGACAACAGTAGAACCATTTACCACCACTGAAGATCAAACAGCGACAGCTCAGATAACTACTACAACTGCACAAGAAACAACGACTGAAGCTGTGATGTCGAATGCAGAAGCAACTAAAACAGCCGAGGAAACGACCACTACTGAAGGTGCAACGACAACAGCAGAACCAACTACCACCACTGAAGCTGAAACTACGACAGCTGTGGCAACTACTGCAACAGCACAAAAAACAACAACTGAAGCGGTGGCGACCACAGCAGAAGCAGCTATTACCACGGCTGCAGAAACTACAACGGTAGAGGACACTAGCATAACGCAGGCTGCAACTACAACTGCTGAGGAAACGACCACTACTGAAGCTGCAACGACAACAGCAGAACCAACTACCACCACTGAAGCTCAAACTACGACAGCTGAGACAACTGCTACAAGTGCACAAGAAACAACGACTGAAGCGGTGACGACCAATGCAGAATCAACTACTACCACGGCTGCAGAAACTACAACGGTAGAGGTAACTAGCACAACGCAGGCTGCAACTACAACTTCTGAGGAAATGACCACTCCTGATGCAGTAACGACAACAGCAGAACCATTTACCACCACTGAAGCTCAACCTTCGACAGTTGTAGGAACTCCTACAACTGCACAAGAAACAACGACTGAAGCTAAGACGAACACAGCAGAAGTAACTTCTACGACTGCTGCAGAAACTACAACGGTAGAGGTCACTAGCACAACGCCGGCTGCAACTACAACTGCTGAGGAAACGACCACTACTGAAGCCGGAACGACAATAGCAGAACCATTTACCACCACTGAAGATCAAACTACGACAGCTGAGACAACTACTACAACTGCAGAAGAAACAACGAATGAAGCTTTGACGACCAATGCAGAAGCAACTACTACCACGGCTGCAGAAACTACAATGGTAGAGATCACTAGCACAACGCAGGCTGCAGCTACAACTTCTGAGAAAACGACCGCTACTGAAGCTGCAACGACAACAGAAGAACCATTTACCACCACTGAAGCTCAAACTACGACAGCTGAGGCAACTACTACAAGTGCACAAGAAACAACGACTGAAGCTGTGACGACCAATGCAGAAGCAACTACTACCACGGCTGCAGAACATACAACGGTAGAAGTCACTAGCACAACGCAGGCTGCAGCTACAACTTCTGAGAAAACGACCGCTACTGAAGCTGCAACGACAACAGCAGAACTAACTACCACCACTGAAGCTCAACCTTCGACAGTTGTAGGAACTACTAAAACTGCACAAGAAACAACGACTGAAGCTAAGACGACCACAGTAGAAGCAACTACTACGACTGCTGCAGAAACTACAACGGTAGAGGTCACTAGCACAAAGCAGGCTGCAACTACAACCGCTGAGGAAACGACCACTACTGAAGCCGGAACGACAACAGCAGAACCATTTACCACCACTGAAGCTCAAACTACGACAGCTGAGACAACTACTGCAAGTGCACAAGAAACAACGACTGAAGCTGTGACGACCACAGCAGAAGCAACTACTACCACGGCTGCAGAAACTACAACGGTAGAGGTCACTAGCACAACGCAGGCTGCAACTACAACTGCTGAGGAAACGACCACTACTGAAGATGCAGCGACAACAACAGAACCGTTTACTACCACTGAAGCTCAAACTACGACAGCTGAGACAACTACTACAAGTGCACAAGAAACAACGACTGAAGCTGTGACGACCAATGCAGAATCAACTACTACCACGGCTGCAGAAACTACAACGGTAGAGGTCACTAGCACAGAGCAGGCTGCAACTACAACTGCTGAGGAAACGACCACTACTGAAACTGCAACGACAACAGCAGGACCATTTACCACCACTGAAGCTCAAACTACGACAGCTGAGGCAACTACTACAACTACAGAAGAAACAACGACTGATGCTGTGACGACCAATGCAGAATCAACTACTACCACGGCTGCAGAAACTACAACGGTAGAGGTCACTAGCACAACGCAGGCTGCAACTACAACTGCTGAGAAAACGACCACTACTGAAGATGCAGCGACAACAGCAGAACCGTTTACCTCCACTGAAGCTCAAAGTACGACAGCTGAGGCAACTACTACAACTGCACAAGAAACAACGACTGAAGCTGTGACGACCAATGCAGAAGCACCTACTACCACGGCTACAGAAACTACAACGGTAGAGGTCACTAGCACAACGCAGGGTGCAACTACAACTGCTGAGGAAACCACCACTAATGAAGCTGCAACGACAACGGCAGAACCAACTACCACCACTGAATCTCAAACTACGACAGCTGAGACAACTACTACAACTACACAAGAAACAACGACTGATGCTGTGACGACCAATGCAGAATCAACTACTACCACGGCTACAGAAACTACAACGGTAGAGGTCACTAGCACAACGCAGGCTGCAACTACAACTGCTGAGGAAACGACCGCTACTGAAACTGCAACGACAACAGCAGAACCATTTACCACCACTGAAACTCAAACTACGACAGCTGAGACAACTACTACAAGTGCACAAGAAACAACGACTGAAGCTGTGACGACCAATGCAGAAGCAACTACTACCACGGCTGCAGAAACTACAAAGGTAGAGGTCACTAGCACAACGCAGGCTGAAACTACAACTGCTGAGGAAACGACCACTATTGAAGCCGGAACGACAACAGCAGAACCATTTACCACCACTGAAGATCAAACTACGACAGCTGAGACAACTACTACAACTGCAGAAGAAACAACGAATGAAGCTTTGACGACCAATGCAGAAGCAACTACTACCACGGCTGCAGAAACTACAACGGTAGAGGTCACTAGCACAACGCAGGCTGCAACTACAACTGCTGAGGAAACGACCGCTACTGAAACTGCAACGACAACAGCAGAACCATTTACCACCACTGAAGCTCAAACTACGACAGCTGAGGCAACTACTACAACTGCAGAAGAAACAACGAATGAAGCTTTGACGACCAATGCAGAAGCAACTACTACCACGGCTGCAGAAACTACAATGGTAGAGATCACTAGCACAACGCAGGCTGCAGCTACAACTTCTGAGAAAACGACCGCTACTGAAGCTGCCACAACAACAGAAGAACCATTTACCACCACTGAAGCTCAAACTACGACAGCTGAGGCAACTACTACAACTGCACAAGAAACAACGACTGAAGCTGTGACGACCAATGCAGAAGCAACTACTACCACGGCTGCAGAACATACAACGGTAGAAGTCACTAGCACAACGCAGGCTGCAACTACAACTGCTGAGGAGACGACCACTACTGAAGCTGCAACGACAACAGCAGAACTAACTACCACCACTGAAGCTCAACCTTCGACAGTTGTAGGAACTACTAAAACTGCACAAGAAACAACGACTGAAGCTAAGACGACCACAGTAGAAGCAACTACTACGACTGCTGCAGAAACTACAACGGTAGAGGTCATTAGCACAAAGCAGGCTGCAACTACAACCGCTGAGGAAACGACCACTACTGAAGCCGGAACGACAACAGCAGAACCATTTACCACCACTGAAGCTCAAACTACGACAGCTGAGACAACTACTGCAAGTGCACAAGAAACAACGACTGAAGCTGTGACGACCACAGCAGAAGCAACTACTACCACGGCTGCAGAAACTACAACGGTAGAGGTCACTAGCACAACGCAGGCTGCAACTACAACTGCTGAGGAAAGGACCACTACTGAAGATGTAGCGACAACAACAGAACCGTTTACTACCACTGAAGCTCAAACTACGAGAGCTGAGACAACTGCTACAAGTGCACAAGAAACAACGACTGAAGCTGTGACGACCAATGCAGAATCATCTACTACCACGGCTGCAGAAACTACAACGGTAGAGGTCACTAGCACAGAGCAGGCTGCAACTACAACTGCTGAGGAAACGACCACTACTGAAACTGCAACGACAACAGCAGAACCATTTACCACCACTGAAGCTCAAACTACGACAGCTAAGACAACTACTACAACTACACAAGAAACAACGACTGATGCTGTGACGACCAATGCAGAAGCACCTACTACCACGGCTACAGAAACTACAACGGTAGAGGTCACTAGCACAACGCAGGCTGCAACTACAACTGCTGAGGAAACGACCACTACTGAAGATGCAACGACAACAGCAGAACCATTTACCACCACTGAAGCTCAAACTACGACAGCTGAGACAACTACTACAAGTGCACAAGAAACAACGACTGAAGCTGTGCTGTCTAATGCAGACGCAACTACAACTGCTGAGGAAACGACCGGTACTGAAGCTGCAACGACAACAGAACCGTTTACCACCACTGAAGCTCAAAGAACGACAGCTGAGGCAACTACTACAACTGCACAAGAAACAATGATTGAGGCGGAGACGACCACAGCAGAAGCAACTACTACCACTGCTGCAGAAACTACAACGGTAGAAGTCACTAGCACAACGCAGGCTGCGACTACAACTGCTGAGGAAACGACCACTCCTGATGCAGTAACGACAACAGCAGAACCATTTACCACCACTGAAGATCAAACAGTAACGTCTGCGATAAGTACTAAAAGTGCAGAAGAAACAACGACTGAAGCTGTGATGTTCAATGCAGAAGCAACTACAACTGCTGAGGAAACGACCGGTACTGAAGCTGCAACGACAACAGAACCGTTTACCACCACTGAAGCTCAAAGTACGACAGCTGAGGCAACTATTACAACTGCACAAGAAACAACGATTGAGGCGGAGACGACCACAGCAGAAGCAACTACTACCACTGCTGCAGAAACTACAACGGTAGAGGTCAGTAGCACAACGCAGGCTGCAACTACAACTGCTGAGGAAACGACCACTACTGAAGCTGCAGCGACAACAGCAGAACCGTTTACCACCACTGAAGCTCAAACTACGACAGCTGAGACAACCACTACAAGTGCACAAGAAACAACGACTGAAGCTGTGACGACCAATGCAGAATCAACTACTACCACGGCTGCAGAAACTATAACGGTAGAGGTCACTAGCAGAACGCAGGCTGCAACTGCAACTACTGAGGAAACGACCACTACTGAAGTTGTAACGACGACAGCAGAACCATTTACCACCACTGAAGCTCAAACTACGACAGCTGAGGCAACTACTACAACTGCAGAAGAAACAACGACTGAAGCTGTGACGACAACTGCAGAAGGAACTACTACCACAGCCGCGGAAACTACAACGGTAGAGGTCACTAGCACAACGCAGGCTGTAACTACAACTGCTGTGGAAACGACCACTACTGAAGCTGGAACGACAACAGCAGAACCAACTACCACCACTGAAGATCAAACTACGACAGCTGAGACAACTACTACAACTGCAGAAGAAACAACGAATGAAGCTTTGACGACCAATACAGAAGGAACTACTATCACGGCCGCGGAAACTACAATGGTAGAGGTCACTAGCACAACGCAGGCTGCAGCTACACCTTCTGAGAAAACGACCGCTACTGAAGCTGCAACGACAACAAAAGAAACATTTACCACTACTGAAGCTCAAACTACGACAGCTGAGATAACTACTACAAGTGCACAAGAAACAACGACTGAAGCTGTGACCACCAATGCAGAATCAACTACTACCACGGCTGCAGAAACTACAACGGTAGAGGTCACTAGCACAACGCAGGCTGCAACTACAACTTCTGAGCAAATGACCACTCCTGATGCAGTAACGACGACAGAAGAACCATTTACCACCACTGAAGATCAAACAGAGACGTCTGCGATAAGTACTAAAAGTGCAGAAGAAACAACGGCTGAAGCTGTGATGTCCAATGCAGAAGTAACTACAACTGCTGAGGAAACGACCGGTACTGAAGCTGCAACGACAACAGAACCGTTTACCACCACTGAAGCTCAAAGTACGACTGCTGAGGCAACTATTACAACTGCACAAGAAACAACGATTGAGGCGGAGACGACCACAGCAGAAGAAACTACTACCACTGCTGCAGAAACTACAACGGTAGAGGTCACTAGCACAGCGCAAGCTGCAACTAAAACTGCTGAGGAAACGACCACTACTGAAGATGCAGCGACAACAGCAGAACCGTTTACCACCACTGAAGCTCAAACTACGACAGCTGAGACAACTACTACAAGTGCACAAGATACAACGACTGAAGCTGTGACGACCAATGCAGAATCAACTACTACCAAGGCTGCAGAAACTACAACGGTAGAGGTCACTAGCACAACGCAGGCTGCAACTACAACTGCTGAGGAAACGACCACTACTGAAGCAGCAACGACAACAGCAGAACCATTTACCACCACTGAAGATCAAACTACGACAGCTGAGACAACTACTACAACTGCAGAAGAAACAACGAATGAAGCTTTGACGACCAATGCAGAAGCAACTACTACCACGGCTGCAGAAACTACAACGGTAGAGGTCACTAGCACAACGCAGGCTGCAACTACAACTGCTGAGGAAACGACCATTACTGAAGATGCAGCGACAACAGCAGAACCGTTTACCACCACTGAAGCTCAAACTACGACAGCTGAGACAACTACTACAAGTGCACAAGATACAACGACTGAAGCTGTGACGACCAATGCAGAATCAACTACTACCAAGGCTGCAGAAACTACAACGGTAGAGGTCACTAGCACAACGGAGGCTGCAACTACAACTGCTGAGGAAATGACCACTACTGAAGCCGGAACGACAACAGCAGAACCATTTACCACCACTGAAGATCAAACTACGACAGCTGAGACAACTACTACAACTGCAGAAGAAACAACGAATGAAGCTTTGACGACCAATGCAGAAGCAACTACTACCACGGCTGCAGAAACTACAACGGTAGAGGTCACTAGCACAACGCAGGCTGCAACTACAACTTCTGAGAAAACGACCGCTACTGAAGCTGGAACGACAACAGCAGAACCATTTACCACCACTGAAGCTCAAACTACAACAGCTGAGGCAACTACTACAACTGCACAAGAAACAACGACTGAAGCTGTGACGACCAATGCAGAATCAACTACTACCACGGCTGCAGAACATACAACGGTAGAAGTCACTACCACAACGCAGGCTGCAACTACAACTGCTGAGGAGACGACCACTACTGAGGCTGCAACGACAACAGCAGAACTAACTACCACCACTGAAGCTCAACCTTCGACAGTTGTAGGAACTACTAAAACTGCAGAAAAAACAACGACTGAAGCTAAGACGACCACAGTAAAAGCAACTACTACGACTGCTGCAGAAACTACAACGGTAGAGGTCACTAGCACAACGCAGGCTGGAACTGCAACCGCTGAGGAAACGACCGCTACTGAAGCAGCAACGACAACAGCAGAACCATTTACCACCACTGAAACTCAAACTACGACAGCTGAGACAACTACTGCAAGTGCACAAGACACAACGACTGAACCTATGACGACCACAGCAGAAGCAACTACTACCACGGCTGCAGAAACTACAACGGTAGAGGTCACTAGCACAACGCAGGCTGCAACTACAACTGCTGAGGAAACGACCGCTACTGAAACTGCAACGACAACAGCAGAACCATTTACCACCACTGAAGCTCAAACTACGACAGCTGAGGCAACTACTACAACTACAGAAGAAACAACGACTGATGCTGTGACGACCAATGCAGAAGCAACTACTACCACGGCTGCAGAAACTACAACGGTAGAGGTCACTAGCACAACGCAGGCTGCAACTAAAACTGCTCAGGAAACGACCACTACTGAAGCAGCAACGGCTACAGCAGAACCATTTACCACCACTGAAACTCAAACTACGACAGCTGAGGCAACTACTACAAGTGCACAAGAAACAACGACTGAAGCTGTGACGACCGCAGCAGAACTAACTACCACCACTGAAGCTCAACATTCGACAGTTGTAGGAACTCCTACAACTGCACAAGAAACAACGACTGAAGCTAAGACGACCACAGCAGAAGTAACTACTACGACTGCTGCAGAAACTACAACGGTAGAGGTCACTAGCACAACGCAGGCTGCAACTACAACTGCTGAGAAAACGACCACTACTGAAGCAGCAACGACAACAGCAGAACCATTTACCACCACTGAAGCTCAAACTACGACAGCTGAGACAACTACTGCAAGTGCACACGAAACAACGACTGAAGCTGTGACGACCACAGCAGAAGCAACTACTACCACGGCTGCAGAAACTACAACGGTAGAGGTCACTAGCACAACGCAGGCTGCAACTACAACTGCTGAGGAAACGACCACTACTGACGATGCAGCGACAACAGCAGAACCGTTTACCACCACTGAAGCTCAAACTACGACAGCTGAGACAACTACTACAAGTGCACATGAAACAACGACTGAAGCTGTGACGACCACAGCAGAGGCAACTACAACCGCGGCTGAAGAAACTACAACGGTAGAGGTCACTAGCACAACGCAGGCTGCAACTACAACTGCTGAGGAAACGACCACTACTGACGATGCAGCGACAACAGCAGAACCGTTTACCACCACTGAAGCTCAAACTACGACAGCTGAGGCAACTACTACAAGTGCACAAGAAACAACGACTGAAGCTGTGACGACCAATGCAGAAGCAACTACAACCGCGGCTGAAGAAACTACAACGGTAGAGGTCACTAGCACAACGCAGGCTACAGCTACAACTTCTGAGAAAACGACCGCTACTGAAGCTGCAACGACATCAGAAGAACCATTTACCACCACTGAAGCTCAAACTACGACAGCTGAGGCAACTACTACAACTGCACAAGAAACAACGACTGAAGCTGTGACGACCAATGCAGAAGCAACTACTACCACGGCTGCAGAAAATACAACGGTAGAAGTCACTAGCACAACGCAGGCTGCAACTACAACTGCTGAGGAAACGACCACTACTGAAGCTGTAACGACGACAGAAGAACCATTTACCACCACTGAAGCTCAAACTACGACAGCTGAGGCGACTACTACAACTGCACAAGAAACAACGGCTGAAGCTGTGACGACAACTGCAGAAGGAACTACTACCACGGCCGCGGAAACTACAACGGTAGAGGTCACTAGCACAACGCAGGCTGCAACTACAACTGCTGAGGAAACGACCACTACTGAAGCTGCAGCGACAACAGCAGAACCATTTACCACCACTGAAGCTCAACCTTCGACAGTTGTAGGAACTCCTACAACTGCACAAGAAACAACGACTGAAGCTAAGACGACCACAGCAGAAGTAACTACTACGACTGCTGCAGAAACTACAACGGTAGAGGTCACTAGCACAACGCAGGCTGCAACTACAACTGCTGAGGAAACGACCACTACTGAAGATGCAGCGACAACAGCAGAACCGTTTACCACCACTGAAGCTCAAACTACGACAGCTGAGACAACTACTACAAGTGCACAAGAAACAATGACTGAAGCTGTGACGACCAATGCAGAATCAACTACTACCACGGCTGCAGAAACTACAACAGTAGAGGTCACTAGCACATTGCAGGCTGCAACTGCAAATGCTGAGGAAACGACCACTGCTGAAGCTGTAACGACGACAGAAGAACCATTTACCACCACTGAAGCTCAAACTACGACAGCTGAGGCAACTACTACAAGTGCACAAGAAACAACGACTGAAGCTGTGACGACCAATGCAGAAGCAACTACAACCGCGGCTGAAGAAACTACAACGGTAGAGGTCACTAGCACAACGCAAGCTGCAGCTACAACTTCTGAGGAAACGACCACAACTGAAGATGCACCGACAACAGCAGAACTAACTACCACCACTGAAGCTCAACCTTCGACAGTTGTAGGAACTACTAAAACTGCAGAAGAAACAACGACTGAAGCTAAGACGACCACAGTAGAAGCAACTACTACGACTGCTGCAGAAACTACAACGGTAGAGGTCACTAGCACAAAGCAGGCTGCAACTACAACCGCTGAGGAAATGACCACTACTGAAGCAGCAACGACAACAGCAGAACCATTTACCACCACTGAAGCTCAAACTACGACAGCTGAGACAACTACTGCAAGTGCACAAGAAACAACGACTGAAGCTGTGACGACCACAGTAGAAGCAACTACTACCACGGCTGCAGAAACTACAACGGTAGAGGTCACTAGCACAACGCAGGCTGCAACTACAACTGCTGAGGAAACGACCGCTACTGAAGCTGCAACGACAACAGAAGAACCATTTACCACTACTGAAGCTCAAACTACGACAGCTGAGGCAACTACTACAACTACAGAAGAAACAACGACTGAAGCTGTGACGACCAATGCAGAAGCAACTACTACCACGGCTGCAGAAACTACAAAGGTAGAGGTCACTAGCACAACGCAGGCTGCAACTACAACTGCTGAGGAAACGACCACTACTGAAGCTGTAACGACAACAGAAGAACCATTTACCACCACTGAAGCTCAAACTACGACAGCTGAGGCGACTACTACAACTGCACAAGAAACAACGGCTGAAGCTGTGAAGACAACTGCAGAAGGAACTACTACCACGGCCGCGGAAACTACAACGGTAGAGGTCACTAGCACAACGCAGGCTGCAACTACAACTGCTGAGGAAACGACCACTACTGAAGCTGCAGCGACAACAGCAGAACCATTTACCACCACTGAAGCTCAACCTTCGACAGTTGTAGGAACTCCTACAACTGCACAAGAAACAACGACTGAAGCTAAGACGACCACAGCAGAAGTAACTACTACGACTGCTGCAGAAACTACAACGGTAGACGTCACTAGCACAACGCAGGCTGCAACTACAACTGCTGAGGAAACGACCACTACTGAAGCCGGAACGACAACAGCAGAACCATTTACCACCACTGAAGATCAAACTACGACAGCTGAGACAACTACTACAACTGCAGAAGAAACAACGAATGAAGCTTTGACGACCAATGCAGAAGCAACTACTACCACGGCTGCAGAAACTACAACGGTAGAGGTCACTAGCACAACGCAGGCTGCAACTACAACTTCTGAGAAAACGACCGCTACTGAAGCTGCAACGACAACAGCAGAACCATTTACCACCACTGAAGCTCAAACTACGACAGCTGAGACAACTACTACAACTGCACAAGAAACAACGACTGAAGCTGTGACGACCAATGCAGAATCAACTACTACCACGGCTGCAGAACATACAACGGTAGAAGTCACTAGCACAACGCAGGCTGCAACTACAACTGCTGAGGAGACGACCACTACTGAGGCTGCAACGACAACAGCAGAACTAACTACCACCACTGAAGCTCAACCTTCGACAGTTGTAGGAACTACTAAAACTGCACAAGAAACAACGACTGAAGCTAAGACGACCACAGTAGAAGCAACTACTACGACTGCTGCAGAAACTACAACGGTAGAGGTCACTAGCACAACGCAGGCTGGAACTGCAACCGCTGAGGAAACGACCGCTACTGAAGCAGCAACGACAACAGCAGAACCATTTACCACCACTGAAGCTCAAACTACGACAGCTGAGACAACTACTGCAAGTGCACAAGAAAGAACGACTGAAGCTGTGACGACCACAGCAGAAGCAACTACTACCACGGCTGCAGAAACTACAACGGTAGAGGTCACTAGCACAACGCAGGCTGCAACTACAACTGCTGAGGAAACGACCACTACTGAAGATGGAGCGACAACAGTAGAACCGTTTACCACCACTGAAGCTCAAACTACGACAGCTGAGACAACTACTACAAGTGCACAAGAAACAACGACTGAAGCTGTGACGACCAATGCAGAATCAACTACTACCACGGCTGCAGAAACTACAACGGTAGAGGTCACTAGCACAACGCAGGCTGCAACTACAACTGCTGAGGAAACGACCGCTACTGAAACTGCAACGACAACAGCAGAACCATTTACCACCACTGAAGCTCAAACTACGACAGCTGAGGCAACTACTACAACTACAGAAGAAACAACGACTGATGCTGTGACGACCAATGCAGAAGCAACTACTACCACGGCTGCAGAAACTACAACGGTAGAGGTCACTAGCACAACGCAGGCTGCAACTACAACTGCTCAGGAAACGACCACTACTGAAGGAGCAACGGCAACAGCAGAACCATTTACCACCACTGAAACTCAAACTACGACAGCTGAGGCAACTACTACAAGTGCACAAGAAACATCGACTGAAGCTGTGACGACCAATGCAGAATCAACTACTACCACGGCTGCAGAAACTACAACGGTAGAGGTCACTAGCACAACCCAGGCTGCAACTACAACTTCTGAGCAAATGACCACTCCTGATGCAGTAACGACAACAGCAGAACCATTTACCACCACTGAAGATCAAACAGCGACGTCTGCGATAAGTACTAAAAGTGCAGAAGAAACAACGACTGAAGCTGTGATGTCCAATGCAGAAGCAACTACAACTGCTGAGGGAACGACCGGTACTGAAGGTGCAACGACAACAGAACCGTATACCACCACTGAAGTTCAAAGTACGACAGCTGAGGCAAGTACTACAACTGCAGAAGAAACAACGATTGAGGCGGAGACGACCACAGCAGAAGCAACTACTACCACTGCTGCAGAAACTACAACGGTAGAGGTCACTAGCACAACGCAGGCTGCAACTACAACTGCTGAGGAAAGGACCACTACTGAAGATGTAGCGACAACAGCAGAACCGTTTACCACCACTGAAGCTCAAACTACGACAGCTGAGACAACTACTACAAGTGCACAAGAAACAACGACTGAAGCTGTGACGACCAATGCAGAATCAACTACTACCACGGCTGCAGAAACTACAACGGTAGAGGTCACTAGCACAACGCAGGCTGCAACTACAACTTTTGAGCAAATGACCACTCCTGATGCAGTAACGACAACAGCAGAACTATTTACCACCACTGAAGATCAAACAGCGACGTCTGCGATAAGTACTAAAAATGCAGAAGGAACAACGACTGAAGCTTTGATGTCCAATGCAGAAGCAACTACTACCACGGCTGAAGAAACTACAATGATAGAGATCATTAGCACAACGCAGGCTGCAGCTACAACTTCTGAGAAAACGACCGCTACTGAAACTGCAACGACATCAAAAGAACCATTTACCACCACTGAAGCTCAAACTACGACCGCTGAGGCAACTACTACAACTGCACAAGAAACAACGACTGAAGCTGTGACGACCAATGCAGAAGCAACTACTACCACGGCTGCAGAAAATACAACGGTAGAAGTCACTAGCACAACGCAGGCTGCAACTACAACTGCTGAGGAAACGACCACTACTGAAGCTGTAACGAGGACAGAAGAACCATTTACCACCACTGAAGCTCAAACTACGACAGCTGAGGCGACTACTACAACTGCACAAAAACCAACGGCTGAAGCTGTGACGACAACTGCAGAAGGAACTACTACCACGGCCGCGGACACTACAACGGTAGAGGTCACTAGCACAACGCAGGCTGCAACTACAACTGCTGAGGAAACGACCACTATTGAAGCTGCAGCGACAACAGCAGAACCATTTACCACCACTGAAGCTCAACCTTCGACAGTTGTAGGAACTCCTACAACTGCACAAGAAATAACGACTGAAGCTAAGACGACCACAGCAGAAGTAACTACTACGACTGCTGCAGAAACTACAACGGTAGAGATCACTAGCACAACGCAGGCTGCAACTACAACTGCTGAGGAAACGACCACTTCTGAAGATGCAGCGACAACAGCAGAACCGTTTACCACCACTGAAGCTCAAACTACGACAGCTGAGACAACTACTACAAGTGCACAAGAAACAACGACTGAAGCTGTGACGACCAATGCAGAATCAACTACTACCACGGCTGCAGAAACTACAACGGTAGAGGTCACTAGCACAACGCAGGCTGCAACTGCAACTGCTGAGGAAACGACCACAACTGAAGCTGTAACGACGACAGAAGAACCATTTACCACCACTGAAGCTCAAACTACGACAGCTGAGGCAACTACTACAAGTGCGCAAGAAACAACGACTGAAGCTGTGACGACCAATGCAGAAGCAACTACAACCGCGGCTGAAGAAACTATAACGGTAGAGGTCACTAGCACAACGCAGGCTGCAACTACAACTGCTGAGGAAACGACCACTACTGAAGATGCAGCGGCAACAGCAGAACTAACTACCACCACTGAAGCTCAACCTTCGACAGTTGTAGGAACTACTAAAACTGCACAAGAAACAACGACTGAAGCTAAGACGACCACAGCAGAAGTAACTACTACGACTGCTGCAGAAACTACAACGGTAGAGGTCACTAGCACAACGCAGGCTGCAACTACAACTGCTGAGGAAACGACCACTACTGAAGCTGCAACGACAACAGCAGAACCATTTACCACCACTGAAGATCAAACTACGACAGCTGAGACAACTACTGCAACTGCAGAAGAAACAACGAATGAAGCTTTGACGACCAATGCAGAAGCAACTACTACCACGGCTGCAGAAACTACAACGGTAGAGGTCACTAGCACAACGCAGGCTGCAACTACAACTGCTGAGGAAACGACCACTACTGAAGATGCAGCGACAACAGCAGAACCGTTTACCACCACTGAAGCTCAAACTACGACAGCTGAGACAACTACTACAAGTGCACAAGAAACAACGACTGAAGCTGTGACGACCACAGCAGAAGCAACTACTACCACGGCTGCAGAAACTACAACGGTAGAGGTCACTAGCACAACGCAGGCTGCAACTACAACTGCTGAGGAAACGACCACTACTGAAGATGCAGCGACAACAACAGAACCGTTTACCACCATTGAAGCTCAAACTACGACAGCTGAGGCAACTACTACAAGTGCACAAGAAACAACGACTGAAGCTGTGACGACCACAGCAGAAGTAACTACTACCACGGCTGCAGAAACTACAACAGTAGAGGTCACTAGCACAACGCAGGCTGCAACTGCAACTGCTGAGGAAACGACCACTGCTGAAGCTGTAACGACGACAGAAGAACCATTTACCACCACTGAAGATCAAACTACGACAGCTGAGGCAACTACTACAAGTGCACAAGAAACAACGACTGAAGCTGTGACGACCAATGCAGAAGCAACTACAACCGCGGCTGAAGAAACTACAACGGTAGAGGTCACTAGCACAACGCAGGCTGCAGCTACAACTTCTGAGGAAACGACCACAACTGAAGATGCAGCGACAACAGCAGAACTAACTACCACCACTGAAGCTCAACCTTCGACAGTTGTAGGAACTACTAAAACTGCACAAGAAACAACGACTGAAGCTAAGACGACCACAGTAGAAGCAACTACTACGACTGCTGCAGAAACTACAACGGTAGAGGTCACTAGCACAAAGCAGGCTGCAACTACAACCGCTGATGAAATGACCACTACAGAAGCAGCAACGACAACAGCAGAACCATTTACCACCACTGAAGCTCAAACTACGACAGCTGAGGCAACTACTACAAGTGCACAAGAAACAACGACTGATGCTGTGATGACCAATGCAGAAGCAACTACTACCACGGCTGCAGAAACTACAACGGTAGAGGTCACTAGCACAACGCAGGCTGCAAGTACAACTGCTGAGGAAACGACCACTACTGAAGATGCAGCGACAACAGCAGAACCGTTTACCACCACTGAAGCTCAAACTACGACAGCTGAGACAACTACTACAAGTGCACAAGAAACAACGACTGAAGCTGTGACGACCAATGCAGAATCAACTACTACCACGGCTGCAGAAACTACAACAGTAGAGGTCACTAGCACAACGCAGGCTGCAACTGCAACTGCTGAGGAAACGACCACTGCTGAAGCTGTAACGACGACAGAAGAACCATTTACCACCACTGAAGATCAAACTACGACAGCTGAGGCAACTACTACAAGTGCACAAGAAACAACGACTGAAGCTGTGACGACCAATGCAGAAGCAACTACAACCGCGGCTGAAGAAACTACAACGGTAGAGGTCACTAGCACAACGCAGGCTGCAGCTACAACTTCTGAGGAAACGACCACAACTGAAGATGCAGCGACAACAGCAGAACTAACTACCACCACTGAAGCTCAACCTTCGACAGTTGTAGGAACTACTAAAACTGCACAAGAAACAACGACTGAAGCTAAGACGACCACAGTAGAAGCAACTACTACGACTGCTGCAGAACTTACAACGGTAGAGGTCACTAGCACAAAGCAGGCTGCAACTACAACCGCTGAGGAAATGACCACTACTGAAGCAGCAACGACAACAGCAGAACCATTTACCACCACTGAAGCTCAAACTACGACAGCTGAGGCAACTACTACAACTACAGAAGAAACAACGACTGATGCTGTGACGACCAATGCAGAAGCAACTACTACCACGGCTGCAGAAACTACAACGGTAGAGGTCACTAGCACAACGCAGGCTGCAACTACAACTGCTGAGGAAACGACCACTACTGAAGATGCAGCGACAACAGCAGAACCGTTTACCTCCACTGAAGCTCAAAGTACGACAGCTGAGGCAACTACTACAACTGCACAAGAAACAACGACTGAAGCTGTGACGACCAATGCAGAAGCAACTACTACCACGGCTACAGAAACTACAACGGTAGAGGTCACTAGCACAACGCAGGGTGCAACTACAACTGCTGAAGAAACCACCACTAATGAAGCTGTAACGACAACGGCAGAACCAACTACCACCACTGAATCTCAAACTACGACAGCTGAGACAACTACTACAACTACACAAGAAACAACGACTGATGCTGTGACGACCAATGCAGAAGCAACTACTACCACGGCTACAGAAACTACAACGGTAGAGGTCACTAGCACAACGCAGGCTGCAACTACAACTGCTGATGAAACGACCATTGGAGATCAAACTTTTACTCCAAGAATTATCACAGCGGGTGAATCTTTTTCAACATCTACGACAGATGCTTCTACTACAGATATTCCAGTTTCTTCAATAGGTATGTACCGTGCGTGTTGTTATGAATATGAAAAGGTATCTTGTTATCCTTTGTAGAAAAAGCCAAACATAAATTAGAACATAGGGATCAGAGAGATGTTTTTCGCACATATCTCCAAAACTGTTAGATTTAGTTGAATTCGGACATGGGGTAGAAGTGTTCAGCATGATGAGATATATCTGTGATGAAATTTTCATTTTAATCTGTGAAGTCATGTTGGGGTTATTGCCCTTTTTCGGTGATAGAACATAGGGATCAGACAGTAGTTTTTCGCATATATCTCTAAAACCGTTGGGTTTAGCCCAAATCTTTAAATTGCTGAAATGATCCTTATTATAAGACCTTAAAAGTCTTGAACGTTGTCAGTTGACTCCTTGTAATGGTTATTGCCCTTGAAAGATGAAAAATGATGTTTATTACAGTTTTCAGCCAATATCTTGAAAATTATAATAGATAGAAAGAAACTCTCCATTGTTGAAATGAACCCTATGATAAGTCCTACCAAAGTCTTCTTGGGTAAAAATTGTTGGACCACTCCTTGTTAAATTTATTGCCCTTGAAAGACCAACTTTAACCAGGTGAGCGATTTAGGCTCTTGGGAGCCTCTTGTTTATTTTGCAAATATTTCTATAATGTTTTGTATGATTCCTGTTTGTTGAAAGTATATGAAAACAGTTCACGTTTCTCATAGATTGCGAAGAACAGCCCTAAACTTAATGTGTTTTTGTATTTTTAGAGTTATTGGCATTTGGAGCGTCTGTAGGCGATACGGAAGGTTCTTTGGGAGATGATGTTGAGGTTGCAAGTGTAGACAATCAGATCGGATTTACATGCAATTGTGAAGTGTCCAGGCAGATATATGTAAGTTGCATTGTTATACCCCTACTTGGAATGGGGAGTATGTAGTGATAGGGGTGTCCGTCCTTCCTTCCGTTACGCAGAGGGGTACCAATTTCTTATCCGTCACTCCTCCTACACCACTGAATGGAATTTAATGAAACTTTCACACAATCTTTATTACGTATATCATTGTGCACCTGTCTTTATAATATTTAAATCCAAATGCAGTATGTTATTCATTTGGGGAGTGGGGTATCAAGCTATGTGAATTGCTTTTATTTTTTTTCAGGTATTATGTATAAAAAAACTATATCCTTACCCTCTGTATTTTCATCTCTTCATTTTACAAAAAAAGAAGAAATGAAGAAATGTCAGGGTGGATCCAGAGACTTTGATAAGGAGGGGTGCCAGCTATGGTTCCTTAGAAAAGGGGGTGCTAGGACATTTTTTCCATTTTTTTCAATTTTACACATGAAAATGAAAATGACCCCCCTCTCTGGATCTGCCACTGAATGTAGATAATTCTTAACCTATTGGTACACCAGGTTCTTGTGTTCTATGTTTCGTATGGAGTTCTTGTAGCTGAGTACATTTGGTTTCTCGAATTGTTCGTTGTTTCTGGTGCCTTTCCCATACTTTTTCCTAGTCTGTTGATTTTCGAATTGTAATTTCCCTAATGAAAGTATAATAGTTTGTTTGTTGTTAGTTATACAGATCTGGTGGGTTTTAACCTGAATGTTGATTACCTTATATTATATGTGGTACATAGATAAAAGAGTTCTGTAATAATATTATAATGTACTTTTTGCGTGAGTGTAGATACCTGAATAATTTGTTATAAATATGATTCATTTTGCTCACATTCAATCTTCCAGATATATTCCAACGGTTACATCACATTAGATTCTCAGTTCTCGTCCAACAAACCAAGAGCATTTCCTTCAAGTTATACCAATAAAGTAAAGATAATAGCTCCATTTTGGGCAGATATTATGCCAGAAGACGCAAACACGCATATCTGGTATCACCTCTACAATAAATACAGTCCTGATGGAAAGAACATTGCTTTCTTGAATACTGCAAAGCAATTGTTAGTGGACTATTTTGCCAGCTCCAATCAAATTCAGAATTTCGAACCAAATACAGCATTAAAAGTGACCTGGGAAAATATCTATCCTAACCCAGTGATTCAAGCAGAGGTAAGTAGACTTAACTAATTTTTGGTGGAACGAGGACTTCTGTAAAGGTGCTATAAGTTGTGTCATACATAGTATGGGTTACTGGGATCTCACTGTATCGCAGTAGATAATTGTTTTCAAGACTGAGGGAAAATGTTTTGTTTGAAGTTAGTACAAAATCTAATCTTTAATTGCATTTAACTTATTTTTCTGATGCAGCATCAACAAATCTCGGTAATACAAATTGCTTACAAAAAGGAGGGGTATAATTATCTGTTTTAAAATATGTTCCCATTGTATCACTGTATTGAAAAGAAAATTAATTCTAATATATTACTTTTATAAAACTGAATGGATCTTGATATCTAGTATCATTCAAATGGACAGAAATTTTCAAAAAAAAAAATTAAAATGGCGGAAAATCGCGTCCAAATTTTGAGTTTGTAGGAGAACTTGATAAATATATGACTTGGAGCTTGTTTAAACACAACAAATACTTGATATATGCATTGTTCCATGTTTTTGTTCTAGCTATACCGCGATACAGTGGGATCTACGATTACTTGGATTATCAAGTGACATTTTTAAGAGGGTGTCCATGCAACAACCAGGCAGTGGGTGGCGCATGAAAAATTGTGTTTTCACTCATTTCATTTAACAAAAGCATCCTTCCTCAAAGTTGAAAGTTGGTTTTTGAGTAATTTCAACGAAAAAGAAAAATAAATTGCATAGAAAAGATTGAAATGCGTTGAAGAAAGGGTGATAACTCTTTAGTTTGAACAAAATATTGTTGCATTGTTAGGTTACAGACCACCAATTCAACCAATGAGCATTTGGAACATACGCAAAAATAGTTCTACGCAGAAATTACCCCTGTTCCTCATAGTGCTGTGAAAAAAGTTCTCATCTCATTTGAGAAATTTAAACAGTTTCTGAAAGGCAAAACATTTCTGTACATTTTGTAGGTGCATTTTGCTTCTTGTGATGTGAAGCCTAATCTCCATAATGATTTCTAAATATACCCCTATCTTGTGAAAACACTGGGATTTCCCATGCTATTTATAGACACTTCACTTCTGGTGACCAGTACTGCACTGCAAGTCTGCTAACCCCACATGCCATTCTGAGGATTGTGAGCTGACATATGTAGAATCATGCTGATATATAGTCCTCTGCAGGTTAAAGTTAAGATAAAGTCCAGAGAAGCCATTGAATATAGTGAAATTAGCATAGAAGCCTATGGGAAGTGGAATTAGTGGTTTTTAGCCTGTTAGGGACATTATATATTCTTTGATATACATACGATATAGCATCTGTACATTTATTTACATCGGAGCAAAAACATCAGTGGAATAAAATTCACCATGTAATAGAATCTGCCTGGTTTTCTTAAACAAAAAGTTCAAACAAAAAAAAACATTCGTCAATAGGTCTGTAAGATGTATGATATTATAGATAGCAGTCAACTAATGGGTATTTTTATTGTTTCCGGAAATTTTTTATTAATTTAGAATCTTCTTTAATTTTAAAACATACAGTAGATCATGACCAGCCTGACATTTACGCGGGAGAAAAATGACAGTTTCAAACTGCGGTGAATGGTAAATTCGATGATATAAGAATTGAAACGATTTAATTCTTCACAAGAAAATCATCGCTGAAATACTTTTGCAACCAAATGTTTACTGTAGTATAATCTGTTAAAAAGTTAAGGCCTTTTAATTTTGGTTTGGGCCAACTGGGGGACAAGTCCAAGAATATTAAATACTGAATAGGAAGATTTTTATGTCTCTTCTGCTCTTTTAAACTCCTATTCCTCTATACCCCTACACTATCACCAAGGCAAATATATGATCCATACCAAGTGACATTAGGAACCATTCATGTGGGAGATTCTCCTTTGACACATCATCACATGTCTTGTGAGGAAGAACTAAATTAAATAACGTAAAACACTACAGTGTAGTATGTAGTGTTTAATTTTTTACAGAAATTGCAGTAATTTTAACTAAAACCTTCCAAAAATCTTCAAAATGTTTCATTGAATTTGTGGGAGTCAATGTGAGAGGGTTACTAGGTATGACTGGATCCGCAACAGTGACTTCATATGTATATGACTGGGTCAGGTTGCTTCATTATCAAAACACTGTCAGATTAGTTTAAGCTGCATTAGCTGCCAAACTTGTTCAGTTTTGATTCTACTGAATTTTGCTGATAAAATGAAATAAGTTTGTAGTAATGCAATTGAAGCAATAAATGCCGGTAATACCTACAGAATATTGTGAAAACGTTTTTTTAATCAAAGAAGATTGATAGCTCTGATCTAAATGACTAATTATTTTGCGCCATTACCTCGGAAGATTGCCCACAGGACATTCACCATACTTAACCTTGGTAAAAAAAAAAATAACAATAATGGATACAGAGGTAAGCACATGTCTTGTTTACATTTCGTTTCATCTATTTCTTGATTAGTTTAAAAAAATAATGACAGTTACAGACCATATTTGTGCCACATTATATTACAATAGGTAAATTTCAAAAGAATCTTTGCATTATATTCAGACTTTAGTTCTTTTACGGCTTGAGTCAGACGGTCTTCCTTGCCATTGATTCACCACTTCGCTTTGCAATCAGATTAAGGTCACCATATGAATTTATCTAGGTCGATTGTTTGTCTTGCAAGGCATTTAATATGTAGACACCTATTTCATGTCTTTAACATATTTTATTTGTGGATATCAAATGAACTGACAGTTGCGATCACTTCTAGCCTCTCTTTGATTCGCTTTCATAGAACAGTTCTAAACTGTCAAAAACTGTTCTGACTTGTGACACACCTTGTCAGGGCTCTGGACAAGCTCTGTCATGGGTCCTGACACTCTCCTGTCAGGAACTATTCTAGGTAGAACAGACATAGATTAGAAGAGTTCCTGACAGATTCTGACAGTCACTTGCTTGAGAATACTTCTCTGACTGAATTACATACAGAACATGTATGCGAATCTGAAAAAAAAAGTCGTAGTACCCAAATCCTGATTTGTACGACGGGAAGGAAGCATTGCATGCAGTACCAACAAAAATTATTGCCTACAGTACCTGCTACGCCCCTGACTTTAAGGAATTTGGACTGATTTTTTTGTTGTTGCAGATAACAGTATGGTATAGAGTACCTCTATTGACAATTTAAAGCATTTTATACGGAATTTTAGGCCTTTATGAAACTTAAAAGTGTTCCCGCTCATACATTATGACAGGATGACATTTTTGTAGATTTTTGACTGAAATACATGTGATGCAGTCACCCACATGATAATTATATTGAAACAATTTGCATTTTAATCAATAATTTTGGACCCTCATGGAAATTAAAAGTATGCGCACTCATACATTTTGCAAGAATATGACATTTTTGAAGAATTTTGACTGAAATATAATGTGTCGCAGTCACCCACATGATAATATATTGAAAAAATTAGCATTCTAGTCAATAATTTTGGATCCTCGTTGAAATTGACCCTACTCATCCCTCCATCTTGTGGCAATCGAAATTTGTCGACCCTATTGTCCTTGTGTCCCATCCTTTTTTTCATTTTATCATCACCATCATTTCATGTTTATTTTATCATCCATTTCATGTTCATCGCCTGAATATAGCTGAAATATTGCTGCTTGATCGTTAAACCCCAACAATCAATCAATCATGAAATTAACAGTGTGCCCACTCATTCATTTTGCAATAATATGACATTTTTGAAGAAATTTGACTGAAATATATGTGTCGCAGTCACCCACATGATAATTATTAGCATTTTAGTCAATAATTTTGGATCCTCATTGAAATTAGAAGTGTGTGCACTCATATATTTGCAGGAATATGACATTTCTAAAGAATTTTGACTCAAATTAATGTGTCTCAGCCACCTACATGATAGTAATATTGAAAAATTTAGCATTTTAGTCAATAGTTTCAGGCCATTTTGAAAAATAAAACTGCTTGCTCTCATACATTTTGCAGAATTTATTGTTAATAAACATAGGTTACAAAAATGTTATTGGATGCCAGGTATGAAGCATGCTTGGCATTTATTAGACTATTCTGTGACCTGTTATGTAGCTTGAGAAGCCATCTGTATATGTAAAGAGTTTTGGGAAGAATTGAACATTTTTCTATTTTTGTAAAAATCTGTTGACACATTTAACAAAAAAGCATATATTCATTGATATTCTCCAGGGATGTCAGTTGTATTTTAAGTGACAGGAAAAAAAGAAAAAGTAGCATGTAAACTGATAAAAATTTTGCAAGAGTTCACTCATTTTTGAAAATGGAGAAGCCTTAAAAAGATGAGCAAGTAGCTGTACAATTTTGCCGATGGCAGCTTCTATGGACACCCATTCTCACTTTTGTTTCTAGAATGCTACTGTGCAAATGATAATAGTGTCAGATGGGATCACAACATTTACTGGTTTCCTGTATGGTAATGTGTACTGGTCGCCAGATGTACCAAGAGAAATAGTCTCAGCATGGCAATGTGGTGGAACAAGTGGACGATATACCCACCCTGCATCCTTAGATACAAATTTTCCTATTGAGATAGTTAGCACCAGTAATACAAGTTAGTGTTAAATGATACCGATCAAGTCATAAATGGCCCATTTTTTTAGTTTCTTTGAAACATTAAAAAAAAAATTTGTCACATTATTAAAGAGAGATAAAATGCAAAATGAAATAATCTTATTACTACATGTATGTATTCTGCGTGTACATTAACAATGATTGTACTATAGAAAGCCAGATCAGAAAATTAGACACTTGCAAGGTTTAGGGGTCATCATGTTTTGTTTCTTATTTCAATTTTACTATTGTACACTGATGTTGGAAATGTTTACTCTAGAATGAAGCCAATGAATAATTGTGTACCATAAAAGTAATGTACATGTACATGTATGTCTGCCATGTCATTGTTAATCACCTCTTTGTTATATAAAATTATGCAATTTACAATTACTTTCATTTTATGGAAAGATGCTCAAAGTATTTAAAGTTAAATTGTGTATAGTTTTCTTTTTTAACATGTTATTAGCTGGCTGCGAATAGTCAATGTAAAGCGAAATAATTGTTAAAATGAATTTCTTATACCGGTAAAAACAGAGGGATGTGTTGTTTTACCAATTAAGGTAATGTTTTGGGTAAGTTTTGAAAAATATGTACGCAGTTAAGAGGAAGCGAGTAATTTTTAGCTGTATGTTATGTAAATAAGATTTTAATATTGACCAGAATAAGAAATAGTTTAGTTTTTTTATGAATTCCAATGTAATTAGCAGGTACAAATGTATGTGAATCCATAGTGCATGCCTAAGATGACACACAGAAGTATTGTTTTCAATTTTAAACCTTTACATAATTTTTTTTTATAAACTTCCAACTTTCTATTTAATTTCAGGAGTACCTAACAATGGTCTATGGCTCTATAAAGTTGATTCATGTACTGCTACCAGTGTCAACTATGCTCGGCAGTGTTATGATTGGGTCACAAATGTTGCAGTCACCGAAAGATTCATGACCTTTTTCCTCAACATCTTTTTGCCAGCATGTCCATGTAGTCTCCCCCAAGCCATGCGTGATCCTGCTTTTTATAGAGAAACGGGAACTGTTTGTTTCTTAACTGCTTATATTCCTTTTGTACAAGGTGCAAGGGTTAGTATATGTACCTTTAATGAAAAAATAAATCCATTTAAAAAGTGATGTACTTTTTATTTCTAAAAATATATGTGAATTTAACAAATGCATTCTGTCAAGTCTTTGTTACAAATGAAATACATTGTAGAAAATTCATGAAAGAGTGTAATAGATAATATTCATGTTAAAGAGTAATTAAGGGAACCAAGATTCAAGCAGAAATCAAAAGAATGTAATTTGGAGGGCAAAGAATAGACATGGAAAACAGACACACAAAACAAAGAACATAAAATAAAAAAAATTGAATGGTTTCTCCCCTGGCATTGATTATGTTCATCGTCATCATTACAGAAATGTTGCTATTCAAGTAAGACAGAATCACTGCTGACCAACACAGCTTCCAGTGGATATTTGATGATGTACCATCCTCAGACCATGAATTACTGGTATTGGTACCCGTTGCATCAAACCATTGATATCTTACCCTTCGAACAATGTTGTATAAAAGGGGGACTCTGTAACCTTTTTTTCAAGCAAAGAGTCTCCAGTGACTGTTTTGGATATATACCTCCTGACTTGGGTAATTTTTATATGTTCCATTATAACCTTCAGGGCCTAATCTAGACATCAATGACAAGGTGAAGTTTTAGTAAATTCTGTTTGAAAAATAACAATATTGACATTTTTGACTATGTAATCTATTGCAAAAACTTCTTCCTGTCATAGACAAATGGGAGTTGTGAGCACAATCAAGGAGAAGTTTTTTTCTGATTTCTCCCTCTAGATTAGGCATTGAATTGCTTGTCTTTAAACAGACTTATTTTACTTCTCTAAGTCTTCAAATTTGTCTCCTACCCTGAAAATTTGCCCTACCTGCAAAATATGTTAATTTTATGTATTTTTTAATTATCAAGAGTGTCAAATTCAGACTGAATTTTATGCCATTTCTCATTTTCAACCAAATATAGTTTTATTTTATATCTTTTCTGCGATCATTTTTATTACAAAAAAAGGGACTTTTCCATGCAATATTACTTTAAAAGTATTTAGTGAATTCTTTTCAGATTTACGAAAAATTGGGCATTCCACTATGTCTGAGTTGTAACTTAATCTAATTTCAGTGTGGGAAAATCTGGTTGACATATCAACAAACCAACAGTTATAACATGAAGCAATATATGATTTGATTCCTTTTAGGTCTGACATCTGGTGATCCTCATTTTAAGACCTTAGACGGCTTGGATTACACCTACAATGGTATCGGGGAGTACACATTACTTGCATCCTATAACAGAACAAATGGTGATAAAACATTTGAACTACAGACCAGAACTCTACAAGCCAAAGATAAAAATGGTACCTTAACTGCAGCCACTATTTTTGGAGGATTTGCCGGAAAAGAATTATTTCAAGATGGTGGTTCTTGCGAAGTGGAAATGAACACTGAGAGAAATGGTAAATTGGTTTAATTTAACAATTTTAATAATTAATGAAGCGAAATTAAAGTCAATTAGGTCAATGAAAAATAATTTTTTGGTTTTCAGCTCTTCCATCTATGACTGCGTCATTACCCATTTCAATAAAATTAATAGAAATGCCATTCTCCCTATTTTTTCTGCCTGTGAACAGTGTGAAAAATACCCTTGACACATTTTAGGGACAATAAATACATTTTGTAGTTAAAGGAAATGCCTCCCTCCTTTAATGGTTTTTATTAAAATTTGTTTAATTATATACTTGGTTATTTAACTTTTTGTTCCATTTTTAATGGAAGTTCTAATGTATGAGTGATTTTTTTCTTGGGTTGAAAATTTCATGTTTTTTTGTTTTAAAAAAATGGGTTATTTATTTGTGCTGTCCTGAAATATATCATATATTTGTATATTAAGAAGCAATAACCAAAAATATTTGTCAGGGTTCTCACTAGGATTTTAACATGGTAAGTCCTGGGACTCATCACTTTTTGGAATGGTGAGCACCAGATGACTTTGATTGGTCCCACCCATATTCCTGGTTTTAAACCAGTTCGAACAGTAGCTTTACATTCTTTATTTTAGTGCGTACATCAGTACTACATACATGTATGTACAATCATACAAAAAAAATTGATGGGCATGCACCTCACAGTACAGTTGTGGCTTCAAAGACAGTTAATGTCAGATCATGCAAATTCTGGTCTTGTGACCTAATGATTCGCTACACAAACAGCTTTCTGCTTTGGTAATTTATATGTATGGCTTAATTTTTTCACACTGAATCATGTGCACTGAATATACATGGTATCTTAATGCATGTACATGTATATTAAATATAAGTTTAAAAACTTCAGTTAATTAAGACACTTCTGATACTTGAGTACATAATTTTTTTTTCCCTTTTAATAGGAAGTTAAAAAATGTTTCAGTAAAATATTAATACTTTCCTTTCCTCGAATAATTGGAAGTTGGACTTAAAAACATTATTTTTAATACATTTTGCTTCTGTCTAATCTCAAGCTGTTACCCCAAGCCGTGCAATCACCATTACTATGTAAAAATCTATCAGCTAGACTTACCCCCACTGTGACTAGGTCTAATTCATGTGCTGTATTCACAGTTAAACATAAAAGTAACAACTAACACTTAATTAAAGTAAATCTTAATTGCTGATAATGAATGTGTGAACAAAATCATCTTTCACCTAGACTGACCCCATGCCATAAGTTGATCAAGTTCATATGCACTATTCAAATTTTAAACGTAAAACAAACAATTAATGCCTTAATTAAATAAAGACCCGAAGAAAATAGCCCACTGTGAAGTAAAATTGCAGCATTTATTTGAAATGATCTGTATTTCTCGTATTGTAATCGAGATGTCACTAAAGTACAACGATGTACAGGTAACATAAATTCAGTTCTGAACAGATTTCTTTGTGAAATAAATCTGGTTCTTCTTAAAAGAATTTGTTTTACTCATTTGGAAATTATCTGACACAATTTTTATCACATACTGTGTAACTTAATTTTTATTGGTTAAAAAAATCGTTTGATGAACATTATGTGTAAATAACTTTGTAAATTTCGGGTTGTCCAAAAATGTCTAACTCACAGTGTTTTTCCACAATTTTTAAGATAGTTTTAATGATTAATATGGGGTAGGCATTGCCAAAATCAGCGAGCACCGTGAGCTTTACCATACATGTACCGTAAGTAAGTAGTAAGTAAGTAAACTTTATTTAGAGTCGGCACATATATACATTTTAACAAATCAACACGAGCTCTTATGAGCTCTTTAACCGACTATAAAATGTACAAAACAGTAAAACAATACATGGCATCATACAAAATACATAATTATTATAAATAATACGTAGTAAAACATATACTAACCATAGAAAGATATGGTGCTCCAGACAGAAGAATCAAGTACCAGGCAGTAAGCACCACTCTGTATACCGATCCTTAAGTCAGGGGAACCACACTTTATAAGGTGTAGATATAATTAAAATTCAGATATCATATTCAATTATAAAACCATGATCAGATCAGAAACTGGGGAATCAGACACGAGACAGCACAGGTTGAAACTTGCAAGCAGTGCAATTACATTTTTTGCCTCCACACCAACTACTTATATAGGTCTTAAACTGGTTAAAGGAAGTAAGTGATCTGGCCTCATTTGGTAAAGAGTTCCAAACCTGTGCCGCCTCATATCTAAAAGATTTTTTGCCAAAAGATGTAGTTTTTGGCCGGGGCACCTCAGCTGTATTTTTATACCTAAAATTATAATTACTATTTTTAATAATAATCTTGCAAAAATACAGGACATTCCTTATTAATGATTTTGAAGGTCTCCAAGGCAGTAGTGCGCATCCGGCGGGTTTTCGAAGATGGTAATTTCGAAAGGTCCAAAAGATAATCATATGAGCTGGAATAATCATCATAAATAAAACGGAGCGCACATTCCTGAATTTTTTCAATTTTTGTAGTATTCTTTTCCCTACAAAAGTGCCAGGTCAAAGGGCAATAACTAAGGTTTGACATAATAAATGAATAATAAATAATAAAATAATAAAGGACATTACAAAGAGCTCGAGGGGGCGACCTGCTTGAAAATTTTTGCTTCGCAAGTGCAATATTTTCATTTATATTTAAGCAGCAAGCAAAATCAATATATCTATTTGAAAATCTGTCTTGTTAATTAATGGGGAGGGTTTTTTTTCAATAATTGAATAACTTGAACAATTTCCACGTATGTACATCCACGTGCTTCTTGAAGTTTTTAAAAACATAACATTCACTTCTTAAAATAAGTAAAACAAATTAGAAATAGACTTGAAAACTATCAGGTAAGGTGAATTTATTTTTACTGAAATGTAATCATAACATATACAGTCACTTTTTGTTACTTCTGGGACATGACTTTTTTTTCGTTAGTATATTGGGGAAACCTTAAGGGAAATTAGAAAGTACACGTAATAACCGTAGAGCTTACACCACTTTGCAGCACTCGCTATTAATAAATTATGGATGTTAGTATGCAGCAGATATTGTGAGGACGTGGACACACAATATGTTTTCACTTGGTGTGTAAGCAAGATTTTCTTGCATCCAGGATGCGTGTATGCGCCTTATTGAGAACCGTGTGAGTATGGGACGGGTAAAAAATTCTATGTTTTTATTTTTGTGTCCTGACGTCCACTGCAAATCTGCAAATATAGTGAAAGTAAATCACAGGAAAAAATATTACATTTATTTTTTTTTCTATGAAAGTACAAAGTGTTTACTGCAAACCTCCTATCTACACACATTGTCCAATGTGAATTATTTATTTCTGCCGTCTTCTTTTCAGGATTTATTGTAAGAATAAACAGAAGGGATTTCTCGGTCTTATTTGCTAACAGTTCAACTTTCTCAGAGCACCAAGAAAATATTGTAGTTGAAAAGACAGGTCCTAATTCATTGACTGCTAATTTCCCAAGTTCAGGTATGATAAAAAAAAAAGATGTTTAAAGTCAAATACATATTCATTGTCCTAGCATATCGGAAATATGGGTATGAGGCTAAGAAACAGGGATTTCGTGAGGCAATGCCGAGCGATTTACCCCCGTTTTGCGCCAAGTAACCCATATTTCCGATATGCTAGGACACTGGTTTTGTATTGTGTTTATCCTGCAAATAAAAAAAAATATTGGTTTTAGTATATTCTATGTAAAATTGCCTTTTTACGTGGTTTGCAAAAAGTACAACTATTGCGCCTCTAACGACACAGTGTGGAGTAATATTTTAGCGTCGATATGGGTATGCAAATCCGTGTGAGTCTGCCCATTCATTTTAAAATAGTACATTCAGGAGAAAATGCCTTCTGTATTTGTAAACTAAGTATTTTTATAAATGTAAATGACTTTAAAAGTATTTTAAAAAATATTTTCTTTGTGATTTAATGCTGAAAAATTATCCTTATACTGTGAAACTTCTCCAAACCGGCCACTGGTTCCCATCAATGTGATCTATAACCCTACACCTAGTCAGTTTGTTGGTCGAGACATGTTAAATACCAATTAAAAATTTCGGGCCTTTTATAACATTTCAAAGCTTGCATCATTTATAAATGATTTGATTTTACGAACAATACTGCCGACAAAATAATGTTCACAGTTTTGAAAGAACGGTATTAAAAATCACAGGGCTATTGATGGTAATTAATCTGTTGTATTGTTTTCATAAATTACCTATCAACAAAGTCTAATAATTTCACCCTTTACTGTTTTGGCTTCCGTACAGGTCACATTAATTGACAGTTAAAAGATCGTACCACTAAATGACCCAATTGCCTGACGTGTGTACACACCAATTAACACCCAGCCAGTGACAAAATGTTATGTCTGGATTAAATTTGTTGTTTAAACTACAGTCCCCTTCATTTATCATCTGTCCACTGATGAAATGCAATGAATTATTAATTACGTAATATTACGTAATCATTTACAGTTTTGTTGACACATTTATTACAGGTGAACAATAACCGGGCAGCCAGAACTGAGAGGTTGTTTTTACTTGAAATATGTAACTAAAACTGTGACAAACCGGCTGATGTACGGTTTTAGGGAGTGGCCAATCTATTGAAGACAAATCACACACAGGTTTTAAGATATATCGACCAGGACTTTTGAAAACAGCCGGTTTGAAAGGGAGACCGGTTTTCTGAAGGTGCGGTTTGGAGAAGTTTCACTGTACAACACTACAGTTGCGGGGATGAGGGTTTTCTTTTTTGCGTATCCAGCGACACATTTTATAATGAAATTGTCGACAATGGGCCCTGAAATTAGTTTGTAAATTTATGATTTATTTTAAACATTAAGATTCCGGATGTTCAACGTCGGCAACCAGTCAATGTTAAATTGGTATACATGCTCTTTTTCACTGTCAGAAGACATTTTTGGACGACTACCTGTCCTCTACAGTGGAATGCGGAAAGAGAGGGATAGACCAGCACAGGGTTACAAGATAACACAAAAAATACTCAAACACCATTTATTTATACATCACATAAAAACAAGTAATGATTTCAATATTCAAACTTTTTATTGCCAACGAGGAGAAATATTACATGCAGAAAACGTACAAAATGTATGACTGATTTTCTCAGCGACATTTACACGGAGGCCGCCATATTGTTTACAGTTTCCAAGTCGAATCCAAGGCAAAAAGTATTTTCCAGGTAATTCTAAAAATAACTGCCCAATATTGATTTACAATATTGGACGGCAACATCAGCAGAAAATGCGTCGTTTGCAGGATAAATAAATAAATGAGCTGTACTGTGTAAACAGGCCTGCTGGATTGTTTACCATATCTTTAATGAAAAGAGCTTTTTCAAAATGCCATTTTACAATCTTGATATCAATACTCATCAAAGTATTGAATAATAGCTTTTCTGTTGCTAGTTTTTACATGCAATTTATATTTACTTATTTCGTAAGAAAATTCTATGAAAATAAATTGCCACGAATAAGTCCCTTTATTATAGAAAAGGTCTTAGGCATATTATTAGTTGCGAAAATAAATGACAGCAAAATGGAATTGATTTCCTGAAATTCAAAAACAATTTGGTTTATGGTAATTATTTTTCTTCATCCTCAGGATATGATGCTTAACTTACACGTTTGATAATGTGATAGTTTTAAATCATTGTAGGTGTAGCGTTGCAAGTTTCACTCAAAGTTGGTATGCTGGAGAACAAAATTATCCTGCAAAACAGATTCAAGAACAGTTACAGATTCAGTGGCCTTCTTGGCAATGTCAATGGCAATCCTGATGATGATTTTGAACTTCCAAATGGTACAACTCTACCTTCAAACTTAACAGAATCTGAAATATACACTCAGTTTGGAGAACATTGTATGTACTTAGCACTAAGCTTGTCTGATTTATGGGATCCAATTCAATGTTTATCGGCAGTTAAAATTTTTCCCTTGTTCTTACAGCCAGATATTTTGTAAATTGGGGCCTTTGTTGTCGTACTGGAAAGTCTCTGTCCATATAACAAGCACAAAGAAACACAATAATGATTATGACATTGCTGATTAAAGTTATTTATCTATTTTGATAACAATTATATTTTCATTATCTATTTTATGAGTAAGACAATGAAATTGTACAATGTCACAAAAGATTTATCTTGATATGTTTTAACAAATGTGACTTTTGTAGTTTTAAAGCACTATTCCACTTGTCCAAATCTGGATTTTATCATTACAATTATTTGTTTTTCCACATCTTTCCTTTTAATAAATCATTTTCCAATTCCTTGATCATATTAAATAGGTATGCATTAACCCAATCATTAAAAAATCGATCTTTTTTAATCTTTAGGGAGAACTAATGAAAGTTCTTCTGTATTTACCTATGAGCCTGGATTTTCTTGGGAGAGTTTTCAGAATACAACATTTGTTCCTGTGTTCGGTGACACTTTCAGCCAAACAGACCTTAATGGGGCTCAAGCCATCTGTGGTGATAACCAGGGCTGTATATTTGATTACATAGCTTTGGGACAAGATGAAGAGGTGGCTAATAATACTAGAATTATACAAGAATCAACACAGCTGGAAATAGTTCAGGCTGGTAAGGAAAATGTGATTTTTAGGCAATGTCAGACTTCTGCTATAAAGCAGAATTCTTCTGCCTTTTCAAATCTAGATTTTTCCGTTATGATTCTTATATTTACCAAGTTCCATGCAGTGGCAGTCAATCTTTTGTTGTCTTACTAACTATTGCAAACAAGTTCCGAAATTCTCCACCTGATTCAAATCTAACTTCATTTGACAATAAGATTTTTTATTCACTTTTTCTTTACTGCAAGATTCTTGCATTTTCATAGAGAGCTGTCAGACCCTGTGCAGGAGCAGGAGCTTGTAAATTTACGTCCTATTTTGCCAAATTCTGCTGCTTTTTTTTTCAGCTCAAAATATTTGCACAGTTTTTTTTATCAAGGTAGTAAAAAAGGCCAGAATTACGGACTCAGTATGCATGGATATTTTGAAAAATATATTTCTGGTGAATTGGGAAAAAATATAAATGTTGCTAGTCTATGTCTTAACTTGAGGAAGTTGTTTAATACCTGTACATTAATTTGTTTTTCTATTTCGAATCTAGAAATATTTTTATATCCCCACTTTAAAGCAGAACAGTCTTCAGTGATCATTGTTATTAACATACTTTTGTGTTGGTGTTACCTCCAATTTGCTAGAACAGAGAATAAAATGACATCAATATCAGAGAGAAGGTTTTAATTTATCATTCAAAGAGTAATAAATGGAAGCAAGGTTATAGTGGTAATTAAAAGAATGTAATTCGGGGACAAACACCAGACATGGAAAACACACACACACAACAAAGAGCATAAAGTAACTAAAATAATACATACAAAGTAACAGTCTGGGGTAGAAGAAAGAGGAAAGGAAAACTATGACACGTTAAACAAATCATTTTTCATGGGGCAGTTGTATACACCGTAGTGATCCACGATTTTATGATGATGACCATAAAACTTCTGTAGTGATGACTTCAATGTTGTAGCAAGGTAACCCTGTTCTAGAAGCCTATTTGTAAGAATTCTAGGGCAATACAAAAAGTCTGCATAGTTTCGGCAGGCTCTTGCGTAATGTATGAGTTGTTATATGAACACACGCAGGCGCTGAAGGGATGTTGCCGCAGATGAAAGGAAAGTTGACAATTTTTAATGAAAAGTCATCACATTTGTCGTAGAGTTTGGTCAATAGTTTTCCTTTACCATTGATTTCAAACATATATGCATGGGATGAAAATACTAAATGGAAATTTCTTATGCATAGTGACTGTATATAAATGTTAACTGAAATGAAAATAATGCAAAGATAATATTGAAACTTTCTAAATGTTCCCAAATATAATTGAAACATTCACATCTATCATTTCAGAGAACAAGATACCTACTGTAACAGGAACACTGAGAATCAATGCTACTGTTAATGAATCTGTTAGTTTAGTGGCTGAGGCTCAGGACGTGGATGATGAAAATGTTACTGTAATTTTTGGTGGTAGCATCACTGGCAAAATAACTAACAGACAGAATGCTTCTATAACAACCACATGGACCCCTCAAGAGTACAATACAGACTACAATATAAGGTAGAGTTGGTTAAAAATGATAGTTTAGCATAATATATGGACACAGTTTCTTTGTACAACATTTCTTATGTTTATATATTAGTTAATAAAAAAGTTACTGAACTGATAAACTCTGGGTAATTGTCTAACGAAATAGTCAAAAAGGAAAGTTAATATAACAAATGACAATAATCAAGGCAAAAACTGGAAAGTTTGAAACAACCGCAATGGTCACATTTTGTTACAGGCGTTTCCAGTTGAAAAGGTGGGTTAAATCAAGTTTTACTGGGTACTACAACATGACATTTCTATTGTGGGCAATTGTTTGCAGTACTAACACTGGGTGAAGTTGATAAAATCTGAAGTCAAAACAGTATACAAGATATATAGATAATATTATTAAAATCCATAGGCCATAATCTTTCTGTCAAATTGTATTTCTCAATATGATCTCGATATTGGAAATATCATGCGAAGCAAAAGTAGGGAAACTACCTATTTGTTGCTCTTGTTACATTTTATTAACTTATGGCAATTATTTTTCAGTTATTATGCTACAGACAGTCAGAACGGTATATCCTCAACAGAGACTGTAGCTATATATTTATGTCCAGGCTGTACAAATGGTATTTGTGATTTTGCTAATTCCTTGGTTAGTTCGTCAAAGTTCAACACTGTACCATGCAAATGTGATGTAGGATGGACAGGTTTGTTGAGGTTTACCTTAACACATGCATAACCTTTGAAACTGTTCATGTGGAAAATTCTGCCCCATTGACATTATTTCATGTGGGAAAGTTTGATGTTAAAGCATATATTGATGTGAAAATTCAATCAGTATTTATCTCAGAAATTAAAGTAATTTTAGTCAAAAACCTCCCACAAATCTTACTTTTTTCTATGGGAAATTCTAAATTGTTCAATGATTTTGTGGGAGTCTCCCCCTAACATGGGAGGCTTTACAGGTACATGTATGCATCTCTGGGAATATATTAGGACATATATGGAAATACATGTTTTTATACATGTACAAACATATGCATACATATGTTTTCTAAATTTGTAAAAATACCATACTTTTTTAACATATTAAGTAGTAGTCTTTATAAGAATCAGACAGAAGGTGATTCATGTATGTCAAAAACCCACCAAATTCACTTTTATTTCTTGTCCAGAAACAGATTTAGAGCACAAAACCAGTCTTAGTTTTCCATTTAGCTGTTGTACTTTTGAGATAAAATTCATATAGATTGTACGTGAAATTAGCAATTGGCAAGAGTTATCCTTCTTGATTTGGTTTGATTTTGTTGATTTTAGTGGGAGGTTAAAGTGTATTTTTCTACAAAATACAGACCTTAATACAGAAAGGACTATTTTCACATAAAAATATAGCATACATAAACAAAAAACACATCATTTTGTGGGTTTTTCTACAGCATGAATCACTGTCTGAATTTTATATGGACTGGTACTTTTAAAGTCTAACACAGTGTTATTGCCATTTGGGTTTTATTTATATTTATTTCATTCATTAATCAGTTAGTCCTTATAATTTTTTTCCCATATTTTCTTCATCGTGGTCCTGAACATATGACAAACATATCTGGTGTTGCCCCTCATTTCACTATAGATATGAAAATATATTAATTGAAAACATTTTTTTCCTGTAATTTCTGAAAGCTCTGATTAGGTACGTGCAAAAGGCTTGTGATTTTTTGTCTGTCTTTTAAGCTTTGATTTCATTAAACATTTAAACTAAAAAAAAACAACAACATTTATTAGTCATGTCTCTACTCTAGAACTAATATAAGATGTAACTCAAAATCTCAGAAAAAACATTATTTAAGTGGTCATGGATTCAGTTTTTCACTATGCCAGTCTAAACATTTTTACTCTGAAGTCATGTGACTTCTGAGTTTTAAAACCATCTGATGTCAATCAAAAGAACTTCTGGTTGATAACCGCCTTAAAAGTACTTCCACAGCAAAAGAGACCTGGCAGATGATGTTTAAAATGTATCAAATTGATTATTTTGTATAAATACATTTCTTGTTTTTACAGTATACAATTATATTTCACATGATTGATTGTCAAAGAAAACATTAATAAACATATAGAAGTTTGAACTATATTTTATCAATGCTTTTGATGTCCTTGTATGGATTCCATGTGATTGGTTCATTTAAAAGTAAAAATAGGTTGTTAAGATTACAAATTGAGAAACAAAATGAAAATGAAATGAAACTAAAAAAAAAATGGAAAACGAAATTTTAATTGAAAATCATCAGTATTGTGTGCCATGGATGTCTATTACTTGTTGTGGGGAAAGCGCTGATCCCGTTGTAAATAATTAATATTCTTGGAAATACAGAAAGAACAAATTACCATCAGTGGATTATATAGTTTTTAAAATACCTATAATAAATATCTCATGACTTTCAAGGTTCAACGCCATCGGGGCTTTGATTCTTAATTGGTGGTCATTGCTATTTCCGTATGATGTTTGGTATGGAATAATGATAAGGTTATATATCGCTACTTAAATGTTTTTTATTGTTCATAATGCCTGATATTTTCTATTTAAATCTACTCATTGATACTAGGAAATAAAGACAATTTCTAAGACAGCTTAAACAAATTGACCGTAACGTTGCTGATGAACAGAAAAAAACCAATTTTAAATGTCTGAACTGAACTTTACATTGTACCCTATCAGGCTCACTGTGGTAATTTATCTCAATAACTACCATTACTTTTTATATAGTAAGTTGAGGAGTTTCCCTTCTGTATGTTGCTTTCATACTCAAGTAAAAAGAAAAACAAAACCGACTTGAAGTGTCTAAGTAGTCAATAATACTGATAGAATTTGATGTTTTGCCCATAAATGCATGAAAATGTCTGCCAGTGGACATTATAGTAAAATCACCTGATTTTTTATGCAGGTATCAATTGTGATAAGGACATTGATGGTTGTATTAATGATGCATGTCCAGAGCTTACTAAGTGTATTGATAAAACTCCTGCCCAGCAAGAGGCTGATAAAGTCTTGTACAGCTGTTCCAATTGTCCATCAGGTTTCGAGTTGATTGATGGCAAATGTCAAGGTAGGTCTAATGTAGATATTGAATTATGGGAAATAAATGATACTTAATGTAAATTTTGTATAGAGCTTTCAGTGATCAAGTTAAGTTTGTATACATATAAATTTTTTTGTGATTTTCTGATTTTAAGAATATCATTTAACCATCACTTAACATGGTTAAAAAACTGCAAGTACCTATATATTTGATATTGGTATTTCATGACATTTGTACTTGAATATTCAAAGATCCATTATATTTATTTTTAAAGGATCAAAATGTAAATAATCTCTTATCAAGTCTGCCACCAATGTAAACTCCCTATATTCATAATGAAGAGAATCATATTCCTAGCTGATATAAAACTTAGGAAATGTATGACTTTTATCTACACATTGTACATGTAGTTGACAAGGACATGGATTTAAAAGACTGTGACAATTTTGTTATGTCATTAGCAGTATGGAATTGAAACAAGTAAATTCAATGTTTTTCTAGATTTAAATGAGTGTACAAACACTACCCATCCAGTATGTGAACAGCAGTGTACCAACATTTATGGAAGTTATGTGTGTTCCTGTATGAATGGATACAGACTGAGGAATGGAAAATGTGAAGGTAATGCTACCCTTTATACCATACGGTCTGCATTGGATTTTTGTCTTGCACTTATTTGAGTATTTTTCATGGGAAACAAAAATTAGTACCGTACCACAAAAATATTTGTTTTCTTTTTTTCACTTTTGTTGAATGCCCTGTGATAAGTACCATATTTTTGTGTGTATAGTGCGCATTTATGTATTGAGCGCAGTGCAATTTTGAAGGTCTAAACGTATGAAAAAAAGTTTTTTAGACTTAGGTTGCAGTAAAATTTTGTCAGACAAAAAAATTGATATTTTGCACTTGATTGGTCAATTTATTTACCTTGATTCAGTATTTCCTATGAAAATATGAAGGAAAGAAACTTACATGCAGACTTAAACAAGAAGTAAACATCAGTAGCTACATGAATTGGATAATTATAATTTCGAAGGATGATAAAATTGACTTTGGATGTATGAATTGAAAGTCAGGAAAATCAAACATTTCTGGTTTTGGTTGTAACTCAAATTTCACAATTTTTCATTTAACATACTTTTAAGAAAGAAAATTGTAAGAAACAATCAGAATAAGTATCAGAATAATCATTTTCAGCTGTAAAAGCATTTAATAAGGAGGGTTTGATAAAAAAGGAATTAGTTACTTTTTGGTTTTTAGTTGTTTCAAATTAATTTCTAACCAGGCTTTATAAGAAGAAAATATTGTACAACCTTTGCATGAAACATGTTATTAAGTTATTTGAACATGATTTGAAGAAAATATCACTAAAAATTTAATACTTAAAGATGTATTTGATGATTAGATAAAATTTCTGTCAGTAACATTTCACTTCCGGTCGGTTTATTTACATTACGCAATGTCATTTCACTTACCAAAATCTTTAATTTCGTGGCCAGTTCTTATGTATCAATACACCCCCTTCTTCTGGAAATAATTTTTATGTAAAAATGTGCACATAATACACACCAAAATACGGTAATACCGAAATATGTACACATAAAAACTTGTCTAAACTGATCCCCTTATGGACTTTGATATTGGTTCAGCTTAGACTGATGTTTGGTTAATTAAGGTTCCAAATATATATTTTAGTACCATTCTGTAAGAATTAGGCAATGGGTTGCATATTATTTTTTCCCAATTGTTTGTTTTAAGTATATTCAACACATCAGAAAACACCTGAAAAGCTATTTTAATTCATCATGAAGAATCAGTGACATAGATATTTTTTGTATGGTTTATTTAGGAAAAAAGTATGGGAACATTTTCCCTCCATTCTTTCCTAGTGCATTTCTACAAAACTTGAGGAATCAATATCTGAAGAAAGCAAATTCTACAAAGACATAATAAAAAGCTTTGTCGTTATTTTTTTTTCTTTCTTAATATTCAACACAAGGTTATTGTTAGGTTGTTTTCTGTTCAAATTTATGTCATTCAGTATTAAGTCTTTCTGGACATTTTGATATCCTTACATTGAAGGTAGAAGGATTCCTCATGTGTGTCCTTCCCTCTGTTCATCCATCTAAACAAGTTTTTTGTGCAACTACTTATTACAGCTACTTGATATTTTGACAGAGGCTTTAAGGAGTTAGACCTAGGGTAGGGGATATAACTCTAGAAATCAATGATATGTTTGTACCATAATCAATTTCATGAAAGCCTATCAAACTTTTGTTTGAAACAGTATGAAATCAGTCCAAATTAAATTGATGCTTTCATGGGATTGATGTAAAATGCTGAATACAAACATTCCAATGATTTGTAAGATTTGTGTTCCTTACCCTAGGTCTACGTCCTTAAATAGGTATATGCCATATCGTAGGAACCCTACAAAATCAGATAGAAATATGAGACTTTTAAAATGATACTTACTGAAAGAAATTATGTGTCCATGTTTTCCTTGATAAATATCCAGTGTAAAGTTTGAGCTAAACATTGTATAAGAAAAATGCTGATATTTTTGTTGTCCTAATTGGTCAAAAATAGCATGATACGTGATAACAGCAAATTATCATTTGGTTGAGTTGATAAATTGTGATAACAATTTTGTACTACATGTATGTCAACAACAAACGATATTATATATAATAATCATTTATGAGTTATGCGCTTTTTTCACATAATTAATTGAATTTTTTTCTAAATTATCTTGTATTTAAACTATCATTTTTATTTGTATTATCATCCAATTAATATCACCACCTTAACACATTTTCAATATACATTTATACAGATGTTGATGAGTGTGTAGAAAGTACAAGCAACTGTGAACAGATCTGTAACAATACAATGGGATCGTATAGCTGTGCTTGTAGGGATGGTTACATACTCAATGGTGATGGAATCACATGCTCTAATGGTATGTTATAAATACAGACGTGATTTTCTTCTGCTCTTAAGTGAGAATTGCTTTTCAAATCCAGGTTTTACTGCTTCTTTTCTTTTATTAAGTTTACAAGTGTGGACACCGACTAGTATTGCCTGAGGGGCAAGTGTGGACACAGACTGGTATTGCCTGAGGGGAAGTGCAGAGACAGACTGGTATTGCAGGAGATCGTCATGAAAGCAGCGTGGCTATTTTTAAAATTAATCCCAGTCTTTCTATTGTAGTATGGCACCTTGGAACAATTTCAACGAGTTCCATTATTTTTTTTTCGTTATCTGGAGTGATAAGAATTAAGAATTAACGATGACAGTAGGACAACGTTATGTATAGATGGAAAAGTTATTTGGACTAGAATCCCCAAGAGCAATACCTGTTTTTGTAAAGAATTTACGATACTGATTCTCATGGTCTATGATCAGTTTTTAGTTGAGTCAGGGATTTTTATACGTGTAAATTAGCTATTTTATGATTCTTTTTTGATGGAAGATATTGTTTTGATTGGTTCTCTGTGAATGGGAAGTTTAAAACGTTTTAAACTTTTTAAGAGCTTAATTCATTATAGAAATCAAATGGTCTATAATTAAGGGTGAACTCCATAACTTCAAAAAGAAGATATATACATTTAACAATGCTTGTGAAAACTTTAAGTAGCTGTCTTTGTAAGAATCATGCAAAGTCTGAAAAATGTGATACACACCAAAAAAGGCTACATATTTTTATTATTGTAATTAAGTTGTTTTATGGGTGTATATTATGAAATGTGTAATTAATCATTCCAATCTGTCTTAGGAGATAATCAACATTGAAAATCCAGTAGATTCTATTGTATTTGAATGCCATTTACAGAGTTATCTCCCTTAATTTTGAAATCTACAGTGCATTCTATATAATTTTTATTTCCTATGAGCATGGGTAATAAGAAAAACCAAACGTTAATTTCTGTTTACTAAAGCATTTTAAGAAAAATATCAAAAATAAAAAATATGTAGGCTTTCCATCCATGTATCACATTTTGCATGATTCTTAGCTGGAGTGCTACTTAAATTAATGAGTTGCTATATTTATTGGACATTTTATCATTAGGGAAGAAGACAAAGAAACATAGTTTTAAGTTAAGGTTATTTATGCCTTTATTTATTATTTTAAAGTAGCACTATTCCTTCCATGTCATCAATACAGGATCTTCAGACACTAGAAAATAAAGAAAAAATATCATTACAGGGTGAAATATCTTTTGATATATAGATATATAACGAAATGAATAATGCATTTAAACTATTGACCTACATATACTTACTTAGATTGTCATTGCACATTTGTATTTACTTATAAGAAAAATAAATATGAATTAATTAACTACAAATTCATAACTTCAGTACTTAAACCCCCACTCCTTTCCCCCGAAGTTAAAGCAGAAGTAAGAAATCGATGAAAACACTTTGGTAATTAAGATGCTTTCTCCAAAATATTCAAAGAAAGATAACTCCAATTCATCATAATTATGGTTAATTTAATGGCTGTAACTTGTGGTCTCAGTATCACATTGATATTCCCATAGACTTCTATAGTGAAGTGCATATTTTTAGGATTTAAAAAAATATGAGAATTGATTCAATAAAGCTTTCACTTATGTAGCTTTTCTGAGAAGTGAGGACATGTTAAAAAAATTCCCACTAAAAAAGTAGAATGTCCACGAAGATCGAACAGAAAAATAGTCTTGAACTATAAATAGCAACTTTCTCTACTTTCACTTTCGTTTTGCACTCCTTAAACCAACCTTTTCATTGGAACATTTTTATGTTATAATATTAAATTTTCTTAACAAAAAGTTTGTCATCATATAGAAATGATGTTTGCTTTATTTTATAAGTCATTGTTCATATCTTTTGACAAAAGATTGGTTGGTAAAGAGGCAGAAAGAAACACACTATAATACAATACATGTACACCCGCTCATGAATATGCAATGTGATACTGGTACCTTATGTGTAAATGTCAATCAAACTGAAATTCTAACTTAGTCCATATAAAGTTTGAAAATGATCCTACAATATACTTTAAAGTCTTCCTCGGACATTAACATTTTGGAAGGTATCACATCATAACTCTACAGCATGTGTGGGGATATAAAAAGTATGATGAATATTTGGTAAACTAGCTCTAAATTAATTCCTTCCATTAAAAAAAAACCAAACAAAAACAAAAACAAAACAAAGGAAAAAAAGAATTAACATATATCTCCCTAATTCAAAACACATACATAAACATCAATTGACTTGAACTGTGTAAACTGTAAAAATTAAGAAATTTGAGTAATTTTAATCGAATAAGATTATTATAGTGTACTTCCTTACAGTGCACATCCATATTACTTAAATAGCTCTTTTGTAATAAGGAACATACCTTTGTTCAACTCTTTTCAGTAAATGTCCTGTACAAAAATAATAAAAGTGGTTTCACAATGGCTTGAACTACCTACAAATAAATTCAATTCATTCATATACTGTTAGTATCAACATGCAAGTCATACATTTGTATAAATGTTTTGAATATTCTCTAGATCTTACTCTATGGAGTTGGAATTTCCAATACATTTTCCACCAATAGTTGACTCTCAAAACAAAACAAAATTTTTTTTGGCCTGCAAATCCTGGAATATGCATAACTACATTGAACATTGCATGTTTTAATGACAACAAAAAAAGGAGTCGCACAACTTTTTCCTGCATTTACAAAAATGCTTCACAACACAGTTAAACTGAATGATAAAAAATAAAATGTTTTGCATGGTGCAGCTTTAAACATCAGAAAATATAATACGTTGAACAATTGGGGAACATATTGTAATACCACACTAATTGGGGAACATATTGTAATACCACACTAATTGGGGAACATATTGTAATACCACACTAATTGGGGAACATATTGTAACACCACACTAATTGGGGAACATATTGTAACACCACACTAATTGGGGAACATATTGTAACACCACACTAATTGGGGAACATATTGTAACACCACACTAATTGGGGAACATATTGTAACACCACACTAATTGGGGAACATATTGTAATACCACACTAATTGGGGAACATATTGTAACACCACACTAATTGGGGAACATATTGTAATACCACACTAATTGGGGAACATATTGTAATACCACACTAATTGAACACAGCTATTTATTTTGATTGTGGTTGTATGGTAAACAATCCCAGTTTCAGCTGGAATGGAACTGGTCAGATGAATTAAATGCTTACAAAAACACAGGGGTAAAATTAAATGGATTGAAATTGTGATTGCTGTATACACGTACTCCTAAATTTTGCTTTTTTAGAGTGTAAAAATTGTAGCATGACATTCAAAAATGGATAGCAAAAAATTTGTAGACTAAGTTACACTTTCCTTCATATCCTGTCTAAATAACGCACGAAAACTGTTGACCTATATGTAAAATGTAATTTAGACAGTTATGTGATAGCCAATGCATATTTGGAATTACTTCTAAAGAAACTGAAAATGGGAATCTAAATGGAAATTAAAGAATACCCTGCTATGTTGTGTCTAGACTCCACAATATCCTTCATAATTATTCTTTTATATTCAAAGTTCATAGAAAAAAATTGTTAGGGGTAATAATGGTTTTCAGTGTAAATAATCGGATCTCTCTTAAATGCAAACTTGATCAATATTTGATAAAAAGCAATTCTACTACTAAGTAAGAAAAAAAAACCCTACTAAATTCTTAAGTTTTTATCTGAAAGCCCTTAGGGTATGCAGAGACAGACAAGCATTTTATTGTTTTAGGTTTGAAGAAGTATTCTTATAACAACAGTCAAAGGGATGGACAGACAGACAGACATGCAACTTTGTGGAGTGTATCACATAATACCTTGAACTGTGGAAATTGTAATATTACAGTAAAATTCAATAATTTTATGCATTTTTTTAAGCAATTAACAGTGTAAAAATGAACTTCCTTACAATGCATCTCCATTGACCAATAATCTTAAATAGTTCTTACAATAAGTAACATACCTTTGTATAACTCTTGTCTGTAAATGTTTTGATAATAAAATAATAAAAGTGGTTTCACAATGGCTTGAACTAACTGCAAATAAAATTCAGTAAATTTATACACTGTGTGAACATGCATGGCATATATTAATATAAGAACAGCGTTCCAATATCCCCACGAAAAAAAAGATGTAGAAAACTTTAAATTCATAGAAATTTTATAAGTGCAAGATCCGTAACTTCTGTAAAAAGCATTCAACCATAATTAGTCAAAGTTAATCTGTAACTTCTCATAGTAAGACTTCATTCAAAAGGTCAAATAAATTGGTAAAAGCATTACAAAAAAAGTTTGGATAACTGTAAATTCACTGAGATTTTGTAAGTCCATAGGCTGTAATTTATGTAAAAATCATTCAACCATAACCTGAGTCAAACTTCTTATAGTTAGACTACATACAAAATATAAAATCAATTGGTAAAAGCATTACAAAAAAAGTACAATGCAAATTCACTGAAATTTTCTAAGTCCAAGGGCCATAACTTCGATAAAAATCAATCAACTGTAACCAAAGTCGACCTTAATCTGTATCTTTTCATAACAAGGCTTTATAGCAAAAACAAACTTACTTGATAGGAGCATTACATAAAAGAATGCATAAAACGGGGACGGACGGACACAGGGACACCGGGCATTTCCATGTCTTTTTTCCCACCAATAATTGAATCTCAGAACAAAAGAAAAAAAACATTTCTATTTGGGGCCAAAAGTATACACTTTCCCCTGTTCTTAGATTAAAGGGGTGCAACTCCCGCACAATGCAATGGATCATAAATTACAGAGAATAGGCACTACATTGCAGTGTTTTCCTAAGGCCATTATAGCGCTGTAATTGGAACCACAATGTTTCTTAGCACAGTGCTATCAGTAATTAATTTTAGTTAGAATGCATTATGGGCACTGTGCTATAATTTTGGAGGAAGGCCTAAGGAGCTGTGCTAAGCCAGTTTGCACTGTGCTATTTAAAAACTATGGAGATCACTGCATTGTACGTAAGACAGCACAGAATAACTTATGACTTACTAAAGAGTGGCAGACAAAGTAAAGATCTGCATGTTTTCACAAAACAATATGGAGATCACATGTACATTTCCTTCACATCCGGTCCATATAATGTATGAAAACTAATGACCTTTATAAAAAATTGTATTTTAGACGGTACAAAGTTCTTGCACTGTAAGAAATAAAATATTACAAACATTCAAAAAGCTAGACACAACCATCAATTTGATTGTAATAAATGATAAACACCCCTATTAGAATTATTTTAGACTCATCTTTATTGATCCGCAGAAACTACACTCATCAACTGAACATGTAAAATTGGAATATTCTAATATGCAGGTGTCCGAAGGACTTTAGTTAGATTGATTTTTTAACAAATCTAGTATCTGTCTTTAAATCGTACATCACACGAAATATTAGAAGATAAAATACTAATATATATAATGATATATATATATAAGCATAAAAACTTAAGTTTTTAAAGGAGCAACATTTTATCCATATTAAAAAAAGTTGCAAATTATATAAAAGCATTTCGCATACTAAAGTATATACATGATTTTCATGAACAATAATAGCCAAGGACGTAAAAAAATCCCTTAGTTGGTCAAAGTATTGAGTATATATTCTTAGCACAAAAGCGGCAATTACACCAAGTAAAGTAACAGTCAGCTGATCATCAGCATCTCTTATATTGTGTGTTTGATTGGTTAACACTGCGTGACAAAAGATTTTGGGGGATGTTTGTGGTTCATAACCACAAAGACTGTCAAATTATATCCTGAAAGCAACATTATCTTAGCTGTATAATGAACAAAATGAAGGGTGTAACGGAAAGTGCTATCATTTTCAACTTTATTATTATAGTGTTATTTAACAAATATATCTACTTCTAATTTTGCTTATTTCCACCTTTGCAAAATCAGGTTTGTTGACAAATAAGTAAGTGCATGGTATCTTTAAAACATTTGTTTTTGTGAACCCTAGCTAAGTGTCCAAGTTGAAACTCTCCTTTTGATTCATATCATCAACAATAAAGATAGTAACTTATTCAGTATCATTCTAATACTTTCCTTAGATGAAAAAAGATATTGTTGAAATTTTTGTTATTTCTGTACCAGTGAAAATATTTAAAAAAAAAAATAACTGCAAATATTTTTTTTGTTTTAAACATTTCTATTTTTTTGATGAAATAATTGCTTCAATCCTTGGCAACAGATTGTGGAGTATATCATCATGTCTTCGAAGTCTGTTAGATAGTGATGGGACTTTGATGAAGTATTAAGTTAAATTAAGTTGAAATAAGTAAATTCTGAACAGTTAATCCAATGATTTGCATAAATGTTTTATTCTAAAGACTGTCTACTTTGAGTACGCAATTTCCAGATTTACTATTTTTAAGTTACTTTAATTTTGTTTCATTTTTGATAAGAACCTGATTGATTTATATTCTATTATTTGTATCAACAGATCCAACATACAATACAACCCTGTGTAATGCAACCAACTGTGAGTTTGGATGTTCAGTGGAAAATAATGCTGCAAAATGTTTTTGTAAGACTGGTTATAATCTCAACAGTGATGGTAGAACATGTACAGGTAAGTCACAAACTCAACTGTGACAGAAAACTTGTACAGGTAAGTCACAAACTCCGCAGTGGGGAAAAGACTTGTACAGATAAGTCACTTATAAGACTTGTACAGGTAAGTTACACACTTAATAGTGACTTAAAAACTCGTACAGGTGAGGCAGAAATTGAAACAGTGACAAACGAACTTAAACATGTAACTTCTGCTGTAAAAGAAGTGACCATTGTTCAGTTTTTAGCTCACCTGGCCAAAGGCCAAGTGAGCTTATGCCATCACTTGGCGTCCGTCGTCGTCATCATCGTGGACAGATTTTAAAAAATCTTCTCTGAAACTAATGGACTGACAGGTTTTAAACTTGGCATGATTGTTCCTTAGGGTGTTCTGCACAAAATGAACATTGGGATTTTTGATGCATGAAAAAACATGGCTGCTGTTACTAAAAATAGAACATAGGAGTCAGATTGCAGTTTTTTGCAAATAACTCAAAAACCGTTGCTTTAGCAAATTTCTGGCTGTGGTAAAATTGTTCAGCATCATAAAATGGACCTATGCTAAAATTTTCAAAACAATTGGTCAACTGATGTAGGAGTTGTGGCCCCTGAAACAGTTTTTTTTTGCATTTTTCGTATGTGCAACTTTGAAAATCTTCTTCTCAAGATCCATTGCACAGAACTCAATGAAAGTTGGCATTTTTATTCCTTAGGGTATCCCACACAAAATGACCGTTGGGATTGTTGATTCGTGAAAAAAACATTGCCTCCGTTACTAAAAATAGAATATAGGGGTCATATGGCAGTTTTTTGCAAATAACTCAAAAACCGTTGCATTTACCAAATTTCTGGCATTGGGTATAATTGTATAGCATCATGAGAAGGACCTACGCCGAAATTTTCAAAACCATTCATTGACTAATGTAGGAGTTACGACCCCTAAAACAGTTTTTTTTTTCCACATGTACAACTTTGAAAATCATCTCTAAAACCATTTAAGATCATTGAATGAAAATAAGCATAATAGTTCTTTAGTGTATTGTGCTCAAAATGACGTTTGTGGTTTTAAATCCGTAAATAGATATGGCTGCCTACACTAAAAATGGGGTCATAAGACAGGTTTTTGAAAAAAGATTCAAAAATTGTCGCCTTTAGCAAAATTCTGGTTCAGGTCATGAAAACGCTATGAAAAGCATTTCTTGCATTTGACAATTTAGTTGATTTTAACTTAGCCTGTCTCATTCCTCAAGTTTTTCAAATAAGCAAGTGGTTAACCAGGTGAGCGATTCAGGCTCTCTTGAGCCTCTAGTTAAATAAATATTTTTTATTGTTCAGTACTAACTTTGGAAAACAAATGACTTTCTTATTATCTCAAAATGTTGATTATGCTGGTTAAATAAATACATCCTTGAGACTGGATGATGATTACATTCATTTTTAAAAAGTAAATTATGTAATCAGCATGAATATTGTTTAGAAGGCTCAGGTTGGTTTTTAATTACTGGAATCAGGATTATATTTTTTCTTGAACAGATATCAATGAATGCTCAACCAGTAAGGCATTCTGTCCTCAGAAGTGTACGAACACAGCAGGAGGCTACAAATGTGAATGTTATAAAGGATTCAAGATACTACCAGACCGAACATCTTGTGCAGGTTGTGTTTTTTTAAAATTAATTATTTTGCTTTTTCCAGAAATAACATATAAGTTGGTATGACAAGAACTTGGTCTGTTTGGTAACTAAGATGTGCTGACTTGACCTCGTCTTACACAGGTCTTCTCAACTCGCAAAAGGCCATTTCCAGAAGATTATCAATATTAATCAATTCATTATTAATTCATTTACTTTAGGTAATTAACTGGATAATTGACAAGAAGATCTAAAATTTCGATTATTCCATAGGTATTTTAATCTGATTAGTTGGACAGAAAGTTTAAATTTCTTCGTCAATTGTCCAGTAAACTATCTAAGACATTTCATCAAGTGGTGGTCATTTATTCAAGGAAAGACAACTCTATTCCCTGAAGTTAACTATTATATCTAATCTTGAAATTGCAAAAATGTCTTAATATCTCTATGATTCTTGCAGGAAATTATTAAGAGGTTATATTTTTTATCTTTTAGAATGTGATTCCAGTCACTATGGTGATGATTGCAGGATGAAGTGCAGTGCATGCTCCCCATATACAACTAAGTGTGATAGGGTCAAAGGTTGTATCTGTTCCTCAGGATGGACTGGTACCTTGTGTACTGAGGATATCAATGAGTGTGCTCAGGAGGGTATATGTGGAACTCTTGAGGATTGTGAAAATTCTTTTGGATCTTACGAGTGTGTCTGTAAAGAGGGTTATGAAAGGGCAGCTGATGGAACATGTATAGGTATACACTATATGTTAAGTGGATTTCCTATATAGATTAAATATCACAACCATTTCAATTTTCCTCATCTGGAACATGTTTTATACAGAAAATATTGTGTACATACTTACTACTATTTGTTATTTTAGGGCTGAATTTTTGGAAAAAAAATCTTCCTTATAGCTTAGGTAAGGGTACAAAAATCTATAATATAGGTTCAATTATTGCAAATTTAACCAAGTTGCATTTTTCACAATGTGATTTTTGGAAGACTCGTAATTGTATCAATGCATCAATGTGATCATTGGAGTTTTTAGTCATAAGTTTGATGATTGCTGTTTTAAACCAGCTTAGTCTCCCACAGAAAGAAAATCTTGTTTTCATATGCACTTTTTTTACACATGTTCAATCATATTTATAGAGTAAACTTAGATATATATAGTTTTGTATATAGACAATAACAGTGCACTGACATGATATAAAATTGATATATGGATGAGGCTTTAAACCATGGGAAAATGCGAGGCTGCGCAAGTCAGTGACAGTATATCATTTGTATTTAAATATATGGTCAATGCATTTTGACTGCTCAAATTTAACGGTTGCAGTATAAATAAGATTATCTTTCTGCTTTCTCAATTTTGAGTTATTGATGAATTCTATTTATAGATATCAATGAGTGTACAATTGGTCAGTTCAACTGTAACAGTGCTCAGTGTGTCAACACTGTAGGGAGTTACCTGTGTACCTGTAAGGAGGGATTTAATGGAGATGGTGTCAATTGTACAGGTAAGTTATAAAAGAAAGGTAACTCTTGTGTCAAGGTATAGGAAGTTACCTGTGTACCTGTATGGAGAGATTTAGGGACGATGATTTCAATTGTACAGGTAATAAAAAGAAAGGTAGCTCTTGTATCAAGGTATGGAGAGTTACATGTGTACATGTATGGAGAGATTTAGGGATGATGGTGTCAATTGTACAGGTAAGTTATAAAAGAAAGGTAGCTCATGTGTCAAGGTATAAAGAGTTTCCTGTGTACCTGTATGGAGAGATTTAGGAATGATGGTGTCAATTGTACAGGTAAGTAATAAAAAGATAAGTAACTCTTGTGTCAAGGTATAGGAAGTTACCAGTGTACCTGTATGGAGAGATTTAGGGACGATGATTTCAATTGTACAGGTAAGTAATAAAAGAAAGGTAGCTCTTGTATCGAAGTATAGGGAGTTACCTGTGTACATGTATGGAGAGATTTAAGGATGATGGTGTCAATTGTACAAGTAAGTTATAAAAGAAAGGTAGCTTATGTGTCAAGGTATAAAGAGTTTCCTGTGTACCTGTATGGAGAGATTTAGGGACGATGATTTCAATTGTACAGGTAAGTAATAAAAGAAAGGTAGCTCTTGTATCAAGGATAGGGAGTTACCTGTGTACATGTATGGAGAGATTTAGGGATGATGGTGTCAATTGTACAGGTAAGTTATAAAAGAAAGGTAGCTCATGTGTCAAGGTATAAAGAGTTTCCTGTATACCTGTATGGGGAAATTTAATAGCAATTTTATGGTGTCGACTTGGGAGGGAGGTCAGAAATGAAAGGGAGAAAATTTTATGTCAATATTGTAGGTTGTTACCTATGAGAAGGAGTTTAAGGGCATTGACTTCAGTTTGGTAGAAAGGTCAGAAGGCAATTTTTTAAATTATCTCTTATTTTATTTGTGCCACAAGGTTGTATTTCATTTGTTCCAAAGACTAATTATGTTTGTCATTTCCAGATAATTACTAGATAAAGGCAGATAAAAAAAGTTTGAAGTAGTTGTTTTGATGATTTGTACTAAAACAAAACTGTAAGATTTTGGTGTAAAAGTTGTATACGTATTGAAAGCTTTGACATGTCGAGATGGACATGATTCAATATAAGACAGAGAAAATTAATGTATAATATTTGACAGCCTTGGGAATAAAATGTTTGTTGTTTTGAAAAATTGTTTGTTGTAAAGGTATGTTAAACTTGCAAAACCAGAATAACAACAGATGTAGTTGGCATGACTGTTGTTAAAACTCTGAATGAACACCATCATGGTTTGGACATTCAGAAACAGAATCGCAATAACTATACATTAGAGTTAGAAATGTGTGTTTAGTACGGGTAAAAGATATTGCTTGCAAACAATAATACAAGTAAAATAATTATAAGTAGTTCTATATTAAAGTAAATTCACCATTAAATAGTGCAATGAAATAGTTCATGATAGTTGCAAATGAAATATGGTTATTGGCGAAAATGAGATTTTTTTCTGGTGCAAAAGCAATTAAGGTTTGAAGTTTACTCAGAATATTTTTTTTCAGATTCTATTCAGGAGCTTTGATGGACTGATTCGATTTGTCTCTTTGTTTTTAGTTCTTCATTCACTAGTTATATAATTGATACATATGGAGAAAACATGGATAACCATTAATTATAGATGAACTGCTATAAAAGCTTTAACAAAATTTAGAATTAATTGGTACTAAAAAGAAGTAATAGATAAAGCTGGAACCCTATTGCTATTCTATATATGGGTAAAAGGTAAAATAGGATTTTGTGAATCTTCAGATCCAATTTTACAGAGGAGAACGTGACAAACTTTCACATACATTAAAGTTGTAATTAGTTTGTCAGATGGTATTTTTGTACATGGGTGTGATTTGATTTCAGATATTGATGAATGCTTCTTAAAGACAGATGACTGTCAACATTCATGTGTTAATGTGGTGGGCAGCTTCAATTGTCTTTGTAATATAGGATTTCAGCTCAATGCTGACAGACAAACATGCTCTAAAGTACAAAATCAAAATGGTAAGTACTCAAAAAATGCTTCATTGAAAAATTACATCTGGCTTCATTGTGTGTTAAAGACTTATTTATGGGGAAAATTTGGGCAAATCAGTTCTTAAGGCTTAATGATGCACAATATGACCCAATTTATTAACTATAAGTCCAGATTAATTTAGTTTTCCAGAAAGTAGTTACATTGTATGAATTTGACAAACTTTACATATCAAAATTTTACAGTATTTAACTAAAAGGAACACCTGTTCAGTTCAATGCCAAACTTATATTATTAGAGCTAATGTCAATTTTCAGTAAAGTTTAATCGTGATATCTTGTCTGTACAACTTTTGTTTTACCTTGCAGTTGAAGACAAGTGCAGTGCCTTAGATTGTGACAAAATTAATGGCGGATGTTCTCTCAATGCAACAGAGGATGCATTCTGTTTCTGTAACTCGGGGTTTGAGTTTGTTGACTCTAGTAATTTGACTTGCACAGGTAATGTCATTTATAAGTGCATATACCTGTAATTTAAGTATTTGGAAAATTGTGAAATATACATCTTTATTTTTTAGTTCACGACTCTGTGATGAATGATTCAGAGGAATTCTTTCATATATATATATATAAACACACAATTTAGTAATTTTTTTTCAGCATTATATGTTAAAATTGTTCTTTTTTTTCTTTTTTTTTTTTTTTACACAAAATGGTGTTTAATTACAGTAAGTCTCTTGAACATAAAATGTTTAAAAAATTATAATATTTTGTGTAGTTATTGTTGTTGACATACATTAATGTAGCTATGTTGGTGTGTATATTTTTGTAGATATTGATGAATGTAGCAATGACAATGGAAACTGTGACCATATCTGTACTGATAATACGGGAGGCTTCACCTGTTCCTGTAATACTGGATATAAACTCATATCAGATGGAAAGTCATGTGAACGTAAGTGTAACCTACAACTCTCTTTAAACATGTGTTGATTGTATTGTCTGTGAGGCCTGACTTAAGTATTGCTTTTCCATTGCTGGCATTTACATTGAGATTTTAATAAGTTTTCTGATTACAGGTACGTCAGTTTTATATGAACGACTTGTGCTAGGCCAATCATATATGGTATGCATTTGAATTAGCATCACTACATCAAAACTTTCTGCATCCTAATGCATTATATGTGTTTGATAAAACATTTACTTTACTTTTTCTTTTTTTGAATTGGGAGAAGGAATTGGACAATAGAAAATAAGTCAATGCAATGGGGGATGGGGTATGGGGCAATGGGGAATGGGGGAATGGCTATGAGGTAATGGGGGATGGGGCAATGGAGTATGGGGTAAGTGGGAAGTTTATCCCATACAGGAACTGTATCTGTTTCATGTGTATCCCCCTGCAGTCAAGGTCTACATTGTTTTATAAATTTCTTCGTAAGATTTTGATGTTAGTTATCTTATTAGGTTAGTTTAACATGATCAACTTTTGCTAGTTTAATGGTATTTAGTGTATAGTTGCCTCAGTACCACTACTTTACTCTTCCAGATCTATTTGGTACATATGCCCCCGCAGTCACTATCAAATATTTAATAACAGCAAATATGTGCAACAAGTGAGACATATCCCATGTAAACTTTATACAACATATTGTACATACAAAATCCAATGTGTGAAAAGCATAACACTACCACAATGGGTGAGTTATATGTTTAACCTGAAGTGTTAAATTTGAAAAAAAAATGCATGTCAGCATGGAGTTGCTAACAGATAGGATCTGTGATATTGGGAGCTAGTATTGTAACTTTTTATCTGGTCATCTGTTAAAGTTACCAAATTTTAAAATTTACCTTTATGATATTATTTCAGCCTGTAATACAACAAACCGATGGGGTGCTAACTGTGCTGAGGCCTGTGATTGTGGTATAGGGAGTGAGTACTGTGACACCCTGACTGGATGTGTTTGTAAACCTGGCTACAATGGGACGTATTGTACTGTGGACATAGATGAATGTCTTAACTCACCATGTATTAACAATCAGACATGTGCCAACACAGGTGGTTCATACACATGTACATGTTCACAGGGATATGAGATACAGAATGATATCTGTGTTGGTAAGTATTGAATTAATATTATTCTGACTTATCATACCCCCACTTTAAAAATAGGTGGTATATAGTGATCATTCTGTTCATTCCTCTGTTTCCAGTTCTGATCTGCACCTCCTCTCAAACTACTGAATGGAATTTGATGAAACTTTAACACATTCTATATCATAAGGTGCCATTGTGCACCTCCGATTTTGCTTTTCCATCCAATTGATTTTCGATATTTTCTAGATGGTTTTTAGGGAGTGGAGTTGTTAGGTTTTAAAAGCTCAGTAGAGCTTGTATTGTAATATTTTACATGTACTGATTTTAAATAAAGCTTTTGAACTTTGAACTTTCTGATTTCATGGTAATTTTGTGTAGGTTAATGATTAAAATTGCATATTTTTAAATGTAGTCTTTTCTAAGAATTGATCAATTAAAAGTTAAGACAAAAAAATTGATTTTACAGAAATACCAAAAAATAACAAATAAAAGAAAACAAACAAAGAGTAAACAAACATTGAATAAAAAAAATAAGGAGAAAATTCTTTTGACGCAGTGCACCATATTTATTACCTTAGATAAAGATGAGTGCACTAAAAGTACTGATACCTGTGACCAGAGATGTGTCAACAAAGTGGGGGGTTATCTATGTACATGTGAGGATGGCTTTGTACTCAATGGTACTGATACATGTTTAAGTAAGTCTGAATTCCTTAAGTATTAATTAGATAGAAGGACACTATATACAGAACTAATTGAATATTTATGTTTGTATTTAAATGAGGGTTTTTGACTCTCTTTTTCTGACTGACAACAAATATTGACATTGTTGTCCATTATAATAATGTGGTAGGGTCTTTTTCAAAGAGCAATCAAGGGAACCAAGGTTATAGCGGTAATCAAAAGAATGTAATCCAGGGACAAAGACCAGACATGGAATACAGACATACACAACAAAGAACATAAAGTAACTAAAATCATACATACAAAGTAACAAAAGTAAAGACCAGACATGGAAAACAGACATACACAACAAAGAACATAAAGTAACTAAAATCATACATACAAAGTAACAAAAGTAAATGAGCAACATGGACTCCACTAAAAACTGGGAGCATGGATCAGATGAACCGGTAGGTTAAGTGTCCTCTGCTTTTCTAGAAACACATGTATATTGTTTTCTGTTGATGCATTATGATTTTATCTGATTTAAAGAATTTAGATATGCTAAAGAAGAAACCTGGCTTTTCTTTTTTAATAGTCATTTCTCAAACCTGATTTTCTTCTACTTTAAAGCAAAATACAGCTTTTTCAGATCTGGATTTTAATGTTATAATTCTTTTTTTAATGTATATTTACTTCCGATTTTCCCAATTTCCACTTTGTTTTGTTGACCTGGTAAAATTAGGTCTGATTTCTATCAAATTAAAAAAAAAAAAAAAAGACTTGGTCATGATCAGTTATTTTATTCCCAAAAATGTTCTGGTCTTTGAAAAAAAAGATATTATAAACTTACAATAAAAATGTTAAAGATAGAGCTTTCTAAAGGTTTTTAATAGAACAAATTTGAAATTATTGAAGATAAGTTATGAACATTTTAGGTTGCTACTTGGACATTAGAATATTTGAATTATGATTATTTAGATATTGACGAGTGTAGTTTGTTGAACAATGACTGTGAGCAAGAGTGTACTGACACCAGAGGGAGCTTCTACTGTAGCTGTAGAGATGGTTTTGTATTAAACTCCGACCAGTCATCGTGCAGCAAAGGTTAGCCATTGATATTTCATATCATACCATTCTGTATACAAAGTAAATTTATATCATTGGTGTTACTACCATGAAAGGTATATTTATATCATTGGTGTTACTACCATGAAAGTTATATTTATATCATTGGTGTTACTACCATGAAAGTTATATTTAATGTAATAAGTAAGTTTCATATTATTGAATCCCCCCTTTAATTTCTATTATTATCTGTCTATCTTTCATATTTAACTTCCTTTAGTTCTTCATTTGTTATGAGTTGATTATATCAGTTATGTGACATTGAAAAAGGCATTGATAATTGAGAAATGGCATATCATATGCTTTAGGGAGGCTGTCGAAAATTCTTAAAATTGAAATTCAGTGTATTTCATATATTTAAGGCATGTTCAATCTTTTAAAAATTACTTATGCTTTAATGGAAAACTATGAATGTACTGCCAACAATTGTTTTCTTTTACTCATCAGTGATGCCAACTTAATCTATTTATAACTTTTTATCTATTTTAGCTGATAATCCATGTGCAGGGCAAAATATCAACTGTGGCTATGGATGTGAAATGATAAACAATGTCCCACAGTGCTTCTGTGCACAGAATAATGATCTCAGTTCAGAAGACAATCAAACTTGTCTTAGTAAGTACATAGAAAAGGATTTTTGACTTTGAAGCAGAATTTCATTTTTTCTTAGAATTTATTGTAAGGGTCCTTTTTTATCATAAGTTATTTAGGCAAAAAAAAAACAATACTCTTGTTTTCTGCTACTGGAAAGAAAAAAAGGATACGTAGGTGAGGGAATTATTGTAATTTTCAAAAACATTTAACTTTGAGTAAATGGAGACACAATCAAGACTTTAAGAGAGCTTGAGTCAAAATGGCCACAAAATGTTTAGGGCATGCACAAAAAACTAGGGTAGGTAGGGTGGCAGGAAACAGATATATTATTTTGTTTGCCCTCACTTCATACTCTAGTTATTTTATTTGCCTTGTAAAATCATGTCAGAGATTGTAAACCATAAGCAAATAAAACATAAAACAAAACATAAAATCTAATTCTACAACTATGTAAGTTTTCTGCTTAACACATAGATGGCAAAGGAAAAAAACCTGAAATAATACTTCCAAGAATTAACGCATTTCAAACCCAATAAAATTTTAACTAAAAAAATAAATTGGTAACCTGCCAATAAAGATATCCTTGTCATCTCTACCGAACTTATTTGGAGGCATTGTTTTTTTTCACAGTATATAAACTGACTTATCAATATACATGTAATTTCAGTTGTATATAACTCAGTAGATGTGACTTTAACAACAGACTATCCTTATAACAGTAATCTATCTGTAGAGACTTCAGATCTATTCAAACATTCCAGGGTTGATATAGCACCTTCAGTAAGTAGCCAGGGTTGTTATAGCGCCAGTGAGTAGTAAGGTTTGATATTTCACAGGTTGGATGTATCACCTTCAGTAAGTAGCCAGGTTTGATATTTCACAGGGTAGATATATTACCTTCAGTAAGTAGCTTGAGTTGATATATCATAGGGTGGATGTATCACTTTCAGTAAGTAGCCAGGATTGATATATCAGCTTCAGTTAGTAGCTAGGGTGTATATATCACGTTCAGTAAGTAGCCAGGGTTGATATATCACAGGGTGGATATATCGCCTTCAGTAAATAGTCAGAAAATGAATTATGATAATATGCAGAAACCATCAAGTTAGAAAAAAAATTAAAGCTCTTTAACAATAAATTAAAATGGTATTGTTAAGTTGGTAATTAATGCCGTTCACATAAGGGTGCAGCAGTTGTATTTAGACCCATACACAGAGGTTAGTTAAAAAAAATTAATTATCTTTCAGTTTTAAGTAAAAGGAAAATTTTCCTGCAATTTATTAATGATCATTTCATATGTGTATATCATTTTATTTCAATTATATTTTAGACATACTTAGAAAAATGGCAATACACAGTGATGATAAAAGAAGTTCACTTGATTAGAAGCATGATCTATTAAATAGCTCGAACATGTGCTTAATAGACTTGTGAAACATTATGTGTATATTTTAATGATATACACAGTATAATGTAATTACTCTTAATTACACACACACACCATCATTAACCTCATCTTTAATGATGAGATGGATATTGTATGTTCATTTAGACTTAGTGAATTTGATATTTTATTTTACAGCTACACAGTGCCTATAAGAGTGTAACAGACTTCCTTTCATTAACCATCCATAAATTCAGGTAAACTAATGAAACGATTCTTTCTTTGTAAACAATATGGTCATATATTAAAATACACCACTTTTTGCTCCTTTTTATCATACTTTTTAATGCTAGAATTGACCAAAGTAAAGGTCAAATTTTAGGCCAGTTATTTTAACAGAACTCAATAGGGCTCAAAATTGAATTTACAGTACAAGTTAAGATTTCTAAAACCATTTTGATGTCCATTCAGGCAAAGTTTTAGGTTCTTTCTTAAACAGTTGTATTGAAGATTCAGGTTATGATAATAGTCTGTAAGATTCCCCTGAACTTGTGTATCTTTCCTTGTCCATGAAAATTTGTAAGATTTCTTTTTTTTTTGTAGGTCATGGGCCTCTGACCATCTCTCATTCAAATCCCGGATGAAAATATCATAATGCATGTATTTATGGATTGACAAGTACAATATCCAGTATTATTCGTTTTACTGTGAAAGTACTATTGTTTGTGAGGTACCAATTTTTTTTTTGGTTTTCGTTGGTAGGCCAAACCACAAAATTTCATTCCCAGTGAAAAGGAGAATACCATTGATGTGTATACTGGTGATCTACTGAAAACTTCAAAACCACAAATTCAAGAATCTGTGAACTTTTGTTTCTTCCCTAGTCCATGAAAATTGATATCCACAAATTAAAGTGCTTTAACATTTTATGTTACTTATATGTTACTGTTTAGTCTTTCAACAATTAAAAATTTTGAATATATGTCTTTTTAGTTCTGGTAGTACTCAAATACAGTTCACCATTGTCCTAAATAATAACCTTACTGAGAGCACTATAAAGGAAATAGCCAACATGACGAACAACATCAAGCAGATTGTGGCTTTAGAGATACCATATAATGTTATTGACAAAAAATCTTTCCTTAGCTATCAAAATATTCAATTAAGTAAGTATAAGAATATCCTTTTGCATGGATTGAAGAAATAGAATTTCTGTGCTTTACAATTTTTTTACTCTATTTAAAACTTAATGGAAAATACGTAGAATGAAAAAATAGTCTGATAAAAACAATGCTCAATTTTTGTTCTTCATGTTTGAGCATGCTGCTTTGCCAACTAACAGAAAGCATTTCTCTTCAACATGTAAATTTATAATCATTTCTTTTCTTAATTTGATGCCATTTTTCATGTTATTAATTTCAGTACCATTGACCTGTGCATTATGTGATGGTACTTGTGTATTACTCTCCGATGCTAGCTATGAATGTAGACCTCCACTGGGTAAGTCTATTAAAACATATAAATTCACTAACTGACAATGATATGAAATGTATAATATATGAAATTATCATCTTTATTTTTTTAACATTTTTATATCAACCAATTTTTTTCGTACAATGTTCTTAACTGTTAGAATACTGGTGAGTTAAGTTTTGATCTTAATAGTATTCACAAATTAGGAGAAATGAACCTTATTTTTCCATCTGGTAATTTTTTTCTCCATTGTATGCCAGCGCTTAGATATGCATTCGGGCTGTGATGTGAAATTCTGGAGATAGTTTTTCCTCGTTTTTACATTTGTTAAATTTTCTACAGATTTCAAGGGAGATACTGATTCTCCTTAAGTCTATTTTTGATTTTAACATTTCTCCTTACTCGATGATAAACAAGTTTATAAGCATGCTTCTGAGGCTGGCATGTTGATTTTTTTATTTTACCATTTTGGAGAAATAATTTAAATCACTAATCACTGAAGAAGAATCTATTTGTAAATTGTGTATACATGTTTTTACTTGATCATCTTTTTTTAGTTATTTCTCCAAAATTATTGTTATTTTTTTTCTTCCATTTCAGCTCAAGTTGAGAACCAGTCATTGTTTATTAGAATCACACTTAAGAAGAATTTCCAAAGTTATTATACCAATAAACTTCATTCAGATTACATAGCTTTTGAAGATAATGTGGAAAAAGCTGTAAGTTTATTTCATCAATACAAAGTTAAAGCTTGAATTTTCAATCAACTAACTCTGTAACTCAATATCAGTTTATTTTGCAGTCACATTGTTATCTGTTTTCATCCCTTATCGAAACAACAATATGCATTGTTTCTTGTCTGTGTGTCTGTTCTCCCATTAAGTAATTATCAATTGCACATAAAAGGCATTTAGGAATAGAATAAGTAAACAGTCAGTTGTAGGTCTTTAGAATGTTAGTAGTATCTTATGTCTTGAAATTAGTCTTTAAGTTCTCAGACAGGTATTGACACCTTGTGTTGTCAAACGATACATTGTATCTATTAAAAAGAAAACTTCTTTTTAATGCATAATATAATTTGCTTTTTTTTGCAGTTTAAAGACCTAATTAGTGGTATAGAAGGCATAGAACATGTGAATGTCACAGATTTTAGGTTCGTATTAATTAGACATCATATTCTTCTGTTCAAAATACAAATTCTTCTTTTTAAAATCTGGAATTAGCTTTTCTGTTTCTGTGTGTTACCATGTGTTTATGAATTTTGCCAATTTAGACTTTTTTGATTGCTTCATAAATTCATATCAATGTTTTTAAAGTAGATAATACTTTTTTTTCTAGTAGATAAATTTTCCTAGTTTTTCACAAAGATGACTTTGAATGAACATGCTTTAATTTTAATGTAAAAAATATTGGTCACCGAACTTGAGAGATAATAGAGCCTTAATAGAGACTATTTTTACAACATCTTATATGGAATCTGTAGAATTCACTATTTAGAAAACTTATAAAAAAACTGGTACATAAAATTTCTTATAAATTTAAAGAACAATTAACTGACATTATTTCAAAAAGAAAAGTGGGGGTCAAAAAATACTTTTTCCATTACCTTTCTAATTAGAACCTTTACAATTATCTCCCCTTTGAAAGAATTTTCCTGCCATTTATGTCCCCTTGAAGATGGCTCTTCACAATTATTGTTTGTAATTGTACCATAATTTTTTTTATGTTAAAACTCTTAAAATAGATTAAACCTACTATTTCTACATCACCTTAAATACTATAATTAAATTTGAAAATATATATGTCTGTATGATTTTGCAAGATGACAGAAAAGAATGCCCCATGTAACCTTAAGTCCAGGCCCCAGCGCCTCAAAATTTGAAAAAAAATACTTAAGTCTGAGAAAATTCTTTACTGTTTGTGACATTATCAATTTCAAGGACTGACTGGAGTTACCATCAAAGGTAAAAATATTCTCAGATTTGTGTACTTTAGAGTTTTTGTGCTGGCACTGATCTGTGAAAAAATCAGGCATGTTCTGTAGTTACAGTTATTTTTTTATATTTTTACTAATTTTTCTTACAATGCACAGCCTATTGAATTTTTAATAGTTTGTTTTACAAAACAACGATAGATGATATAAGACAGTTTCCCAATGAAAGTGATAGATGATGTAAGGCAGTTTCCCAATGAAAATGTTGTTTTGAAATTTCTTATATTTATTGTTGTTGATACTGCTAAGTCATTTTGTCAGCGATTTATTCTTGCCAATTTTGTGAGCAAGATAAAAAAACTTAATAATCAGTACATTATATGATATTATATATCAATGTTAGAGTGTAAGACACAATATCTGCTATCCTAAAAAATTAGTTTATAATAGTCTTTCTTATTGATACACATTTTTTTCCAGAAATCACACTGAAGGTGTGGAAACTAGTTTAGTGGTGATATTTAACACTGAAGCCAATAAAACCTCACAATATGATAGTGTACTAAGTATACTTGTTACCAAAGAACAGGAGGATAGGGCCTGTGTAGTTATAGAAGGTACCTGTACAACAATTTATGGCAGTATCTTCCTTGGCAATACTTCTACAGCATTAGGTATGTTTAAAATGTCTACATTAGTTTTGACTGCAAATTACACTCTATGGATTGTGAATCTTTCTATAGTACTTATGTTAAAATCACAAAATTCAGGATTGCATTAATACATTCAAAAATATTATATTTGTCTTAAGTAGCGTGGACAGGTCTGGCTGTTTCACGAGTATCTGTGAAATTCATCTCAAGTAATATTATATTAGACAAGCTTTGGTATCAATGATGGCATGAATTGAAAACTATGTATTCACCAGTGCAATGTTAAGTGAATAACATGTCAAAGTCTGTGTCTCATGCCATATCAACCTTTGATGGGTAATATAGGTCAAGGTCTGATTCTGCATGTGATACTGGGTGTTCCAAGTAGGGTGTGATATATGGAATGCAATAAAGGGTCCCTTATAATTTAACAGCTAGTAAATTCAATTGTTCCGGAATGTTCAGTGAGTCCTGAGTGCTCAGGTAGTGAATTCAGTGAGTCGTGAATGTTAGGTAGTGAATTCAGTGAGTTCTGAGTGTTTAGGTAGTGAATTCAGTGAGTCCCAAATGTTCAGGTAGTGAATTCAGTGAGTCCTGAGTGTTCAGGTAATGAATTCAGTGAGTCCTGAATGTACAGATAGTGAATTCAGTGAGTCCTGAATATACAGTTCCTAAAATCAGTGATTGCTGTATATTTGAATTACAGAAAAATGTCCTTTTCCCTTAAATGGAGACAAGAGGCTTAAAAACAACTTAGAATTTAAACCTTTTGGAATGAACTTAATTCTTCTTTCCCTTTTCAAGAGCCTGTGATACGCAGTACCTGTACATCTGGTCAGGACTGTACTAAGAACAACCAAACGCCCAGATACCAATTTGTGTAAGTAACTATTAAACAATCAGGTTTTTAAGCAGGCTCTTATATTATAGTGATTCAGTTAATTTGCACAAGAAAATGTTAACAACTTATCACAGCTAGTACCTATCTGTTTCCATAGTATGTCCTTTGTCCATGTTTTCTGTTCCACTCCCATTTTACATCTATCACAAACTAAAAAGTATAAGACTAAGGTTCCTCTGTGGAAAACTCAAACCCACGTAGACATTATTTTTACATTTGCACAGTTTGTTGTTAATAATGGTTGGAATACTTTCATGATATCAAAGTTTTAACCACAAATTTTTTGCTGAAGTGATTATTGATGTAGGGTTTACTATAAATTGTTCCAGCAGTTGATTTTAGTCTATGTATTAAACACTTTGATTTTATGTTTTATGGTTCTTCACTATTCATATCTTCTTATTTGATTTAAAATTCCAGAGCTAAACCTACAACAGAACAAACTCCAGTTACTGGTGAGTTGTCTGAATTTCACCTTGTGAAGTAGAAAAAAAATCCAAATACAGTAAATTTGAATGATATGTTTGAAGATATTAAGGACAATTACTTGCAAGCTATAGGACTTATACAACTCATCTCCCAATAAAGAGTTGATCCAACCCTTGTGCAGACATAAGAGAGCAATATTTCTTCTCTTCCTAATCAAATTAAAAGATATTCTTTTGAGAACATGAGGGACATAGAAATAAATTCTGTTTCATACACATACTTCTGTGGAAACATGGAATGAGATATCTAATCCATTAAAATGTGCATTGTGAATATAGAGAGAATCTATCCATTCTGATGTCTTGGTTCACTTCCTATTGAGAGACTACCACTTCTGTACAACTTCTTATTTGTTGTAAAAAGGGTGTTCTCTCAAGAGTGGGACTTTTGTATCTGAAAATAATTTTAATTTGACTTTTTTTCAGGTAACGGAACATCTAACATGATTGTAGGCCTAGGGATAGGTTTACCAATGGCGATCATAACATTGATCCTCCTAATACTCTATAGACGTCAGCGTAGTATTCCGTCTGAGACTGTCTCCATTACTCAAGGGAGATCTGAAACTGATGAGTAAGTCTATGGACGATTTATATTCTCAGTATTTTGATATGATATACATCCACTGGTCATATGATCACATAAGTAATAATCTTTGTAAGAATCATGCAAATTCTGTAATAAAATTAAATACTATTAAACTATTAATGGTCACAACAAATTCTGAATATGCTGTTTAATGAACATATGTATTACAAAATCATAAGTAAAATTAATTTTTTTTCTACACTATGATACTCTACTTGCTTTCTCCCTGATACCAAATTTCATCCTCAATTTAATACATTGTTTTTCAGATGGAACATGCTAGGTGCCTTTGGTAGACATGACCCTGCCTTGAGTGGTAGAGGCAGTGCCTTTGGTTCACAGCTATGGAAACCGTGGAGAATGAATTCTGATAAGTACCGTAGAGAACCAGATGAACCATTCCAAGCCTACGTTGGACCAGCACAATTAGAAGACTTTACATTCATGGGAACTCAATCTAGTGGCAGATATCTCCAAGGTTCATTTTAAAAATTATATTTCACACTAATTTTGGTTTAATTCCCTCCATATTTCAAGCTTTTACTTTAGTAAAGTAGTCATTCAGAACTGTTATTCTTTTATTGATACTACAATTACGACATTATTAGGAATGGATTTTTTTAAGTAGTTTTAAGTCGTATTGAGTTTGAATAGAAACTTCTGAGTACAATTATTTCAGTAGTAAATTCTGAACTTACAAAAGGATTTTTTTAAAAACACAATTGAGTTATTCCCCTTCTCATATTACTTTAATACAAAATTTTCCCATGAATTACAAATTCGTATTCTAAAATATTTGCATTAAATCACAGATATTTAATAAAATAATTTTTTTCCAGATAATACGAGGATGGAGGATGAACCTGTAGAACCACCGAGAAGGTCTAATTGGGACTTCATGTTTGGTTTCCTAGATCCTAGAGAAGAGGTAAAAAAAACTAAATTGAAAGTATAGTAAATAGGCCATTGAAGGTCAAGGATCAAGTTTCATTTTAAAATCTCGTGATGAATCTTTCCTCAAATGCTTCTGCAACTGCTGTTTTGTCCAGTGAGATTGCTTGGAGTTGAAGACTTGTGGAAAAACTTCAGGCTTTATTAAACCCCACACAATAAATTGAATATATTGAAAACCGATTAGGAGGCCCTTTGTAGCTTGTCTATTTTCGATGTTCAGATTGCAATAACATTTCGAATTTTGAGAAACCAGAGAAGTGTATGGTTTTGTTATCATGCAGGGACTAAACTTTTCTTAAGTGTGTACATGAGGGTGTGTGGGGTAAATATGGTTGAATAATACCATTTTTTATTTACCTTATTTATGAAATCTTGCAGTATTCCAAATTTTAAAATACGTAAAACACTGAGGCTTCCTTCCTTGCATTGGATATGGTAGAACCTCTCGGTGATGGATTTGACTTTCTCTTTCGATAGTTTTGGTTATGAGTACTTCTCGTATACAACTAATATTTTGATGATGATCTTCCTACATATTTGATTTTAATGCTGCTGATGAGAGGTTACTCCTTGAAACTTTTGTATAGCACATCGAAATTTACAATATATAAAATGGTATTTTTTGTATTTAATTGTTTTTTTGTTAACTCTTATGGAGTGATAATAATGTAATTTTCAAATTTTTTTCCCTGCATTTTTCAGAACTCATATATTTACTTTTATATTTCTTTATCTTAAAATGTTACAAAATAGAGTAATTAAGTAATTTTTTTTCCAGTTCAAGATTCCGAGACCACAAGTTGAAAACAACCAGTAGATATATATATATATATATAGACCTAAAGATGTAAGTTGATATATTATATTAGAAGTATGGTTCTCATCATACAGTGGTACTGTTACTTTTTTATTCATTTAAATCAATGCTTTTTCTGTTTTTGAAGTTAATATATTAAAAAAAAGATAATCATTGTTTATGTGGTTCTATGAACTATATTTTGTACATATAAAAACCAATCTTTCTTAGATGTTACGGTTTCTACAGGAATACAATTGAGGGACAACATTTACATGTTTATAATCTGTATTTCTCATCGGACTATATGGATAATTTGCACTCAACTCTTTGTAGATGGGTAACCAGATCTTGCTGAAATTTTGTAGGATGTTTAGACATTATACATACTTGACCATGCCATTTTGATTTAAAAATTATTTTTTTGACTGAGTATTTGGGACTGAGATGCTTGCATAGATTTCATAATTTGCTGACATTAGAAAATAACAGTTGCTATGATTTTCTTTTTCAGGGAGACAAGAGACATTCCCATGTATAGTATCAAGTTTCATTGGAATACGTCTTCCAAAATTAAGTGTTCATGTGCTTATTGACACTAACTAATGGAATATTTGGTGCTTATTTTTGCGTGTATCTTGGATTTACTCATTCCTAGGATTTTACATAAGTGTTCAAATTTGTTATTTGTTATTTTTTTTGTTATCAATTTAGAGGATATATCACATGTTGTCACTTGTTATGTTTTGAAATTATTAGTTCACAAGGAATATGAGGTGGATATTATTTGTTGCATTGTTGAAAAGGATATGTTCTTGTGCATATTAGAGGATAAAGATTAGTCGTAGAAGTTTAGTATTTAACTTGTAGATTATACATCATATGTGAAGATCAGTTTGTGGAATTTACAAATTTTATCTATGGAATTAAGTGAATACTCATCATTAGGATTCAATCTAGTTGTCAATTTTCATGTAACAAAGGATTACTGTGAAAGTACTTTAATTCATGGATACCACTTTTCGTGGATTGGGGAGAAACACTAATTCTTGGATTCTTGAATTCGTGGTTTAGAGGTTTTCAGTATACAGTTCAGTGGAAATCTCCGTTTCGTTGGGAACTAAAGTTCGTGGTTTGGCCTACCTACGAAAACCACGAAAATTGGTGTCCCATGAACAATAATACTTTCACAGTATTTGAATATATACCAGTGAATGTGAATCAAATATCAAAATAAAATGAGAAGTATATTATGTAATGGATCTATCTTACAATGACACTGTTTATGGACAATGTCAGTTGATTTACCATTTGTGTGACAATTGATTCCATTATTTAGCTAATACTACTGGATTATGGAAATACATTTGTTATTTATATACTCTTAAGAACATGATACACACCTTCCCAAATGCACTCTTAACCATGAAAAAGCATTCAATTATTCTGTACATCTGAATGCATTTCATCATACTGAGAAACAAAATTCATACTTAGCAGAGGAACACTTCTTAAGGTGCCCATTTATGTAAGTTCAACACATATCAAACTTCTGTCACATCTTTTCCATCATTTAAGCTTGTGTGCAAAACACCTCTGTAAGTTTCATGGAATTTTAGTACATGGGGGGAACTCGACAGGCACGCCTACATCCTAAATCTTAGTGTCGGGGGTGGGGGGTGCAGATGCTACAACTGAATGTTAACAATTGAAAGACTGTAAGGAAGTAAAGATAACCTAGGGAGCCCAGCAGGGTAATAACAAAAGCATTTGTGCAATCTGAATTGGGGATTATAATTCCAGAAGAATGGAATTGAAAATGCTGAAAACTTTTAAATACATAAATTATGAACAAGTAGCCCCATAATAAGTGACATGACAATTCCAATATTTTCTCCATTGAAAACATGCTTATATCATAAATCATATACTGATAACCAGCAAACAATACATGAATATAGTAACACATAACCAGGTGATGTAGGGGATTGGGGGAGGGGGGTCACTGAAATTTGTTTGGGGTCCAACTGCCTCAGCCTAAAAAATTCCATGACATCATGCATAGGTCATGTGACTTGTGCATTTCATCTAAAAATAATTGTGAAGTTAGGGGAACCCTGGAATGGGAGAACAAACGTATATAAACCTACATTAAAATGTTTATTAAATATATACATATATATATCTACGCTACTTTTGGGATTTACACCATGTTATCAAATTTAAGGTCATACATCTGTATTCTTTATCACCTATTGGATTTAATTATAACTTTCATATACATATATCACACTATTGTTGTTTTATGAATATTATATTATAACGATCATGTAAGCGATCAGGTTTTGACCCAGAGTAAAATGTTTTGGTTTAGGTTACTGTAGCCTTTGACGTGCTACGGTGTTTCTCCCTTGTAATGCACACCTTTTGGTGGGAGATGATTGATAATGATATTGAATTATTAAAAGTGGTTTTAATGTGACAAAAGAAAACTTATATTAAATCTGTGTATTAAAACTTTTGAAGTGTCATAGAGTCTTTTTCTTTACCACACCCAAATGTATCTTTTTATAAGAACAAAAAAATAGTATGACTTGACAAATATATTCAGGACAAAATTGTGAAATTCTAATTTTTTAACCCTTCAGGAATGTCATGATACCCTGTATTACTGTGTACAATAACATTGTTGATAAAGTATGGTGTACATTTAACACTGTTTGTTGTTTACTTCATCTGACTCGTACTACATGTTTCACTAGACTGAAGTGGTACATTATACCAATATCTTATTTTTGTCTTTGCTTATCTTTGGTCTGCTTTGGTATACGGAAGACAAAATACGTGATACATGTATATATCTATTGGCTGTGTTTTTTTGTTTTTTTTGTTTTTTTTGCAGGAATTAAATTTCGTAGTTTGCTTTTATTGAATGAAGACTTTTTTTTAAGGAATATTCTATTTGATACATATACCCCAGAAAAACCTTGCATCTACAATGGAAAGCCACACCAAATCATTTTACTTTAGGTCATGAAATATAATCTGTGATAACATAATAATTTTTTTATTTAATTGCTGAATGTGAAAGGAGGTTATTGATTTGTATCATTTACATTTGCATGGATATGTGAAGGCTTCAATATACAAACGGCATGCAAGGTTATATACTTCATCTTTACAAATATTATGTACTTGTATTTTGTTAACGTAGAACTTATTATATGTAAATTGAAACCTATTGACCATGGATTATATGGTCTGTTCAAGTCAGACTATTTCATCTATACTTATTACACGTTTGCATGTACATGTAAATCACAGGTCCTTTTACATTTACATCTGTCCGTCATGTTCTTACAAAAAGTTATGAAATAAATTTAGTAAGTTGAAATATTTTTGTTGACATTTTTAACGTGAATTCATGTATGGTTGTGAATTATATGTTATGTTATTAATAATTGATATTTTCATAATCATTGTATTTAGTGTTTTTATGTACAGGACCATTTGCCTTGAGACTTTCTGGCCATATGGACATGATAAATACATGTACATGTACTTTAAAGAGGAATTGCTGATGAAGGTATCTTTGCATATGTCATGAATGTAGACATACCTGTACATATGTACAAAAATGGTAGATGCAGAGAATTTTTCTGGTGCCATCTGCAGTTTCATTAAGACTGTATTGGGTACAAATCACTTCCTTTTTGAGATTTAAAACATCATTGAATGTGAACATCAAGACAGATTTTTTGTACTTGTATGTATTAAATATTTTATTGGAATTTTCATATTATACAGTACATGTAGATGTACACTATATCTGTAGCTTTTGCCTGACATTTGAAATGAATAGTGGTACATCAATCCTGTGAACTGTATAATGTGCTTACATGTACATATGGTTGGCAAGTGTTATTCTAAGATGTAGACTTTTTATTTGCTTGAATGTTATTACTGTAGAGGGTTGTGTAATGCTGCTCATATTATTCCAGATGGTCAACTTATACACTGAAACATCTAATTTCTCTGTCATGGGAAATAGTGTGCAACTTCATTTTATTATAAAATGTAAGATGAATTCCACTGATAATGCACTGGAGCTTGAATCATTTTGATATTTAACATGACATTATATGCATTTTCTGATGCTGAAGGATGGTCTTTACTAAGTCATGCTTAGATTTAATGACAAAAATGCCATCCGTTTGAGATATACAGACATGTAAATATTATTTTTCATGTATACATATGTCAAGTTCGTATCATGCTTAAATAATTCATATTCCTAAATTGAATTGTGGATTTAAAACATAAAGTTTAGGTTTAAGAGAACAAGAATGATCAGCAATGCTCATTTTTTGGGGGTAGTTTTTTGTTACTTGAGATTTTTATATTAATAACTGTTGAGGTCCATTGTATACATATATACATGTACTTTAGAATATTTATATGTTCTCTATTACATGTACATTTTTATTATTTTTTTAAGGAGATCTATCATGATTGATTATTTAGGCAGCTATTACATGTACATGTAGGTTGTTTGCACGTATTTATTGAGTTGGTTGTATGGTAAATTTTAAACTTTAGATCTTTGGCACCAGATTTATTGTACAATTTGTTTGAACAACATTTAGAAAAGTGAATTTTTGTTTTCTTGTGGAAAAAGCACGTCCATGACAAATTGATTTGAAATGTGAATTATCTTTTGGTTTAGTTTTTTTACTCTGTTTTGTCTTACATGGCAAGTTATATTTATACATACATGTATTGTGTGGAAATAGTGCCAAAAATAAAGATATACATGTACATTATATATCAGTTGTGCACATATGTTACTTTATAAGAAATTAATTTTTAGTTTTTGCTATAATTAAAAGTTTAGTATCACTGCTAAGGTTAATGAAAATTGACTAGATAAGTTTGACATTTAAAATCAAAAGGCCCAATGTCATAATGAAATATTTGCTGGATGCAAAAATAGATTATATGATGATTAATTAATGGTTCTGGCATGTAATGACTCACACAATCCTAGTTTTCTTGTCAATGTAATTTAAATTTCTTTTCACTTACCGGGTGTTCAACTCCAATAATCAATCAATCAATCAATCCTTTTCACTTACAGTGTAGTTATATTTATCTTGCTACATGTCATGCTAGAAGCATATTTTTATGTTTTGATATAGGTCTTTCTGCATAGAAAAAAGCTGTTCATAAAATGATTATTTTTGTTTTGGTTATAGTAGAAATTTTATTTCTACAACTGTTGGATGTTCTAATTGGATACAATTTGCCCTGCTTTAAATTTCGGAATTTGAAAAATTCCCTCATTTAATGATGAAGTGCTAGGATTTTTTTCATTATTAAAAGGTATGTGCTAGTTTTGAGCAATATTGAAATTTGTTCATTATATCTTTCATGTTCGCTTAAGACAAATCATAAATGGACAGAAACAAACAAGAAAAGAAGTATGTTAACATGGTCAGTGGTATATTTAGAAAAAAAATAGTGCTGAAATTTTTGCAGAACTATTTTCAATCCTAGGTTAACAAAATTATATTCTTTGTAATACTTTGTGTATTAATTACATGAATATGTACAGAATGTACATGTTGAAAAAGTGGGTATTTCATGATATCAAAGAGCTTTTTTTAGTTTATCAATTATTTAATATTATACATTTTATATGGGTTAAGTTATATATTTATATTTATCACATATCAAAATTTGATCTGTTTAATTTGGTTGTTCAATATTTATGCACAATTTACATTATAGATATATGGTTTGATTTTTATTACATATTACATGTATATTTAAAAATACCATTTATAAGTCTAAATGATAATTATATTTGAAAAGAATAAACCAAATTTTCTTAATTCCCTAAGTGTTGTTGCATATCCTAATAGTTTGTGCTAATACATGTACAACTGTACATGTGTATTACATGTGTATTTCAGATATGATCATCAAGATAAAGTCAACACTGTAACAGGAAAATATACAATTATATATTGAGGGTTCTAATTTAATACTATGATTGTGACCCAGTCAGCTCAGTACCATGAAGGATTATAACAAAATTACCAAACTGATAAAATCTAGGCAATAGTTAAGAGGAAAGTCTGTATTACAGATGGCAATATAAAGAGAAAAATGGAAAGTTAGAAACCATCGCAATATTCCTGACATTCATGGCAGGTCAGGTTTAAGGCACCCATTGAGCAACCTTCACTGGTTTATGAAGGGCATACGTGTTCAAACAAGGTAATCAGTATTAACTGGTATGGAAGAATGTTACAATTTGTAGAATTATTGTAGTGAAACAAACTCGTCTTTCATATTACAAACATTCCCTGTCAACATGATATCTTTCTGGTGTCTAACAAATATATTTTTGTGTACAGAATGTACACTACCATCAATCTACATTTTAATTTCTCCATTCTTCACAATTTTTTCAATATTTTCTGTAACTGTGACCAACCAGTCTTCAAAGTATAAACTGAGATAAAATTGCATCATTTCAATATATCACCTGACCTCACCTATCCTCTTCATCCCCGGTGGGACATAAGGCCATAACAAGATCCCGCCATTTGTCTCTGTCCTGGGCCAGGTGTTGAGCTTCGCCAAGGCTGTAACCAAGTTCTTCTAGCTCTGCCAGCACTGTTCTCCTCCAGGTGGTGCGAGGTCCGCCCAGTTTCCTCTTCTTAGGTGGTGTCCATGGTAGGGCAATTTTTGGCAGGCGGTCATTTAGCATTGTGAACACGTGGCCTAGCCATCTGAAGCATCTCTTTTTTAGGTCTGTTGCAATGGAATGGCATTTACACATTCTTAAGAGGTCTTCGTTTGTTATCTTCTCTGGCCAAAATATACCCTGGATTCTTCTTAGGCATTTGTTTTGGAAAACTTCCAATTTCTGTAAGTCCCTCTGAATGATGCGCCAACATTCTGACCCATACAAAAGCACTGGCGTGAGATTACTGTTGAATGTGCGTAAAAAAAAAATCAATATATACTTCTGAATTATTTTTTTTTCAAAAATTCATTAAAGATATTTTATCATGTTAGCAGAGAAATTAAATTACATGTACTAGCATATTTTTTTTCAAAAGGTGGCACCATTGTGTTGGGTGGTGACACTATGAGTCTACTCACACCACCACCACCATATCCACTGTGAAGAATGGAGAAATTAAAATAAATTTTGACAATAGTACAAGTCTGATATCTTTCTGATGCATAACAAACGTTTTAATGGTACAAAATGTACTTCTCAAACAAGCATTCGGAGACAGAAGGGTCTTTCAACAAATTATAATAAATTAATTTGAGATAAATACTGTAATCTGATTGGTTAAAATAATTTTGTTATATCTCAATGGATAAAAAAATGGTGACACGCCCCAATTCAGTTAAATTCAGAGCTACTTTTCTCATGTTTAAAGATAAAATATTTTATTATTGCCAATTCTTAAATAAAAAATCCAAGAGCGTAATATTGCATCTACAGATAAAACAAGTTTGTGTACAAGGAAATCTGCAAAATAATCTGCACTTAAAAAAAGGTCTAAAACAGAAAGTGGTTTACATACATTATACATATACAAAACAGAATTAAAAAAATGAATCACGGAAACTTCATTTTACCATTGTTTGGTACGGGCTGGCCATTTATGTCGCATTATTTTACCCCGAGCGACAGTACATGTACATTTTTTAAATGGCCAGCTCCTGGTAAAACAATATTGATACATTGGAGTATCCGTGCTTTATTTCGATTCTAGTAGGACTAGTTTCTTTACATTGTTGAAGAGATATAGTCTATGACTTTGGTCATATGTTTATCAATTGTTTACCGTGCTGTGATCGAAAGAGCTTCGAAGTAGGTTGTATTTGAATATTGATATTAAACACATATGTATATATAATATTTACAAAAGATGTTGCCAATTCAAATCCAGAAGCAACTTGATGTTCTGGGACAAAGCTTTTGTTCTAAAAATATACTATACAAAATCTGGAAAAAAGTACATTTGGGTTTCATATTGATCTTATATAATTCTATCATAATTTAAGTTGAAGATGTACCTTATTTAAGATAGTACTTCTGGCTGCAGTGTGTGGACAAAGTGTGTTGAAACATCTAAACCAAACTCTTTTGGACTATAATTTTGTTCGGTGTAACCAGGTTCAAATTACATTTAAGTTGATACAAAGGGGCTTAAAAAGTATCTGGTTAAGACAGTTTAAAAAAATATTCAGGATTAGGTTTCGGCAGGTTTCACTGTATTTGATCAATTACAGATTTTTGCATACATTTTATAATCCTATTTCGCAACAAATGCATATTTTTAACCATTGACTAGTAATTGAATATCATTAATGACTATAACATTGTAGTGTAAGCTGGAACATGAGGGAATGTGGACCCCAACTATTTCCATCTTAAAACAAAAACCAGATATCATATGAACTTTCTCCCATTTTTGTTATGAAAATAAAGGTGTAAATAAAGCTTTCCGAAGACCTGTCACTGTTCTAAAATAGTAAATTCTGAAAACATTACTTATCTTGGTCTATCGAGAAAAATGAACTGTTTTACAAATGTACCCATGAAACTTTTCAACTAACCATGCTCTGCAACCTAAGAACAATTTTTTAGTCTTAAAAATTCTTGACCGCCCAGCTCAAGCATTGCAGAATGGAGTAAATGAGCAATAACGTTATTTTACCAAAGCATGCCAGAACACATCTTAAAAAAGCTGAATGTTTTAAAACTATTTCATTTCTGCACTTACTTAATGTCTTGTCATTCATAAAAGGTAAAGAGTACCCATTAATGTGATGCGCATATTTTTCATATCTTTTGGTAATGATATGTAATATGAATAAAGCCTTAGAGGTGACATTACAAGGTCAACTATTGATGCCGTGATTTTTAAAACATATATGAAACTGCTGATGGAATAACTGTTTTAATACAAATGTTGAATACTAAGAACGGATAAAGTGTCGAAGCGTGGGCATATGTTTGATCAATATCTATACCAGACATGCAATCATTGTCATTATAAGCAAATACAACCATATGAATAGTTAAATATCTAGATTAGATGCATTGCACAGATTACGAGAAGAATTAGAATCAAAAATATTAAAAATATCATTATACTTAAGTACAACACAACCGAAGTATTTAATAAACGAGTACAATGTATACCATCGGTATATTTAGGAAAAAACCTAATATTTCTATATGATTATCCTAATTAAAAGGAGAAAAACTATATCTGACTTTTATAAAAAGTGCATGTCTTTTTCATCGAACGAGTACTCATAATTAAAACGAAATCTATGGAACACCTAAACTGTCTGATGAGATACACATTTGTTTATGCGTTGTGAATTTTATATTACTTGCTGTGGTTTTATAATTACATGTGATCATTTTGTATTTACGTTATGTAGGAAAATCTTTACATTATGTCGTTTTGTCTTTACGTTCTGCCATTTCGTCTTTACGTTCTGTCATTTCGTCTTTACGTCATGTAATTTTGTCTCTACGTTCTGTCGTGTTATGATTACGTTATGTCAACATATATTTACGTTGTGTGGATTTATCTTTACGTGCAGTGGTTTTCTTATAACGCGAATTCGTTTCATCTTTACGTTATGTCGATCTCTAAATACTTTATGTGCATTTTCTTTTTTTACGTGATGTGGTTTCTTCTTTACGAGATGTGGACAAAATTTCATGATGACGTGTGACCCCGGAACTTTTCGATCCGTTGTAAACTTCAAATCAGTCCGTAAAAGGCAAAATAGACGTCACAACGCCGATTAGAAAAATGCTGAACGAAATACATTGGGGTAGTCTATCCAGTCACCCTAGAGTGTTTATTCTAAAGTAAAAAATAGCTTATCTGTTATTTACGTTCAATATTATCACAACTGATACACCTGGGACTTGTGGCGATTTTCGTAGTCAGAATATATTTTTTTAATTCCAAAAACATGGGAATTTCGACTCCCACGAAAATTTGCATAAATTCGACTCTACAAGTTATTGCGTAACTAAATTTAATTTTCTACATTAATAAACCACCAAACCTAATTTTCAAGAAAGAATTTTCAAAAAATGTTTAAAATATTACTCCTACCCCGAGAAACCTGATCCCAGTATCAAACATAATTTTCATTCACAGCATATCGACACTGTGAAACTCATATTTTAGGCATCTTTATATGGTATGCCATATCCTCTGAATTCGATTTCAGACTGAAGCAAAATCAGCTTTCTTTTGAAGACTTTGTTTATTTTGAACATATGCTAACTGCACTGGTGAGTGAAAGGTATTCTTTAACAAGCTTAATTCACAGTTTCTATTATTTAAACTGTAAGATACTACTACTACAAGAGTCTCTTTGCAGATGGGTGAGAAAGAAGAAAACTGTATTCAGCCGAAAAATCAGACACATGTATATGTCCTTTAAAGTTTGAGATGCCAATTTCGTATCATTTCGATGTCTCAATAGTTGTTTCAGCGTCTTTTTGTTGTCTTTGTCATTATACTAGATAATGTTGTTTTGGTGTCAATTTGTTTCCCTTGATTTACATTGTGATTGTTCTTTTTAGGAAATTTCTTTAACTTTATCACCTCTGTTATATTTCATATTTTTATAATTGACATATCATTTCTTACTAATCAGTTTAGGGAGCTTCATTTTCTGTAAATTTGTCTTGTTTTATCAGTGTTCTGTTAGTTTTCTTTGTAAATGTCCTCTGTTTTCCCACTTTGTCATTTTACATCATTAAAGATAACTGGGTGAGTCTGATTTCAGTTTATCACAAGGACCTTTTACCAAGAAGTCATATCTAAAACATTTACTTCAATTAACTTCAAGTAATTGTGTATCAATATTGAGTGTGCATACAAGAGCACTTGTTTTGATTACTTACTACTGAAACATATTTATAGACAGAAGGTACTTAATGATTTATTAAACTCACATGAATAAACAATTGAATTTCAGCTTTATACATAACTTTCCCCTTTTTCATTCATAAATACATTTGCCATATAATTTGTCATAATTTGTAATGTATTTGACAAATTAGGTGGTAAATATATAAATCTAAATGTAATGATACTTCAAAATATTACTTTTAAACGATAATTTTCTAAGTTCAAATTATCTTGCTAGATAACTTACTACAATTATAATTCTACACTTGCAATTTGAATTTCGTAGCTAAGAAAAAAAATATCGAATTGAAAAAAGCTAGAATGTCAGATGACAAAATTATAGTATATTTCAAATATAATGGTGAATACCATTGTTTACATTTACCATAGTCACATTCGAGTATTAAACAAAACATATCTTTTTCAAATTATGTTTGATATATTTAATTTATATTGAGACTTGCTTTATAAATTTGATTAACGTGATAGACATGTTTTGTTATAAATATTTTCCTTCAATCAATTTAATTCTATAGAAAATTTACTTTGGGATATCAAACTATGTCCTTATTAACTTTAGTTGTCTGTTAATGAGTTGTAGGATTCTATGTTGTTTCAAGTATCATCTAAATATGTTCAAAACTATTTTAATTATCCTATCTGTTCTATTTTCTTATATTTAAAAAAAAGTTTTTTGTTCTAATGTTATTTATAGGTTCTTTACTAAAATATGAACAAGATGCTGACATTACAAGGTCATGTTATTGTTGTCGAGTTTCCTCATTTTTGCTAAGATGATAGATTGATTCATTTGCAAATAATAAATTTTAAGTTCATAAAAGAACGTATTATGTAATTTATTAATACCCGACTGGAAAACAAAATATCTCTATTTCTATGGTAGAGGTAATAATGAATAGATCTATAGCATTATTCAAACTTTAAATGCATAAAGGTCAAGATTTGGTGTAGTAGTTTGCATGAGGCCTAAGATCTTTCTAACAGTAGGATGATGTCACAGTTTAAAAATATACAAGAGTCAAATTGGATCCTAAATCTGTATTCGAGAAAAACGGTCCCGTACAAGGTCGCGCAATGTCCCAAACAATCTGGTTTACACAATATAAAGTATGTTTTAAGAACATTAAATGCATATTTATTGGATCGTTTACGTTATTCTTTCAATTTATACAGTTTTAATGTCATGTTTATCTTTTTAACGATCTTCAAATATATATAGAACGTTTTAAGAGCCTAATGCATACACTGCATTTTAATTTCTAAAACTATGTGTTTCATTAAGAGTTATCATTTTTTAAACTTCTCATTAATGTGACATGGTGAATACTGTTAAGAGCTCTTTATATACATAGACCTGGCAACACGTTGTCTGCGTTAAGGTTCGTTTTATTTAAGATATCTGTTCCATCCACCGAATCTTTCATACATGTACACGAATAAAGAGCTTGACAGCAAATTATAAGGATCAAGACAGTACTTTCGTCTTTGTGGAAGGCGTTTTTCATTCAACGCAGAAATGCATATCCATCGTATAGAATTTTGTTCCTCTTTTAAGTAATTTGGAAAAGCAATATCAATAACCCGCGTTTGAATGTTTTAAGATCAATGTTTCAGAAAAGAAACTTTAAGAATTGTCATGATGTTTAAGCATTTTAAGTACCATTTTGTGTAAGAATTATGCACTGGGTGCCTCAAAAATATTCAATACTGAAAAGCTATTTAACTTCATACTGAATCATCTGTGGCGAAGATATTTTTTACTGCTTACATAAGGAAAATGTGCGGGAAAATTTTCCCGCCATTTTCTTATGATACATTTCAGCTAAATTTGACCGATCAATATCTTTAAATCTCTGTGTTTTTTTCATGTGCCACACCTTATAGACATTTTGCCTGATTTTTAGACTGAGAAGTACGTAAATACTACGAATGTGTAGAGTTGCACTGTACAAATGGGATTGAGGAGCACTGTTTCGTTCACAAAACTGACCCGGTCTAATTTTGTGAAACTTAAAAATAAAAGGTAAAATTTGGTGTAAATATTGATTGTGGGTAGTCGAGCATTCGTACATAAATAGATGCTATACTTGTAAAGGTAAAAAGGTGTAAAATGCATGCTTTAAGCTATCCAGAGAGATTCATGTCCTTACCGTTTTGGTTTCTCTTCCCTGAAACAACTGGCTGTTTTTCAAAATTATTGCAAAATTTCGCACCAATTTTAAGAATTAAAATCATGAACAAATGAGGAGAGAAAGGTACACTTTTTATTTGTTCATTTTTACAATACTACAATGCCAACTTACTTTTTTCTGGCATTTTACAGTGCCTGACATATATATTTTATAAAAAAAACCTGTTTTTTGACAATTAATTTTGGAAAGGTATCCATAATTTGTTAAAAAACTGATGAAAATTTTTATTATGTTACCATGGCTACAGATTTTTATAACAAAATAGAAAAGAATATCTATCTTTTTTCATGGATCTCCATAATTTTGAAAAAATATACTTTTCAGAAAAAAAAATGCTGGATTTGCTTGTTTAAGTGTCTCAATATAGCTTTATTTGCACAAATTGTCATAAAGTTATCTGCAGTGACCTATCTATATAGTGGAACCTTCAGATGCATTCAGATGGAAAACAAGGTGCACGGTGATACATTCCAATTAAGAATCTGTGAAAGTTTTACCAAATTCCGTTTAGCGGCATCAGAGGAGTTGCGGATCTGGGGATGGTTGCATAAAGCAACGTACCTGTAAATCCTTAACAAACCAAAGGGACTAATATACACGTAAGTCGTACTTAAGCTTTGTGAAACGATGTCCTGAACTGGGGACTGATGAACTGACTTGACAATAGGACTGACACCATCATCGCTATATACCTCATTCTTTTCAAGCGGGGGTTATTATAATGTTTTAATGCCTTGCTCAAATGAAATTTATTAAATGGGTTATTTATTTCACAAATAAAAAATCGTCAAAATTGTAAACTGTTTAAATTATTTGAAGACCTTAAACACGTATTTCAAATAAGAATTGTTTCGATATTGTTTACACTCCTAAAATATATAAGTATTCGTTAAACATTGTTAAAGCAATTACAAATACAAAAAATAAAAAAAGCAATATGCAGTGTTTTGACAAGACATTTATAAATAGGTTCATTCAATGCAAAGATCTGACATTGTTATGGCACGAAGCAGGATTGTGGGTTTGATTTCTTCTTCCTAGTAACACACATTGAATTACTTATTTTTTTATCAGTGCAACTATGACAAAAACCCTCCTCATCGTTACCTTTTTTGACAGAATTAAAACACGTATAACATGAACAGCAAAAATCTTCCCGAAACCATTGGACGTAGTTTTAGCTACTCGAAAGGTGTTTAGTCTACCGGTGCACCTGGTTCATGCTCCCGGTTTTTAATGGAATAGAAGTTGCTCATTTATTTTTATTACTTTGTATGTATTATTTTAGTTACTTTATGTTCTTTATTGTGTTTGTCTGTTTTCCGTGTCTGGTCTTTGTCACTGGATTACATTCTTTTTATTTTTGCTAGAATCTTGGTTCCATTGATTACTCTTTATAAAATAGTGTCCAGTAGTTTCTGATTCTTATTTCAGTCAGTTCCATGGTATTTCAAGTTTTTTATGTTTATACTTATTTATTCAATTTGTTAACGTTGCTTGATTTAAGAGTAGATTTTTTTAATCATTTTACCCATATAAAAATTAATATATTGTGACATATGCGTTATTCCTTTCTGTTGTACTAAAAAAATTAAGCATATGCAAAGATAAAGTCAGCGAATGTTACATTTATGATGAATAAATGATGTACTGAAGGACACAGATTTTTGCATGTCTAGTTTATATCACACATCCCCAACGTCTTCTAGAACTTGAATATCTAAATCAACTTTTGATTAAGAAAACGTAAAATACAGAACCTTGCTGTTGTTATAGAAAAAACAGTATACAGAAGATCAAATTATCACTATGTTAATCTTCTTTTGTTCGAATGTGAATTGGCCTGTCCTGTTGGGTTTAACAGACAAAAGGTATCTCGATAGGTACAAACTGTGCATCTATATTTGCCAATGTTTTTCTCTTTTCATGTAATGCACGAATTAATAGCATGAGAATGTCAAGATCATCCTGTAAAGGGTTTATGACGAATGTCTCTTCATTGGATAACAAATGGAGAACATGTCTTACACGTACCAAGTATTTAAAGTAACCTATAGATATATGTTCTATGGAAAATTGAAGCATGTTTATGAAAGCTATCTCTGTGCTATATTTTGGCATTAGATGTATCAATGGATTTGCTATAAAAACAAAAACATGCAGTTCGGGAATAACAAAGAATCACATAGCATTACTGTTACTCATTGTACGGTTTCAAAATGGATATATGAAATATTTCCAACTATGACAATTGTTACCACTTCAAACTTATAAGGCCTTACTAAATTTGATTTTTAGGTTTACATCCACTTACGTTGAAAAAAGTGGGTGTGTGTGAAATGGTTCTATTTTTCAATTGAATTTAATTGAAAATCCAACAAAATTAAAACAATTTTGTGCAAACTACATAAAACAATATATACCTTCTAAAAGAGTAATCAAGGGAACCAAGGTTATATCGGTAATCAAAAGAATGTAATCCAGGGACAAAGACCAGACATGGAAAACAGACATACACAACAAAGAACATAAAGTAACTAAAATCATACATACAAAGTAACAAATGCAAATGAGCAATGATGGGATGGTAAGGAATGGAAATCTGCAAATTTAATTCTGCATTGTTAGATAGATACCGGTATTTTTGTTTTACACTACTCATAAACAATTATGAAGGCACATTGATATGTTGTAATTTGTTTCTTGCGAATAAACTTACAAATAGGTAAGGACTTGCGAACCAAGTAACTATTTTAGTTGGCTTAATATACAAAGTCATACAAATGCCCTACAAACAAAAAATATATTCCATATATTATTTTCTTTACAATATTGATTCAAACTCAGTTGTAAAAACAACCTAATTAACAATGTCAAAAGACCAATTATGTCAAATTAAAGGACCAAAGCTAATTGACTCCTGTCAAACTTTTCATTACTTTAAGTGGTACAAAAGGTTTATTCCAGATGGTCCAACGTCTTAAAATAATGGAGTACTGATTGTGCAACTTCTAATAAAACATAGGAGGTATGAGTAAAAATAGGCAACAGTAATGCCAGTGTAGATACACGCAGTTGGCCTTGGAAGTATTGAGAGCCCAAAAGTTCAGTCTGCCAGTTTAACCTGCAATACCGAGTAAGAATCATTACTAATGTCGTATCTTTTACGAGGATTAAACATAAACCTCAGTTGACGCAAAACTGTAAAAGGCATAATACATATATATCTTTTAAGATATCTGAATCAATATAGTCTCCATATTCATAATTTCATTTATACTTCTCAGTGTCTGATATGGAGTTTACTGTTAATAGAACTTTCTATACACAGCCCTGGCAACACATTGTTTGTGTCAAAGTTTTATTTAACGTTAAAATTTATAATCCATTCAACAATCCTTTTCATGTACACACATATTTGCTTATCATTAAGACAGATCTTCTGTATTAATTGAAGGACTAGAAATACAAATTTATTTTACAAGTTTTTCCAACTATAATGTTTTTTGGAAAAGAATAATTTCAAACCGGGGTTGATCTTTTAAGCGACTTCTTTCAACCAATGCAATAAAAAAACATTTGTAGATCAGCAAGTACATCAAGTCTGTTTGTAAAATTTTGCATGCAGATCGTCTATGTTGCGTGTTTTCACATTTTGGCCACAGCCGATATTTAACTAATTTTGATGTTTATGCTGTACATTTGAAATGTAAGGAAGTCAGAATGCGCTTGTAGCAAAATACCTTTCTCATTGTTTTACTATCAAGAGTCGCAGTAGAATTAAATTCGAACAGTTTTCGTAAAGCAAAAAGCAATGTATCAGAAAAAGACCATATTTGCTTTCATAATTGGGAATACATGGGAACAGTATAAATAAAAGTACATTTAACTTTGTTGAATTATCTTATTTCTGTATACTAATAGTTGCTAGGAAGGATGGTGTTATATTGTCAAAACAAATGTTTTAATGTTTTGATCGAAGGAAATTTGAAGTGGATTATGTTCTTTTCTCATCAGACCAAAATCGTCTACGTCATGTTTATGCCTTGTCAACCTGTTCACATCAATTATGTAAAAAAGAACGTAATCAAATAAGTATTGCTTTAAAATTGTTTACACTCCTGTATATATAAATATTCGATAAACATTATTGACACAATTTTAAAATGATTCTTCCGTGTTTTAGAAAAGATATATACATTTTTTATCAGTTTTATCTTTTTTTATCGATAAACATGTCAACAATACTGACAATGTAATGGTAGAAACTTTGTGGAATTAGATTATTCTTCTTCCTAGTTACATTAAAACGATAAATATACGGGGTATGGGGGAAATTCGAATTACTATAATGTTGGAAAAATCACGTAGCGAGTAGGGAAAAACCGACCTCCATGTCGACATTCTGTTTCTGTCTACATTCAAGTATTCTTTATTGCATTGGCATGTTGTTCCGTTCTCACGACATTATAAGTTTCTATGATATGAGCCATTCAGGTCATGTTCCTTTGACAAAAATTCCCTCTGATCCAATTTTTCTTTGCATTTTCACAGGAGTAGCCCTGTAGTTTTTCATTATAATTTCTTGTCCATTTTGTAACATACCCTGAAATATTTTTGTATTACTCTTTTATTTTTAAATATGTTCGAATTTTGTTACTTTCCTTGGTAAGAAATAAAGACTGCTACTTTTATTATTTCTGTTTTCTTGCAATATCTTAGTCAATGTCAACCAATAGGTGCTATCTCAAAAGTATTAATAATAAAAAGTAAACATTTAGCTTTAAGTGTAAGTGATTGTAAGAATCAGGGAAAATTAAAAAAAAAGCATGCATGACAAAACCGAAACGATCTGACAATTGAATATCACTCAAGGATGCTTTCGCTATTTGAAAAAGACCATTATTTGATCTCTGCATCAATAGATTCATTAACAAATTAATAGAATGTTAGAAAAAAATGAGGTTTTTACAGAGTTATCTCCCCTTGAAATGTCCATTTGCAGCGCATTTCAATAGAATTATCTCAGTGCACTAACATGAAAATATTCTCCTTTTTCCTTGATTTTAATGGTGCAAATATTCAAAATGATGGTTTTTTCATACCATAGTTCACCTGTTGCGTGATAGGTTTTGTAAGTTTCGTTCTGATTTCAGTTTCCCTTCCGGAATTTCTGATGTTGAACGTATTGAAATCCGAAGACCGATCTGCATTTTATTGTTTACTTCCGGGGAAATCGAAACGCTGTAATCACAATGCAAAATCTTCTGTTATGCTTTTCTTAACATTTTTGTTATGTAGAACTAGATATTTGTCATTTTTTATCAGTATGTATGCACACAAAAAATTTTGCTTTTAATATTGAACCCATTGATGTGTTAATACGAATCTCAATGCATTTGAATGGTAGACGAGGATCCATTCTCATAAAATCACGGAGTAACGTGACGAGACTTACATACCCTATTCATACATAGACTAACACTTAACACTTAATGTTATACAGTGAAACCTGTCGAAACCGACTCTCAAATTTTCGAAAACTGTGTCTAAACAAGCACTTTGAAGAGTCTTTATATCAATTTAAATGTATTTGGCAAACCAATCAAATTTTATATCCCAAAAGTTTTTCGGTTAGAAAGTTTCCTTGTACTATCGCGAAACGTAGTTTCATCAATTTTAATTAATAATTAGTTAAACTTAATTCATTATTAGTTTTCATGATACATTCATGATACATTGAGAAGAATAATAAGAAGTTTATTTTTTTCCTTCAAAAACATCTCCCTCGTTCCCCAAAACGAAGAACAGATAATTAAAATTCTAATGAACTATTGTTAAAATTCTCAATAATGAACCTAAATAAGTAACAATTAAAAACTGTTAATCCGTAAAACACAAAGTGCTATAGCAAGGCCACGGGAACTTTTCGATACTGTGTTACCTACAAAATTTCATAAGATTCGGTCGAGTACTATCAGAGAAGTTGCGATGACAAGCTTCCACAGTTGAATATTTTTGGAAAGGACAAGGCACGAATGGACCAACATTTGCCCCCCCCCCCTGTGCATGACTAAGAAATTTGATATGGAGAAGTTTTTTGTCTGTTGTTTAGAATGTTAAATGAATGATTTAGCATGTTAAACCACATTCATAAGAATATTTCCTTCTAATGAATGAGAATTTGAAGTCCAAGTTACAACAAATCTACGAATTTTCAGAATTCGAAGTTCCCGAGGACCTGTACTTACAAAAGTGTAAAGGAAAGACAGGCGGACAGTACAAAAAAGAATATATCTTCACTCCATTAATTCGTCATGAAGCCAACTATATTACATTCTGTGATTTGCTAAAATGGTTTAAGAATGTCCAATTTAATTTAAGGACTTAATAAAATTCAAAATGCAAATAGAATTTAAAACAAAGGCACATTAAAAATTCAAAAGCAAATTTTATTTGTTTGCCCTATTCTTAGATTAGATTTAATATCTTTATATGGTATTTTCAAACTTGCAACAGGCATGATAAGCAATTATTAAGGTGATTTTCTCGTAAAAAAGCAGGAGGTCCAGAAATTACATCAGCCAATCAGCTTACACTAGGAAGGTTTATAGTGCATTCTCACTCAGAAACTCCCAATATAAAAGACATATGCCTTCATCTACCGACAAATCTATCAATATCTGAAAAAAATGATAACAAGACGCATAACTAAAACAATGTGCGTTGTCATTGTCTTACTAAGTATTTTATCTGGATTACAAGTAGTATCTGGTAGTGGTGTACCTTTAGACGAATTTTATCCATATGGTCACGAGCATGGTGATAAAAGAGCTCCAACAAATGATGATGGGTCGACCCCTCCTATTCCGGTCAGCAGTCTGTTTCCTTTCTTTAATCATCAACATGATTCCCTGATTGTAAGTATTAATATTATTAGAATCGGTATTTTTAATGAAAAAAATACTTACTTAGGTAGGTTTATGCTAATGTTGCAAAATCAAAAATACAACGTTCAAAAATATAATAAACTGATTAAATGACATTGTCTGGCAATGATTTTAACCATTAGCTACTGAAAAACCCTTTTGCACATTGACAAACCTGGATTGTTTAATTTGTTATCGAGGAACTATTGGTTATACATATCTTCCGATGTAAATAAATTTTATTAGTAAAATAATATTTTTTTTTTATTTGCAGTGTAAAGAAAAGGTCCGAGTAGTTCCTACTTGCTTATTGGAGAAGTCCCATAGGCCTTTCCATTTCATGTGATTGAAAAAAAAACATTTAAAAAATACACTATTATGAATTGTCAAATTGCTTTTATTATATTCAAAATATCTTTGTTATAGGTAAATACAAATGGAGTAATTTCATTTCTTGGGACCATGAGAACATACACACCAAGTCCGTTTCCTTTGGTATCAAAGAGAAGAGTTATCGCTCCTTTCTGGACAGATATAGATACAAGAAACGGTGGAAACGTGTGGTACAGAGAGACTACGAATCGAACATTGCTTAACAGAGCTTCAGAAGATATACACGAGCTATTTCCTAAATATCACGATTTTCAAGCCGCGTGGATGTTTATTGCAACATGGAGTGAAGTCGCATTCTATGGAGCACACAATGATACACAAAGGGATCTGGTAAGTTTTTTTCACTACAGGCATAGACATTAAAAGTACAAAAATAGTGATTATTTAATAAAAATCACACATTATATGTCTTTACATATTTTAGTTAAGAAATAAAATCAGTGGTTTAGAATGACAAGGAAACGTTAAAATACATACTGTTACGACAATGTTTCATTTTAGTATTTCCCGTTATTCCAGACAAATACTTTCCAGTGTGTCATGGTTACAAATGGACGACACTCCTTCACCACGTTTTTGTACAATAGAACGGAATGGACAACAGGAACAGCAAGCAGTGGGAATTTTTGGGGTCTTGGGGGAACACCAGCACAGGTTTGCTCTTTTGTTTCACATTTATGCTATATAAAATGCTACATACAACTGTTTTACAAAAACAAAAAAAAACAAAAAAAATAAAAAACAATAATAGATTAAAGGTCTTTCAAACAACTTCTATTGAATCATATTACGAGGCTCAAATGACAGTAAGGATCTTTGAATCTTTGTTTTGATTTTAGAGAAAGTAGGATATTTTCATCTTTACAACAATTACGTTTTGCAATTAATCGAAAATTTCTGAGTAGCTTTTAATGAATTGAAATGTTCCTACCTCTTTTTGACAATATCATTTATATAATAATATTGTAGAAACGTCTTAAATACATTTGACTGAAATAATATTTAACTGCATCTACAATTTTAAAGCACATCATTTGTATAGAACGCAAAGCATAACGTAACAATGGAGATCAATTCAAATATGCGACCAGTTTTTTAACAGTATAATCAATTTAAAGGTAGGGTTTGATGCCGGGGATGGTATGAACTTCTTTGCTGTGAAAGCTTCCAGAACACCTAGTATAATCAATGTCACCCAGATGTCAAACATAGATATGCCTGGGAAGTTCGTTTTTCGTGTTGACTCAACTACAATTAAAGCGGGTGGATGCAATTTTGAAGGTATTTTTTTCAATTCTAATATAAACATATATAATGTATGTTTTCGCTTTTGCCATTTTACTGAAAATTATGATATGATGTTCCTTTTCAGCTTTAGACCTCTGCAGGTGTGAAAAAGGAATACATTTATGATTTACGTCGCTGTTACTAAACGGCCAGATCTACACCGTCGTAGAAAGATAGGTTTATGTTCAATTTTTAAGGGCTTAACAGAAGATTTGTTTCTTTTAACAGCAAACGGGTCTGACGACTAATACATAGTTTGCAATGTAAAACAATTTCAAAGTGTTGCCTTATCAAAGCTGAAATCAATTTTTGACATTTAAGTTCGGGCCGCTTATTTATGGCATAGTATACCTGTCATCATTGCTCGGGAAAAAGTAATTTGGCATAAATGCTCATTTCATGGTAATGCACACGTTAGAAGGAGTGAAATTATGTTAAGTCGCTGATTAATAAAGAGCAATTTCGACGATTTTTTTAACGAAATAATAACTAATAAAAATCAAATAGTATTGTAAATCTAGGCTTTCGTTGTTTATTTTTTACTACAACAGTGGTCTCATACCGTCCCAGTTTTATTTGAGTATTTCTTTTTACTTCGCTTACTACAGTTTATTATCGCATTCGAACTGAATATTCATAATACTATAAGCTTGTGGAATCATTACGATACCACTGAACCTGTATACACTACAGTGTAAGTGTCGATTAGCAAAACGTTTAAACAGTTATTTAATGCTTTGTGGTTATGTGTCGACATTGCACGCTTGACTCTGGTATCAAAATGAACTTGCAAGAAACCGTTTTTTTATCTTGTGTATTGAGGTACCTTAACAATCACCCCAAGACAAGCGACTATGTTAGGAGGTACAAGGCTTATAGTCTCCGGTCCTTGCTTCAACCAAACAAGTACATCTTCTCTACAGTTAGCAGATGGAACATCCGTCACCTGTAAACTATTCACCAAAAACAGTGTATCCTGTATATCTCCCATGCTGTACAGAACAGGGAAGGATATAGTATTACTTAATACCGTTCAGCATAGCGGGGAAACATTTTCTTTTGTTGGAGCATTATCCATTGGTACGTTCCATCTCCTGTTTACCTTTTGTGTTAAAAAGTCGTAAGAATACTTTGCTGTATTAAACATTAGAATGAATGTTTAGAAATACTATTGGAAACCAGTTTACAATATTTTGATAAGTCACATGGTTTCTTGGTATCTATTGAATATTGATAATTCATTAATAGGAATTTAATGCACTTATATTTTCAAAGCTAATGACATCGTAATGAAGTAATATTAAGTCTGGTTGAGGTTGAATTTCAACTAAAAACCAGGACGTAGTATAGTATAAAATGATAATATTTTGTATATATAGCAGTACTTGCTTTTATCTCCACGTTTTAAAGAGTGCCTCCTTTTCTCTATATTTTGCTATATAGTCAACCACGGATTGACCAAGCTTGTAGTAAGACGTTCGCCCTTGATTTGGAAAAATTCATCAATGGTAAACATACTTTGGAAACCAAATGATTTAAAGATACTAGGAAATTCTAGATTACGCATGGAGATATACAATATGCAGGTAAACTATCAAAAGAAGTCAATGTCTCATTATTTACAAATGTTTTAGGTATAATTAATTTTATACAATTTTATAAGTATAACTACATTAAATTACAAATAATATTTCAAAGATTTATATGTATATAGATGATGTTTTTTTCTCTATTTGTTTTATTGAATATAACTCTTTGACTATAAGCAGTCTATTAAATTCTACAGAAAAGTAATACCAACAGGATTCAGTTACAACTACACTCTACACTCACTGGATCAAATGTGCCAAGAATTGATTCTGGTTTCTTCAGATTCCAACTAAATTTTTCTGGTAAAGCTGCTATCATCAAAGTATCGTCAATTGAACAAGGAGGGTAAGTAAATAGATAAAATATTGTAAGTCTAACACAAACGAATTTTAATAAAGTTTGGCACATTTTATGCGTAGACGATTAAAATAATCATTTGTCATTCGTATTTTTTCTATTATTTTAATTTTAGTTCTTCATCTTCATTGAAACATTTTTATATCATTATTATTTCTTCAATATCAAGCCCATACGTCTGGTCTGATGTCTTCACCGTCGATGTAAGTAGACAACACAGTGATGATATATGCCAAAATTGGAACAATGAAGATGCAATCCACCCAGATATTTCAACTTCAGATGTTTCACCCTGTCCGTGTTCACTTAGAGTTGCAAACATTGATATTTCAAGGTTTTCAGTTGATCCAACATGTAGAGGCGGCAACTCCGAACAAACATGTACTTTTCAGCAATTTGCACGTGTTTGCTTCAAACAAAACTCTCCAACGTAAGTTTTTACAGTAATGGTGATCACAAGAATTTATGTGATAAAAAAAAATCACAAATCATATATGACTGGTATGCAAACCATACAAATACATTCATGATTTAAGAATATGTAATTAAATTTGTATCATATTTAAGTTACCACTTTCGACAACCGAAATTGCTGTTTTACTTTATCGTTCATCAAAGTAAAGGAAATATTCTATTCATAATAGATATGAATGAATTGAATATATCTTATTGCATGAAAAGCAATGAGATCGGACAAAATTTATTTCAACTTATAAACGTCCTCTCCCATATTACATCAATAAGTAACTACATCAATATTTTGCATGCATCAACAATTATAACTACACAATGTACGACGAAACAAAACGAACAATATATACAAACATAATGTACATATGCGCCTACATATAATATAGGTTATCCAGGAAAATTAAACATGAATATATAGATAATATAATATAATAGTTCATTGAAACACCTAGTTTGCCTAATAAATTGTTGCACAGATTTGAGAATTTGTTCATTGTATTCATACCCAAGGTTAATAAAAGAGTTTCTATTTTCATCTCATTAAGGAAAGACAAACTATCTTTTGAATGAAGTCTTAAACGATTATAAAATAGGCATTCAAAAAAAAAAAAAAAAAAAATAGTGAATAGAATTTTGATCACTATTTTTTGGAATGCATGAGCATTTTGGATTATTAGTCAAATTTACCTGAAAGAGGTTTGCATTAAGATTACTAAACTTGTGTCTTGAACGCGTATGAACAGCATTCAATAATTTGTTTCCAATATCCTAATATTTTGGTGGTTTTGATAAAGCAGTATTGATTGTCATTTTGCAAATATGAACTGAAGAGGAGTTTCGAACGTTCGAACATCCAATTTATTCCACAAGTTAATGTTAGATGGAAAAAGGAATGTGAATAAGTTGTAACCTTGAAATCGGTATCCTATATTCATCACGATAAGTGTTCTGTTTTTACGTTTATCTGGCAAAGATTCAACCAGTTTCTTCTTGATTGTGGTTTTTAAACCATTATAGAGCAGTGCCAAATGTGTTTGTTATTTTTAGGAAGAGTAATCGAAAGAACCAATATTCAGCGGAAATCAAAAGAATGTAGTCCGGGGGGATGTTCAAATACCAGACATGGAAAACAGTCACACACACACAACTAAGAACACGAAATAACCAAAATAATACATACAAAGTACCAAACGTTAATGATAAATTCGAACTCCACTAAAATCTGGGAACATGGACCAGGTCCAGCGGTAGGGTAAACGTCCTCTGCTTTTCAAAAAGACCCGCCGAGTTGTTCATAAAAAGTCAAGTCCAGGGTAGACTAAAGAGGAAGAGGAGACTATGACACGTTGAACAAAGCAGTTGTCATGTTGCAGATGGATACAACGTTACGACCCAGTAGGTCATGATAACGACCATAAAATTTCAATTTTGTAGCAACATAACTCTATTCCAGATGCCTAATTGTCAGAAGTCTAGGCGATGCAAAAAGCCTGCGTAGTTACGACAAGCTATGGCATAACGTATGAGTTGTGATATGAAAACAACTGCATATGCAGGTGCCGAAGGGATGTTGCCACAGATGAAAGGAAAGTTGACGATACGGAAATCATCGCGTTTGTCTTATAGTTTGGTCGATAGTTTTCTTTTACTATCGATCTCTAAGTATGTGTCAAGATATGAGGCCGACTTAGCATTGTCTGTTATATTCTTCATTTCAAGTTCTTTGGGGGTTAATGCGATGTATGAAGTTCCCGAAACCTTGATTGTTTAACGAAAATAAGCTTCATTTCATAGAACATTTGTTCTCCAGTTTTATGTATACTTAACTAAATTTTGCATAAAATATCAGCTGTATTTTCCGACATGATTCTTTTTTATTGTAGCGACCTAGGATATGACAATCAATGCTGTTATGACCACAGTGGGGATCTGATGAATCAGAATGATTTTCCTCTACATGGTAGTGGCTATGCCAACCGGTACCATTATAAAGGGGATAATGCGATTAATGTACCATTTTTATCAAACTTCTACCATGACATCGTGCCCTACCAACATTGCTGCCTTTATCAATCTAACGAAAACAATGACTCTCGACGACGTTGCTCCTCATTTTACAATAGACGACCAAAAAACTCATGCTGGAACTACGTGCCTCCAAGGCCAGGTAAATTATTATTTCAAATTCCAGTGGAAGTTGAGAATGTGTCCTTAGCATTTTTCAATATTGTAACCTGAAGCATTATGTATGCAGCAATTAAAAGAAATGTATTTTTATTTCTATCACATGTTAAATATCTTTTCGAAGATTAAAACGAATACTCGAATGCATTTCTCAAAAAGTTTTGAGGTATGCATATCATTGAAATAATCAAATGTGTAGTTTCATATTCAGACAATTTTTTTTCTGTTTCCAGCTAGAGTATCGGGGGATCCACATTTTGTCACCTTTGATGGACAAAAATACACATTTAATCCAGTTGGAGAATTTAAAGCAATAAGTAGCGGCAATTTTACTCTACAACTGCGCATGGAGCAAATACAAGAGCGCTCTGGTGAGTTTTGTTTTAAGAATAAGGAATTACTATTCTTTTGCTATTATTTTACAAATCAGTTCTATATAAAATATACCTTTGATTTAACGAAAAAGGAAATGGGTACTTTTTGTTTAACCAATGATGAGACAATATTAAACTTACGTGTTTGAAACAAAACAAAACAAAACAAAACAAACAAAAAGGAAAAAGGAAAAAAGAAACCACCAACAGAATTTAGTTTTCTAAAAGAATATATAAATTAAATATGAAAAAATATTTTAGCCAGCTCCGTAACATCATTTGTTGCAAAACCATATCCCGACTCTAATCCTATTGAAGTCAGAGGAAATAGTATTCGTGGTATAGATGTATTAGTTAATGGGACAATGGAGGATTTAGATGACAGTATCAGTACTATTGTTGTTGTAGACGGTAGTATATCTTTATGTTTTCTACTACTAAAACCTTAACAGTATGAAAAATCAATTCGATTCAATTTTGATGAATATAATATGTAACAGTTGAACTACAATGTATTGCACTTCGGAAATAATTGAAGTGAATCAGCATTATTAGTGTAAGCTCTATTTGTAAGTACAAATGCACGTGACAATGTCGTCACTTGCGACACCAATCTAGTGTGATTTATGTTCTTATGTGCTTAAGTTAGGTTAAATTTCCTAACTAGGTGCCACAATCGAGAAAACATCAGAATCTCCAGCAACAGTTGTATTAAATTTCCCAGAGGAAGGAATTTCCATAAAAGCAGTCAGTGGTAGCACAAGCAACAGGACTGTGTTGAACTTGTTCATTTTTACCTCATCGGAAAATCACAAAGGTTAGTATCGTTTGAAGTTTCCATGAAAGAGTAATCAAGGGAACCAAGATTTTAGTGGAAATCAAAAGAATGTAATCCAGGGACAAAGAACAAACATGGAAAACAGACATACACAACAAAGAACATAAAATAACTAAAATGATACATACAAAGTAACAAAGGTAAAAACGAGCGAATCGGACTCCACTAAAAACTAATCACGAAACCAAAATAATACGTTTTGCTTTCCACATATTTCTTGTTTTTATGACACTGTAAAATGAATAATATGTTTGAATCTTCTTTGATGCACTCATATTTAATGCTTAAAACATAATAAAATTGACTAAAGTAGTTCATGACTAGAATTAAATACCATATTATATATATTACCACCAATCATAATTAAGTTATCTTTTTTTTCTTTAATTACATTCTTTTGATTACCTCTATAACGTTGGTTCCATTCATTACTCTTTCTAACACATGATTCAACATAGTTATCTCACCGTTTCTTTACAGTAACAGAAACAAGGTGTCGTAAAAGTTTGGGTTACAGAAACATGTTTAGGTTTTCAAACGTATTAATTGACGTATTTAATACTAAATAATTCCGTTTCATTCAGCCATATTCAGATAATTGTAAAATAATTTTTTTAAACTTTTCATAAGGTAATATGACTGGTCTGTTTGGCGACAATGATGGGAATACAACGAATGATCTTAAAACCGCAGATGACACTGTTATAGATGGGAATGCATCTTTATCCAGTATACATTATGACTTTGGTTCGTCATGTAAGTTCTTATTATCATTTTTATTAAGGTGTTCATCATTGCATCCAGCCGCATTTAAAATTGAGTTCAAAGTCCTCTGCTTATGCTTAACAAATACAAATAAGAAATAGTCTGATATAAAAGCAATGAGAAAGACATAATATTTTCCTGACTTAATTTTGCGGATTTTTTTGTTAGGGCGGGTCCCTGAAAGTGAGTCTTTGTTCACATACGAGGGAGGACGATCCTTTTCATCATATCAAAACACAGCGTTTCAGCCTAACTTGGATCCACTGGTTATTACTGAAGAACTAGTAGAAACCTGTGGTAATAATACAGACTGCATGTATGATTTTCATGTTACTGGAGATCGGACATTTGCTGAGATGTCGTCAAACTCTTCAGAAGTGTTCGAGGAGCTTTCTGTCGTCATAGAAGAAACAAGTATGCATTAATGTCACATGTGAAAAACAACTTTATATTATATTTACATTGTAATAGAATATACGTCTGTTTTAATCTTACCTTGTAACGAAAAGTTTAATTCATACAAGAAATTTTTGAAGAAAGGCGGGGTGTTTGAAAATGAATATTAGTATTGGACTTAACATAAAATGTTGTAGTAATAATAATTAAAATATTAAAATACTTTCAATGGTATCTGAGAACAGTTGCACGAGCGAATGACATCGTGATTTATGATAAAAAAATTACTGACCTATTTATTTTTAATTTTTAAATCATTGAATATTTCATTCTTCGAGGAACGCTTAATTTCTTATCATTGTATCCTCAACTAATAAAACCTTTATTTCACAGTTGTTAATACAACTTCACCATCTGTAACTATTTCAACTTCAACAACTTCAACAAGTGCAACAGCTACTACGATTACAACTGCACCAACTACAACGACTACTACTACTGTATCAACTACCGCAACTTCACAGGTACAAACCAATCTTGTATTAATTTCGTCTTCAATTTAACATTAGAACGGGGTACGGAGTGAGTTTGAATTACTGTAATGTTGGAGAAATCACCTAGCACATGAGAAACAACAATCCGCTTTATGGATATTATGTGTCCATATTTCTATCAATACTGTGGACAATTATAGTACAGTTTTCATTAAGTACAAAAGCTTTACCATATCAAGACTTAACAATTCACCGTTCTAAAACTCATCCGCTTTATCTTGCTATTTTTGAGTAGTTATGTTTCAAACATACCTTGAGTAGAAGTTTGTTTCGTCTACAAAAACTGTGTGTTCCTTGTTCCATGAAATATAGGAACGAGATGAAAAATCTATTTAGATAATATTAAAATTGAACCGCATTAAGTAACAATGAAAACCTTAGTTATTTGCGAAACACCAAGAGCTATAACCAAACCAAAGATACTTTTCATTGATATAAGTTGAATGCAATTCGATTGAGTAATTTCAAATAATTTGCTATGCTGCTTCTGTTAAAAAAAATGATAAAAAATTTCTAATTTTTTTTCCATATCAACATGTCATGTCCCAACTACATGTAACATATCATGAAATGTGGTTTAGCTCTTTTCAAGGAGTTGCCCATAGAAACTGCTTTAAAGGTATGTTTAAAACAATTTCATAATTCAAAAAGGCATTTTATTTATTATTCCCGCAATACTTAATAGATCAATGATTCCTGGTAATGTGCCCAACAAAATATCGTATTCTCAATACCTTTCATGAAATTCTTTGTAGTAGTTTCCGATTAGTTGGGCATAAAATAGTTTAACGAACAGATAGTTGGTAACAGTATGCCTTCCCACCAAAGTCGCGGAAACAAAAATAAACAAATTTAATAGATTTATACCTATAATAAACGAATTAAGCATGTACATAGATAAATTAAGCAGTGACATACAAACAAAATTGAAACGAAGTAATGAAATTATGCAAATTTTCATTCCCAAATGAAATCTAAGTAATATCTCAGTAAATTAAAATTTTGAATGCAAATGTTATACTTTTACTTTTGCCGAAGTCTATGACTAGATCTACATATTCAACATATTTATAAAATATATTTTCAAACTTAAAAGATACAGAAATTAAATCGTAGTGTCTTGTGTCTAGCCTGGTATTTTATTTATTTCTGAATTACAGGCAATGTCTGGTAATGGCATACCTATAGAAGAATTTTACCCATATGGTATCCAAAATGGGGATAGTGAAGCTCCAAGAAATGATGATGGATCAACTCCTTTCATTACGGTCAGCAGCCTGTTTCCTTTTTTTAATCATCAACATAATAGACTAATTGTAAGTATTGATGTTTTTAGCGGAAATATTCGACTTCGGATATAACAAATAAAGAATATACCAATGAGAAAATTTTTCATCGGCGTTTATTTAAACTCCTTTTCATTGTGGAATGCTCAAGAGAAAAAAAGTTTTGCGTTGTGTAATTACAAACATCTGAGAAGAAATTGTTTAATCCGATTCCAATTTTTTTTAACTTAACTTGTTAAAGAAAAGGACTTTGGCCATTTCCCATAAAATTCTGACCATAAGTTGGGACATCTCCCGAATGTTCATTTGAGTGATTAGAAAAAAAATTCTTATTGGTCCCAAAAATGCAAATTTGTGAAAATTTGGATAAATGAAAAGTATAAAAATTTGCAACAAAATTCGTTGAAAATGCATTTTCGACATTTTTGGTCTGAATGGAATACTTTGAGTCGGGAATGCCATAGAAGCAATTAACAACCATCAAAGTGATGTTTGCGTAGTGTGATTCAAGAAAAAAAGAAAGATTTTCTATAGGCACAAGATTGTTGATGTGCTTTTAGGTAAAAAAGGAACTTTATCGCTTAAAATTTAAACACTCAAACGGTTAACCTTATGTAGCTTATTACGACCATATTATTATGTAATGTCCTAGCCTAACTAGTTTGACAGTCGCACTCTGCATAAGTATTAATGCGAAGGTGTTTGGTTGTAGTCTGACATGGGAAAAAGAAAATTATGTATTGAATTTTTTGGTAAAAATGCCATTTCTTATTTTCGATAATTGATTAGTCATATGTCATCACAGGAAATTTGGTATATCTAAAAGTTAAGTTAAAAGTCACATATTTTCCAGGTGCTACCCAGTCAACCAAATATATCATCCATTTGCGACGTACCTAAATACCTGATTATATCCTTTACTTGTCATCACGTTTCAATGAACAAAATACTGAGAAAGTTGGCCCAAGCCCTTTACAATATCATTTGTGTAGTAACAACATTAGATTTCAAGTAAAAGCAAGCTTTTTAATTATTTAATACAGCTCCGTGGATCTTTCAACTTTCGAATAAACTTATCAAACAAAATTTTAGTTTTTGAACAGCAACAGTTCGAATAGTGTTCAATTACAATCTAGATACATAGTCTCATAAACCATGTCAGGATGAAACATTGTCAAAAATGTACTAGTACTGGTTGATTCGTACTTTTGATTATTTGCTGATCCCATTTTGTTTTAGGTTAATACAAATGGAGTTATCTCATTTCTTGGGACCATGAGTACATTCACACCAAGTCCGTTTCCTTTGGCATCGAAGAAAAGACTTATTGCTCCCTTCTGGACAGATATAGATACGAGAAACGGTGGACAAGTGTTTTACAGAGAGACTACCAATATGACGTTACTTGCCAAAGCATCAGTAGATATTCAGGAACTATTTCCTAAATATCACGATTTTGAAGCCGCTTGGATGTTTATTGCAACATGGGATAACGTTGCATTTTACGGAGCTTCGTACCCCGCTCGAGTGAATCGAGTAAGCTATTTTGTGTTATGTTTCAAATTCGAAAACATAAAAAAGTTATTTTGTTTTTCGACAAATCTTGCATTACTTTTTTTTAAACCCCATAAAAGTATTTTTTATGCACTTTTGTTTGAAATTAAAATTTATTGGTTTAGAATGATAATTAAAATGCTTGCATGTTTAAAGAAAATACATAAGGATAAGGCTGCATATTTGTATCGCCCTATCTTCCAGAGAAATACTTTCCAGTGTGTAATGGTTACGAATGGACGGCATTCCTTTACCACGTTTTTGTATAATAAAATACAATGGACCACAGGAACAGCAAGTGGTGGGAATTCTTGGGGTCTTGGGGGAACACCAGCACAGGTTTGCATTTTATAGTTTATATTTGAAGTGTTATAGACAGTGTTAAAAAAGAAAACAAGCAATACTGTTAATCAGCATACTTGAAACAAACTACACAACTTACGAGTAAGAGTACAAATTTTTGAATAAATTCCTGGGAAAGAAAATAAAATATATTATATACATTTTCTTTCAGGTGATCAATTATTTGAAAATATCTGAGTAGATGTAGATGTAATGAAATTTTCCGACCCGTTTTTGGCTATATTTAATGTATGAGATGTGTGAATGTTTTAAACATATTCCTTTGATTGAAATAACATTAATCCGCATATGTAATTTTTCGTATGTAAGCATTATATCAGAACAATTAAAAATGTATCATCAATTTACAGGTAGGATTTGATGCAGGAGATGGTATGAACTACTTTGCTGTGGAAGCGTCCAGAACATCTAACATAATCAATGTCACACAGATGTCAAACATAGATAGGCCTGGGAAATTCGTCTTCCGTGTCGATTCAACTACAATTAAAGCGGGTGGCTGCAATGTCGAGGGTACTATTATCTAACATCAAATTAAGTAGTAAAGTAGTTTTTGCTTCTATTCTGCAACTCAGAATTATAACTTAGGCCTTAGACCACTGCCGATGTACACAAAATGAATACATTCATAATTTACATCGCTGCCGATAAACATTCGGGTCTATAACCCCTTAGACAGATTGTTTTTATCACATTTTAACACTAGCTTTTTCTACTGTAAGAATGAGTCTGACAAGCAATACATAGGTTACAATATTAATTAATATTCAAATATAGCTTTATCATAATCGTCATCCGTTTTTGACACTTTGAAATAAAATAATTCCGACATTTCAATTACCAATTAGATAACTCATTTTTAAATCTAAACTGTCGTTGTCTATCATGTTATTTATCAAATTTAACGACAAAGTGGTATCAAAGCTGTTGACGACAAGTATTTTGTAACTTCTTTACCCAGTAATAACAGTAACCCTGGCAAAATATGTTTACTACGCATTATACATAATAATTTGCGCAGTTTGAAAACATAACGATGCATTGAAACTATCGTATTGCAACACGTGTAAATATTGCTTATATGCTTTATGACTAATACTTCTATTATATGTAGAAGTATTATTACGCACTTTTCAAAATGAATAAAACGTTTTGTTATCTTGTGTATTAAGGTACCTTAACAATCACCCCAAGACAAGCGACTATGTTAGGAGGTACAAGGCTTATAGTCTCCGGTCCTTGCTTCAACCAAACAAGTACATCTTCTCTACAGTTAGCAGATGGAACATCCGTCACCTGTAAACCATTCACCAAAAACAGTGTATCTTGTATATCTCCCATGCTGTACAGAACAGGGAAGGATATAGTAACACTTAATACCGTTCAGCATAGCGGGGAAACATTTTCTTTTGTTGGAGGATTATCCATTGGTACGTTCCATCTTCTGTTTACATTTTGTGTTAAAAGTCGTATGAATCTTTTGCTGTAGTTAAATATTCGTAGGAATGTTTATAAATACTTTTAGAAACCAGTTCATAATATTTTCATAAATCACATGGTTTCTTGGTATCTATTGAATGTTGATAATTCATTAATAAGAATTTAATGCACTTATATTTTCAAAGCTAATGGCATCTTAGTGAAGTAATATTTAGTGTGGTTGAGACTGAATTTCAACTAAAACCTAGGAATAGTATAATATAATATACGATACTATTTTGTGTATATAGTAATACTTGCTTTTATCCCACGTTTTAAAGAGTGCCTCCTTTTCTCTATATTTTGCTATATAGTCAACCACGGATTGACCAAGCTTGTAGTAAGACGTTCGCCCTTGATTTGGAAAAATTCATCAATGGTAAACATACTTTGGAAACCAAATGATTTAAAAATACTTGGAAATTCTAGCTTACGCATGGAGATATTCAATATGCAGGTAAAATATCAAAAGATTTCAATGTCTCATTATTCACAAATTTTTAGGTATAATTAATTTCATACAATTTTATAAGTATTATTACATTAAATTACAAATAATATTTCAAAGATTTATATGTATATAGATGATGTTTTTCTCTATTTGTTTTATTGAATATTAATCTTTGACTATAAGCAGTCTATTAAATTTTACAGAAAAGTAATACCAACAGGATTCAGTTACAACTACACTCTACACTCACTGGATCAAATGTGCCAAGAATTGATTCTGGTTTCTTCGGATTCCAACTTAACTTTTCTGGTAAAGCTGCTATCATCAAAGTTTCGTCAATTGAACAAGGAGGGTGAGTAAATTGATACAATATAATAACACAAACTTATTGTTTTAAAGTTTGGCACATTTTATGCGTAGGAGATTTAAATAATGAACTGTCATTCGTATATTTTCTGTTAGATTGCGTTTTGGAATACATAATTTTGATTTTAATTCCTCATCTTCATTTAAACGTTTTTACATTATTATCATGTTTTTTTTATATCAAGCCCATACGTCTGGTCTGATGTCTTCACCGTCGATGTAAGTAGACAACACAGTGATGATATATGCCAAGATTGGGACAATGAAGATGCAATCCACCCAGACATTTCAACTTCAGATGTTTCACCCTGTCCGTGCTCACTTAGAGTTGCAAACATTGATATTTCAAGGTTTTCAGTTGATCCAACGTGTAGAGACGGCAACTCCGAACAAACATGTACTTTTCAGCAGTTTGCACGTGTTTGCTTCAAACAAAACTCTCCAACGTAAGTTTGTTCAGTAATGGTGATCACAGGAATTTATGTAATAATAATAAAAAAAAACAAAAACAAATCATATATGACTGGTATGTAAACCATACATATACACTGAAGATTTAAGAATATGTAATTAAATTTGCATCATATTTAAGTTACCACTTTCGATCACCTAAATTCCTGTTCTACTTTATTGTTCATCAAAGTAAAGGAAATATTCTATTCATAACAGGTATGATTGAATTGAACATATCTTATTGCATGAAAAGCAAAGGGATCGGACAAAAGTTATTTCAACTTATCAACGTTATCTCGTATCTCAATAAATTGTTGCACAAATTTGAAAATTGTTCATTGTATTCATCCCAAATGTTATCATTAGTTAATAAAAGAGTCTCTATTTTTATCTCATTAAGTACAAATAATTTTATCTTTTGAATTAAGTTAAATCTTAAACAATTATAAAGTGGGCATTCCAAAAATAGTAAATAGAATTCTGTATTACCCATCAGCATAAACATTTTGTATTAATGGTCAAATTTACCTGAAAGAGGTTTGCATTAAGATTACTACACTTGTGTCTTGAACGCGTATGAACAACATTCAATAATCTATTTCCAATATCCAAATATTTTAGTGGTTTTGATAAAGCAGTATCGATTGTCCTTTTGAAAATATGAACTGAAGAGAAGTTTCGAACGTTCGAACATACAAGTTAATGGCAGAAGGAAGAAAGAAATGTGAATAAAGTTGTAACATTGAGATCGGTATCCTATATTCATCTTGATTTCTCGAATTGTAATTATTGAAGGCTATATATTACTTATGCAGGAGACTCCTATAAGAATTTTTTACGTCTATCTTGAGTAGATTCAGCCAGTTTCGAAATACAATAATAGATATCTTCCTCTAACAGTAATTAACAAAAATAGGTATTTGTAGAAATAAACAACTGTTTGCCTACATTGTGCACTTACTCAATTTATTCCTAATGATCTCCAAATGCATTATGCATGTTTCTTTTGCATTGCAAATATTGCTATTTTTCGTTCACAATTTCACTGATGCATATTTCTTTGTCCTGTAATTTGCCTTTAATTGTTGTTTTAACCCATTATAGAACAATACCAAGGGTGTTTGTTATTTTCAGAAAGAGTAATTAAGGAAACCAAGATTCAGCGAAATAAAAGAATGTAATCCAGTCGAGACAAATACTCAATACACAATTGCTGAAGGGGTGTTTCAACAGATGAAAAGAGTTTATGATACGGAATGAAAAATCCTCGCGTTTGTCCTACAGTTTGGTCAATAGTGTTCCTTTAACATCGGCCTCTAAGTATGTCTCAAGATATGAGGCCAACTTCACAGTGTCTGTAGTATTCTTTATCTTAAGTTCTTTGGGGTAGATGCGATGTATAAAATTTCTGAATTGATTATTCAACAAAAATATGCTTCAGTCTATATATGTCCTGAATATATGGAATACTAATACCAATGCCAAAGGTAGCACCAAGTCATATTTTCTATAAATGAAATCTGTTCTCCATTTATATTTATGATGATATACTTAGCTAAATTTTGCATAAAATATTAGCTCCATTATTCGACAAGATTCTTTTTATTGTAGCGACTTAGGATATGACAATCAATGCTGTTATGACCATCGTGGAGATCTGATGAATCACAATGATTTTCCTCTACATGGTAGTGGCTATGCCAACCGGTACCACTACAAAGGGGATAATGCAATTAATGTACCATTTTTATCAAACTTCTACCATGACATCGTTCCCTATCAACATTGCTGCCTTTATCTGTCTGATGAAAGCAATGAATCTCGACGACGTTGCTCCTCATTTTACAATAGACGACCAAGAAACTCTTGCTGGAATTACGTGCCTCCTAGGCCAGGTAGATTAGAATTTTAAATTACTAGTATTTTCAGTGGAAGTTGAGAATGTGTCCTTAGCATTTTTCTATATGCAAATCTGAAGCATTCTGTATGCAACAATAAAAATAAGTGTATTTTTTTTCTATCAAATCTTTAATGTCTTTTTGAAGATTAAATGCATTTCTCATAAAGTTTTGAGGTATGCACATCAATAAAATAATAAAATGTGAAGTTTTATGTTTAGCCATGTTTTTTGTTTCTAGCTAGAGTATCAGGGGATCCACACTTTGTCACCTTTGATGGACAAAAATACACATTTAATCCAGTTGGGGAATTCAAAGCAATAAGTAGCGGGAATTTTACTCTGCAACTGCGCATGGAGCAAATACAAGAGCGCCCTGGTGAGATTTGTTTTTAAGAATAAAGAAATACTCTTCCTTTGCTATTTTTTTACTAAGACAGTTCTACATAAAATATACCTTTGATTTAACGAAAAAGGAAATGGGTAGTTTTTGTTTGAACTAAAGTTGAGACCACATTAAACGTGCGTGTTTGAAACAAAAGCAAACAAAACAAACAAAAAACAAACAAACAAAAAATCAAAAAAGAAAAAAAAGGACAACGGAATTTCATTTTCCAAAAGAATATAAAGATTGAATATGAGGAATATTTTTTAGCGAGTTCCGTAACATCATTTGTTGCTAAACCATATCCCGACTCTAATCCTATTGAAGTCAGAGGAAATAGTATTCGTGGTATAGATGTATTAGTTAATGGGACAATGGAGGATTTCGACGACAGTATAAGTACTAATATAATTGTAGACGGTAATATATTTTGATGTTCTCATCTTATTTAAACCTAACAATTAACTAGTTGAAAAAAACCCTTAGATTAAGAGATAGAAATTGAAAAAGTAGGTCAGATCACTAATAATAGTGGACAAAATTTGGTATTTATAAGTGCTTTTCTAGAATAAATCTTGTGCGCAGTTTTTCATACGCAACACGGAAATCTCAGTACAAAATGGTGCCAAAATATGGAAATCATTCCAAACTGGGGAAAGCACTTGATTTTATTACATTTTGTTTTGTAAGAGGTTTTGGCCATAGCATAAATATAAAATCATAAAAGTATTTTTGATAAACTTTTAAGTTTGTTGAAGCATGTTGCCGTAAAGTCCTGGTAAAAAAACTATCTTCAATCCTTTTTATTACGTAAATCCTTGAGGAAAGTGGCAATGTAACGATGCTTTGTGACGGTATTTTGACACACTAATGCAGAAATAGGTTATTCATCTTTTTGTCAGGGTTTAGTAATATTTTTTCATAAAAATATGCCGGTGAAACGGTATAGTTGTTAACATAATTTTTTTCAATTATTATCACGACTGGAAATTTTCACTAGGTACCACAATCGAGAAAATCTCAGAGACACCACCAACAGTTGTGTTAAATTTCCCAGAGGAAGGAATTTCTATAAAAGCAGTCAGTGGAAGCACAAGCAACCGGACTGTCTTGAATTTATTCATATTTACCTCATCAGAAAATCACAAAGGTAACCCTTGTAAGACAGTAAAATAGGGTGATTGTAAAAGAAAAAAAATGTTAATGATGATTTGATGAATATTTATGTTCTCATATAGATAGCAGCAAATTATCGAATTCAAATTGTATATTAAATTTTGTAATTTCACTTTCGGACTTTCTTCCCACCAATACGTCGCATCACGGATATCAATCTGCAGATCAGAAATTATAAAGTTGAAAATATACATAAATTATGAAGAAAATCTATAAAATAGATAGGATAATCAATTGATGATCGTGAATAACTTAAACATGACACCAAGAACCTTGAAAATCGAATTCATGCGCGGACAAAAGTTCCACTGATTCGTTAAATCTGTGCATACTTCGGCACTGGTGATCAAATAATTAGTTTATTTGCTTTTTTTCCAATCGAATTTTGTCCTAGTATTGAATGGGGATTCGTTGAGTGATTGTTCTCAAAATGGTCTTGTTTTAGAATTAAAAACGAGTGTATATCTTTCTGAAATTTTATAGATTTAACAGTGTAATTTTATAAGAACAATTATTATAGAGAAAACAAAACAAATGATGACATAGTTGTGTTTCCGTGATAGTTATTACAAGATGTTTAAATTTAATGTGATTCTGACCAATAATTCAACATTATTTTAAGAAATTTCACATTTAAATTAAAAGATGACATCGAAATATGAAACACTGATCTTCATAAACTGTGAAACATGAAATAATATTGAATCAATTTTAGTCTTATGTAAAAAAAAAACAACGTAAATGAGAGTGTTGAGATACAAGGGTTTATAATTTTTCTCAGGTAATATGACTGGTCTGTTTGGTGACAATGATGGTAATAGTACAAATGATCTGAAAACAGCAGATGACACTGTTATAGACGGAAATGCATCTTTATTTAGCATACATAATGAGTTTGGTTCGACATGTAAGTTTTTCGTTATATTATTTTTATATCCATGTAGGATATCGTTTTTTTTTCTTTAATATAATAAAAAAATTCAGTGGTAAGCTGAATATAAATATTTCAAGATATTTAATTTTTCAAGAAATTCTGAAATAATTCAGACATATCCAGAAACATTTTCCACTTTGTATGACCTAAATTGATACTTTAGCCACGCCTCATAACTATGAAACCACTTCCATGGTATCCCAATACACTAAAATCATTCTTTAAATTACAAGTGGCACAATCAGATGATATTGACGATGATTGGGGATGATAACGACCTTGACCTTGAATACCAATACAGGCCTCTCATGGTCGATGTTAGTGGTCGGTAGATCCAACTGGTTTTGATGGCGTTGCCCTGCCTGGCCTACTTCCAGATCCCACGTGGATCAGAGACCGCTTTCCTACTCTAATTATATGGGAGTTCGTCAACATGTAGATTGATGATGTTGACAGTATTGATCCACGTTAAAAATGTTGTTTTCATATTTAAAAAAAACTACTTTCCAGTTATATCATTTTTGTTTTCTGTTTTTTTTTAATTAAAATATAAGATTTTTTTCAGTTGTTTGTACGATTATTTGATATAATTGCCATAGTGTCGGCTTACACTGAAGATGTTTACTCAGGGTAGACCGACCCTAAGACGTTTATATCCAATAATGCAACCAACAATTGAAGACAACATTGATTTAAGACATCTAACATGGATTAGGTGATCACTTATCCTAGACAGTATTTTCTTTTTTTTTCAAATACAGATCAACTAAATTAGAGACGTCTGACATGGACCAAACACTCTGTTAACAATGCACTTAAGATATCACATGCTTCCATTGTTCAAATCTATTTCATTATTTTGATATCCTATTATAGTTTTGCAAACATAATTACTTTTACGTGAATCTAGTTAAACTTACTACAGACGTAACATTAAAACATATTTCGATTGACTTAGAGACTGTATGATTATAAGGGTTATAATAGAAACACACATTTTGAAGATTATGATCATTGTGTTATCTTACATTTTAACGTTAATTTCAAAGTGCACTGCTTAGGCTTAACGAAACTAATAAAAATTCGTCTGATATAAAAGAAATGAAAACGAATCATTACTTTCCTGACTACTTTAAAGATCAAATCTTTTTAAATGTTAGGGAGGGTTCCGGAAAGTGAGTCATTGTTCACGTACGAAGGAGGACGATCTTTTTCATCATATCAAAACACAGGTTTTCAACCTAACTTCAATGCACCAACTATTACTGAAGAACTGATAGAAACTTGTGGCAATAATAAAGATTGTATGTATGATTTCCATGTCACTGGAGATCGTGAGTTTGCCGAGATGTCGTCAAACTCTTCACAGGTGTTTGAGGAGATGTCTGACGCAATAGAACATAGTGAATGTAAGTGTTAAAACACAAGTAATAAAATAACTTATTTGCATTCAGCACAGCGTCCGTTTTGAATCTCATCTTATAACAAAATATTCTTATATCCATAGGAAATTTTGAAGAAAAGGGGTTACCTAAAAACAAGTCTTCGTGTTGAACTGAAAATAAATTGCGATAACGGCAAGTTAAGATGTTTAAAGTGTCATCCTTTCATAATTGAGCAAAACTGCACGTCGTGCGGATTTGATCATAATCACACCATTATCAAGACTCTGAATTCACTGAAAGCTACATTTCAGACTTCGAGTGTAACTCATCAGTAGATAATAAAACTTTTTTTATTTTACAGTTACAACTTCTTCGTCTTCAACTGCAACAATTACTACTTCATCTGAATCAACAACTACTTCTTCACCTGAGATATCTTCTACTTTTACAACTGAACTAGTCACTACTGCACCTACACAGGCTAATGCACATAAAACTTTAACAACAACTACTACACCTACAACTGCACCAACTACTACTACACCTACAACTGCGCCAACTATTACAACTACAACTGCACCAACTTCAACACCTACAACTGTACCAACTACAACTTCAACTGCACCAACAACTACAATTACAACTACACGAACTACTACACCTACAACTGCACCAACTACTACAACTACAACTGCACCAACTTCAACTGTCACAACTACAATTTCAACTGCACCAACTTCAACAACTACAACTGTACCAACTACAACTTCAACTACACCAACTACTACAACTTCAACTGCATCAACTTCTAGAACTTCAACTGCATCATCTTCTACAACTACAACTGTACCAACTACTACAATTACAGCCACACAAGCTACTACTACAACTATACCGTCCACTGCAACTAAATCTACAACAAAGTCCAAGAGTTCATTTGATTCTCAAACATCGAAACAGGACTTACTAACAACTGTTACCATCACAGTTGCTGGTGCTGTTCTTGTTATAGGTGTGATCATTGTTGTTATCATTGTCGTTGTAACTATGAGAAGAGTCAGTAAACGCCAACGAAGAATGGAGAAACCTACACACAAAGACCATGAAACAATCTCGCAGTCAAGTGATTCAGCCGATAGCTTCAATTTCCATATCAAGAGGCCATTGTTCCGTCGTGACTGGGTCAGTACTGCTAGCAACCTTAATAAAACATATCAAGAGCATTTGCCAGATTATATGTATACAGACAAAAGAAACTGGATGAACAATCAAGCTTGAATGTTTTCAAAAGAGACGAATAATACACTTACACTGGTATCTTGTATATGATTGTACTATTTTGATGAATGTTTATGGTTTTTTTCCTGATTTTAGCGGTGCTAGTAGAAACAGAATGTATGTATGTATGTATGTATGTATGCATTACTTTTTTTTTTTTTTTTTTTATAGATTTCTGACTTTACTGACTATATGTTTTCTGTTGTACTGATACATACTGTAAGAAAAAACCTAATATATACAAAATGCGTCTAATAGTATTGAAAATAACATTTGTAACATATTCTGCCGTCAAATATCAGACTTGTATTGTAGAAAATGTGCGAGTTACGTCGTATACGTTCTAGTTGTCTTAGAAATAAACGCAAAGGTTTCAGAACGGTAATGTTAAAAGAGGAGTTAACAAGTTTTAAATTGTACTATGGTAAGATATAAAACATGCAGTTTTGTATGAGGAATACAAGGTTGTACAGCTCTTGAAATGTTTCCAAAATAATTATTCTTTATCAAACCTACCCAAAATTGATATTGCCCTGGTTGTACAAAATTCCATGTAGAATAAATTCTTTTTACCATATTTTTTATATGTCATCCTATGTTCTTATATATTAAACAAATTAAAGATATTTTGAATTTCAGGGACCCATAACTTGCAAAATTATTCTAAATTAAGATATGTACCCTTAAGTACTAATAAATTCAAAAGGGGAACAAACAAAATCAAACTACCAAATTTGCATTCGTATTGACAAAGTTATGATTTTGTCCCTTTTAGAATTGATGGCCCAACTGGCTTCATATTACTAAAAACCACAACAAAAAATAAGAAAACCAAACAACACAAAAAGGAAATGAAATAAAACAAATGTTATTTTTTTCGAAATTTGCACCGCGCCATGATGAAGAAAGACTGCAGGTACATTTCTTCGATTGATCATCATCATCATCATCATCATCATCTTTTTCCATTTAAGTATCGTCTTTTTTGTGTTCAGTGAAAAAACTGTACCATTTACTCCCTGAGTATAAAAAAAAGATAAATATGAAGATACAGACTAAAAATAACCCTTCAATGTAATGTTGAAAATAGGAATTTGAGAATAGAAAAATTAAAAACTTAGCGTGTCACGGTTCATAAAAATATTTACTTCAATATATAAGAACGTCTAAAATTGAACTCGGACATTAAACATCGCTAACTCCGTTGCATGCTTAGACATTCAAATATTCAACTCAGCAATAGTGTCCATAGATGTACATTCAAGATGGAGGTCCATTAAAATGTCATTTTGGATGCTTTTGTTTGAAGATCAAGTTCTCTAATATGTTTTCTCACTCTTGATATGTCGATTTTCTTTGGTGTAACCGTGTAACCTTAGCCGTAAAAATGTCTCCTTCTGCGCAGTGGTAATTTAAACATGTTTTCAACGTTTGTAATATATTGAATATGTTTATACTATCATGACATGTATTTTAAATTCAATTGAGTATTCCAACTTTCATTGGTACATACAAATATTTCAAATGGTTTATAAACACTTTGTCAATATAATACACAATGAATCGGACGATTTTACGTTTTATGGTCTTCCTTTTTGTTTTTTGTTTTTGTCCGATCAAAGTCATGTTTCAGTTAATGTTTACGTATCTAAACGTCGCCTACTTTTTGTACCGTGCTAAAGTTCTAAAAATAGGCAGGGTTAAGTTACTACAAGATTGAAGTCATCACTACAAAAGTTGTATGGTCGTCACCATGAACTATTTGAGCAATATGGTGTATCCATATATGTGGACGATTCGTTTTTCGTGTCTTAGTTCTTCTTCCGTCTACTCCGTACTTAACGTTTTATGAGCAACTCGCTGGTTGTTTCTAGAAAACAAGAGGTCATTTCCCTACGAGTATACCTGGCTCATGTTCCCAGTCTTTAGTATGGGTTGCTCAAAGATCATTGAATACCATATGACTGCCTGTAGCTGTTTTTTTTCACAGACTTTATTCCCTAATGAGAATTTAATTGGTCCTAATATAAACAAAACAATGATAATAAAAGGATTTGTTTAGAACAGAACAAGAAAGAAAACGAAAACTAAAGCAAACAAACAAAACATCCAACACAATTTTCTTGTAGAGAAACATTTGTGCTTCACACCTAAGAATCATGAAGTGCCTTACATGATACAACTGAAAGAATAATCAAGGGAACCAAAGTTATAGTGGTAATCAAAAGAATGTAATCCAGGGACAAAGACCAGACATGGAAAACAGACATACATAACAAAGAACATGAAGTAACTAAAATCAAACATACAAAGTAACAAAAGCAAATGAACAATTCGGACTCCAATAAAAACTGGGAGCATGACCAGTTGCATCGGTAGGGTAAGCGTCCTCTGCTTTTCTAGAAACATCCGCCGATTTGTTCATAAAAAGTCAAGTCCGGGGTAGACGAAAGAGGAAAGTAAACAATGACACGCTGAATAAATCAGTTTTCATGGCGCAGAGATGGATATATTATTACAATCAACAAGTTCATGTTGACGACCATAAATCTTCTGTAATGATGACTTCAATCTTGTAGCCACATAACCCTTTTCCAGGATCCTATTTGTTAGAATTCTAGCGCGAAATTAATACCAATATGTGTCTACGGATATATAAAAAGTTATTCTTTCCATCTTCCATTTAGCTTTTTAATCTATTTTAATCACCAGAAACCGCTCAACTGATTTAAATGTAGCTTTACTGCAAGGTTAAGCGTCATATACAGTTGTTCCTGACAGAAGATGAATGTCAGGTTACTGCACGGGCAATTATCCAACTTATGTTTCACATGTTCATATCATTTAGGGGCAACTCCTACTAAGTCAGTCGAAAAATCTTTATTAAGATTAATGAAAAAGTTTGATAATAAATATAGGTGTCCTTAAATGAAGACTATTGCCATTGCAAAGATATCTTAAAGTTAAAGTGTTGTATGATATCTTTTTGTGTGGTTGCTCACATTTTTTACCCTCATCTTTCTCAAAACAGCTTGTCAGAAGTATTCTTTCTCTTAACTTCAATAAATATGAAGTTAAAATGGGAAAGCTTCATATAAAAAATATTATTACATGTGTATTTATCTAAGTAATGTCAATTATTTATTCTGTTGAAAAAGAAAGCTCAAATAGTGCTTACCTTTTGTACAAATATTGAACAATACGAACGCGTTATAAAATCAGTAACAAACAGTGCTAAAATGATACCACAAACCAATAAATCAACATTCTGAAAAGACAGAAAACGAAATCAATATGCAACTATGAACAATGGCCATGAAATAAAATATTCCCAGTTAACCCTGTAGGATTGGCAATGTCAGGTAAACATTTATGAAACAAAATTTGAAGTGTAGTAAAGTTTAAAGGTAGTCTCTCTCGCCCAATCATAACTTACAAGGAAGACACTGCAAAACATATTTAAGGAACATTCGCTTTGACTATTCCCAAATCAATCCCATATTCGAGATGAAGCTCCTAGCTAGTGTTCAAGCAATATGCTTTTATCATGTGTGTGCCTTTTATCTCCTAAGTTTTGTGAGTAGTATTTCACTGGATGAGTTCTTTCCATATGGAATTGAACAAGGTGATGTATTAGCGCCGATCAATGATGATGGATCAACTTCCCCTATTCCTGTCAGTAGTCTTTTTCCGTTTTTCAACCACCAGCATGATACTTTAATTGTAAGTACTTTGTTGTAAATTTTTTTCATAAAAGTTTGTGTCAGTTTCAGTACTAAAAACAGTGGGGTTCAAAATATTCTGTCTATTTTAGACAGTTTAGATGATAATTTGTTTGACTAATAATAGTATTGACCATTACACTATAAAGTGGCAGATGAGACATAGTTTGACTTGTCACAATAAAATTATTTATATTGAGTTGATCTAACCTCAAGACAAATATCAAAAGTCTATTCCAAAACTACTATGCCCACACCATACATTTACAGCTATTTCATTTTTGAATGATTGTCTGTCTTGTCTTTTAATGTGTTGGCTTCATCATTGTCATTCATATTTAATATATCATAGGTTAACACAAATGGAGTCATTTCTTTCCTTGGGACGATGCGCACCTTCACTCCAAGCGAATTTCCACTTGTCTCTAAACGTCGAATAATAGCACCTTACTGGACAGACATTGACACAAACAATGGTGGAAACATTTGGTACAGGGAGTCAACTAACAAATCACTTTTACAAAAAGCATCATATGAGATCCATGAGTTGTTTCCTGAATATTACAATTTCCAAGCCACGTGAATATTTATTGCAACTTGGGATAATGTAACTTTTTATGGAGCTATAAATTCAACCCAGCGAACTAAAGTAGGTTACAATCTGATGATTAAGTTTGCAAAATGAATTAATTTATTGAGTGTATAGAAATAAATTTATGGGTTCGAAATAAAATTTCAATAACTAAATAGCCGTTCCTAATTTTAATTCATGTATTGTATAATTAACCCTACATTATACATGCTTATTGCTATTGACATCAGCTCAAGCAATTTTCCTTTACATGTATCTTTATATAAAAAAGACTAAATGAAATTATTTAAAATTGTAGAGATGTACTTTCCAATGCCTCTTGATAACAAATGGTCGTCATTCTTTTACTACATATATGTATAACAAGATAGAATGGACAACAGGAACAGCTAGCGGTGGAGATTTTTGGGGACTTGGTGGTACTCCTGCTCAGGTTTGGAATAAAATAATGATAGAAATATTAATATTTATTAAGATATGTGTTTTGATGCATATTGAATATCGGTATTCATTCAAAGGAGCATGGTTGCAATATGAAATCTACAGCAGAAAATCATGTTAAATCATGAAAACTAGTTTGCCTCAGGTATATTAAATTATATATTTTGTGATGAAAATTGAAGTAAGAAGTCTTCTGATTTGATCAATATCCATTCTACTTTCCATTCCCGAAACAACCCTTTTTACCCAATTTCAAGTATTATGTGATGAAATCGCTCCTTCTATTTCTACTTGTCAAGACAATAACCGTAAATCCGAAATTTGGACCAGAGTTTGCCTTATTGATTTTTACAATTATACGTGACATTTTATTACCGTCTCATGACTAAATGTCTACGTTTATCTGGGAAAACCTGTCATTATCCATCACTGTGATTATCATTTGAAGATTATCTCTGGACTGGTTTACATCGATATCGATGCCTTAGACATAGAATAATATTTCGAACATAACGTTTAGAATTTAAGAATTGTGAGCGAATGTGGAAATCAAATTTAGGGTAACAAAAAAAATCAATCTAAACTTTTTTCAGATTTTCACGCCATTAACTAAAATCGTTTGACAAAGAAAACAAACAAAACAAAATTTAATAAAAAATGTATGAAACATATTTCAGGTTGGTTTCGATGCAGGGGATGGAATAAATTTTTATGCATTAGAAGCATCGAGAACCCCAGAAATCATTAATGTTACGCGAATGTCAAACATTGATAAAGATGGAAAATTTATTTTTCGTGTAGACTCAACAACAATAAAGGGAGGAGGGTGTAACGTTGAAGGTAATTTTTCAATAGATTATAAAGGTTGATATGTTTCCATTTTTTTTAATCATACATAAGAGGACAAATGAACATGTATATTTCGTTTCGCAATTTAAATTGTCATTTCATATAATTTACTTGAAAAAAAAATAGAAAAAAACAATAGAAAAAAGCTGTTCAATATTGAAGTGTGATTTAATATGAGGATGACGGCAAAACAAATTAATTCAAAATGCTAAAATTAAAAATATTTATATAGAAACAGTGATCTAATTACTACATTTAAACAATATACACAAAATGTTACATACAGACTGGAAGAAAGCTGATAACCTTTGAAATATTTCCGTTTAGGTACTCTTACCATAACCCCAAGAGAGGTGACAATGCTTGGTGGAACAAGACTTATAATTTCTGGTCCTTGTTTTGATCATGCGAAAAATATAATGTTGTATCTGGCTGACGGAAAATGTGTTCCATGTATATTGTTTACTAAGCAAAGTGTCTCCTGCATTTCACCACTCGTGTATAGAACAGGGAAAGATATAGTCACACTCAACATAATTAGACAAAACGATACAGAGTTGTCGTTCGTTGGTTCCATTTCATTCGGTGAGTACTTAAATGTTTGAACAAGTTTTCGATTGCTAACATTAATTTTATATATTAAATATGTATTGTTTTATTTCTCTTAAAAACCAGAAGACAATCAAACTGAAGTTAAAACATGGGCGGAATGAAATAAAATGAACACTCGTCACCGAAATTTATAACAACTGAAAATCGGTGAGGCAAAAACATATATGAGGAAATTATTTATCAATTGTTCAATAATATATCTTCTATTTAATATTTTGATCACAGTAAATCATGGTTTGACAAAACATTTACTCAAACGAGCCCCAATGATTTGGAATCATCTGACTGATGTCTCTGTTAGCTGGAATCCAAATAATTTGCAAACATTTATAAGAAATGCATCTTTAAGCTTGGAAATGTACCAAATTCAGGTAATACTATATATTGCTTTCAAAAATAAACATAGAGCAAGTCCATCTTACTGATAAATTTATTGTTAGAAAATATTTTTGTAATATTGAATTGGAATTCATAACAAATTAATTCGTTATAAAACAATAACAACAAACGCAAAAAAAATATTTTGTACATGAAAACTGTAGTAAATCATTCATAGGCTTAAAATCTGCAAGAAATATCTCAAACTGCTTGATTTGATATATTTTATTTTTCTTGATACATTTTTCTTTGTAGGAAAGCAATGGCAATCAAGTTGCTGTGAGCTACCATTCAAGAATTGCTAATCATGGTGCCTTGAACGTGGAGTCGGGAAATCATACCTTCAATCTGAACTTCACTGGTAAAGCTGGTCTCATTAAAATATCATCAATGGATGGAGGGTAGGTTAATTAATACTATTCACATGATGTTATTGAGATCTCAGCAATCCGTCATAAGTGCGTTATGCAAATTGCTATTAAGAATTGGTTTAATGAGGGAGTACAGAAGAATTATTAAAGGGACATATATAAACATATGCTTGTCTAAAAAATGTGTAAGTCGCTGAGCTGTTTCTTGGAATTTGGCGTATTGGTATCAATGATAAGAAAGGCATAAAAGCTTAAAAAAAGCTTAATAAACTAGAGCCACTGTAAGGATACTACAAAGTGGTTAAATTAAACTGATTAACAGGTTGTGCCTCATCATATTGCGCAACATAACACTTTTAATACAGTAATCAGTAAAATGATATTATGCACAATATAAAATGTAGCCAGCAATACATCTTTTGCCAATTTTGAGAAGTTGAGTAAGAATTTAGCGTGTCTGTACTATCGTTAATCTCAATGTCTTTAAGTAAGATGAGATGAAGGTAATAACTGAATCTAGTATTATTTCATGAAAAAAACATCTGTAGAGCAAAACGTAAAATCATAGGAATGTGCATTACAGAGGGTAAGGTTTTCGCACATTAACTCGTTAATTGATGTATTTATTTTGTAAAAATATTTGCAATTCTTCACAGTCACATGTGATTTGATCAATAAAATTTCTTTGGAAATCTTTGAAATTTGCTCTGATGCACAAATATAAACTAGTGTATTGTGCAGTAATTCACTTCCACATACAGCCCTTGGCTAATGTTCCTTTGAGAAAAGAAGAAGGCAGAGGTATCTGTGTCTAATGTACGCATTTCTTCTTGCTACAGTTATTAAATATGATAAACTTTATTGTACTTAGTATATTATTTAGAACTTTTTAAATTTTCACATATTTAGCCATATTAGATCTATTATGGCAATAAAAATGAAAATAACGTACTGATGAATAGAAAATACAATTACCTTATTTGTCAATTTCAGTCCTTACTTCTGGTCTGACGTCTTTACTGTAAATATAAACAAACAACACAGTCGATCAGTTTGTAGTGAATGGAGGGAGAAAGACGACTTTTATCTCGATATCTCTTCATCAGATGTCGCCCCATGTCCATGCACGCTTGAAGTGGCAAACATTGATATTTCAAGATATACTATAGATCCTATGTGCAGAAACAACGATGGACAACAAAGATGTAGTTTCCAACCGCACGCCCTGTTATGTTTCAAACTGAATGCACCATCGTAAGCTTGTTTTAGGTTGTACAGTGTTAAAATGGCAATTGAAGATCTCTGTTCCCTTAACATATTTTCGAAAGACGCGACCCACAGTTCAAGAGAAAGACAATTCAAATAATGATAAAGTCAATGTTTTTGTTGTGTCGACATCGAAATGTGCCGAAATTTTTTGTTTAGTCTAGTAGGTCAGTGGGTGTATCTAAAAGAGTAAAAGATCCGCAGCTGGTCCATGGTCCCATTTTTTTCGTGGGTCCGGGATGTTTATATTACATTATATAAATATTAGTACTTTGTTTGTAGCAGTAAGTCCCTTGTAAGTTAATTTGTTCAGCGCTATTTTCATGATAATGGCAATGTACTTAAAGGAACATCGTTCAGATTTAGTGCAACATCATTTTCAGCTTTCATTTAAAAGGAATGTTCTTTATTATTCGAACATTTTTCAAGGCAACATACTTGATCTCAACAGATTCCAAACTGTATATCAATATCAGTTGCTCATAACCAGAATCATATGAAACACAGAGTTGTTTTAGCTTTTTCAGTATTCGTAGATTCCTAGGATACGACAGTCAATGCTGTTACAACGATAACGGAGTGTTGATGAATCCAAATGGATTTTTCCTACATGGATGTGGTTTTGCAAACCGGTTTCATTAGGCAGGCGACAAAGGCGAAAATATACCTTATCTGTCAAACTTCTACCATGACATTGTTCCTTACCAACATTGTTGTTTTTAAAATTCTGATGAAAGCAATGAGTCTCGTCAGCGTTGTTTATCTTTTTTTGAAAGGCGGCCACCAACCACGTGTCTGAACTACGTTCCACCGCGTCCAGGTATGCTGATGTTTCGTAGCTTATGTCTAGAACTGGAAGTTTTTGACTATTCAGTTCTTTTCACACAATGTGAGAAATGCATTTCTTAAGTTGTTTTATTTCATTAAAAAAAAATTAAATGTAGACCTTTTCGATCACTTCGATGTTTTTTTTCTGAAGCTACGAATTTCATAAATAACTACCACATAAATCTAATATTATTACATTATAGCTGGTGTGTCTGGTGATCCTCACTTCGTGACATTCGATGGACAAAGATACACTTTTAATCCTGTTGGCGAATTTACGGCAATTTCAAGTGGCAACTTTACCCTACAACTGAGAATGGAACAAGTAGGAGATTTATTAGGTAATGTTCATTTAAAAAATTCCCTCAGCTCTTGATAGATAGAATTTCTGATATTCACATGAAAAAAATTCTCACTATATAACGATATTGTATGCAGTAAAATACTTTCCTTTTTTGTTCTCGCTTTGGTCTTTTATCTTAATCTTTTTTTGATTCAGTCGTATTTTGACCGAATACTTTAAACAAATAAAATATCGTGTTTTATGTAATGGTCATGGTCAATCTACTCTCGCGAAACCTTTCAATCTTGAAATTGTATGAAATAATCTGTAAAGCAAATATTTCGCAAATGAATTGTCGCATTACACGTCTTATGGTGAAATAGAGAAAAACATTTTTCATTACTGCCATAGTTATGGCATTTCATCATTTTTTTCTCATTTTTAGCCAGTTCTGTTACATCGTTTGTTGCTAGACCATGTCCAGAGTCGGAACCAATCGAAGTTAGAGGGAACAGTATACGTGGTATAGATGTGATAGTCAACGGGACAAATGATGAGATAGATTGGTCTATAATTGACGCACTACATGTCGATGGTAACGTTGATCTAAAATTGTAGTTCTTTCTGCTGGTTGCTTTTATTGAATTGTATTATTATATTATTTTACATGCTTTTTGTTTATTTCTTGAAATTTGAAAAGGATCTGATGACTGCACTCAGGTAACTTTTATCAAGACGGCAATATGATGGTAGGAAAAAAATGTCAACGATGGCTTTTGCAGACAACATAAAAAATAAGACTTAATTAAGATATTAATTTTTAGACCATTTTTTAAAAGAAAAAAAACCTTCCAGTGTTATTTTTACATGGTTATTATTGTAAAAAAGATAGTATAAGTCTAAATAATATTTATCTTTGACACACTTTCCATTTCAATTTAATCATCATTGCTATCGTTGTCCTGATGAAAATGAACAGTACGAATAACAAGTAGTTTGTTATAGGAGCATCGATAGAGAAGACCTCCGATAATCCTCATACAGTAGAACTACGTTTTCCTGAGGAGGGCATATCAATAAAGGTAACCAGTGGAACGACAACCAACAGAACCGTATTGAATTTGTTAATCTTTTCATCGTCACAAACCAAACAAAGTAAGCACTAAGCACTTTCTTCAGAACACAAAATATACCAATACGTTAAGTATGGTAACAAACGAAGTCTTGAACGATTTTAATAATATTCAATGTAAACATTTTAAGTATGATGATTCCTACTTATCATAGACCATGCTGTGTTGCAAGTCAGCATACAGTGATATCAGTAATAAAATACCGAAACGTTCAAAATGGGACAATTCAAATACGTCAAATTCCAAGTATATGGACCCGAATGTGGAAACAGAAAACAAAGATGATCTATACATACAATGTGGCGGAACGAATGAAATAGATAGCATATAAAAACTTTAGATAAGGAAAAAAAGAAACAAATAGCAATATAACCCTCCCCCCCAAAAAAAAAAACAAAAAAACAAAAAAACAAAAACAAAACAAAATAAGTAACAAAACCCTAAACAAACAGGAGTTACATTAGGTGCTCCTGAAAATTAAGCATGGCGTGCTCCGTCAGTGGCTACCTTAAATTGGAAGTGAATATAATCCGGTGATAGTCTACCAACAATAATGCAGCTTCCCAACACGAATCACAAAGGGATCCTATCAAATCAGTTCAACTTGGATGATCTCATTCAATTTCATAAAGTATAATGCAGTGGATAAAGTAAATGATGCGGAAATGATCTGTTTTAGTGCATTGCATGACAATTACATTGATTTGTTACTTTATTCTATATTTAAAAAGTAATTTCGTTTTAGGTAATATGAGTGGTTTGTTTGGGGACAACGATGGAAATAGTACGAACGATTTCAGGACTAAGGAAGACCTAATTGTTGATGGAAATGCTTCTACATCAAGTGTCCACCACGAGTTTGGTTCAACATGTAATACATACAATTTTCCTACTTAAGAATTTTTTTTAATCTTTACTAATTGTTATATATCGACTTAAGGACAGTTCACGCAGTATGAATTGCGAAGCAGTTTATAAACTAGCGTAAACTGCTGTGAAGTCTTTATGACTTCATTTCCTATCGAATGCAGTATGAATTTAGATTTGATTTCAAATTAAAACGTAATTTAGTTTTGGATTACTTGAATTGTAGAGTGTGTACCAAATCAGTGTTATTGTATACAAAATAAAATATGCTTCCAAAAGAGACCCAATCACTTATGCTTGCTTCAATATAAACAAGATGTCACAAGTTACGTCGTGCTAAGGATACACCAACCTAACCATCTACGATTAACAGGTATTAGGAAAGCGACGATCCTGGAAATTGGAGGTATAGAGTCATTAGGGAATGCAATATCAAGGCATTCCCTAAATAAAAGCTGAGAAATCTGTGAGGAAAATTTCCATTATATAACTAATTACTAAATCTAATAGTAAATAAGAATTAGATAAGCGACAAACCTGAAAAGGGGAGGCACGGGACAAGTAACTATGGAAAAGCAATATACCAAATAACTAAATGTCAACACAACTTGAGGATATTCTCCTTTTAAATAAGATTAAGTTCACTGACGTTAATGGTTGAATCTATCATACTTATCAATTTACATTGCAGGGAGAATTGTGGAAAGCGAATCACTGTTTACTTACGAAGGTGGCCGGTCATTCTCTTCGTACCAAGATCCAAACTTTGAACCTTTGTTTCAAGATCCGAATGTTACTGATGATGCCATAGATATATGTGGAGACAACAAAAATTGTCAGTTTGATTTTATGGTCACTGGAGACCGTAGCTTTGCAATCATGTCTGCAGAAACGTCCCAAAGCTTTTCATATGTCGCTGATATTCTTGAAAACTACGGTAAGTAATTACTTGAAGTAAAAACATAAGAGCAATGCATAGCCATATATTTCCTGTCGTGACAGATTAAGATAATATACAACTATAATAAACAACGCGTATTAATAAAATAGAAAGGATAAAACAAAGCTAAAATTTAGAAGTACATGGTTTAGATTTAAACATTATAGTGTAAGGTTCAGAGGAGTTGCGTCCACAACATATTCGTACTATAACTACAACAAAATTTCCTGAAACTAAATGTCAGTGTAGTATTCATATCTATACACTTTATGACTATACATCAAACTAAATTCACTTCATTTAGCGATTTCTGAGGAGTTGCATCTACTAGATTTTTGTATTGTTAGACATGCTGAAAACATTTCCATAGTTCTAACAAAAAATAACAGAAACAAAACGTTAGTATGTCATCCACTTTAAAGTCAGTATTTCATCCACTTCATAACAATACACCTTACAAAATATCAAAACAATCCGGCAAACGGTTTAAGAGGTGTTACAATTACAAAATCTTATGGACGGACACCTACCACAATCATGTTCCTCTGTCACTTTGTGGGAGGGGACAGTTATTTGTACTTACATATTACTAATAAATGAACATCTTTAGTTTTTGAGAAAAACCCACAAGTCTGATTTTCTACCGTATTTCATTGTAAAGCAATAGAAGTTTTAATAAGTTTTATGTTGTAGATAGCACTACAAATTCATCAATGAATTATACTTCAACGATGAACACATCTATTACAACCTTAGAATCAACCACAAGACCATCGACAATTACGCTGAGTAATGTGTCTTCGACCTCGTCATCAGTAGCAACAACTTTAACAACAAATAACTCATCACCACCATCTACAATAATAACCACACAACAAACAGACAAGTCGGACGGCACAATACCAACAACGAAATTCTCAACAGCCCATAAAACGACGACCAAGTCTACTTCTACATCACAGACTTTAACGCCAACGGATTTTATTACACCGACAACAACTTTAACCAATACACAATCGTCTACAAAGTCACCCACTCCTTTGACCGTATCGTCCACAAAAGAGTCAAAAACTTCAACAAATACTCCATCAAAGACAAATCAAAGTTCTACCACATTAAAAACTGATGCGAAGACGAAACAGACGACAACAACACCGACAACCAATACAAAATCTGCTTCAGGAACAATGCAGACAACAACTGCCGGAGTTTCTTCCGCTGAAAAGTCCTCAAATCAGAACTTATTATCCACTGTAACAATCACCGTTAGTGGAACTGTTCTCGTGATTGGTGTGATAGTTATTGTCGTCGTAGTCCTTGTAACCATGTCAAGAATGCAGAGACGTAAAGGACACGGAACCATTAAACGCCAATCCAGTGATCTCGAAGCTATATCCGAATCAAATGATTCGGGCGGAATTTCTAGTATTCACATTAAAAGGCCGCTTTGTCGACCAGACTGGGTCAATTTGATGGATACTCAGTCTAAACCTTACCAATACAAAAATTCAAATTCGTATGGCGATGGAAGAAACAGGATGACGTCTTAAATTTACAGGACTATAATAAAGTTGCAAGACGGTTTGTTAAAAAAGAGCCAGTATGTATCTTTGGTTTATATTTGTTTAAGTTGCATGACCGACTTATAAGTCTTATTTTGTTTAATCAAGTAATATTGTGATTTGGTGCATCAGTTAATTTTCATTGTTTGTATTATGTCAATAATGTCGATATGTATTTGTGATTGTGTAATTAAATAAGTTGAAATGAATTGAATTCATAAGTAACCAGATATTTATTTTTATCACTTGTAAGTTATCATTAACACAAGCATTTAAATAAATCCATTTATGCATTGCCGCAGCATTTTCAGAACCTTTAGTACAAAAATAACTGAAAAATCACTGCAATTATATATATGTGTCTTAAGGCTGTTTGAAAAAAGAAAAATGTTAAAGAGATCTAATATTAAAATTTAAAAAGCATAACTATAAGGTTAAGTTACAAATAAAAAATAAAAAGATATAAACTATAATGAAAACTAAATTAAGCATATTTACAATACACTCGAACCTCGATATGTCGAATTCGGATTAGTCGAAATCTCGGATAAATCGAACTAATTAAAAAGTCCCAGCAAAACTCCCCTTAATCTAATACAATTTGACCTCGGATGACTCGAACTCGGATGAATCGAAATCTCGGATAACTCGAGGTAATCAATCAGTCCCCTCGATGGGACTTCGAGGTTAATTAACCCTGATGTATCGAAGCCAACTAATTAGTCGGAAAACTGCTTTATTACAAACCATGATCGAAGTGTGTGTTAACAACGATTAGTGTGGCTTTTAAAATTAATTTGTCGACAATATTTATGGTTTGATTTGTTTATTTAATTAATTTAAAATTGCGCGTGTTGTGAAAAGAAACAAATTTTATTAATAACACGTCGGAATGTACACTAACAGTGATATCGGATATTTTGATATATTTTTGTTTTAAATAAAGATGAATTGTAATGGTATCTGACTATTTAATGAAACATCAAACAGATGATAGTAAGAATATTTCAACGACTACATTCGTTTCGCTGTGATTTTTAAATTTTATCGTAATAATGTAGAGCACATGGTTTGACGGTGTTCCTGATTGTAAATCAAACAAAGCAGCATGTTATGAACTATGACGTTTTTGATGTAGAAAAAATAAAAAGGAAATTTCACTTAAACGGTCGATGCCGTTCAGTATTTCAAACATAATATACAACATGCAAAAAATATCTTCCGATATGAAACGCAAGACATTACGAACTACCGTGTAAAGTGAAGTACATGTACATTTACAAGTACATCAAATGATATAAATTCATGTCAATTTCTCCATTATGATTCGTAGTATAGTAATATAAATTTGCGCGATTGCTGTTAGTGTATAAATGAATCGATAGAACCCCACTTGTAAAATTCGCGAACTTACACTTTAAAGACCTAATTCCTTTGTAGTTACTTCATTTTCTGAAAATACTTTTTTTTCCTTTTTCTTCCCCTAATAATAGTTATTAATGTCAAATGCACCTGGCAATGTTCCTATTTTCATTCCAGCTCGATCCTGTTTACTCTTATTCTCCAGTGTGCCTTTATGCTCTTGTTTGTTTGTTGTTAAATTGTATATTTGCAGCTCAACAGTGGTGCATTAAAGATCTTGTTTGCATCATGTTGGTAGATTTGCTTTAAATGTATCGAAACGAAAGGAAGTTTGCTTATTCCCTATAAATATTTTTGATGCATGCAACAGTTGTATGTCTTTACGATATAATTCAATGAAATGATGATGTGACATTTGCAGAAATTATATCATTCGTTTGATGTTTATAGTAACACAAATATTGACGGATTTTCTTTCTTTAAAACACGGTTAATAAGTGACACATTGCGCAATTGTCCAGCTAAAAATGACAAATCTAATACTAAAATGTTTACAAAGATGTTGTATATTTAAGATTCTTCATCCAATCACAATCTAGAAGGAAGACAATGAAAAACATATATCTTCATTTCAGTCATTCAATGTTAGAATAGTAATGCGCTCGATTGAGAAAACGCTTATTTTATTCATAATACTACCTCGTATTGTGAAAAGTGTACCCCTCAACGACTTTTATTCATTTGGATCTGACCATGGAGACACACGCGCTCCGACCAACGATGATGGGTCAACATCGACAGTCCCAATCAGCAGCCGGTTCCCATTTTTCAACCACCAGCACGACTCACTTATTGTAAGTAAAACAAGAATGAAAATTGTCCAATTGAAAACTGTATTCAATTTGCGTGCCATTCTAGCACATATATAGTAACAAAAATCGGTTGGTGAGGGAGGATCCCGAAACTATTTCCAAATGTGGTTACTCTTACGAAATTGTGTATCATGGCTATAATTAGGTTCATTACTTTTAAGATTATGGTGTTCAGTTTTTTTTATTGTCGCCTGATCTGAACATAATCCTTTGATATATCATTATAGTAGAGGAGGTAAAGAATAATTAAAATGTTAATGTTTTAAGGTTAACACAAATGGCGTTATATCATTCCTCGGGGCAATGTCTACATATACCCCAAGCTCATTTCCACTTGTTTCAAGACGTAGACTTATTGCTCCGTATTGGGCAGATATAGACACGAGAAATGGAGGAGACATTTGGTATAGAGAGTCGACAAAAGCAGCAATGTTACAAAAAGAATCAGAGGAGATTCGGGATTTGTTTCCGGAATATTTCAATTTTCAAGCCACTTGGATGTTTATAGCTACATGGGATAATGTTGCATTTTATGGAGCCACAAATTCAACACAAAGAACTAAAGTAAGAAAACGTAATTAACTTTTCCGTTTTATAAAGATTACTAATTATTGAAAAAAACTTTTGCCTTACAAATTGTTTGCCATAAATTATTGTTAAGAACGTTGGAGATCGCATCACTGAATAGAAATAGTATTTTTATCAATATCTATTATTTTAGTTATTATTATCTGGTTATTACTGACGTTTGTGTTTGCTAGTTTTATCTCGTGTAAATAATTATTGCCAATAAAAATATGACATAAGCCACAAAAACAGACTAATAAACAAATATACAGACAAGGACCTCCTAATGGTCTAGCAAGCTAACACGATCAAAATAAGAGAAAAGGAGAAATCGTGTGTAAATGAACTTTGTATGCGAAACATGCATGGGATAAAATTAATATCTTTATTAGGTTTGAACTTGAAAAAAAAATTGCGACAGCTCATCAAATCGACTTTTAAAAGCGGACATCTATTTATCAACCCAAAATTTTTGATCATTTTTATGTTAGAAAGAGGTTCCTTTATATTGAATCCGCTCTATGATTTAATTTGTTCTTTAAACTACACGTTCATGAAAAATATTCTATTTTATCCTAGAGATGCACATTCCAGTGTCTACTGATAACTAACGGCCGCCATTCTTTCACAAAGTATATGTACAACAAAATAGAATGAACGACAGGAACGGCAAGTGATGGTGATTTTTTTGGACTTGGTGGGACCCCAGCGCAAGTAAGAAGAATTTCAATGCTTCTTTACAAAAAAGTTTTGCATTCAGAATTGTAATTTTGGTAAATTTGGAATTACGTTCACGTTGAATAGGAAATACTGGTCAATGAGTTGGCTGAATTGAATGAAACAAACAAAACAAAACTGATTCATTCAAAGTTATCTACACCAATAAATAAAAAAATAATAAATATTGGCAAAAATACTGAGGTATTAAAATAGAGGAATAATTCAGAAACATCAAAATTATAAATAATAAATATAAAAACATATATAAGAGTACAGATAAAGAAAACTTGACAGCAGTCGAACAAACCTAAAGCATTTGTAATACAAACACGCATAACAAGCAGGGAGTATTATCAGGTACTCGTGAAGGGTAAGCATATCCTTGTCCGCGTAATATTTCAATTTAATTCAATGAACTCAAGTTTGGTGTGTTGTCAATCCGGTCTAACTGAATATGTACTGTCACATTTGTGAGATAGAAACCTCATAATAGTCAATCATAGTCATTATATCAACAAAGATTAAGCATACCACTGTCTTAAAGGCTTATTTGGAAGTACCTTCTCTCTACAAGGTATTGTTCATAGACTGTAGACCACAGCATATAAATTTTTTTGCTGATATCTAATATTTTATGTATTTATATATTTTGATTTTATATCACTGCATAGGTTGGATTTGATGCTGGAGATGGTCTAAACTATTTTGCGTTGGATGCGTCGAGAACCTCGTCAATCATACATGTAACCGGAATGTCAAACATTCATAAACCTGGAATGTTTATTTTTCGGGTAGACTCGTCTACCATTAAGACTGGAGGCTGCAACGTGGAAGGTAAATGGTTTACAGAGTTGTCTAGACAAACGTCTAGAACGCATCTCTGCTCATTTTGTCCATTGATTTTACAAATCTATATGAACAGTACTTTCTTCGTTGTATTTCATTTATGTCTATCGATGTTTATACCCCGATTCTTTCTCATATAGTTATGGCGGTAAGATATCGACATTGTTATTTATATGAAATATGAATAATGTTCTTCTAGTTAAGGCGGAAAGATAGCGAAATCCGATTGAAGGCGTGCGCATAATTTGCGAAAGTTGAGTTAAGTACGATTTCATATAAAAATCAGGCACTGTCAATAGTTTAGGTGATTCATGATGCATCAAACAAACTTTTTTTTAAATTGCAATCCCCATAACTTTACGTAACTATAGTTCTTTATGCATACAGACCTGTTTTATGGAGAAAGAGTAATCAAGGGAACCAAGGTTAAAGCGGTAATCAAAAGAATGTAATCAAGGGACAAAGACCAGACATGGAAACAGGCACACACAACAAAGAACATAAAGAAACTAAAATCATACATACAAAGTAACAAAAGCAAATGAGCAACTCGAACTCCACTAAAATCTGGGAGCATGGACTAGGTGCACCGGTAGGGTAAGAAAACCAAACATGTTTTTTTCTAACACAAATCAAGATTGATACTCTTGCAAAGTTACAATTTACAGCCTTAATGATTTTTATCTCATGAGTGCAGCGACAGAATGAAAAAATATATACTGGTTATGTGGTCTGTGACTGTTTCTGGGTAACAGAAACAGTAATTCTTTTGAAATTCAAGTCAACTCTTTTCAGATATTTAAAAAGAATCTACTTAAATAGTTTTTTTTTTCATATTCCCGACTTTAGCTTCGATTTTAAGCAAAGGGGAACAAATTTCTACATATTTGTCATTCGACAGACTGGTTTACTCTCAAATTGGATCAGTGGACAGCAGTAAACTTCAAATTTTAAAAATAAATTTATTAAAGCAGCGGTCAGTTCTTGGATACTTTTAAATGACTTATTTCAAACCAGTCAAGAACTTACCAAAGTGAAAATAGTCTAAATTTCTCAGAAAAATCATTACTGTTTTTCCTTTCCCCAATGAGACCGCCAACCAGGTTGTCGAATATTGGTGGATTACGTCCCTTTGAAAAACGTGCTACAAATGGCTTGCATTCCATAAATATCAGAATCAAATAATGTATAACATTAATCAATCACTTAGGGACTCTTACAATAACTCCGAGAGAAGCAACGATGTTAGGAGGAACGAAACTTATAGTTTCTGGACCATGTTTTGCACTGGCTAAAACAGTAACTTTACACCTGTCTAAAGGAGAAACCGTGGAATGTAAAATGTTTACAAGAAAAAGTGTGTCATGTATATCGCCTCTGTTGTACAGAACGGGCAAAGAAACGGTTTTACTCAAAGTTGTACATCAAAACAACACAGAGTCATCGTTTGATGGTTCTCTCTCAATTGGTGAGTAACATCAATGTATATGTCGGAAACATTTTAAAATAACGTGAAATGGATTTAGGATTACAAAAAGCAAAACAGCATGTTCCTGCAGCAGAGGACCTGCATTTGGATCATTGAGTTTATAGTATAAAGGATACAATTTTTTTGGTTATGTTACCCCGATCATGGCCGAATTTCAACTGAACGAGTAATAATGTTAATTATTAAATATGTTAAATAATCGCATCCATGTACATGTATTTCCGTGCATGCAAGCGACTAGATAGTTCACCTGCGGCAGGCTAGGTAGTGTTAGTTAGTACCAACAATTTAAGTTTACGTGTTTCATAATGTGTTTGTATAAATTGTTAAAAGATCTTTATATAGAATGAATTTACAGAAATTAACTCTTTTTTATTTTGAATAGTTAACCACTGTTTGACAAAACATGTCATTAAAAGAACACCATTAGTTTGGAGCCATCTGTCTAGAGTCAGCATCCACTGGAATTCCAATGATTTATTACGTGTTTTGGGGGGAAACTCCAACTTACATTTAGAACTGTACAGTCTACAGGTAATAGATGTTCATACCAAGTGGCCAAAAAAAACAAAAAAAACAAAAACAAAAACAAAAACTGTACCCTGAATTGTTATCTTTTAAAAAGTGTATAATTGAATAAAGGAGATCATAGTAAGAATTTTTTTCTAGTTGGGCTTAGATTATATTCATCTCTCAATTGGTGTTATACACTTTAGAATGCTTATTTTACCAAAGCTTTGAAGTTTGTATCTGCACCAGTTAATAACATGTCATTATGTAGAAAAGATTACATGCATAATGCATTACCCATTTTGTTTCTAGTTTATCCATGCGAGGTATGTTGTTGTTCTTTTGAACCTTCCGTCTATACTGAAATTTGTAATGAATTACTCTTATTACATAATATTTAATACATGTATATAATTATAGAACAATACTTAATAGTCATACCATATCAAGCAAAATCGTTAATGAAGAAAACCTAGATAGCTTAAATTTCTTGATCAATCATATTTTTCTGCATATACCTTTCAAAACACTTTTAATTAACATATACAGCAAAACAACAGCCACCAAATAACAGTTGACTATCATTCCAAAATAACCAGAAACACCTTTCTGAGTATTTCATCTGGAACATTCAGTTTCGACTTGGAATTTACTGGGAAGGCAGCTATTATCAGACTAACGACTTCCGAAGATGGAGGGTAAGTTGAAACATGGGTTGTATTACATTTTAAGTCGATTTAGAAATATATGCCAACTTACAAAAACTGCTGTGTTTGTTACTGATTATCAATGTATTATGGCTTACTTTAATACATCATTTTCCTTAGTGCAAAAATAAACTCTTAATCTTAACGTGTAACTTATTCAAATGGAGAGACACCCATCGATGTTTGGTCAAATTGCTTGGTAGTCTTTACTGTTTTGTGTTTATGTTATACGCAAGTGCAGTTGTTGCGTTTCACCATCTTTTTGTTTTTGTCATACTATGACGCATGTTTCATTGTAGACCTTATTTCTGGTCGGATGTATTTACCGTAAATGTTAGTGTACATCATAGTCACGCATTATGCGAGGAATGGAAAGTCTTCGATAGACGCCATCCAGTCATTTCCTCAGCAGATGTTACTCCATGCCCGTGCAATCTCGATGTGGCAGACATTGACATTTCGAGATACTCGATAGATCCCTTATGCAGATATAACAACTTGCCTCAAAGTTGTCGATTTCAGCCCTTTGCCAAACGATGCTTCAAATTAAATACTGCGTCGTAAGTTAGCTTAGTATTGAAATAAGGCTTCAATGTTTTGTGTATAATAAAAAATAAGTAAAGAACTGAACGTCATTTTTGTGAAGTTATACAGAATTTAAACTATTTAAAACATATAATTTTAATGTTTGTTAGAGGTTTACCAAATGAAACTTTTAGAAGGGGGTTCAAAAGCCGTTATATCATATACAAACTTTTTTTTTTCATACAGACTGTTTGGTTACGACAACCAATGTTGTTACAACGAGGATGGAACTTTAACAAATCCAGACGAACCGTTGGGTCGTGGCAGCGGCTTCATCAACCGCTACCACTACAAAGGTGGTCGTGTTGAAAATCTACCACATCTGTCAAACTTTTACTATGACATTCTGCCCTATCAACATTGTTGTCTGTTCAAATCGGACGATAGTCATGCATCTCACCAGCGCTGCAAGATATTTTTCAATCGACGACCACCTAATTCATGTGTTAACTACGTTCCGCCTCGTCCAGGTAACAATGGAACTACATTGTATTACATAGTTTTATCAAAAGGATGTAAAAAAGTGATATCAATTGCATGTAAAAGTATCTTTCATTTGTAAATAACACCAACGTCTCTTCATCATTTGTAGCGAAAATGAAATTCATAGATAAACTATTTAAAGGCGAAAGGGAAACAGACTTATTGAAAAAGCTAATTTATTTAACATACCGCTAGTACCTCTTAAAAATAATTCATTTCATGTAATGTCTTTTACACTATACACATGGTTGACAATAACTCGCAGTGTCTCTCCGTAGATTTCAATGTTAAGGAAAAGTAGCATGGTGATTACCATTTTTTGTACCACAGAGCGTATGCTTGAATATCCTCATATATCAAAATGATTGTAATTCTTCGGAGTTCAAGTCGTATCTATTTCTGAGACAATTATGGCTACCATCAAACTTTTAAGTTGCAATTAAGCATGTCTGACCACGTTTTGTATATTGATATGTGTAACTATGTGTCCTAATTGGCTTATTTGTTTTTAAGTACCAGTCCATATAAAATTCAAACACTGTCAGTGGTAGAGGATATACAAGATGCAGAAAAACGCAAAACTTCAAACGATGCATTTTGGATCTACATACACCATTTCTTTACGTAACTATAGTACATGTACTTTCTGTATACAGATCTGTATTTTGGAGAAAAGCATGCATTCATCTTCTTAATTGAGCTAAATCGGACTTATACCTTTGCAAAGTGCCATTTTCATGTCCAATATATACATTTTTTGTCTCAAGCAAAAACCGAATGACAAACTAAGTAATCTGTTACTATTTCTGAAATTGATTGTTTGTTACGTTTTGACATTTTTGTATCCCATCCAATCTGATACTTACAATCTTTTTCTTAAATAGCAGTCTATAAAGATCAGACAGAAGGTGATTCATGCATGTCAAGAACCCATCCGATTTCAATTTCAATTTATATCTTATTCAGAATCAGTTACAGACCAAATAACCACGTTTGAATTTTCATTAGGTTGTTGCACTTTTGAGATGAAAATTACAGAGATTATTCATGATTTAACACTTTGAAGGATTTCTCGTTCTTGATTAGCTTTGACCTGGTTGATTGTTATGTGAGGTGAATGTATGATATATATTCTGTTTCATAAAAAATATGGCATCTGGGAAAAAACTATTATTTGTTCGATGGAGTTTTCTACATCATAAATCAACTCTACCATTCGCAGTGTCTGAATTTAATATGCACTGGTACTTAAATAGACAGATTTGTTTTAAATTCTCAAACAATGTGATGTCCTATTGAAAAACATAATGAAGATGTTACATATTACAGCTAGAGTTTCAGGTGATCCTCATTTTCTAACTTTTGATGGACAATACTACACATTCAATCCTGTTGGAGAATTTACCGCCATTTCCAGTGGTAGTTTTACGTTACAAATCAGAATAGAACAAATAAGAGATTTACCAGGTAACAATTTTTTAAAAAAATAGTTTATTCATTTTTATAGAGACTCGTTGTGGTATTATCCTCTCTGGTGATTTTATCATTTTGCTCTCATCTTGTATTCATGTGAGGGACTTGTGTTATTTAATCCGATTATATGCTGCTGCACTTGATGTTCCTGAAAGTAAAAAAATGGAAACTTGCTTGTCATGTTCATACCCAAAGGTTAAAAATAACACGAAAAGCAAATAAAATATTAAACAGGTTGAACACAAACAACCATTTGCTTGAGTAATAAAGAGTTAAAAACCCTTTTTTTTAAAATTTTGAACCGGAGAATAAATACTCATTTGCAAGATAATTTAACATGGACTGGCGCAATGTAAATTGCACCGATAGAATAAGCATCCTCTGCTTCTCGAAGAACGCCCTGGCAGCAGTCGCTCTAATCATTCCAGTATCTGCAAAAAAAAACTTATTTTAGTTATTTCAGGTCACAAGCTTCTATTTAACTTTTGATATGTTTCCAGCCAGTTCTGTGACATCGTTTGTCGGTAGACCTCATCCAGATTCAGAAATCATTGAAGTAAGAGGGAACAGTATACGTGGTATAGACGTGTTAGTTGATGGAGTGTTATTAGATTTTGATTCAGCAATAAGTGACGTTATCATAGTTGCTGGTAATGATATTATGAAAATTACAAACAAATGGCGATAAACCATACTTTTCTAGGAGTACTTTTTACGGTCGGCATTATTATTGCTGATATTTTTTTCAAGTTTTAACTTTCATATTTCTCAAAATTATTGAACAACCAAAAACAATTGAAGCATCAAATTTAAAATGTTGTTCTTTTTATTTAAACTGTTTAAAACTACTTGAAGATTGAATGTAGTATAATGAAAAAGTTAAATATACTGGATATTGTGATTCAAACACGTATGATGGGGTTTGTTGTAAAAATTGAAAATTAAAATGGTACTGCTTTTAGGCGAATTTACTCAATTCTAGTTTTATTTTAAACGTTTAAGGTGCTATGATAGAAAAGACATCAAATAATCCCCCAACTGTAGAACTGCGTTTTCCGGAGGAGGGCATTTCTGTAAAAGCAGTCAGTGGAACAACACTTAATACAGCTGTATTAAATCTAATTGTGTTAACCTCATCTGAATCACATAGTGGTAATATAATGTTGAATTCGGCTATTTCAGAACACCAATGTAAAAGCCAAATGATTCAAGGGATAAAGTCGAAACAAAACAACCTATACAAAAGCAACGAGCAACGAAAAAATGAACAGGAAAACTATAAAAATGTAGTGTAAACCAATACATTTTCGCGGATATTTTTTTTGTGAGTTAGGACGTCAAATCAACATCACGACTATTCAATTTCGCGTTTTAATCTCTCTCATCTCGCGATGTTTTCTAGCGTTTTTTTTTCTAGCTCACAAATGTAGCGCGAAAATAAATGGCTCGCAAAAAAAAAACACCGATCTAAATTCCTCATCTCATATACCATGAAAAAGGACAACTGTGGTGAAAGAAAGAACTTTAGTTTGGTTTCAATTTGGTCCTTAGCAATTTAACTTCAATAACCTGGAATCCTGGGTAATATTTTTGTTCCACAAGTTTCTCTCAAAGATAATTTTACGCAGTCCTAGGGTCGCTTATGATACTGATCAGGGAACCACATTATGTAACTTCTAATGTAAGTAATTGTTAATTCCTTTTTTAATATATTCCTTGATCTTTCTTTTTCATCACTTATTGTAAGCTCTCAATACTTGTAGGTCGTATGAGTGGATTGTTTGGTGACAATGACGGTAATGTGACAAACGACCTCCGGACCAAAAACGACATTCTTTTGAGTATTGATGCAAACATGTCCAGTATCCATCACGACTTCGGGTCATCATGTAAGTTATTGAAGAAATTGAATCTATGTTAAAAACATCTGTATTCATATCTAGTTTTGTTATCTCCTAGCTACACAAAACTGCGCTACAATACGTTACACAAATTTTTAAACAATGACTACATTCTAGATACTTTTTTACATTTTATAATATCTTTAAAGAGTAATCAAGGGAACCAAGTTTGTAGCGCTAATCAAAAGAATGTAATCCAGGGACTAAGACCAGACATGGAAAACAGAATACACAACAAAGAACATAAAATAACTAAAATCATACATACAAAGTAACAAAAGCAAATGAGCAACTCGGACTCCACTAAAAACTGGGAGCATGGACCAGGTACACCGGTAGGGTAAGCGTCCTCTGCTTTTCTAGAAACACCCGTCGATATGCTCATGAAAAGTCAAGTCCGGGGTAGACGAAAGAGGAAACGTAAACTATGACGCGTTGAACAAATCAGTTTTCATGATGCAGATAGATACACCGTAATGATCCACGAGTTCATGATGACGACCAGAAAACTTTTGTAGTGATGATTTCAATCTTGTAGCAACATAACCCTGCTCCAGAAGCATATTTGTTATAATTAAAGCGCGATACAAAAAGTGTGCGTAGTCTCGGCAAGCTCTGGCATAATGTATGAGTTGTTATATGAACACTCCATATGCAGGTGCTGAAGAGCTGTTGCCACAGATAAAAGGAAAGTTGACAATTTTGAATGAAAAGTCATCACGTTTGTCATAATTTGGTCAATGGTTTTCCTTTACCATCGATTTCAAAGTATAGATCAAGATATGAGGCTGACTTCACGGTGTCTGTAGTATCCTTTATCTCAAGTTTTTTGGGGTAGATTCGATGTACCAAATCCCCAAAATTAGCATAGTTTAAAGATAATACGTCATCTGTATAGCGGAAATTGAGATTAAAGGATCTAGCGAAACGATATTCTTTCTTTCGGATCAGATCAGCTATAAAGTCAGCCTCATAAGAGTGACGGAATAGGTCAGCAAGTAGAGGAGTACAATTTGTTCCCATTGGAATGCCGACCGTTTGTTAAAAAAAAAGGCGTCCACCACATTGGACAAATATATTGTTGATTAAAAATTCCAACATTTTGTAACATCATCTTCTGTATATTTAAAAGATGATTTGGAATTATTTCTTACTAAGTATGAGGAATCCCTACCAAGAACTATACATTTGTATCTAGGTGTACCATCTTTTTGTTGGAAAAACAACGATGTATAAAACTATGAAACGTTGTTTGTATGGATTCTTGTGGAGCTTAGGAATCCTGTACACAGACGGTAAATTACAGTCATCGTAAATGGTAGAGAAACCAAAAGAGGATAGCACAGATTTATGGTTTTCCACAATTTCTTCATTGAAGAGTGTGGTAGCAGTATAGATCTTAGCACTGGTATTTTTCTCTTCGTCTACCTCTGACAATAAACATTGGATATAAAACGTTTTGCAGTCAAAAACAATGTTGTTGTGTGCTTTGTCTGCTGGTACGACAACATATTTGTCATTTATAATAAACAATGTTTTTGCTACATCGGGGTGTTTGAAAAGTGATGTAACATTGGCACTCATTGACCTACTTGAAACTTTCATTCGTTTCAAAATTTAAGACATCACGGCTTTTAACCACTCTGACAGAGAATCAATGTCTTCTTGTTCTCGTTTTATCCATTTTCTTGCGTAGTCCTCCACGCGTCCATAAGAACTTTAAAGTTATAATTCCAATTTATAGAGCGTGGTTCACGGTACTTGGGACCTTTAGAAAGGATATTACGCAGATTCGTTTCCGATGATGGACAAATCTCCCGTAACGACGTGACCGGAAGGACCATATTTGAATGGAGAGTTTTTGCAAGAACAGTCATGTGGTTTAGCCTTGATGTCCTCAATCTCGAGATTCTGCAATAGCCTTTTTTAATTGAAAATTTTGGATGCAATGGGTGAAGTATAGGAATATGAAATAATTGGTATGGATTTGTCTTTGAAGTATGGGGGAATTTTGTTGGTAACGTTTTTGTGATGGGGATGTTAGTTAAATTAATTGCATCTATATTTTTGTTGACAAACGGTAGTGGAAGAAATAATCGTTTTTCTTCATCTTGACTTTTCACACAAACTGGTTTAAAGAGTCTGTGGAAATCAATATCTAAAATGATGGCAACAAGTCTGTATAATGATGAGGTAATGTCAGAAACAGGAGTGTAAAGACTTGTTTTATAAAGGGATTGTAGTAGGATGAGAGGTATAGATTAGAGTTTGGTTCTAATGTGATGAAGTCCAAGAGGTTTTTGTATGAAAGGAAGGAGACCATCTATTGAGATATCATGTAACTTAGGTGACGTATAGTAGCGATGGCCATGACTACTTTCCCTACTTGGAGTTTTGTCAAATAAATTCATCACATTTATGCTATTGTTACATTGGTTTGAAAGGTTTCCTATACTTTTGATGTTGTCATTGCATCCGTAAGGTATTGCAGTACCTAGTCTGCATATCCAGTACTCCTCTCTTTCCCTACGATAGTTTTTACTTAGAATGGGACTGTTCGTAGGATGGTAATTTTTTTTCTAAAATACGAACTTTCATAGAGAGGATTGAATGATCTTGTAAATTAAAATGTTGATAAACTGTCGGGAATTTGGTGGTATTTATTCCCGAACGATGACAGCACATTCTTTCGTTTAATCGTTCTTGTGTTTCACCGACATATATTAGACCGCAAAAGTTGCATTCTTATCAAATAAAAGATTTTGACGCCACAGCATCCAGGAACATCGGGTTATTGTTTCCATTTCAGTTTCCTTAAAAAGATCTTCGTGTTTACAGAATAGAAGTTTTTTTTCTTTAGGTCAGAAAGTAATACATGACACTGTGCAATGAATAGCAAACTTGTGTAACATCAGATCGGGTTGATTAGCATGCGCACTTCAAATTTTTATTTCATTGCAGGGAGAATACACGAGAGGGAAACATTATTCACTTACGAGGGCGGACATTCTTATGCTTCTTTCCAAAATCCAAATTTTGTACCAAGTTTTATAGAACCTGTCATCACCATTGAAATAAAGGAAGTTTGTGGCTCAAATAGAGATTGTCAGTTTGATCTCCATATTACAAAGGATCATGATTTAGCTCAGATGTCAGCTAGTTCATCTCAAGAGTTTGATACCCTAGCTACTACATTTGAAAGTAAATAATTGCGTAAAATGCCTTCATATAGTTAATGTGCATTTGTTTGAATTAGAAACAGATGCGGATTCAGAAGTTTGAAAAGGGGTGGGGTGGTTACGGATACGTTTCAGAAAAAAAGGAACACGGTGTTTCAGACTACTTATTGTTCATTTTTGCCATAAATTTTCACGCAATTAACGACAATTTTCAAAAGGGGGTCACCAAACCCCGGATACATCCACCCCTCACCTTTTTCGATACGCCTCTGGTGTAAAACATCTCAATGTGACTTTGATTTTTCTTAAATATGATCTATCTGTCATTGAATAAATGATAATTCAAATGCAATTAATATGTTTGTTAAGAGTATTTTGATAGTTAAGTGTACATTTTTACTAACTCATAAAACCTTATAATGCTGAAAGTCAAAGCAATCTAATTTTTTTTCTACATTTAATGATTTTTTTATTGTAAGAAACTGCCAGTTTCATCAATTTGATAGATGCATGCAGAATCTGTTTTTTTTTTTCAGTAAAAAAGTCAGGATGTAGGTTCTTTTTCGTGATTAAGTAGCTGTCTTCGTAAAAATCATGCAAAATCTGAAAAAAAAGTGATACACCCCAAAAAAGGCTACATATTTTTTATTTTTGTAATTAAGTTGTTTTATGAGTCTATACTATGAAATGTGTAATTTCTCATTCAAATCTGCCTGCTCTTAGGAGATAAACGACACTGAAAATACAGTAGATTCTATTGTATTTGAACGCCATTTACAGTGTTATCTCCCCTAATTTTGAAATCTACAATGCATTCTATATAATTTGTATCTCCTAAAAGCACGGGTTATATGAAAAACCACATGTTTATATCTGTTTACTATGACATTTCAAACAAAATATCAAAAATAAAAATATGTAGGCTTTTTACCCATGAATCACATTTTGCATGATCCTTAGCTGGAGTGCTACTTAATGTCTTATTCTACAATGATAAGTATGACAAATTTTACAGAATCCAGTCAAACTTGAGGATGTAAGATGAGTTGAGGGCATTTATATTGTTTTCTGGCAATATTAAAGCAGAATTTCATTTTCGTTTTAGGGGCTAATACTACTAGCATGCCACCAGTAGATTCCAGAGGTCACTCGACATCTCGCTCCCAAGTTTTAACAGACAGTACACGGCCGAAAACGGTTACATCTTCATCAGCTAGACCAAGTATGGATCGTTCAACTGATAAATCGTCGAGTGTAATTGGTATAAACTCATCTGTTCATAGTACGCAATCAGTACGGATTCAAACTTCATCAACAACAGTTCTTTCCACGTCTAAAACGGGCTCAATTACTGTTCTCCCTACATCAAGTTCAAGAAATGTTGAAATCCGAACATCTACAAAGTCGGCATCACTCCCATTGCAACCTACAATGAAAACATCAATGAGTTCCTCAGATAGTATTCTATCGAATTCTTCATCGTACGTTACTATAGCGATCATGATCACTTGTGTCGTTGTTGTGGTAGGTATGGTCATTACAGTGACTACTGTATGCGTTACGCTGGGTAAAGTTTACAAACACCATAACAAAACTAAGGCCACAAGCAAGACAAATGACCTCGAGAACCTCTCTCTATCCAGCGGATCTGGGGGAGACAATACTAATTTGATCATAAATCAAGCAGTTTTCAACAAGGATTAAGCGTTACAAACATACAACCTTACACAAACAGGATTTTTCATTACTGTATCAATTTTTATATATGAATGCTGTTTTTATGTAAATTATAACATAAATTGTATAAAAATGATCTAATGAATATTTATGCCCTATATGTTTAAAGCAGCTTTGTCCTCCTATAATAATTTAGTTTTATAACGGAGGGCTACTGGTCTGTTGTTATTTTGTTACTTAAATGTACGTTCATTTTTATAAATCTATACATTAAATTAATTTATTTGTTATTCTACACCAATATTTAAGATACTAACAAGACATTTTAAAATACGTTTGTCGTGACTGATCTACGTACGTGATTCTTTCCAGTGAATCATTCGTTTTGACGAGTTTCTCCTTTATATACCATTCTATAATTACTTCATGGATTATAGAAGTAGAACGTGCTTTTAATAGTTCAAAAACTCATCATGTTAACAGAAATATCATCGGGTCATTCCATTTATCGTGATTGAAATAAATGAAAAAATGTGTCGCTCAATCATACGTGACGCATGTTTAATGTGGACGAAGGGAAGGGGGCCTGGATATCTATTGTAAAATGATGAAAAGGTCTTTACATCCCCGGATCGGTCAGGGGTTCATTCCGCTTCGTTTGATATAGGAATAAAAAGTCTCAATAAAGGCAGTAATGTTCACCGAGTTCATTTTGTAAACTATTTTGATATAGCAGCCATAACATCAATATTAGTATAACAATTATATTTCACTAACCGATGTAACACTCCAGGTCTTATTGTTGGTTTGTTATTATTTATTTTACTAAGAAGTATATGGTGAGTTAAATGGCTATTATAAGCGATTATGGTTGAATGGTATGATCAGATCGGTGAACATGTGAAACATTCCAACCCTTACAATATTCTTGTATAAAATTGTGTCTAAACTTCCGTGTGAATTTCGGTGATTTTTATAACATATATATATATATATCCATGCAGTTTATGGTATTCATTAAATGACGCAACAATTGACAAAGAAATATGTAAATATGTCAGCAGCAACTGGAAGTATGAAAAAGTATGATAATAGTGAAACAATATTCTATATTAAAAAGTAGAACAAATAAAGGAAAATTTGAAAGGCTTATCTTAATAATGAACAGGGAATGGCATTATAATGGTCAAATAAAACATGATTATGAATCAAAAACAAAGCTCCTAGTCTGTCTTAAGTTTCTTGTCCATATGCTCGTTGTGTCTGACGAAAATTAACAATATCTATGTACTTTCTATAATGGGATTTTCCCTCTATTCGCCTTTGAAAACTTCACAGACGTTTACAGTTCATAAATCATTTACATAATCTATTTACTCTAAATAACAATATTCCAATTTGAATCAAAAGACTGTAATGTCACAGGCAGCTATTATATAAAGGACTGGAATAGTAGACATGGTTAAATCTTAATTCAAAACTTATACCGTTTAAAAATGGGATTTTCTCTAAAGAAAGCAATAAAATTAAATGCTTTCATGTGTTAATAGTATGGTATAGAAGTTAATTTAACTTGGTGTGCAAACTTTATTAAGTAGCAAACTAAATGATTGCTTACTGATTTCTAATATCATATAACTTCTTTACATGTTTTAAAGTTGCAAATTGATTTATGGTTTTTTTAAACCGATTTACAAAATTACCGTTAAATTCAAATTGATTAAAATAAATTACCATGAATATTATTTGCACTCCTTCGTATTTATTACATCAAGTAAAACATTATGTAAATACTGAAATAATTGGTTAAATTAGAGGCATTGAGACGTGGTGATACAGAATATGTCCGTTTTACAATGTCCAAAACATGCGAATGTAGTACTTCGTACAGCATCGTTTAACACCATAACAAAATTATGGTGCTTTCAAATACAACAAATTATGTCTGCTGCACTCCGTATAGCTCCCCGTCTAGTCCGTGACATTAACTATTAAATATCGCGGACGCTCACGAAATAACCGACTTGACAAACGCCCATTAACATAAAATTGAATTTTTTACACAAATGAAAACTTTCTTTCATTGTCGACAAATATTCTATAGTTAATAGAATGTAATTAAAACATATAATTTAATTTGATTCGTACAAAATAAACCGAAACTTCAAAATCTTTCAATTTATCCATAAAATTGACAGTTTATATAATTCGTGCTAATTTGTCGATAGGGAAACTTTTATTACATAACTCATAGTACTAATCACCTACGACGTACCACACCCACGGTGTATTCGTCTTAACGTTCATATTTTGTCCACCAGATTTGGTAAATTAAGGTTATCTTATGACTAACATGTAATTACCTTTGTGGAAAGGTGATATTTGACCCTTGAAACCCCACACCTGTTTGTAAGGTGGACAATCTAATTATATAGGTTTAATCCTCTTTTCGTGGTGTCTCTATTGTCCAGTGTTAGATGGTTTGTACAGATAAACCATAGTATAACAACACAAACATTTGTATAAAACAAATAAATTACACTCTCCTTTTTATGTTAAATATCCGTGCAATTATATGCTTTCGGAATTCAAGTGGAAACATAAGAAGAAGGTAATCGGTATTAAACCCATGTAGTCGGAATTAAACCCGTGCATGTCTTATTCAATATTTGCATTTAACTTAGAATTAAATTTTTGATGACTTATACTCCTGGGCCCAGTTGTTCAAAACTTTATCCGTTGGATAAATTATCCCCTGGATAACTTGTATATATTGTATTAGATTTATCCAGTGGATGATTTTTATCCAACGGATAAATCCGTCGAACGTCGAAGCCCTGGTAACCTGTAAGAATTATACTCCAATAAACCTTAAAGGACATAGACTGGCATATTGTTCCCAAGATTCTTCCTTTATTTTTACAATTTACCATGAAATTCCATCAATCTGATTCTTCTTTCTGTTGGTGTTGGATGAGCATACACATTTTTTTCCTTTTCGAAAGATATTTATAACAGTACAAATATACATTATAAAAATTGCCATTTAAATATTTTACTGTTTTAATTTCATCATAAATTGAAGCTCTTGTTGTAGTATTACTTTAATGATACGGGAAATCATGAAAAGTAAAATAAGCATTTTCTTAATGTGATAGTATAAAACAAGCTAGTTTTAATGCATCGTAATGCTCTAAATTGAAAAAAAAAATAAGCAATTATTAAGACTGGTTTAAGAACCATCGAATTTTAAATATGGGTGTTAACTGTAATACTCAGATGTCTTCTTTTTAATAACCCTTTCAATCATTTTTCCGTGTTTAGACATACAGAATTTAATAAATATTTACATTTAACGACTAGTTGAAGTACATAAAAAAATAAATATTTCTTAAGATGTGTCTTTATTACCATCACTGAAATAGTATATCGTAAAATGCATTGCAAATTTGTCTGCTTTATGTATGTTATTGGAATATATAATCAAGTCAAGAGACTCATGAAAGTGATATTTCCGTTGAAGTGAAAAATGCGTTTTTATTCATGAATTTTAAAATGCACTAAATGAGGCTTTGAGATCTTGTCCAGTGAACCCGAATTTATTATCCAAAATAAATGCACAATTCATGTCAAATTTTGGGAATATGTTATTTCATAGACAACAAAATCTTTAACAATAAATCTATACATTTCTTCAATCAGAACTAAAGTCTTAAGATCATTTATTTTGTTCAAAACTGTATCAAGCTAGCAAAGATAATTATGCTAGAACAAATATGTTAGTCATTTCTTCATATTTTGGAGAATTAAGACATTTTTTCCTGTAATCCAGACAATTGCCAAAACCCGAAAAAACAACAAAATATCAATGTTTTCATTAAATTCTGGTAGTTTTTTTTACAGTCAGTGGTATATATCTGGGACTGCACTTAAGTGTCAGTCTCTGTAAAAATAAGGTAATGGGACTGCACTTAAGTGTAAGTCTCCGTAAAAATAAGATAGTGGGACTGCACTTAAGTGTCAGTCTCTGTAAAAATAAGGTAGTGTGTGAAACATGGTATAAAAACACAATTTTAAAAGTTTAATTTGACTATTAGCACCATCAGAATCCAGGGGAAAATAATTTCCATATCACTTTGGTAAATTGAGTCTTAATTTCATTGAAATGCACTGAAAATGAACATTTCAGGGGCAAGTAATTATGTCTAAAATCTCTTCTTTTTTTTTTAACATCATACAGAAAAAATTAATGAGCAAATCCAGCGATGCAGAGATCAAATGATGGTCTATTCAAATAGAAAAAGTATCCCTGAGTGAAATTATATTGTCGACATGCTTATTTTTGATTTTCCTCGTTTTGCCTGACGCTTACAAAAACTCCCACTTACGCTACATAATATTTCCAAAGGTTTATCCGTATACTACTTTCAAATTTCTGTGATTAAACGTTTATTGTCGTCTTTAAATTGTTGTAAGTGCAAGTATTACTGACAAATGAAAAATGCATATGTTATAAAGATTGAAGTAAGATTAATTATGACTAATATATTTTGATAAGTGGTGTCCACAATTTTGACTCTAGATAGCGGAACCTTAACTTCCAACCGACAAAATAGTTCTCAATCCGCTGTCTGCGTTTGAATTTCTGAATTACTGCCCCGAGGTCTCAGTTTCTGCGCAAATAAAATAGAAAGGAAACAATCGATTGGCACTGTCAAATGCACATTATACAGAAGTGGCTATTCTAGCTTACAGAATTTTATACATTAATGTATCTCCTTCGAAATACAGGCCGTTGTCTGCTTTATTTCCCTTATTTATGTCCCTACAATATTGGTTGTGCTTTCATGTTACTTCACAGTGGTTACTTATGTAGAAGCCTTCGAGAATTACTCATGAAGTGATTCATGCATGTAAAAACAAATCAATCAAAACCACCTTTATTTCAGATTCAGAAACATAAACAGTTTCAGTTTGTTATCCAGTTGTTGCACTATATAATTTGTATATGAAATTGGTACCTTCCAAGAGTTATCGTTCTTGATTTGGTTACCAGTATGTGTTGCTTTTTTTATGTATACAGAAAGGACGGTCATTTCGTAGAATTGTAGCATACGTAAACCGAAAAAAAGCATCGTTTGTCGCGTGTTTTTCTGCACCGGATTATCACCTCTACCATATATATATGGTATATATATATTTTGGTACTAAATAATTGTTTTTTGTGGATTGTTTGTTGTGTTTTTTCAATTATTACTACGGACTGTGTGTGTGTGTTTGTGTGTTTCTTGCGTAAAAAACGTCAATCCAATTAGAAATAGTTAATGAAAAAATACATTTATAACAAATAATAAATTGCTACATCGGTGACGTTTGAAATCGGTTAGAAGTTTACTGAATGTGACTTTGATAAATACGACACTATCTCAAAAAGGTCAATCATATTGAAAAAATGTTTTCCTTCAATGTGTCAAAATTAAATATGTATATCTTTATTTCTTTAGATCAATCACAGATTTCATAACATTATAATAAAAGGAATCGTGTCTTAATCATAACATAACTTAATACATAACATCGAAAACAAGATACTAGGCGTAAGCTTTAAGAAGAACCAGTCGGAAACCTTCGAAATTTTAAGTTCTGTATACTTTAAATGCGCTTAATAGCGTCATAGAATATAAGAATAGTACATTAACTTAACCAAATTACGTACTTTTTCGTATCAAATGTTTTAGAAAAAATATTAATCAAGGCGTCCATGCTCTTATATCATGATCTTATTTTTAAATCAACGTTATTTGAGTAAAATTAAATCTAAAATTGAAAAGTTTAAACCCAATACACTCATCGGGATTACATTTATAAAGTAGATACAGTACGTGTGTTTACTTTGGGTGTTAGCTTGATTTCGAGACATTGATACTTAGTACTCAAAACTGAATGAAATGTCTGCATAGAAAAAAAAAAAACGTTGTCAAAAGCTTTTACAGCGAAAATAACTTTAATTACATTTAAGTGCCAACCTAAAACATTTACTGGTCGACTTCGCGTTCAATTCCGTACCATTGATTTTGCCAAATTTCGCTTCTTGAACATGAATTTTTTCTTACAGAAGATTTCGGATATTGAAAAGATATTTTTCAAATATGTGAAGAACGATCGCTCCGATGATTTGGAGGAAAATAAGAGTTTGAAAACACCTCTTCGGATTTTTATTTTTAATTTTCGAAATTGTAAGCATTTGCGTATGTTTTATGAGTGACTGATCAATTAAGAGATTGATTATATATGTTGTTTTAAGAGGTCCTTGAAAACTATCAATTTCCTCATTCCGATGGCTTAACCAGTCCCACCACGACACCGTGGATACCCGTAGTGGTATTAATTCAGTGTGGATCCTGAAAAAATCAGAAGATCTTCTGGATACTATCCATTCGAGATTATTATCATAATACAATAGCATTAAAACCTATGATTTTTTCAACTCTTTATACTTCTATTCCCCATACTCAGTTAAAATCAAAACTTAAGACATCGTTGTTACCCCCCCCCCCCCAAAAAAAAGACGGAACACCTACATTGTATATACAAATATGTAGTTCTTGATAGAGATTCCTCATACTTTAAAAAAAAACAATTCCAAATCATCTTCCAAATATATCGAAGACGATGTTTTCAAAATGTTCGATTTTTTTTATTTACCCCAAAGAACTAGGGACACTATGAAGTCAGCCTCATATCTTGACCTACACTTAGAGATTGATGGTAAAGGAAAACTATTGATCAAACTGTACGAGAAACGCGATGACTTTTAATTGCGTACTGTCAACTTTCCTGTCATCTGTGCAGCATCCTTTTATCACCTTCGAATGGAGTTTTCATATCACAACTTATACGTTATGCCGGAGCTTTCCGTAACTACGCAGACTTTTGGTATCGCACTAGACTTCTAACAATTAGATTGCTGGATTAGGGTTATGTTGCTACAAGACTGGAATCATCACTACAGAAGTTTTATGGTCGTCATCATGAACTCGTGGATCGTTACGGTATATCGTTTCTTCAACGTGTAATAGTATTCCTACCGGTGCATCTGTTCCAGGCCCCTAGTTTTTAGTGGAGTCCGAGTTGCTCATTTACTTTTGTTACTTTGTATGTATCATTTTGGTTATTTTATGTTCTTTGTTGAATGTATCTGTTTTTCATGTTTGGTCTTTGTCCCTGGATTACATTCTTTTGATTTCCGCTAGAATATTGGTTCCCTTGATTACTCTTTACTGCTTATTGTGTCATATCGATACATAAAGTTGTTTGCACTTCTCAAATTTACATTCACAAAGAAAGATTTTTTTAGTGTGTATAGTTAAAAGCATACATTATGAACTTAATACAATTTATGCAAATGTTGGAATTTAAGCATTGTAGGAAATTATGTGTTACATCTGTGCTAGTGTAACCGATTTCGCCCTTTAGTGGTAAATTGCAACATTTACAAAGTATCAAAATAACAGACATTTTGTGATGATTATCATTAAGGTCAAATATATTTTTTTAAAAAGTGAGAAAAAAACAATGTGAGATAGTTAATCGTTTATTGTTGGATGGTGTTACATTAACGCTATGAATAATTGAAATAAATGGACGCATTGGGCATGACGGATACTTAACTACACTATCAAAAATACCTTATTTAGATTGGTGCATAAGGACTAAGTAGATGGTACATGTATGCGTGATTTCAAGATCATTATGTGAATTATAGAACCCTATCTTTAGATATTATTTTGTTCTCGATGTCATTTTATGACATATTTTTCATTAGTTTTCCTTCCCATTGATATGATGAAGGTGAAACATTACACTCTGAAAACGTCAGCAAATTAGATTCTATTTGCTTACTAAAACACGTGTGTGGTTTTTAAAACATAAATGGATAATGGTTCGAAAAAATAGAAAAAACTTTAAGATTAAATTTATCATATCTTAATAATACAAGATATTCAGTTTTCCAGATTTATCTTAGGTTCTGATTTTCTTTTTTTCCTATGCTATTTTTAAGTTCAATAACGGCTTTTGTCTGCAAAATGCGATCTTCATCCTGCCTCTAGTTAAAAAATTAACATGTAATCAAATGAATTGGGAATGCTTGAGCAACACGGTTAAAACCACAGCTTACAAACTATTGTGAAGGTAAAACCTCACGATTGATGATGCAATATTTTTATGTTATGTGAAAAAAATAACTCATATCTGGAAAAACAACTTCTTGCTTGTGTAAAAAAGTACTGGAGACTGTATTTTCGATCGCTTATTTGATATAAAACGAAAAATTATTTGGACAATAGACAATGTCGTGACAACCGTGAATTCTAAGCCTTTTCAAACGTGTTGGGTTTCAAGTTAAAGAATTCAAAAGATCGCGGAGGTATTTGTAATTTTTCTCTGTAAATAGGTGTCGTGTTACATTAGTAATTTTACATTTTGTGTACCTGATGATTATACACATAAACTAGAAGGGTGTTGACCCAATAAAAGGAAATAAATAGTACAATTTCACTATAAGGTTCTCTAGCCTATTATATTTGCCCAGTCACAATGATTATTGGTTATGGGATTTTGCATCTAAATAAAGGTTGTCGGGGTCCAATATAAAATTAGAAATGGAAACCTAACTTAAAGAGTTATAGCAAACGGATAGAGGATAGATTAGATAGTTTAAAAAGTGTGATTAAACTATTATTGTCTCAATAAGGAATCAACCATTTGATTTTTACAAGGGCTAAATTATTTTTATCCTGCCTTTTTATTTTGAGAAATAATAGGTACTGCCTTTTTTCTTACATGTATGTTCAAAGCGCTGATTTTTTTAAGTATAAACAAAAATTATTAGAACAATAATGGATCATGCCTTTTTTATTTTTTCTTAGGGCTGTCCTGCCTTTTTATTTCTTGATATATCAATCCTGTATTGTTTACTCTTTAATAATTTCTTATAATTGATCTTGTCCATCAGTACAAATACTTCGACTGTTAATGTAAATGAAGCAATGGCGTACTATCACTTTACAAGACTTTATCGTTTTCTCTAACCATATATACTGTATATAGGGTATTTTAGCGGATGTAAAATTGATAATTTTAAAAATTTTGAAAAAAGTTTGAAAATTGTAAAAAAAATAAATAAATGTGGCTTTGAAAGCTTCAGCGCTTAACAAAACAGAGGAAGAGATATACGTGTATATTTCGACAATACCAACACACAATTTATCTCATTGAGAATAAAAAGCAATAAAACCAAAATTTAACCTTAATTTTTACTCTCCAGTTTCTATACAATTATTTCCTATGCTACTTATATCAAATAAGAGTCAATCAAAATGTACTCCAATTACTGCAAAATTCACGTTCAAAATCTTTTTTAAAAATGCATAGAAATAAGTTTAATGGCGGACAAAAAGGCCATACATTATAACATGCCATGTTTGCTTAAACAACGAATTCATTTGAAACATACAATGCCCCGTATTAGTTGAACATGTAGACACATGTAGACATTGACCTGTTACATTTCCTTGTTCATCGAGTATCATAACTATTACAATAAGTGAGATCAATACCTTTAAATATGACCTTGGCAAATAAAGATTTAAAAGCAAACACTTTTTGTTTGGCCTAATGGAGGCTATTTGTATATCCGAATACATATCCTCCCTATCATGCTGGTACTAAGTAGTCAACACAATTGAACATACTGCCAATAATACCTTTACGCTTCATGACGCCGATTTAAACTCTATACACTCGCTACCATTTGAAATATTTCTAAACTGAAGATATACGGTCTTATATACCCGGGTTAAAATAGATCATTGCTGGGGGTATCACGTGATTCATTGACTGAATGGCCCGCAATTTCAAAAACCACTAAAATTCCAAAGAACAATACACAAATCTGCTTATAAATGCAGCTTAAAAGCAATTCCTTATGGGGATTGGTTTAGACTTGGAATACTTTCTTAAGATAATGGGATTGTGGGCTAAGAAGGATAAAAAACATTCATGGTGAAAAATTGGATCAATACGCTTTACTACTACTATGCCTCTGGCATTGAGAAAACATGAATGAAGTCTTTTACATAAATCATTTTAAATGTCTCAGTTATTAAGACGATGTAGTGGTATTAAAGGTACGGTATCTAACTAAAGTAAGTATAATAGTGTATTACAGGAAAGTAAATTTTATATACAGTCGTTTTCGACTATCGTATTTCAAGGGGCAATAACGGCGAAACCATAAAGTGATCCCAATTAAATAACAAAATACGGCTTGCGTAAATTGTAAAAAATTAGGTTTAAAATTTTATCTGCTGGTCTAGCTCTCTTGGCAAACAATAGGTATACCATCTGCCCTTCGCCAAATGAATCTACATAATTCTGACTACCAGAAGTGCTCTGTGCAGCTCTACATAATGTCCTTTTTAAGAATTAATTGTTTGGGCAAGCCACTGTAAGGCGATGACTCTAGGGTGCTTAAATTATAGGTTTATGATATTTTCTGGTTTAGTTTAATTTTGGAAAATATTATCGACTTAGTACAAAATCTTACAAAAATGAGTGAGCAAATGATATCCTTAACGTGAACTCCCTTTTATAAGTTTGTGGATCAGACCCTCTTTGTTAAATTTCTGGGTCAGTCCATGCTATATATATGTACATGTAAGAATCAAAAGTTACCTTTTCTACATGCGATAAAATGTTATGCAGTGTTTACTTTCCGCTCTCGTTTTCCCCTAGAATGGCGAGAAATTTGCTTGTTGCTTTCGTTTTTTTTTTTCTCTTCTTGACGACCACTTTCTCAAACGAATTAACATTACAAGACAGAGTGGTTGTATCTTTTTTATTGTAGAAAAAATAGCAATGATCGCATTCGTTACTTAAAGGACGAATATGTCTCCTTAGATCATTACTATATGTAACTAGGTGAAACCTAGTGTTTGTCATGAATTCATTTAAGACGATAATTTGACAGTATGCGGTTTCACGCGCAGTAATTTTCAAAGGCACTGATTTTTCGCTTTTGAGTTCTAAAAAGACATCATGATGTATTACATTATTAAAGCTTATACCATTTAATATTATTACTAAAAACATAGAGCTTCCTATAAAATGCATAAAGTTGGAGTTACATCGTTTACCAATGGCGTTATAGTATTAATGACAGGGTAAGTTTTGTAAACATGTTGGATAACAAAATGAGGATGCCAAATTAATACCGAGTTCATTTCCCATCTACTCTAGAAAAAAAAGATAAAAAAAGATGGAAACATGAGCACAGAATACATGTATTAAGAGAATGAGTAGCAAACAATGCGACACAATAATTTAGCATTCAAAACAATTAAAACTATTATTATTTTTGCAATTAAATAATAAAAAAATATGTTAATGAATTGTGCAATCTACACGTAATATGATCCGAAAACGTTCTCTCCTTTCGAATGGTGGATACCCGGGAAACGTTTTACAGAATGGTTCTACTCAGTCCGACTTCAACAATATGGAATCGATTATAACTTTTACAAGGGGCTATATTTTGTGCCAGGTCTCAATTTCATCATTTGACCATTTGATTTTTTGCTTTTAATTACTAGATCTAGTATAGTTGTTTTGTCATTGTGTTGATCTTCGTTTTTACAATGATATAATATGTATTTAGCTATATAACTTTTGATATTGCTTCAACTGCTTTGTACTTACGAAGTAAAAGCTACCCCTTCAGTGTAAATATTAACAACTATTCTATCAAGTGATAATGGCTGTTGAAACGAAGTAATAATACCAAGAAGTAAACGAGGAAAAATCCTTGAACAGGGAGATCACCAGAAACAATAAAAGAACAAATACTAAAAGAACACAGACCGAACAACACAAAATTATAATACAAGAAAAACACAGATCGCACAACACAAAATTATAATACAAGAAGAACACAGACCGAACAACACACACAAAAAAACACAGACCGAACAACACAAACACAGACCGAACAACACAAAAGAAACGACATAAGTGCATGCAGAAAATAGCAGAAACCCACAAAAAACTAAAGAGGGGTTAAACGCAGGTGCTCGGAAAGTAAGCATATGAAGAAGACCATGTTTGTTGAGGAGGAAGGGCATTTATATGACAGTTGGTGGATATGAAACAAACATTAGGCCACGGTGACGTTCATAGAACTTTTGAAATAACAATAAATATTAAATAGAACTAAATAACCTTGCAATACAACAACTTTTGCCAGACAGCTAAATAAAATGTTCGTCTGTACTTGAATCCAAAGTTGAAAGATCAAGTGAAAGTTTGTATCAACTGGTCGGATCGGGACAAGATCAACCCAAACAGAAAATGGACTATAATTTAACATGAAAAGATGAATAAATATTTTGAGGCAAAAGCATGTCGAAATATGCTAAAATGTTGTTATCTTAGAAAATATTGACACTGTAGTGTTTGAATTGTTAAAACTAGTGTGAAATTGAAATAGTAAAATTATTTGAAATGATAATATTGTGACGACGGAAATTGGATTTACAGTTTACTGATTCTATAAGAATTTTTGTTAAACTTGGTCATTTTTCTTCTGTGGGTTTTCTGCTTCATTGAAAGAGACCAAAATGAGCAAAGTTAGATACATGTATTCCCATTTAGCTCATAGCCGTTTCAAACGTTTCGTCCGCGTGCACTGACTCTATATTTAGACATAGCTGGAGTATCAGGTTTTTTTTTTTATACCATAAACATTTTCGATTTACTTGATATTAATTTAATTTCAGAAGTAAACACGCTTTTTGTTTGGTTTAATAATTTTGTCCATCATCTCATGAACTAAATTTTGTAATATGACTGAGAATTTGTAATACATGTATACGTCATCAACCTTATTTTAATATTTTGCTATTGGAATTAAATTATAAGGCATGGCTGTTGTATTTTTTCAGTCTATTTGAAATAACTTCATGCAATGTCTGTGACGAACACTTGAAAATAACATGCGTGATTGAATTATTTCTTCATAGACCGAAATATAACAGTCATTCCTTAAATAAATATAGAAGTCAGATAAACTATAAAACAAAACAAACACATCTTTTCTGTTTAATTTTGTCGTGTGTAACCAAGAATATTTAAAAAAAAAAATTAATATACCACTACAAAACCCACGTTTTGTGTTATAACACTATAAAGAAAGGTTGAACATGTGTATCCATATCGACAATATAAATGACATTACCAATGAAATCATATATGTTTTTAAAGTACATGTATTTATACTGCGTGATACTTTTTGGTTGCAAACTATCACTCCACGACATAATATGTACATCTGGGTTTGCCATTCAAGATATCAATTTTTGCTCTGTTTTGTTTGTACCAGGATGTTCGTCTAAATATTCACATGCATACTCTCCAAGATAACATTGTGGTCTATAAGACTCCAATTTTATATCAAAACCGCTTACATAATTAATCATATGTGTCATTGGGTGGGTATGCAAATACTATTTTCTAAATTTTTTTCTATCTTTTCCAATTGTAAAATTCACATATTTTTCAAAATATCCACCATGATAGGCATTTTCATTTGATGTTTTGCAAGGCTTCTGACTAGCGAGTTAGGTAATTTTGTATGACCTGATTGCAGCTTAAAGTCAATGTAAAGTGGCAGCAGTCCGCCTTTCACTTATTCACTTAAGTAAGGACGAATGGAGCACTCTAACACTTGGGAGGGGTATAATAATATCAAAATAAAGTATGGACATATATTCCAAAATAAGTTGATGATTACTACAATCTTTTTTTCAATCCCCAATAAGAATTCTATACATCGCGTTGACAGGAAATAAATCAAAATGTTAGATTGATAAAAAACAGGTTTTTTTTTTAAATGCGACTTTATGAAATACATGTAGGTAATCATTCTCAATGTTGTAAACGGATTTACTTTTGGTAATGAATTAAAATTCCTCATACTGCAAGGTAGGTTAACATCTTAGATATTACTCAATTACTTGGAAGTTAACAAAGTATTTTATCAATAGCGTCGACTTAAAAGCAACGAAATATTCTATTGACATTATCAAAAAGGACAGTTGTAGATTTTAAACTTTCTATGAAATTACTTCTACAGCAAAAATTGGGCGTTTGAAACAAACGATTAGAGATAGGGTTATAATGGTTTGACTAGCATTTTCGGTTAAACCAACGCAGTTTGTGTTTAAAAATGTTAAAATATTCTAATCTTAAGCAGGTCTTGTGTCAAATACCGACCCTTACAAAGCCGAGTAGGTACAAATTGGAGTACATGTATATCACATTTGTCTATCAATTTGGCTTCCAAAGATCTATTGGCTTCTGACCTAATGAGAGACAAATCAGCACATACATGGTAAATACGAAGATTCAAAATTGCAATGGCAATTTCTTATATTTTTATTCAACCTGTCATAGATTTCCTTTCCTCTTTCGTCTACGCTGGACTTGACTTTCTTATGATCAACTCGGTGGGTGTTTCTAGAAAAGCAGAGGACGCTTGTCCTACCGGGGCACCTGGTAAATTATCCCAAATTTTAATGGAGTCCGGACTGCTCATTAATTTTTGTCACTTTGTATGTATTATTTTGGTTATTTTATGCTCTCTGTTGTGTGTCTGTTTTCCATATCTGATCTTTGTCCCTGGATTACATTCTTTTGATTCCCTAGAATCTTAGTTCCCTTGATTACTCGTTGCTTGTGTTTGATGACTTATTTTATTCCTTTTTTTGGAAAACGTGCAGGAAAATAAATGATAAAATACGCTATGAAAAACATTTGTTTCAACTAAACCAGTTTCAAAAGATAACAAAAAAATTAAGGAACTATTTTTCTGGTTAATCAATACAGGTTTTGATCTGTTACAGTTAAGTAGGTAATTGACTACTTTGATGTCATTAGATGACCCTGGTCTTTTGCGTTTCGATTTCCTATTTCTCTATTCCTTCAATCGATCAGGGTAAAAAGAATTGTCCATTTCATTAAGAAAAAGGAGTTAATTAAGCAACTAATCACGCTTCAACTGAATATTCAATGTACGTGTATGAAACTTTGTGTGTTGGACACATTGACTATAAATCCACAAATCCTTTGGACCAGAATTCCTTTTTTTTTTTTACAAATTTTAAACATGCACACACATGATTTGGTGTTTGTTTTGTGATTAAAGTTTTTAAAACTCCTGGTCTCAAGGGCCTGTGTAAAAATCAATATAATAAAACTCTAGCAGTTGTAGATATCAGTTCTATTTTTGAAACCAAAATTTTTAAAAGGAATGTCTGCTTCTATGTTTGATTTGGTTTTATCCAGTTTATTTATTTTGGTCTTGGTATCTTAATTAAATAACAGTTTACTTTAGCCTTAAAAGAAATAAATGAACTGCAAACAAAACAAATAAAACATTTTTTTCTTCTTTTTTTAATAGAGAAACCTCCTTATTTTAGCTAGTGCTAGTTTGTTTGTTTGTTTGTTTGTTGGGGTTTAACGTCCGAGCAGCAATATTTCAGCTATATTCAGACAATGAACATGAAATGGACGATAAAATGAACATAAAATGAAAAAAAAAGGATGTGTCACAAGGATAATAGGGTCGACAAATTATGATTGCCACTGGAAAAAGGGGGGATGGGTAAGGTAGGGCAATTTAGCCTCCTGTGGCGGAGCGCAAAGGTTCCTACTCCTACCGAATACCACAGCAGGGTTCTTCAACGTGCGAGGAACGTGGCATCTTTCCCAACACGGTGCACCACTATGGTTTGCGGTCAGGTTTTCCGTATTATAGCCTGACAACCCCAGCAGGTAACACGCCAGGGGTACCCCATTCCACCACCTGGGGCAAACATCCCAGTTGCTCTGTGGGCAGAGCGCCTAGCCCCCGGCTAGGTTTCTGAGCACTATTTAGTCGCCTTATACGACAAGCTTAGCGCTGCTGCAGGCCTATTCTTTTAACACCCGGACCTGCACGGGGCAGCTAGTGCTAGTACAGATGTAATTTGTTTTTCAAATTTCTAACAGCATTTGCACGCGCGTTCCCAGAACCTGTTAAACCACTTGTACATGTCAAAATTGCTTATACACACCAAAGAGTCAGCTGCAAGTACATGCTACCACGAGATCACTTACGGAAAAGAATAACGACATAATCTTTGGAATATTTATTTTACGGCTAATTTGATTACCATTTCATTGTTTTCACATTTATAATATTACAAAATGCGCACCAAAAAGGGTTTAAACTTCCGGGATTTTATTTTGAATTTGTCACAGTAGTCACATGTCTTATCGCATGCTGCTTACGAGAACGAAACGCTGATCAAAGGTGTGAAAATTGTGTGCAAGTTCTACATTTATTGACCTTCTCTCCTACCGGTATGTAAACTGATATTATCCTTTTTGTATATTGGCCCTATGTTTATTTCGTCGTCTTCAAACTTGATACAAGCATACTGAAAGAGTTGTCAGTTAAACCGAAATCGTAAACAGTGGAAAATTAGTAAGTAGATGCATGCATATTGGTCATATTGTATTAAATTGATTGTCATGGTGGTTAAAATCGGGCGAGTTACATTGTATAATGTCGAAAACCAATTCTACAACTACGGTCTTGAGAAGATCAAGACTAATCTCGATCACTATTTGCACATTTTTTCTGTATTTTGCCACTAGGGATACCGTATGTGAGACATACAACTTGTTTCGTACATGTATTGATACAAAAAAGTTGTCCTGTCATCTTAACATTTGAACTCAACTACATTTATCATTGAAGACTTTTACACTTTAGAGCACATGTATTTGAGACAAGATCTCACTATATTGTATCCGAATAAAGGAGGAACCCCTATGGATTAAAATGTCGAAACTTTATTTTGCCCTAATAAAAAATATTTTATATCAGAATACATGCAATTTCCTATGTAACATATCAGTCGATCCACAAGTATTCCATATTGTGTTTGTAATTCCGCAAATTGATGTAAATAATTTTAAAACAGCAAAAAAAGATTTCTTGCATTTTCGCCAACAGGGAGTACCTTATAAATAGATACAATTTAAAGGGATTCCGTCCACAAAAGCCAGGGCTTTAGAACGTAAACGTCAACTATGTGCTCCGTTGTCCAGCAATTTCTCCCTTACTTTTATTTCACAACGTGCTTTGAATGATGAATAACCATGTTATTTGTCTAATTGATTTGTCCTTATACAAATTTTCTATAAAAATCTATTGTTTCACCTGTAGTTCATTTGAACACTGAGTTGTATATATCACAAAAATTGATAATTCTAAGAAATATGCTTCAAATCCATGCATGCATTCCTTGACAAATAATGTTGCTGGTAGAATTAGCGATGTTCATATGTTTGTATCCTGTAAAATAAGGCTGTTAATTTGTAATAGTACACATCTAAGACTGTTTTAAAAAAGGAATTCAATATCATAATACCGTCTGGAAGTGTAGAAGTCTAAATCCTCTATAACAGTTCATTGGTCATTTAAAAATTTCATTTCATGCAAAACTTGTTTGACAAGTACTAAATAGGTCAAATACAATAGCAGGGAGAATCCATTTCGCCAACATATTGTTAAAATATTTTAAGATGTAAAACTTCAGCAAACATAATTGTTTCGGTAATACCCTGATACCATTCAAAGGACTTTATCAATGTACTATATTCCTTTTCGTTATACCTGAGCACACCCAAACTGCCCGAAATTAATTACATACGAAAAGGAACGAGAGACCCCGAACGTAGCGTGTTCCATCAAGGAATTACTGGGTGGGTCAATAAAAAAATGGAATAATAGTGAAATAGAATAGTGAACATGTTTCTAATAAATGTTTCGTTTGGAATATAATTTTACATATTTTTATTCCATCCATTTATCATTTTGGATATAAGTGATTTTTTTTGTATAGGATAATATAGAATATATATCTTAAAGGTGAGTTTTATTATTTTTAAGTTTCACATGTGCCGGCTATTTGATACCGTATATTTTAATGAACTCATGGATATGTTTTTGATGACTGTTGATTTGGTCATATCTTCGTGTATATGTATATTCAAAGCAGTTTTGCTATATTGCCTTTTAGCAGAAAATGCAAATATATCAGGAAACATTTGTATTTGCCATTTCTTTATTTACATGTATTGAAAAGGTTACATTTATTACAACGAAACTGTCATGAAAGAATAATTACAGCTTTCGGTCTGCATTTGCAATATAAAACATTCTTATCAAGACTCCGTAACAGTTCGACAAATCGACAACAATTAGTTTAAGCAATTTATACAATGACATAAGATATAATTACAAATGATTGAAGTCGCAACAAGGAAGTACTATCCTCCACAAGACCCGAAAAGGGGGATCGTGCATAATAATTATATTGCATGCAGTATCAACCTGTGCACTCTATGATCCTGATACAGATAGAAAAATAAGACAGAATAAAGATAGGAGATTACGTAATATAAAGTGTAGCTAGATTTCTGGTAACTGTTTTATTTTACAAAAATTCAAACTGTTTGAAACTTTTCTGAATTTAAGAAAAATATAAATTCACCACTAAGCCTATACAATATAGTAAATATTGTATTTATATATTGCGTAAATATGACTTTTATAAGTAACACATTTAATTTTCACTTTTAATCTCTTTTTGATCGTACAAACGTAGATGTTTAGCTCATTAAGATGGCATTGTATTAGAAAACAGGAAAGGCCCCTGTAATTAGAACTATAGTAGTTAAGTATTATGTTTTTAAAAATGAATTAAATACCGTTGTGTGAAGCTGTCAGTACTCTGGGGATAAACCAAAGACACGAAAACCTGTTAATTTTCTACAATCCTTTATCCTAAAGTGGTTTAAAAATAACGAAAGACGTCTTTTTTGTCATGTAAAGGATAGTCTGCATTAAGTTTGCCCTCTCATGTAACGCTTCTTTTATTTTCTATAATTAAACCGCACACGTGAAGATATTGTTGACATTTATTTTTTTTTATTAAATACGTAAGGACAATTTACTAAAATTTATACAGCCATTGTAAGATATATTACAAAATTACCAAGACGACTCAACAACTCCAATCTCATTTCCGAAATACCAACCCAAAGTTGTCTCTTAAAGTCAATCAAAAGAGTTAAATGTCCTCAATATATCATACAGTAGAAATTAATGTTTGCAATACACGACTTTTGAAAAAGGTCCGAATAAATCAGTTAAACCGATACAAGATTTATCGGCATTGCATTTTGTGTGATCATTTTAATCACATATATATTACAAAAATCAGCTATTATATAGTTTATCCAAGAGATATACATGTATATATATAGCCATTTCGTAATTTTGGCTTCTTTCGAGTAACTTAGTTGAAAAAAAAATCGGAGGACGATACTTAACACGGCATACAGGTTACAGACCACCAATTCAACCAATGAGCATTTGGAACGTACGCAAAAATAGTCCTACGCAGAAATTACCCCTGTTCCTCATAGTGCTGTGAAAAAAGTTCTCATCTTATTTTAAAAATTTAAACAGTTTCTGAAAGGAAAAACATTTCTGTACATTTTATAGGTGCATTTTGCTTCTTGTGATGTGAAGCCTATTCTCCATAATGATTTTTAAATATACCCCTATCTTGTGAAAACACTGGGATTTCCCATGCTATTTATAGACCCTTCACTTCCGGTGACCAGTACTGCACTGCAAGTCTGCTAACCCCACATGCCATTCTGAGGATTGTGAGCTGACATATGTAGAATCATGCTGATATATAGTCATCTGCAGGTTAAAGTTAAGGTAAAGTCCAGAGAAGCCATTGAATATTGTGAAATTAGCATAGAAGCCTATGGGAAGTGGAATTAGTGATTTTTAGCCTACAAGATAAAGAACGTAATTGATACTTGCTGATATTAATGCAAAGCAATCACGAATTCTTCAGACTAATGCACGAGTAAGGCGGCGACGTATTAAATTTCCCTTTTCACTTGATCCGCTTTTCGTATCATTACATGCATTAATTTTAGAAAAAAAAATCTGTAAAATTTAAGATATTCCTAATCTTTAGCTTTCCCAGTAATGCTCAGGATAATATTTGTCTCGGTCATGGAGATATGCGTACCCCGGAGATAGGCGTACCCGGATAAAAACTATCGTTATGTCAGTGTTTTTATTTATTTTGTGCGTGCGTTTGTGTGATTTTTAAGAGACTACAATCTTTTGTTGCAAAACTGTCTCTAGTTTGCAGGACAGGCAGAATTGGGCTTCTCTTTCACAAAACTTTCGACTCGATCGACACAAATTGAGTCGATCATGACGAAGCATTGTTTGACATGGTAAAGTGGTGATATTGAATATAAATACACATCGCCTCTGTTTAAATAAAAGACAGGCATTACTTTCTGACCGATCTTCTTTCTAAACTATTTTAAATGCTACTTTATCAGTGATCAATCTTGTTGAGAGCCAATGAAGGGTGATCGTGTTAAAACATGATATTGATCTTAATACGGCTACTGGGTATAGACTCAAATGAAATTTCATACAGGAAATAATTTCATCGGTAATATTTTTTTGTGACCTAGAATGCCATTCTCTAGATCTGGTCCAATGGTTTTATGAAGGGTTCAGACGGGTAGATTTCGAGAGACCTTTGACCCTTTAATGAAACACATGTCAAGATAAATGCGGTTTAAATGAAGGTAATGACGTTCCGAAAATTTGTTCTTAAATAGAGAAATTTAACCTGTGTGAAATATTGCTGGTATACATGTCGGGCAGATAAAATGTTTTAAATTAATTTGTACGGCAATGAAACACGTTTGGAATGGCTGTACTCACTTATTTGGTCGGGTGAATGGGGGTGAGGTCATGGGAAACGACATACCTTAACTACAATAACCCATTCATTTAAAGACACTTAGTATTGAAAATATTTAAAGTTGGTTTTAATTGACTATCCTCTATTTGAACACAGACATAACTATCTTGATGTATGAAGTGACATGTTAAGGATTGTGAAAACGCTTTAATCGAACGTGATGCACATTTTAAGGGTAATAAATACACTTCTGCTTGGTTGTAAAATATAATAACACTTGTTTAACATAAATGGAATGGCTCTGAGGTTGCAGTAAAAATTCTCTTCAAAAATCTTATTTTCGATAGACTTTAGGTTTTTAGACTCCTTTCCGCCCAGACATGGGTCTGGCATGCTGAAAGAAATAATATTAACCGTATTTTGTAGAAGAGTTGTAGAGTTACATTACACATGGACATTTCAAGTATAGTTACCACCCCACTTAAAACAAACACACACAAAAAAAACATGTAATATCAAGTCATAAATAGTAAATGTTTATGACTTCTTTGTAAATCGCTGTAAATCTCAATAAAAGTTTTAAAATGCCTACTTTTACATTGTAAATCAAAATATAAATAACTTTTCTAAGTAGGAAAGTCTTAGAAGAGAAAAATACATCAGATATTACTAGTTTAAAAAGATTATGCAATAGACCAAACTTAATATCATTCAAATATCCATACATTATAGATTTTGTCATAGAAATCCCTTGTTATTCAAGGTCGGAGGAATTGTCAACAGTTAAATACTAACTTCTTCATTGTTCTTAATACTTATCAGAACATACAACAGATGAAATATAAATATATAAACTTATCGGTACCAAACGCGCCACTGTTTACCGATTGACCTCTTACCTTTCAGTTGATCTTTTTCACAAGTCACAGTACTTATATAATATCGTTAATTAGATATTATACCGGTATGCAAAAGCCACCCAAGTATACAGCATGCTCACATTGTTTTTGATATGTATATATATCCAATAAATAAGATCAGCCATACCTAAAGTATTATATAAGAACATTAGAAATAATGATAAACCATGATAACATACAAAACAAATACTATTTGTTACATGTTCTTTTTATTATTTTGAAAATGCTTCCAAGTTATATAAATAAGTTTGTCTGTCAAAATGTTTTTGCTATTGGTAAAACGAATGGTCCAATCATAGAGGACTACAAATATACTTGATCTTCCTTAACCTCTTGTAATTATTTGGCTATAAAAATTTTTGCATTTGGAATTTTGTATAATTTTGTTCAAAAACGCAAAAATCTTCCCATAATACAAAGTTTAAGAACTATGATATAACTAGCCCTGTAATCAACCCGCTAACAGATTCTGATACGTATGCCGATAATTGATGTCTAATATTAAATTCAATGGAATGTCACTTTAGAGTTACCATCTAAAAGAGATAACGTATCTGACCACTTTCTAATTATGTCCTCTGAGCAAACATTTCAAAATTTTGTCATAATATTTCGTATATCTCGTATATGAATTAATGAAAATAATCTAAAATGAAAACAACTTTACTTCATTGAAATTACCTTGGACTTTTAAATGTGAGAACATGTAAGATGACGAAATCATAAAGAACTGCTATTGTTGCCATCTTTCAGTGTTCTTCTGTGTTTTAAGGCTTTATTGATAGACAAGTCTTTGTAAGAATCAGTTTTCAAACTACACTTTTGTGCTAACTGCGGTATAGTTGTTGGGCATGTTTATTACACACGCGAAAATTCGTCAAGCATGCTTATCGACTATCTAACAATTAACGCGAAAGGGTTTAATAGTATCATATCATTGCAGTCGGAAATAGGAAAGAGGAAACTCGCTATTACCTCATGAGCCTTATAAATAGACTAAAAAACAAAAAAATAGGTTATTAGTATAAACTTGCTTAATTGAACACTCGTATGACCACAAAGGAATTAACGATAAGTGGGAAATTTAGGTAATTTTATAAAGCATTTTAATTCTACAAGACTTACCAATGGCCAATCTTTTTCATATGCTGACTGTGATATCTTTTTTTTTCTTTGCAGGAAACAAATATATTTCGAGACCAAATAAAAAGTAAATATGGATTGGACATTTCTTTTAAAGACATTTGTGATTATTTTGACGCTTAGATGTTTATGTGCACAAAGTTCTACAGATTCAACGATCACAGTAGCAACGTCTACTGATCCTACAGCAATATCAATGACATCAACTGCAGGTGTCACCACCGTGACACCATCAACGACCTCAACTGACAGTTCAACTATAATGACATATATCCCAACGCTAACAGCTCTCGTAACGACCGAGACGTCACCAATAGCAGCATCGTCAACTGATGGTTTGACAACAGTAACATCAACTCAAGCTGCAGCATCAACTGATTCTTCAACTACAATAGCATCTAACCCTACAGAGACGTCAACTGCAGGCGTAACAACATCATCTATGGCAGCATTGTCAACTGATGGCTCAAGTACAATTACAACTTCCCAAGCTGCAACATCAACTGAAGGTGTAACGACTGAGACGTCATCCCAAACAGCATCATTAACTTATGGCCCAACTGCAATTACAGCTTCTCAAACTGCGACTTCTACTGCAAGTGTAACAATACAGACGTCATCCGTGGCAACATCGTCGACTGATGGGTCAACATTATTGACAACTACCCCTACAGCGGCGTCATCTGCAGGAATAACGACAGAGACGTCATCCATAGCAGCATTGTCAACTGATGGTTCAACTACAATTACAACACCCCAAGCTGCGACTTCCACCGCAAGTGTTACATCAGAGACGTCATCCATAGCAGCATCGTCGACTGATGGGTCAACTTTAGTGACAACTACCCCTACAGCGACGTCAACTGCGGGTATAACGACAGAGACGTCATCCACAGCAGCATCATCAACTGATGTTTCAACTACAATTACGACTTATCAAGCTGCGACTTCTACAGCAGGTGTAACAACAGAGACGTCATCCATAGCAGCATCGTCAACTGTCGGTTCAACTACAATAACAACTTCTCAACCTGTGACTTCAACTATAGGTGTAACAGCAGAGACGTCATCCTTTGCAGCATCGTCGACTGATGGGTCAACTTTCGTGGCAACTACCCCTACAGCCGCATCAACTGCAGGTGTAACGACAGAGACGTCATCCATAGCAGCATCGTCAACTGTCGGTTCAACTTCATTGACAACTACCCCTACAGCGACGTCATCTGCAGGAACAACGACATGGACGTCATCCATAGCAGCATCATCAACTGATGGTTCAACTACAATAACTTCCCAAACTGCGACTTCTACTGCAGATGTTACAACAGAGACGTCATCCGTGGCAGCATCGTCGACTGATGGGTCAACATTATTGACAACTACCCCTACAGCGGCGTCATCTGCAGGAATAACGACAGAGACGTCATCCATAGCAGCATCGTCAACTGATGGTTCAACTACAATTACAACTTCCCAAGCTGCGACTTCCACCGCAAGTGTTACAACAGAGACGTCATCCGTAGCAGCATCCTCGACCGATGGGTCAACATTATTGACAGCTACCCCTACAGCGACGTCTTCTGCAGAAATTACGACAGGGACGTCATCCATAGCAGCATCATCAACTGATGGATCAACTACAATAACTTCCCAAACTGCGACTTCCACCGCAAGTGTTACAACAGAGACGTCATCCGTGGCAGCATCGTCGACTGATGGGTCAACATTATTGACAACTACCCCTACAGCGGCGTCATCTGCAGGAATAACGACAGAGACGTCATCCATAGCAGCATCGTCAACTGATGGTTCAACTACAATTACAACACCCCAAGCTGCGACTTCCACCGCAAGTATTACAACAGAGACGTCATCCGTAGCAGCATCGTCGACTGATGGGTCAACTTTAGTGACAACTACCCCTACAGCGACGTCAACTGCGGGTATAACGACAGAGATGTCATCCATAGCAGCATCATCAACTGATGGTTCAACTACAATTACGACTTATCAAGCTGCGACTTCTACAGCAGGTGTAACAACAGAGACGTCATCTATAGCAGCATCGTCAACTGTCGGTTCAACTACAATAACAACTTCTCAACCTGTGACTTCAACTATAGGTGTAACAGCAGAGACGTCATCCTTTGCAGCATCGTCGACTGATGGGTCAACTTTCATGGCAACTACCCCTACAGCCGCATCAACTGCAGGTGTAACGACAGAGACGTCGTCCCCTGCAATGACAACAACTGGAATATTAACAACTGGGACGTCGTCCCCAGCAATGACTACAACTGAAACATTGACAACTGAGACGTCGTCACCAACAATGACAACAAGTAAAATATTAACAACTGAGACGTCATCGCCAGCAATTACAACAGCTGAAATGCTTACTACTGAGACGTCGTCCCCAGCAATAACAACAACAGAAATACTTACTACTGAGACGTCATCCCCGGCAATGACAACAACTGAAACATTAACTACAGAGACGTCGTCCCCAATGACAACATCTGAAATGCTTACTACTGAGACGTCGTCCCCAGCAATAACAACAACAGAAATACTTACTACTGAGACGTCATCCCCGGCAATGACAACAACTGAAACATTAACTACAGAGACGTCGTCCCCAATGACAACATCTGAAGCATTAACAACTCTGACGTCATCCCCAGTAATGACAACAACTGAAACATTAACTACAGAGACGTTGTCCCCAGAAATGACAACAACTGAAACATTGACAACTGAGACGTTGTCCTTTGCAATGACAACAACTGAAGCATTAACAACTGAGACGTCGTCGCCAGCAATGACAACAACTGAGACGTTGTCCCCAGCAATGACAACAACTGAAACATTGACAACGGAGACGTCGTCCCCAGCAATGACAACGACTGAATCATTAACAACTGAGACGTCGTCGCCTGTAATGACAACAACTGAAATATTAACAACTGAGACGTCGTCCCCAGCAATGACAACAACTGAAACATTGACAACGGAGACGTTGTCCCCAGCAATGACAACAACTGAAACATTGACAACGGAGACGTCGTCCCCAGCAATGACAACGACTGAATCATTAACAACTGAGACGTCGTCGCCTGTAATGAGAACAACTGAAATATTAACAACTGAGACGTCGTCCCCAGCAATGACAACAACTGAAACATTGACAACGGAGACGTCGTCCCCTGCAATGACAACAACCGAAATATTAACAACTGAGACGTCATCGCCAGCAATTACAACAACTGAAGCATTAACAACTGAGATGTCGTCACCAGCAATGACAACAACTGAAATATTAACAACGGAGACGTCGTCCCCAGCAATGACAACAACTGAAGCATTAACTACAGAGACGTCGTCCCCAGCAATGACAACAACTGAAACACTGACAACTGAGACGTCGTCCCTTGCAATGACAACAACTGAAGTGCTTACCTCTGAGACGTCGTCGCCAGCAATGACAACAACTGAAACATTGACAACTGAGACGTCGTCCCCTGTAATGACAACAACTGAAGCATTAACAACTGAGACGTCCTCCCTAGCAATGACAACAGCTGAGACGTCGTCGCCAGCAATGACAACAACTGAAGTGCTTACCTCTGAGACGTCGTCGCCAGCAATGACAACAACTGAAACATTGACAACTGAGACGTCGTCCCCTGTAATGACAACAACTGAAGCATTAACAACTGAGACGTCCTCCCTAGCAATGACAACAACTGAGACGTCGTCGCCAGCAATGACAACAACTGAAGCATTAACTACAGAGACGTCGTCCCCAGCAATGACAACAACTGAAACACTGACAGTTGAGACGTCGTCCCCTGCAATGACAACAACTGAAGTGCTTACCTCTGAGACGTCGTCCCCTGCAATGACAACAACTGAAATATTAACAACTGAGACGTCGTCCCCAGCAATGACAACAACTGAAACATTGACAACGGAGACGTCGTCCCCTGCAATGACAACAACTGATGCATTAACAACTGAGACGTCGTCGCCAGTAATGACAACAATTGAAACATTAATAACTGAGATGTCATCACCAGCAATGACAACAACTGAAATATTAACAACGGAGACGTCGTCCCCAGCAATGACAACAACTGAAGCATTAACTACAGAGACGTCGTCCCCAGCAATGACAACAACTGAAACACTGACAACTGAGACGTCGTCCCCTGCAATGACAACAACTGAAGTGCTTACCTCTGAGACGTCGTCCCCAGCAATGACAACAACTGAGACGTCGTCCCCAGCAATGACAACAACTGAAACATTGACAACGGAGACGTCGTCCCCTGCAATGACAACAACTGAAGCATTAACAACTGAGACGTCGTCGCCAGTAATGACAACAATTGAAACATTAACAACTGAGACGTCGTCGCCAGTAATGACAACAACTGAAATATTAACAACTGAGACGTCATCGCCAGCAATTACAACAACTGAAGCATTAACAACTGAGATGTCGTCACCAGCAATGACAACAACTGAAATATTAACAACGGAGACGTCGTCCCCAGCAATGACAACAACTGAAGCATTAACTACAGAGACGTCGTCCCCTGCAATGACAACAACTGAAACACTGACAACCGAGACGTCGTCCCCTGCAATGACAACAACTGAAGTGCTTACCTCTGAGACGTCGTCGCCAGCAATGACAACAACTGAAACATTGACAACTGAGACGTCGTCCCCTGTAATGACAACAACTGAAGCATTAACAACTGAGACGTCCTCCCTAGCAATGACAACAACTGAGACGTCGTCGCCAGCAATAACAACAACTGAAACGTTTACAACTGAGACGTCATCCCCTGTAATAACAACAACTGAAATGCTTACTACTGAGACGTCGTCTCCAGCAATGACAACAACTGAAGCATTGACAACTGAGACGTCATCCCAAGCAATGACAACAACCGAAACACTGACTACCGAAACTTCATTCCCAGCAATGACAACAACTGAATTATTAACTACCGAGACGTCTTCACCAGCAATGACTACATCTAATGCACTAACCACCGAGACGTCATCTTTTGCTGGGACAACTACTGAGGTAGTTACTTCAGAATCAACGCAAACAACTGTCTTACCAAAAACCATATTTACTACAACCGATGTCCAGATTACGATGGTCACTTCCGATAGTGTGTCGACTACCTCAGCTACATCATCTAGTTTACAAAGTACACCAGGCACTTCAATTGATACTCAGACTACAATAACTTCTTCACCAGAAACGACGACTCTTACTGAGTCGCAAACTACGTCAGGTTCATCAACAGGCGTTCCATCCACATCAGTTACTTCTACCGAAACAGAAACTACTACTGTCACCACTCAATCTGTCATCTCTACTGAACCACCAACAACGTCGATCACTTCAACCGAACCTTCTACGATGTCGTCTGTGACAACTGGACCAATGACAACGTCATCTACTCAAACAGAACCTACAACTACATTATCAACCACAAATGAACCTACTACTACATTGCCATCATCTACTCAAAGTGAACCTCTTACAACAATATCTACTTCGACTGAAACTCCTGTGACGTCGTCTACTCCAACTGAACCTTCAACAACAACAACTGTAACTACAACCAGTTCTACAACAACTGACCCTCCTACAATATCATCTACTCCAGCTGAGCTTACAACGACATCGTCAACTCCAACAGAACCTTCAACGACAACAACTGTAACTACTACCAGTTCTACAACAACTGACCCTCCTACAATATCATCTACTCCAACTGAGCCTACAACGACATCGTCAACTCCAACTGAACCTTCAACGACAACAACTGTAACTACTACCAGTTCTACAACAACTGACCCTCCTACAATATCATCTACTACAATAGAGCCTACAACAACATCAACTCCAACTGAAACTACACGCCCTTCGACATCTGAAACTACAACCCCTTCGACGACCGTCACTACAACTCCTTCGACAACTGAAAGTACAACCAGTTCGACCACAACGACAACTACACAACAACCAACAACAACAACAGGACCACAAACGCCAGGTAAGTCTTGTCCAGTAGATTCAATATCTTAAATGCATACAATTTAAATTGTTACTAATACCTGTTTTTTTTAAAGTGATTTGATGTAAAACACATTATCTTAAGCATTATTATGTAGCATCGGTTAAACTCAAGTTTTTTTTTATAATTCAAGTCTAAGAGTAATGCTTACCGTTTTGTCAGTGCTGTGTATCGCCTGTTGGGTGTTTAACTGTGTCTGTCCTTTTTAAAATCACTTTATCAGCTAAATTGACATTTTTTTTCATTTAAGGAGGTAGACCTAGGGTAAGGGACACAACCCTAAAAATCATAATAACGTTTGTATTCAGCATTTAACATCAATCTCATGTAAACATCAAAGTAACTTGGAATGGTTTCATTCTGTTTCAATTGAAAGCTTGATAGGCTTTGGTGAAATTTAATATGATACAAACATATCAAGGATTTCATGAGTTATGTCCCTTACCTACCTCTTTAATTTAATTAATTCTCATCAATATATTTTTATCAGCACACGTACAAATTATTTCTAAATTTTCAGAGCTACTTGCATTCGGCACCACGGAAGGGGATTCAAGGCTTATTGGTGACGACACATCAACCAGAAATCTTCGATGCTTTTCGTCCATTCCATTCCTCGGTAGTGAATTCAGCTATTTGACGGTAAGTTACACAGGCTTTTCGAAGTGATAACTTAGTCCTATATGATGGGTTAAAATCAGAATTACATTTAAATACTTGGAAGGTATGTGAATTGTTTGATTTTTAGTGTTTATAAAGAATATTGTGGAGACTTCAATCTGTTAATATTCCGAATTTGGATTTTGACGTCAATTGGTCAACACATAATGCCAAAGATTATTTTTTGTTTGGAAAACAGGGGCGCATTGTAAGTTATATATTATAAGGATTGTTACTGAAACATTTTTTTTTAATTTTATGCCGATTGTTGTGTGCTCGAGGTCGTGGTTCTTTGATAAAGACCGACTGATCCTAAAGTTGATTGTCGCATTTTCACTCAATAGCACCATGGCACCTGCGACGGCTGCAACAGTGTAACTATAGGCATGCAAGGCTCTTTCTCCACTATACTATAGTCTGAGTTTCATAAAAGAGAAAGCCATTTAATTTTGTTTGAATCCAGTTCTTGTGCTTCAGACATTTTTAGGCCTTTTCCTCATTTATAGTCTAGATTTACTGCATACTTGTCTCTTGATTCTGTAAGACAGGCCCCTATTTGGGACAGAGACTCATCCCCTGAGTTATACGACTTACGACGTGAGGCTCTGCCTGAAATGGGGGCCTGTGTCCTGTAACTCTAAGTGTAAGAGGATGTACATTCTTGTTAGTATTTAAGCTTGAAAAAAAGTCCTAGTTAACATTTTGATCACTTACTAAATATCATTTGAAATAAGCTTGATGTACATGGGCAAAGTTGTTCAAAAATTTACCCATTGGATAAAATTTGTCAACTATACCCAAACTACATGCAGATATTTGAACAACTGGGCTCTGGTGTCTTTCTCATATACCACATATTATCACTGTATACTTTGCACATTAAACCAAATTATTCTGCCATTTAGAAAACAGCATAAAAAATGAAAATAAATAAAAAATGTCTGATTAGTATGAGATGAATGTAGAATGACCATGAAACATGCATGATTTTCTAAACAACAGAATAATTCGGTCTATTTGTACATTACATGCATTATGTGTACCACAAAAACATACAAAACAATTGGAACATCTGTTCTATAATTTAAGTAACTTATGTAATGAAAGTTCCTTCTTCTATTTCAGATTTCAACCAATGGCTTGGTTTGTGTAGGGTGTACATATTCAAGTTTTTCACCCGTGCAGATGGACAGATACACAGGCCGGTATAATATAATTGCCCCATACTGGACAGACCTGCATCCAACTACGTATGGGAATGGAGCCATGTATTACCATGTATACTCCGAGGGTGATAGCAATGGTAATAATACTCAGACAGAGTTTATGATCAACAAAGTTTCTACCACAGTTAATTATTATGGCCAAACCAAAGACTTTAAAGCATCATGCGTTTATGTTGCTACTTGGGATCATGTGGATTTGTATGACACAAATGTAAGTACATTATTACATTATACATGACTGTTTTTTATGGCATTTTCCATTTATACACTGCATTATGAAAGTACTATTTCAGACATATTTGTCTTATCTGACACAACAGCATTGACTACAAGTGTCTTGACAAGTTTTAAGTAGCTGTCTTTATAAGAATTATGCAAATTCTGAAAAATGTGATATACCCCAAAAAAGGCTACATATTTTTATTTTTGTAATTAAGTTATTTTATGGGTCTATACTATGAAATGTGTAATTATTCATTCAAATCTGCCTGCTCTCAGGAGATAATCAACATTTAAAATCCAATAGATTCTATCGTATTTGAGTGTTATTTATAGAGTTATCTCCCTTAATTTTGAAATCTACAGTGCATTCTATATAATTTTATCTCCTAAGAGCACGGGTTACATGAAAAACTAAATGTTGATTTCTGTTTACTATGGGAATTCAAACAAAATATCAAATATTAATACATGTAGGCTTTTTACCCATGAATCACATTTTGCATGATTCTTAGGTGGAGTGCTACTTGAAAACACATTTGGTTTTTTAATTAAGATTAAAGAATTCCTTTACTGACTGACCCTCATATCAGGTGCATTTGATATCATTTAATTTTTGATATTTCAGGACAATGTCCAGTTTCAATTTGTACTAGCAACAGATGGTGGAAAAACATTTGCCTATGCAGTGTACAAAGATGTTAATATTCTTCTTCCCCCAGAAGGAAGAAAGGTGGCTATTGGTTATGCTGGTGAAGGGACTTCTAAGTCTAGCATATTTTCTTTCTTAGATGCCGGATTTGCAATGTCACAATACCGAGGCAATACATTTGATTGTAAGTATTCTTGTAGGTATAGCAGACTATTTGAAATGTGCTGGACCGTCTGACCTGCCAGACAAAAAAATATCTGTTTGAACAGACAGGGTATTCAAGATGTGTGACTGAATATCCTGCAGATTTGAGACCACTGCAGGGTATGATGTTGAAGGATGTCCTATTGCCCTGGACAAGTGAAACTATCATTCGGTCATGAAAAAGCTAACTTATACTTGCTCGCAGGACTGTGTGAACCAAATCTTATTCATTTTTCAACATGCATTTACTCATGGACAACCTAGATTTAAAGTTTTCATTAGTTTGATTGATAAAATGTTAACATCATATCTTGCACTGGTCTCTACACATAATGTTAACGTCATACCTTGCACTGGTCTCTACACAAATAGGAAAGGGCTAACACTTTTAGTTCCAATCACAATTTTTTTTTAAATGTCTGACCAAATATTGTGTTGGTCAAATTGAAAGTTTGCCGCGTCTGGTATGGTAAATACATGAGTCAAACTCTTGATAACCAGTACTCTATATGACAAATGCTAAAAACTTTCGTCAGCTACGATGTACTAGCCTAAATCATAAACTTAATCATGCTTTCCTATAAAAGTAACTCATGCTTTTTTCCCCAAATTTTCAGTAACCATTATAAAACTTTACTACACTCAGCATCAGGTTAGTACCTTTTACGGCATAAATGTTACCATGGCATAGCATGATAATAAAAACTTTTATCAACAAAAAGTTTTCTTCATTGATAGCATTTAATTGAAGACCTTACTAACCAAAGAGAAATTATCATGCACAAAAAATTTCAAAATTAAAGGGAAATCCACATTTTGAAACTACAGTTCACTTAGAAATGAAAAATTTTTGTGTTATAGTACATGTAACTTAATACAAGAAACTAACACAAAAAAATAAAAAAGTCCTGATTTTGAAATTCCCATCCCAATTATTTTTATTTTTTTCATTTTTTTTAGGGTCGGAGGAGAAGTGAATTTATTAATAATTTTATTTGACCCAATAAGTATTTTTTTTTAATCTGAAGTATACCCAATATCATATTTAAATTTTGTTTGGTATCTTAAAAAATTAATGTACAGGTATTTTGAATTTTATTCAGTCTTGTCATATGTTTTTACAGCAAAATTAACACTACAGTAAAAATTAGAATATAAGAAAGTGTCATCAATATTGTAAATTCTAAGTCCTTCCTTTATCAATATTTTTTTCAGCTGCCAATGGAATATTTTTCATGACGTTACACCAAGGATCACCTAATCCTTCACCATCAGCTCTATGTCTTCGTTGGTACTGGAAGAACATAGCAGATAATACTAGAACTAGATTAAGGAATGGACGATTTAACTTTAATTCAATTTGTCCATGTAATAGGTTCATGATGTCATTTGATGGAAGATTCCAACCTGTAGATACAGATGGAAATGGAGACTGTTATGTTAATAATGATTTCGGTGGCCTTATCCCTAGTCATGTAAGTTTCATTTGATTTCTGATAACTTTTTCTTTTGTCTTTCCTCATTATTCTTTTAATTACCGCTATAACCTTGGTTCCCTTGATTACTTTCTCATAAAGAGGCATGTGTGATAATTTAATTCTCTCATTTTGTAGCCTAGGGGTAAAAATTAGGAAATACATGCTGGTAGTCCAGACCATATTTTAGTTCAATATTTTCTATATGTTCAACAAAATTTTACCCTATTACAATTCCTTTTTTTATCTTATATTTACTTCAGATTTTGGCAATTTCCACTTTGTTTGTTGACCTCATGAAAACTGTCCCTGTGCTTAAGTGTAAACTAAAATTTTGATAATGTGAGAATGTACATATGTACATCTACACGGCATGTATGTAATATTATAGGGCCTACTTGGTCTTTAAATGACATTATCCCTCTCTTCTATAGATATGTTGTTACCATCCATTCTATGGATTTTTCATGAGAGGTAGGCCTACTGCTGGTAGTATGGTATCGGCCAACCCCAGAACAGATCCTGTCAAATACTACAGTGATAATGTTGTTCCTAAGGAGAACTGTTGTTATAAATCTGACCGTTGTAGTCTGTATTATAGTGTTCGTCCAACTGGAATATGCTACGTGGTAACACCATTTGGAATTTGTAAGTGTACTCATTTTCATTTTGAATTCAAATTAATTTTGATGGTCTTTTCCAAAATAAATACAGATTCTTGTATTGCAAGACATTAACTATGCACTTTCTTTAATCAAGATAGTTTAAATATAGAATTTATTGTCAAATGTCAAATTCATATATAATTTATGATTGCATTCAAATTTGTGATGTATAATCCTATACAAAGTACAATGCAAGAATTTGATACTCTTGATGCTCTTATCAGTGATTTGTAAAATATTCCTTTTTGTTGTATACTTCCTTTGCAATTAAGGGCTATGTCAGAATTAATTGTATAGGGGGTATTGGGAGGCACCTGTATTAAGATTTGATGGGTGATTGTTATTTAAGATAATTAACCTGAACAATGAAATGAAATATCAATTTAAATTGTATGCATGGTGGGGTCAAATAAAAAGTGCCTTCTGACTGCCCCTCCCCCCCCCCATATATTTCTGGAATAGCCCTAATTTGAAACTGACAATTAATTCACAGGCCAATGACCAGACAGACAAACAATTTTTTTTCATTCACACCGCTACTGGCACTAGTCAAAGATGTGAAAATCAAACCTTAAAAGCATAAAATTTACTATGTTATCCTGTATTGTTTTAAAATTTGCAGTCTTTTCATTTGGTGATCCACATATTGATACCCTGGATGGCTTCCAGTACACATTTAATGGTTGGGGAGAGTACACAATGATGAAGATAGACAATGCCACATTTGAAGTTCAGGCCAGGACAAGTTTAGCCACTTCTGTGACTGGTAATGAAACAAAGATAATTAATGCAACAGTTTTCAGTGCATTTGCTGCTAAGGAAGGAGAAAATTCCACTCTGCAAGTAGAATTAACAAGTGATCTAAAAAGTAAGTCAATACCTTTACATATAATATAGGGCCAAAAAGATGATGTGTGTTTCTTTAACCCAAGCAACCCTCTTTTTTCAACTGAAAATAGGTATCCTAAAATTTTGTTTGTTATTTTTCCATAAGCACTGTTAAAGTTAAAATGTTTCTCCCATTAACTCAATGTAAAAAAATAGTATAAAAAATAATCCCTTTATATATACCCTATTTTTTATCAAAGATGTAAATAGGAGACACACATATTATTTTTGACCTTTTACAATGACCACTTTGTTCCCATTAACGGCATTCATTAACTGTCTGAAGAGCCAAGAGGCTGAAAGCTCTCACAGTGAACATTGTGATTTTATGTGTTACTCTACTGTTGTTGAAAATTTACTAAAGGAATTTTTTTCTTTCTCATAGAATTCAGATTAGTATCTTTATTTATATTTGCTAATAGAATAGAGGAGGGACATTACTTTTGGAATTAGGATTTTCTTTAGGAATCCACTATTCTTTTTGGGTGTATTATTGGTATCGAATAAGATCCTACCTTCTCATTCCTGATATTACCAAGCTTTTTAGAGTATTGATGATAGCTCAGATTAGTCAGATGCCAAGACATGCATTATAATTTACTATTTATGAATATTAACTAAATATTACTTAAGGGTGCAGTTTTTTACAGGAAAGTAGATCTTTTATTTTAATAGAACTTGTGACAAAAATCACCATATTCTTTGGACAGTCACCAATCATTGGAAACCCAGTTAGTGTCTTCTTGTTTTCATATGATCAGGATGAAATCCTTCTAAATATTGTTATTATTTACTATCTTTCAATATGAACTATTCAAATTCAATAATATTGATTCATATTAATGTATTTCCACATTTTCCATGCTTTGCAGGTATGTCAGTATTTGGTAATGGGATAGACTACACTGTAAGATTTTATGACTTATCTACAAACTTTACCGAGTACTTAAGTGGTTTAGTTCTCAAAAGGAAGGAAAATTTTACTCTTACAGCTGCATTTGCTTCTGGTAAGTGTGTTTTATGTGAATCAGTGTCATTTATATAATTGTTAGTCATATTCACATCCCCTGCATTCTGATCATGAATATGAAGGCTGGATATTTAATATGTAGGTGCATGTGCATAAAAGAAGGTAATAAGAGTTTGTTGATTGCAAAGAGAGATAATTTAGTGTAATGCACAGTGTAAAAAGTGTATTTGTTTACTTGATGGCAAGGTTTCACTCTATGAGGTCATGCACAGGCAAAGAAAAAAATAGCTTTGTTTCTACTATCAATCTCTCAAAACATGCTCTAAAAACTAGGGTCAGTTGGTAAGCAAAACTTTTTATTTTTTCAGAAGTTATGGACTGTTTTTGTTTTTGAGATTCAATGCTTAAAATTGTCAAGAAATGGCCAAAAAACTTTAGGGTAGGCACAAAAAAATAGGGTCAGTAGGGGTAGCCAAAACATGGGTAGTTAATGTATAGGTCTCGGTGTCAGCTTCACTTTAAGTAATTTACATGATGCAAAGTAAACCTGATGTCATGCCTGGACAATAGTTGATAGGAAGTGATCAGTTTGAGATGTTTGTATTCACACTCATTAAGCAGTCTATTTTCAAGTCAGAGTTGTCTATAAATCTCATCTTTTGTTATGAGTACACCTCTTAAAAACAAAAACATCAGTATTTATGGTTCATTTGCCTAATAAACCAACATTTTATAATTCCTTACAAAAAAAAACAAAAAAACAAAAAAAGACTTTATAATTATTTCCTCTTTTAAAGTGATACGATATTGTCAAAAAATGATCATTGAATTTTTCAAATTTGAAAGTAAAATAACTGGTAGCAGCAATACTGGTAACCTTTACAATGATTTTACGCTTAAAGTAAAGTAGATATCAAACCACAAACAACTGAAAATTACCTTTGTTACAGAATCATAACTAATTTGACAATCTAAAATGTGATGCTATTTTTATTATATATTTCAAATAGATTTTTTATCTCTTTGTGAATTACAAGGTGAATGTATTCTCAATTTTTACTTTCAGGCATCCAATTAACCATCCAGGTAAAAACAAGACAGTTAACATTGTCAGCCTCTATTCCAACCTCATTTAAAGGAATGGTGGAAGGACTTATGGGAAATTTTGATGATAACAAAACAAATGAGTTTATTTTACCTGATGGTACTCAGCTCCCAGACAGTGATGTTGACTCTGAGAGGAAAATTTATAACAATTTCGGTCAAAAATGTGAGTATTTAAATTTCCTGTAGTGCAGCAGCTCATTATTGGCAGTACAGTTTCTAGTTGTCTCAAGTTCAAATGAAAAAAAAACTAGATTGAGTTTGGTCTAGCTCTAGTTAAGTTCGGCAAAATTGTTCTATATTCAAGGTTTTAGGTTGCACTATGCCGATACAATAAGGGTGCACTTGTTTCGTACACAAGGTAGACCTTGTCTAATTTTAGTAAAACTTCGAAATAAAACTGGGTGGAAATATTGATTGTTGGTAGTAGAGCATTCATACATACATATAAATAGATGCAATAGTTGTGAAGATAAAGAGGTGTAGTGTAAAATGCATGCATGCCATAAGCTATCTGGAAATTTTCAGATCCTAACTGGATTGGGTTCTCTCCTCTACCAGCTTACTTTTTCTCAAAAATGCATAATTAAGCACTAACTGTAAGAGTTAAAATCCTGAAAATGTGTAGAAAATAGTTCTCTTAATTTTTTTTGTTTATTTTACCACAATACCATGCAATGGATATTTTTTGAGGCAATTTTTAACTGCTTGATATTTCACAGAATCTGTCTTTGGACAATCAGTCTGGTAGAGACACCCAAAACTTGTCATAAAAACTCTTTTTTATTCATTTGTTACCATAATTTGTACCAGATTTTTACGACTAAATATAAAAGAATATTCATCATTTTTTTTGGATCTCCATAATGTAAGGATTTGAAAATGAATATTCTCAATGAAAAAATGTATGAAGTGCCTTTTTGAATGATTCTATATTATAGCTTTATTTCCTCATATCATCTGCAGTGACCTTTCTACAATGTGCAACCATAGTTTGCCTGATGAGGTCACATGACTTTCTGTTTCAAAGTTAATTTTGGTACTTCAGTACTTGAAAAAATTGTGGTGTCATATCTTAAAAAAGCCTCAGCAAAATTTAAGTGGTAAGAAGTTGCATTTAGCTTGAAAATGCTTTGATTTCATTGTAGGGTCGACAAATAACCAGACTTCGTTGTTTACCTACGATGATGGTAAATCATGGTTTGACTACAGCCATCCAGACTTTGTTCCATTATTTATTGATGAATTTAACCAAACTACATTAGATCAGGCCTACTCTGTGTGTGGTGGAAGTAGTGATCAGTACAAAGCATGTATTTTTGATTATCTGGCAACAGGGGACCAGTCCTTTGCTGAAGACACTCAGTCCACAAATACAGAGGCTGAAGCTGAAACTGAACAGCTTAGTAAGTCATTATGAGCATTTAAAAGATCATCAAGAATTGTCAACATCGTGGAAAATAAGCAGTGGTAATTTGTCAGGATTGATCCTGGTTTACACTCTCAAAATTTGTTAATCTGTGAGGATTTATCATGGGTTACACTCACACCATTGTGTAATCTGTCAGGATTGATCATGGGGTACACTCACGCCATTGGGTAATCTGTCAGGATTGATCATGGGTTACACTCACACTGTTGGTTATTGATTGATGATTTGCAAAACTTTTACTATGGCATGCCAAAATCTGGATAAACATGTGTTTTTGGTTCTGTTTAAAGACTAGAAGTAAAACAGTTATAATTTATACCACTTATTAAATAGATAGCAGCAATTTATTGAATGTTCTCAGTAAAATAAATTTTAATAATTTATATGTGAAATAAATTCTGGAATTAACTCTCAGACTTTCTCACAGTCCCAAACAAAGCAATCTGAATATCTATTTGCAAAGCACAAATTTTAAAAGTTATGTGAGAAAAAGCCAAAAAAAATATATCAGGAAATTCTTTATAGTAAATAGGGTAGTACTTTGGCTATGGTGACTAACCAAAATGTAATAACTAATGCCAAGAACACTTGAAGAATTAACTGGCACACAGAACAATTCCACACACTCATTAAATTGGCATCCTCCTTTTGCGCCAATTGAATTAAAAAAATGTAGTTGATTTGCTCAAAACAAATGTTTCTGTGTAGTCCTATTCCACCAGGTAAAGACTACCTTTTTTGCCAATTACAAATAAGGAAATTTAATATCAAAAAGGTAAAAATCTGAAGTAAAACGATCATAGAATAAAAAAAAAAGTAAGTTAAAAATGAATAATTTAAAGTTAAGAAACATATAAAAATACATATATATATATTTAAAAATGTATCTGGAATAAAAAATATAAATTATTCATTATAATAATTTATTTATTTTTTTAATTTTCATTTTAATTTTATCATTCTTGAAAAAAATCTAAAATTTGTTTAATATCTGAACCTGACCAGACAGATCTGGATTAGTCTGGTAAGTTTTAGATTGACTTCATAGCATTGGCCATTGTACATGTATAATTGAAAAGTGTTCATCAAAGGTAAGTACAATAAATTAAAAAAAAATATGCATAATACTTGTAAATAAGATTTTTGATGTACATTTTAAGTGGATACAATAACCAATAAAATATAAATTACCTGTATTTTGGTGCAAAAGAATCATTGATTTATTTGTGCGATTAAACTATGAAAATTGAAAAGTGAACTGATGCAAAAAGAGTACTGGTGCAAAAGAGCTGTGACGCAAAAGGCCTCCTATTTGGTGAAAAAGGGAAACACCCATTAAATCTGGGTCATGCGTGTTCTTTAGGACTTTTTATCTTATTTTAGTCATTCATGCTTGCCAGTTAATTATCTTATAATTACTCAGTTCCACTTTCATCAGGCATGAAAGAATAAAATTTAATTTCATAAGAAATCTTTGTTAAAATGTACAATTTCGTGTTTTGTTTTGTTTGTGGTGATTTTAATAGTGAAATATTGTTATATAGAATGATTAATTTCTTTCAAATAATTATAATGCAGCACCTACTATAGGAGATGAATAAAACATTTGTATAAGATATTATTCCACCAAAATATGTCAGATTTTGAGACTTAGTTACTACTGATTCGAAGTTGCAAAGCTGTTAACTTTTGTTCACAGAGAATGAAGCTCCTTCTATTGGAGGTGATGAAAGCATTGAAGCTGTAGTCGGAAGTCCAGTTACACTGAACTATTTTGGATCAGATGATAGCAATACATTTGTGTATGATATCATAAATCAACCAAGCTCAGGAGTTACAGCTAATGATAGCACAGGAAATCTCACTCTAACATGGACACCATCTGATCTCAATACAGAGAGTATTCTGTAAGTTTATACATTAGTTTTTTTTTTCTTTAGGAATATTCTTCATTAGTTTTTTTCTTTAGGGATATTCTTCATTAGTTTTTTTCTTTAGGGATATTCAAGATGTTAATTTTTAAATTCCTACAATATGAAGTGCATTCATCCCCAACAACAACAAAGAGCAGATACATAGATATACTGGGCCTCATTCTGTCTGTGTGTCCATTCCCCTGAACATGGTGAGCACTCTCAGCCTACATTTCTTTCTGTAGAATCATTCGTAAGGTTGTTACTGATAACAGCTCTGACAAGTTCAACACAAGTTGCTGACCCATTTTTAATTAAAATTGAGTTTATTTGAGTTATTTAAAATGAGAATATCTTGCCTATTCCATCCATAAAACATTTTTAGCACTCTCTACCTTTCTTTATGCTTTTTTAATTCATTTGGATATGAACGTTTTCCATGACCAATTATTCTGACAAGCAAGAAAAAGGGACTGATTGATCATTTTGATATCATTGTTGCCATTTAAACCTAGAAACTTAGGACACTGTTCTTTTATTCATTCTGTAGAATGAATTATGAAAAAATTAGAAACAACTTTAATACTTATTTTTTCTCTGCCTTGCCAGCATGTTAAGAAAAGGATGTAAATTCTTACTTTTGTGAAAGTATTATTATGCGTGGGGTACCAATATTTGTAGTTTTTGTGGGAAGGCAAAACAACAAAATTTGATTCCCAATGAAAAAGAAATTTTTAATAATGTGTATACTGAAAATCCTCAAACCACTAATTAAAAAATCCACGAACTTATATTTCTTCCCAAACCCACAAAAATGAGTACCTGTATCAGCGGATTAAAGAACAGTATCTGTTATATTATCAGTCAAATTTTTGGTGAATCAAAAATCAACCTCTTTGAATGAATTTTGACCAAGATAAGGTCGAACCTTTAAATCAAAGGGTCAAATTGTTACTAGTTTAGAAGATGCTATACTGTATTGTTTTTTTTTCTTTTACAGCAATAATGAAATATGTGTCTCTCTTTCATTAATCCTGTGCTTCATTTCTTTCATACATTAGTGTAACTACTAAAGATGACAAAGGACTCACTTCCGAATCTATTGAAGTTGTCATAAAAATGTGTAGTGGATGTAATGGTAACGGGACGTGTAACTATGAAGTATTGAGGAATGAAACCAATCCTAACTTCATGATAGCATCATGTGACTGTAATGTTGGATACACAGGTTAGTTGTCATGTAACTGCATGTAAAATTGAATACATTGGTAAATTATCATGTGACTGCATTTGAAGTTGTATACAGTGGTTAATTCTCATGCGATTGTAATCATGTTTGATATACAGGTAGTTTGTCATGTGACTGTTATGTTGTATTCATTGGTAAGTTGACTTGTGACTGTTATGTTGGATTCATTGGTAAGTTGACTTGTGACTGTTATGTTGGATTCATTGGTAAGTTGACATGTGACTGTTATGTTGGATTCATTGGTAAGTTGACTTGTGACTGTTATGTTGGATTCATTGGTAAGTTGACATGTTACTGTTATGCTTGATACATTGGTTAGTTGACATGTGACTGTAATGTTAGATACATGGGTAAGTTGTCATGTGACTGTTATTTTGGATACATTTGGGAATTATTTTGTTTCTGAAACAATTGATATTCTGTCAGTTGTTATGTGACTGACAGGTTTCTTGTCAAGTAATTTTAATTTTGGATACTAAGGTAAATTACAAATTAGTTATAACGTAGATTTTTCTAGGGTCGTGTCGCTGTTACAGTCATGCAATTCCAATACAGCATAGTCATCATATGATAAAGTGACATGGTTTTATTTAAAAGGATGTATAGGAAACATTTTAGAGTATTACATTGATTAATAGGACATGACTGATTTTATTTGTCAGTATGTCATTTTGCCATTCACATTTTTTACCAATCTTTGTAATATTAATTAGTACTATTTTATATTTCACTAGGTGATGACTGTGAGGGAGACTTTAATGGATGTGCTGATGATCCATGTGCTTTAAGACGTAACTGTACTGACCTTACACCAGACCAAGAAGTTCAGTTTAACAGGTCCTACAACTGTTCTGACTGTCCACCTGGTTACAGTGTAACTTCTGATGAAAAATGCGAAGGTAGGAAAATGAAAAAAGTGTTATTTATACATGGATGTCAATGTTTTGAAATATAAGAAAAGAAAAAAACTCTCTACTCCAAAGGGTGATACAGGGTATACTTGTTTACCTTTGTCTGTATGTCTTAATATTTAACTAATTCTGTAACAGTTTTTTTTCCAACAATATCTTATAGCAGTCACTTGGTCTTTGACATTCCCGAGGAAAGATTATAATCTGCCGTCTTTGGTCTTTAAATGGAATGTGATATCTGCAAAATACTGCTTGAATTTAGAACTACAAATGTTTATTTATATGTATCACTGATAAGCAGTCTGAATTTTTGTAATCAGATAAACTAAAAGGAATTGTTTTTTTTTTAATGATTGATACAATTTTTTTTCAGATATAAATGAGTGTTCAAATGTAACTTTGAACAACTGTCCAGCTAATAGTAACTGTAGTAATACCGAAGGAAGTTATACCTGTTCATGTGTGAGTGGCTTCAGAAAAGTTGGAGATATATGCCAAGGTAAGGGAATTTAAGTGGCTTCAGAAAGTTGGAGTATGCCAAGGTACTCACACAAAATGGGCCACACATGAGAATCATATGGTTTGCATCATATGAACCGAGCACCATATGATAATCATATGTTTCAGTTAACATGATAATTGTATGGTTTTTCACAAACAAATGATTATCATATGTTTTCAAGCAATGTTATTGTATGAGAATCATATGATAATCATATGACTACCACATGATAAATATCATATGATTTTCATATGATTACCATATGATTGTCATATGAATCGAGCACCATATGATTATCATATGTGGCGCATTTGGCTATGTAAGGGAATTAAATTGATTTCTTTGAGGAACAATTATGTCAGATGCCTAAATTTTCTTTCAAGAGTAGGAAATCTTGAACTTTTTAAGGAAAAAATGGGCATTTATGGAACATTAAGTGATCTCCTGCCTCATAGTGGTAAAAATAGGGGGATGGCAAAATTTTCAAAATGGCTTAACTCAAAACAAACTATTTAACGATTATACAAAGTTTAAAAAAAAAAAAACTCATTGATACATTTTTAAGTTATCATCTTTAAAATGTTTGGGGGGGGGAACAAATGAACAGACAGACAACTTTTCAGAAAGTATGACACAAAACCTTTGCCACTTGAGGATATGTTATCATTGTGAATTGAAAGTAAATATAGATTCATGGATTTGTTTACAGATATAGATGAATGTACAGAGAGAACAAGTGGCTGTGATCAGAACTGTGCCAACACTGATGGGAGTTTTACATGTAGCTGTGTATATGGTTTTGAACTACTGGCTGATGGTAAAACATGTAACCAAAGTAAGTTGATAAGTGATTTCTTTATGATGAAGTATACTCTTAAATTTATGATGCTGTAAGTATTTACATATGATACTCTATTTAAGTATCAGTCTTTCGAAAAATCAGACAGAAGGTGATTCATGCAAGTCAAAAACCCACCAAATTTAGTTTTATTTCGTGTTGATAAATAGGATCATGTAACCAGTCTTAGTTTTTCATTTGTGCTTTTGAGACAAAAATTATATACATTGTACATGAAATTTGCACTTTGCAGGAGTTATCGTTCTTGATTTGGCTTCATTTGGTTGCTTTTAGTGGGAAATAAATGTATGATTTTCTCAAAAGAGCAAATCTGAAGACAGACAAGGTTGTTGTTATGTGAAAGTATAGCATATGTAGACTAAAAAAGCATCGTTTGTGTGGTGGGTTTTTCTTGACCATGAATCACTTTACCATTGGTAGTGTCTGAATTTTATGTGGACTGGTACTTAAAACATTTTTCCTTTTTAATGTAAATACTGAAAATATTTACCGAGCTCTTTCAGCGCTTTTTTTTGCATACAAGCATTTATATGAAATGCAGAAACAAAATCTAAAACATGATAATTACTTTTGATATCATACATTTTGGTTATATTAATATTTGATTTTACCTTTTAGCCATAACTGACATGTGCGAGTTACAGAATTTGACATGTTCTTACGGCTGTGACAATACTACTTCTACTGATGGTACATGGCAATGTATCTGTAGGGAGGGTTATCAAGTTCAAAATGATGGCAACTGTAGCAGTAAGTATGGCATTGCCTTGGACCTTTCTGTGGTATCAGTGTTGTTTTTACCAGACATGGTTTACTTCAGATTTAGCCAATTTCCACTTTAGAAAATTATGTCTGGTTTACTTCTTGTACAATTATATAATTATTTTACCTTTTTCTCAACAATATTGTACAAATTTTCACTTCCATTATTGGATGGTGTATGATGTGAAAAAAAGCTTTTGATGATCAAAGAAATGTCAGTTAAAATTCTTATTTATTGACATCAAAGGTGGTAGTTGAAAAGTTGAAGTATCCGAGGTAGTGAAATACATGCTTTATATTGCATACAAATATTCAGACAGTAATGGATGAAAATTGTTGCATCATATTACATTTTTTATACACTAAGAATAGGTCATACATTGTATATTAGTCAATTAATAATGAATTGCCACATGAGGATTTTAAGGTAATTTTCTGTACTTCTGTTGTGATTGGCCAAGGAATTTGCTGACCATTTACAATGTGAAATATTGTTTAATGATCATTTTTGTGGTATTTTATTTATGTCACAGTATATTTTTGATAAAGTATCCTCTGAAAATATCCATCATTTATAAACTCTATGGAACTGCTTAATTGGCTTGTCTACTCTGAATGACTTATCTTAACATGGATGAAATGATAAAAAATCTAATCTTTTCCAACACAAACTTACTTGTTCTTCCATATTTCAGCAATTTGTTATCAATTTATTTGTAGACTTGATTGTTGAATATTTGGATCACTTCATGGATTAAAGATAAAAAATTCTGTAACATTTCAGACATTTTTCAACCTTGTTCTGAGGAATGTTTATGATTGAATTGAAATAAAATAATTTTCTATATACTTGTAATTTCATATATTTCAGATATCAATGAATGTGAGCAAAATGTATGTACACAGAACTGTACTGATTCAGAAGGAAGTTATACATGTTCCTGTTTTACTGGGTATAAACTGACAGCTGATGGTACCACATGTACAGGTATGGGAACTGATTCATTGGTTTTTTTGTATTATATAATGACATTTACTTAAAAATAAACTACTGAAACCTTCTATTATGAAAATCTTTCAAATTCAGATAAGTGCATGTCTGTTTCAAATTGTTTTCACCTTGTCTCAGTAATAAAAAGAAGCTGCAGTTTTTGGTAAAAAGTGAAATTCTTTTAGGTGGTTTGTTGGGATTTTCTATATGATGCATCTTTATTTTGAAGATATAAGAGATGAAACATGTGGGTCTTTTGTAGCTTGTGAAAGTCCATGTTATGTGTCAGAAAATACGGAATGTACTTATTCCTTTAAATTTTTCTTTAGCCTGTCAAGCTCCAAACTATGGTGACAATTGTGCCCAGATATGTTCCTGTGGACCAGGTGCCATACGATGTGATCCCAGTCGAGGATGTGTTTGTAATAGTGCCTGGACAGGACCTAACTGTGATCAGGATGTTGATGAATGTACTACCACACCTGGTATCTGTGGTAACGACAAGACTTGTACCAACACTAATGGTGGTTATGAATGTTCATGTACTAATGCCGGATATGAGAAAGTATCGGATGATAATAGTGTGCATTGTTCAGGTAATACAATAAAAAAGATTAAACTGAATGGAAAACAACAGAGTTTGTTTAGGTTTAAACATTTGTTTATTTATTTGTTTTTAAAAAAGACAATTTGCTTCATTAGTATTGGGCTCCACATTAGTGTGGAATAATTATTTAATTCCAAATTGATTACATTTGGTTGAATTTTATTTTTAAAGGTTTGTCTAGATGAATTTAGTAATATGATTGACATGTTTGTATAAGAGTAATACCATTGGTGTTTTTTTTTTCTCTGTCTTTCTTTTAGATATAAATGAATGCAGTACTCCTACTTCAAACAACTGTTCTACAACTACATCTACATGTAGCAACACTGGGGGTGGTTATACATGTACATGTAATACTGGATACCTACAGAAAAATACTTATGAATGTGAAGGTAAAATCTGGGAATAATCTTAACAGGTCCTGTAGCCTATGTAAATTAATATTGGATAGGCATAAGTTTCTTTCTTTCTTTCTAGAGATTATATATACTTATACATGTATAGTCAAAATGTAAAAAAAATGATTTGCAAGTCTTCGAATTAAAATTCAGGTTTTAAAAGTACATTATTTATGGAGGTTGACACTGGGGTAAAGGACACATCTCTTACAAATCATTGGAACGATTGTATTTACCATTTTACAGAAATCTAATGTAAGCGTCAAAGTAACTTGGACTGATTTCATTCTGCTTCAAAGGAATGCTTGAAAGGCTTTGGTGAAATTGAATATGATACAAACATACCGCTGATTTAAAGAGTTATGTCCCTTTCCCTAGGTCTACATAATTAACAAAATGTAAAGATTATTAAAAAATAGATGACTTTTGGAGCCTTGCACTGTAGTTTTGATAAAAATTCAAATTTTTATGCAACATTTGTTGTAACATGGAGTTACATCATTGGACAACAGTGTTGTTACAGCACCTTAAAATTCTAGGAGTTAATTCCACAATTTACAGGAAATTATTTGACACATTTGCTTAAGTTATTTTGCTATTTTTAATGATTTGTAATTATCATAGACATATTTGACAGTTCCATTAAAGTAAAAACAACTGTATTGATTTGAAGACTTACCATTGTAAATCTTGATTTGATGATGACAAGCATCTGATAACTATATAGTAAAACCAATTTCCTTGGTCAAGGTCACGATTGATGCCTCCAAATTTTCAAATACAATGCAGTCATCTCCTAACTGACAACTATTCAGGCAAATTTTTGTAATACTCAAGTTTTCTAGAGCCCTTTTCTTGTTAAAATTTTGTAGAGATGTGTGTCTGACAGAAAATCTAGTTTTAAAATATATTTTGTTTGGTTCTCTAACTCAGTAAGAAACAATACACAATGCGTATTAGGCATCTGTTTTTTGTTTTGTTACAAAGGATAAGATAGAAAATGGTAAATGAATTAAAACTCTGTTGTTTTTTTTTTAGATGTGAATGAGTGTACAACTGGAACTCATGAATGTCAACAGGAGTGTTTTAATACAGTAGGAAGCTACAACTGTAGATGTTTCTTTGGTTTTGAACTCAATGCTGATCGTAAAACTTGTACTCAAGGTAAAGTTCTTCAACAAAGAGAACTATAGATTTTTTTCAAATGCAATCAAAAGTTATATGAATATATTGCCTTTACTTTAATCTCAATGTTGTTGCAATTGAAAATGTACAAAAAAAAACTTGTATACAAAGAAGGACATTATTATTTTTTTCTTAAAAAATAGAAAAATATGCAATAACTTCAACTTTCAATCACATAAACTGTTTATTGATGTATTATATTTTTTTTCTTTCATACTTATTGTTATGTTCCTTGCAGTTTCTAACCCTTGTGCCAGTTTTGGTAATTTGACCTGTAGTTATGCTTGTAAACTCAATGGTAATTCTGCTGAGTGTTATTGTGAGGCAGGATACCAGCTCCAGGGAGATAAACAAACTTGTACAGGTAACATTAATATTGTTTTATATTTGGCTTGATTTGAAGTACTGTTGAACTTCACTCGCTTGAACTCGGATGGCTCTAACACCCGGGATTTATTGAAAACAATTCAAAGTTTCAAACTTTTCTCCTATACAATCCACATAAATAACCTTGGATTTTGGAACTTCAATTTCTCGGAAACTCAAACTGACTAGTCTGTCCGTTCAGTAATAAATCGTAGAGAATAAACCTCACCAAATCAAACTCGTCAGCTTGTCAGCTTGGGTAATAAAATCTGTGAAAAACTGAAACCCTATCATTAATTAAAGTGTCTTTTAAGTTAATTATAGGTAATATTTAAGTCATCACTAATTAGATAGTAGTAATCCAACATTGTACTGATTCCAAAGTCGGCATGATGAAAGCATGAAAGAAAATATAATGTCAACAAATTATTGTCCAAGCACTCAAGCTCTGAAGGTTTTTTTATAAGCAAACACAGCATTTTTAATGTAAACAAATCAACATAACCTTCTGAAATTGAATGAAAAATATCCTGGAACTAACAAATCTTCAGGAAGTAAGCAATTTCTTACAATAAAGTCGATAACTGGAACACATTTCAATGGTCCCTTGGAGTTCGAGCTACCGAGGTTTGAGGTTTGACTGTAAATCAGAATAAAACAAAGATATGTGGGTAAAACTACTTGTACATTAAATATATTATAAAAGACTGTCCATTTAGAAACCAGGCAGTTCTTATGATATGGATGGCAAATGGTAAACTTTATATCCATGGAATATTTTGTTCCAGTTTAATGTTTATATTATATGTATGTCCAATAGTACCTAGATATTTCAATGAACAGTGGAGGGTTAGAAAACAATTTTACAGTTCACAAAAAAAGTAACAAAATTTTGCATAAAATGAAAGAGTTATCTCCCTTTTTAATGAATTTCAGTTCTTCCTGTCTTATTTATTTCTCTTTGACTGTTGCTGTTAATCAAAAACCAACATTCAACGTCGAGAAAGAATGCATTTGGGATATGAAATAGCAATAAAAAAAAATTTACAACCAAATTTGTCATGTGCCACCCACTGCCTGGTTTTTGTGTGGACACCCTCTTAAATAGATGGCAGAAGCTCTGCATTGACTTTCAACCATGGATCAAGAAACGGTAAAAAATGCCGGTCATTGATCAACAAATTTTGCAAATGACCGATGACAGTTTTCCAATATCGGACATAAAAAAAATTGTCAACCCTTATAAATTAGTCTGCGTGGTTTTATTAGTGTATAAACATTCTGTCTACACGTCTCCTAATTGTTTATTGGAAATCAATTGACAGGCATGTGTCAATTTTTGCCGATGTGCAGCCACCTGTGACTGTGATTTACCTGTAACTGATTAGTTGATTGCATAATTGAATTAACGATACACGTGCAGCCCCATTGCATATATGAATTAATTGAAGTAACTCGGAGAATCTTCATACATTTATTAATTAAGAAAAAAGTTTGACAAGTCCACCATTTTCCCGCTGATCTTTCGGAGGTAACGAAAGCAAATGGAACTGAAACTATGAATCAGTCGTACATGTAGTTTGTAATTATTAATTCATTGATTGAATTGTTTTAACACAGAAGTCAACAGACCATTTAAAATACTATACACAATGTGTTCATGATTTTCTTTTATAAATAATCAGCATTTTTCATCACTCGGAAGCATTTGGCTGTTTGCCTATGTGATGAAAAAGTCAGAGAGATATCATGTTTTGTTTACTTGCTGGAACGTCCACGTGTGGTTGAAACTCAACCCGTTCACTCGTTCTGATAGTTTGTAAAAAACTGAGTATGTTATAAAATAACACACTTTCCAATATTTATCTTAAAATAACTACGTACAAATGTTTTTTTTTAAGTTTATTTTTTATCTGAGCATGTAAAAGACGGACAAAAACATCTGCTGAAGTTTGATAAAATGTCCGGCATGGCCTGTCAAAATTTCTGGACCTTTGCTTGAGACTCTCAGGCTTCAATCAGATCTTATACAAAAGCATTTTCAACTTTACAAAACTTACTGCACAATTAAAACAACAACACAAAATGACTAGAAATTGTACCAAACAGACAAGACAAACTCCAAATAAGTTTGTGATTTATAACAAATATAGAAAAAAGTACTGGTAGGTTTATTTTTTTGGTAAGTGTCATGTACTGGTGGTATACTATACCATATTTTCCCATGTTCTGCTTTTGTTATCTTAACTCCTTCATTTCAGATATTGATGAATGTTCAGATGACAGTACTAATCTCTGCTCTGACAAATCGACATGTACAAATAATGCTGGTAGTTTCCAGTGTAGATGTCCTGCAGGAAAGTTCTTAGAAAACGATCAAAGAACTTGCACAGGTGATAATGTCATTGAGTTTGCTTTGAAGATCTTTTTATTGGACTGTTTTATTTGGCTGCTATTATTCCATGAAATAAAAAGATGGGTTATCTTTTATGACTACTGTAATTCATGCAGTTAACCTATTCTTGATTATTTTATTGTTTTGCAGTTTTAATTCTGTTAAAATTCATGTTTAGATATGACACATTCCTTCATGAGATATTGTAACTTGGTTAAGAAATTCGAGTAATATTTTAATAGAGATAATCTAATTATTGTTAGAGTTATATGTTAGATATCTTATTTGTTATGATAGACATGAATGTATTTAGATATCAGTAGGGTTTTCATTTGAAAAGGAAGAAACTTATTTTTGTTTTTGTTTTTTATTTTTAGTTTGTGACCAGTTCCATTGGGGTGCTGACTGTGCTAATGAGTGTGGCTGTGGTCCTGGAGCAGAGAGATGTGACCCGGTGACAGGCTGTGTCTGTAAATCTGGTTGGCAAGGAACCAAATGTGATGCTGATATAAATGAATGTAACAATGTGAACAATCCTTGTGATACAGCAGCCAATGAACAGTGTGTCAACACACCTGGTTCTTATGTGTGCCAGTGTGTAACTGGTTACCAAAATGTTTCTGGTACCTGTCAAGGTGAGTTTACAGATCAGGTTCATGCCCGTGTCAAGCTTTCACAATAAAAATAAATCAGTCCTTTGTCATAAAGACCCTATTACTTATTTTAATCCATTTAAAAGATATTACAGTCAAGTTGATTGTCCAGAATTCTGTTCCAATTCAGGATAGGTATTCTTAAGATTGAACACAACAATGTGGAAGTAATTTGTGCATATACAATTTTGTATTATATCCTAGTTCACATACTTTTAAGAGGAAAACCTGGATAGTTCTTCTTTTTTGAAAATTTGGTTTCCTATTTTTTGTTTGAAATATTCATATTACAGATATCAATGAGTGTCTGACAAACCCATGTGAGCAGGAGTGTACCAATGACCCAGGGAGTTATACCTGTAGCTGCAGAAATGGATTCCTATTAGATGCCAATCAGAAATGTCAAGGTGAGTGCAATATTATTTTGAAAATTTTTGTACAATGTATTGATATGATCTTTAAAGCTAGGGGAAAATATAAATTATAAATACCGGTATCTATATTAAGCTTTTAAATTGTACAAATTATGTTATTTCAGTTTCTAAAACCAGAAAATGTGGTATGTCTGCTTTTGCACTTCAAAATTTAATGCTTGAAAATCTTAACAAGATAGTTTGCATGTAAGAAATGTCTAAATTACAAATTATTGTGTTTTATATTCTAACAATATCTCTTTCAGATATCAACGAATGTGACTCTGGTACACTAAACCTGTGTTCCCAGAACTGTCTCAATACTGTGGGAAGTTATAAATGTTCCTGTAATGATGGTTACATACTTAGTCAGTCAGATCAGAGAACTTGTAATGGTATGTTGGTGGTAGATATTGTGATGTTTTAGTAATGTGCATTAATATCAAGTAGGTTTGGTCCAATTTAGTTAATGCCATGACTTTGTGTTAGTTGTCTGTTATCTGTTGTCCAATTTCTCAATTACATGAAAACCCCTGAATTGGTTTTGATCAGACTTTGCAGGAAAGATATATGAATAAACCTCTACAAACAGTCTACTTTTGGTTGTATTTGATCAAACAAGATGATCAGAGACTCTCACGTCCTGGTTTGTCAATTTTCAAAGATCAACTTCTCTAAAACCATAGCTACCAATTTTTTAAAACTTAATAAAGATGTTGACTTCACCAATTAGGTGATATAAGATAGTCTACCAATAAATTTCCGTAGTTTTTACCTCTGACTTTAAATAGCTTGGACAGCATATCACAATTTAAGAAGTCATTCACTTTGTTGTGTGAAAGAGATTTTTTTTTCCACAGACAAGTAGGCAATTTTTGGTATAAAATCACAGCCATTATACTTACAAGTTCTTTGAATGGATTATTGAAATATATTTATATATGGAGGTAATAAATGTAGTTGTATCTACTTGAAGTAAAGACAGAATGTTCCAATTTCAACTGTACATCACCTGGTTCCTGTGCTGTGAGAGCTAATGGAGAAGAGTACTGTACATGTCCAACTGGGTACAATTTGACAATGACAGATAATACAACTGGTCTTTGTGAAAGTAAGTGTAACATTAATACCCTGTGAAGTTAAATGTGATTGACATGTTTTATGGAAATTATGTACCTATACAAAAAGTACATGTTAATAACATCAGTAAACATATCTTTCAGAAAAACACTAGAATTTTGCATTTTACAATACTAATTTATTGCACACATTTAAAATCAGTACAATAAATTATATATTTTTACTAGGACAACAAAATAGACATGTATCTATGTGAATTGCAGCTTGTCTGCTTTGTGGTAATTAGAAGGGATGTTTCATTGCTAGTATCTGACCTTTTAATCAAATTCAAAACTCTGAAAGAAGGGGTCTCTCTGCATGTTTACTTTAGATTTTACCAGTATCCACTTTTATTTGTTTATTTTTTTTTTAAATTGTAAAATTGGGCCTATTACAATGATGTCTTACTACAATTAATTTTATTTTTTCAGATATCAATGAATGTGACAGTAACCCCTGTGATGACAACTGTACTGATAAAACACCAGGATATGTATGTTCCTGTACAACCAATGGAACAACACTGGCTGCTGACCAAAAAACTTGTACTGGTGAGTTAATAATCATGGCTGTGATGCATAATACTTCAAATGAAATAAGCTGTTTGCATTCCAGATGTATCAAGACATTCTTACAAGACTATATTACTGCCAATCATCTCAATCTGAACTACACCTTAAAGTAATAAAAATAAAAAATTGTACATTCAGTAATGAAACTCTTTACTTTTGTCGATTTAAGTGGAAGTCTTTATAAAAAACCAGACAGGATGTGGGTCATGCCTGTCAAAAACCCACTGATTTCACAAATATTTCTAACTCAGTAATGGTAACAGACCACAAAACTGTTTTAATTTTGTCATTTGGTTCTTGCACCTTTGAGATAAAAATTATATAGGTGTATGAAATGGACATTTTCCAAGAGTTACAGTTCTTGATTTGGTTTGATTTGGTTGATTTTAGTGGGAGATCAGTGTATTCTTTTCAAAAAAGTACAGATCTGAATACAGAAATGACTATTGGTTCTCAATGGTTTATTATATGCAGACCAAAAACCTGTCATTTGTTCAGTGTTTTTTCTACGCCATGTATCACCTCTATATTAGATAGTGTCTGAATTTAATATGAGCTGATACTTAATTACAGATTTCTGAAACTTCAATGACCACTGAAAGTGAAAGTACTTGACTTTAGAAGTATATCTAAAAATGACTATGACTTAAGCTTGTTTACTTTTGAGAGGAGCATAGGCCACCTACAATCATCCTCTGTCTTATTCTATTCTGGGCATGACAAACAATCTCATGCCAATTATTCCTGCCTTCATCATCTCCACTGTTGTTGACCTTCTCCAGGAGTTTTGGGTCTGCTTCTTGGTCCATTTTCTTTCTGATTCTGCATTGGAAGTAAAAGTTGTTTGTATTCTGCCAGAGATAATAGTTGGTAATGTAATTTTGCCAGAACATTTGCTTTGCTGTATTCTTTTCAGACATCTGTTGATAAATACTTGGATCTTTTTGTCTTAGGCAAAGGTTTAAACACAAGCCAAAAATGGGTTTGCTGTGTTGGCATCTTGTGAGTGTTAATCACATTGGGGTCTTTTATAAATGATGGCAGTTATGAAATTAAGACAGAAAGCGTTACCAGTATCATCATCTGGCAAATCGTTTTTGTCAAGACCTTCCAAACAACCTTAGTTACACAGTCAGTTTTAAAAACTGTTGTTTGAAAAAGCTCATTTTTTTCTAGCAGTAACCAGAGGTAAAGAATATCAGACAATATTGAAGGAAGGAAAAAAAAATAATGTTGTCAATAAATATGAAAGTGAAATGTATTTTGTACATATTCTATCTATTTTTCAGCTTGTGACAGTGGTTACTGGGGACAGAACTGTGCTGAGAACTGTACCTGTGTAGAGGCCAATACAAAGACCTGCCATAAGAGTAATGGAACATGTGAATGTAAGACTGGCTGGGAGGGAGATAACTGTGGACAAGATGTCAATGAATGTAATACTAACCCATGTCAGGCCAACTCACAGTGTCAGAATACTAATGGATCTTATGTCTGTGTCTGTGATCCTGGATACATCAACTCAAATGATGTCTGCATTGGTAAGTCTCAAATAGTTTGTATTTTGTTATTAAATTTGTTTTACATATCAGATGATTCTTTGATACTTTATTTCTCATGTAGGTACATTTGGAATTTCATTAATATGTTATTTCTGGTTGCCTGTGGTGTAATCTCAAAATTCTAATATACTGCTGCAGGTTTTTTTTTCACTATAATGCAATATAACAATTCTCCTTTTGTTTCCAAGTCCGCAACAAATTAATCATACTGCCAAACTGGAGAGCTATGATCCAAGTATAATTATTTAAGTAGAGCATCAGTCTTTTTGTCATAACTGGTTCATTTAGTGAGATTATTTTTTTTTAATATATATTTGTGTGTGTGTGTGTTTTTATTTTCTTTTTTACTTTCTGTGGGAAACTTAGTGAGTGACATTGTTTATATTTATCTCTATTTTTTAAGCTTGTGCCTCTAACACCTGGGGAACAAACTGTGCACAGACCTGTCAGTGTGAATCAGCCAACACTCAGTCATGTAACAATGTGGATGGAAACTGTACATGTAACAATGGATGGGAAGGGGCTACATGTACTGATGATATTGATGAATGTACTCTCAACACAACAATCTGTGCTGGTACCCCTAATTCTGATTGTCAGAACACTAATGGCAGCTTTGTATGTAGCTGTGATACTGGATACCAGAAGAAGGCTGATGGTACTTGTGAAGGTAATATGTCAGATTTTATAAGAAGTTTTAATTTTTAAGCTTGAAATAATTTCTTTTTATAAGGAGTTCTGTAAGGTTTATGATATTGTGTATTATTCCCATTATTTTTGTGTGGAATGGGAGAAGGGGTGATTATTATTGGTTCTGCATACCTTTAATTTCATTTAGTAACCATTTATTTGGGTATTCTTATTGTTACAACACTTTGGGAATACTATGTGTTAACAGTTATATGTTGTATATTTTATATGATTCATATGATTCTGCATGTTATCATATGAAGAAGGAGAGTCACAAATAATAACAGTTTGGTTTATTGACTTCTTCAAGGTACATAAACAAGTTTTGAAGGTTCAGTCAATCTATTGATGTAGTAGAAAAGAGTTATTATAATTCTGTATGTAGTTTATGCATATTACCTGCTTGGAAAGTGAGATAGTATAGAGTAGTCATTATGTTATTTAATCTGTTAGTCCATTACATTTTTCTTATTGGTTGGTTGATTAAAATTCATCCATTTTAATGATATTCCTTTATGCACAATAAGTTTTGTAAGACATTAACTTTTAATTTTGAATTTTATTTTGTACTCTTCAGAATGTACCAGTAATACCTTTGGGGACAGCTGTAGTCAGCCTTGTACATGTGTTGCAGCCAATACAGTTAATTGTAACAATGTTAATGGATCTTGTACATGTAAATCTGGCTGGAATGGAACAAACTGTGATGAAGACATCAATGAATGCCTTGATCTGACAATTTGTGACAGTGTTCCCAATTCATCCTGTCAAAATAATAATGGTGGTTATGATTGTGTATGTGATTCAGGATACACTAAAAATGCATCAAATCTTTGTGAAAGTAAGTTTTATTTTAGCGATTTTTTTCTGTTTCAATGGTTGAACATCTTGGTAATTTATGCATTTTGTCAGGGATTATTTTGAGGGAGAAATTTTTTTAGGGGTAGGGTGTGTATGAGGAGGATGATGGTGTTAAGTTTGTGAAGATTATATAAACACTTTAATGATGGTCAATTATTGATCATTTGAATTGATGAAAAAATCCACCTTTGAAAGTCTTTCAACAATGACATCTATAAATGCAAAATACAACAACATTGTTTAAATTATATGTTTGTACTTTGGTAATGTTTTTTCACTGTTTCAGACATCAACGAATGTACTACCAATGCCAACAACTGTGTTCAGAATGCAACTTGTATGGATACAGATGGTAGCTACTACTGTATCTGTGACTCAGGGTTCGAAGGACTTGGAAATACCTCCTGCACTGGTAAGTCTTGTATTATTACACAACTAGTAATAAAGCTAATTTTTTAACTAGAGCTTTTTTAATGCAATGATTTTTACACATTCTTAACTTCCAGCTTAAAGGAAACTCTTAGCATGAACTTCTTTTTCAAAACAGTTAACTTTGTAGCAAAATATCTGATCTTGCATAATTATTGCATGTATTTATTGATTTTTCTTTTTCTTTAAAAGAGACTTATGGCTTTTTTTAATTGATATGCTATTAGTTCTTACAATTTGACTCTTGCTTTTTAATTTTTTATTATAATGTATGCGAAAAATTGCCATTCTGGAACAGAATACTGAAACATAGAATTTCAACTATGTAGAAACTTGTTTTTTATTTAAGTTCATTTTTTTTTAAATATCTCACATTTTCATACTTTTGGCAGATACATATTTTATTTCCTTTTCTCATGGTTTTCCTCATGATACAAACTCAATATTTTGAAAAATATTCACTGTGTATATTAAGAGCAATCTTTATTTCTCAAGAATGAGAATATTGGTAGATTCTATTTTATATGATTATTCTTTTAAAATGAGGTAGATGTATAATATATTGCAATAGAAATATTTTGCTTTTGTCATATTGAATAGTGTAGAGAAAAATATGTTTAAATATATTAACAATGTCATTGTAATTTGTCGTCATTTGTATGTCTCACTGTACTCTATAGTAATAACTTCTGAGGCTGTAACAACAGATGAAGCAACCCAAAGAATAACAACAGTTTCTGATTCAACAACAACTGATTTAGGTCTTACAACCCAAGGTAATGCTCAATCTACTGGATATGTGGTTTCAACAACAGTTACTTCACAAATGGCATCTGCCACAACAAACAATGTATCAGTTTCCTCAGCTGATGCAATAGTCACAACACAAGGTCTTCCACAAACCACAATCAAAGAATCTGTTACGTCACAGGGTGTCCACCAATCCACAACTGAGGCAGCTGTTGCATCACAAAGTGTCCCACAAACCACAACTGAGACAGCTGCCAGATCACAAGGTGTTCAACAAACAACATCTGGTGCAGCTGTCACATCACAAGGTGTCCCACAAACTACAGCTGGAGCAGCTATCACATCACAAGGTGTCCCACAAACCACAACTGAGACAGCTGTCACATCACAAGGTGTCCAACAAACAACATCTGGTGCAGCTGTCACATCACAAGGTGTCCCACAAACTACAACTGGAGCAATTGTCACATCACAAGGTGTCCCACAAACCACAACTGGTGCAGCTATCACATCACAAGGTGTCGCACAGACCACAACTGGTGCAGCAGTCACGTCACAAAGTGTCCCACAAACCACAACTGAGACAGCTGTCACATCACAAAGTGTCCCACAAACCACAACTGGTGCAGCTGTCACATCACAAGATGCCACACAAACCACAACTGATGCAACTGTTACATCACAAGATGCCACACAAACCACATCTGGTGCAGCTGTCACATCACAAGGTGTCCCACAAACCACAACTGGTGCAGCTGTCACATCGCCAGGTGTCCCACAAACCACAACTGAGACAGCTGTCACATCACAAAGTGTCCCACAAACCACAACTGGTGCAGCTGTCACATCACAAGATGCCACACAAACCACAACTGATGCAACTGTCACATCACAAAGTGCCCCACAAACCACAACTGATGCAACTGTTACATCACAATATGCCACACAAACCACATCTGGTGCAGCAATCATATCACAAAGTGTCCCACAAACCACAACTGAGACAGCTATCACATCACAAAGTGTTCCACAAACCACAAATGAGACAGCTGTCACATCACAAGGTGTCGCACAGACCACAACTGGTGCAGCAATCATATCACAAAGTGTCCCACAAACCACAACTGAGACAGCTATCACATCACAAAGTGTTCCACAAACCACAACTGGTGCAGCTGTCACATCACAAGATGCCACACAAACCACAACTGATGCCCTTCCACAAATCACCACTGGTTCTATTGCCACAACACAGGATGTCTCAGAAATCACAACTGGTGCAGTTTTCACAACACCCAGTGTATTACAAACCACTTCTGAAGCAGAAGTTACATCGCAAGATGATGTCCAAACCACATTTAACAAATTTACAACACAAGATAACCCCTTATCAACTGCTAAAACAGGTACAATTGGATTTTCTTTCTAATTTTGTATTCTATTTAAATATTATTGACAAATATTGGTCTTCTTTGTAACTTGATAATATTTGAATTATTGTTTAGTCTTATACAGAATAAAAAAGTGTTTTAAAAATTTTAAAGGTCTCTCAAGTTTAAAAACAAATAAGGACTTCGATGCAGATGTGCATGGTTACATGTATTGTTATATAAATAAATTGAAATATGTTGGTTTTGAAACCTGTAGCAGTGATTTTTTTTTATTTATTTGTGATAAATTGTGATTATATTTTCATGTCAATGTTGTTATTCTGTTGTGTATGATTTATAAGAGTGTAATGTATATTTGTGTATTGATTTATAGATTTGTTCAGTACTACAGGTAATGATATGTCCCTTCCATTTCTACCCTGGCAGGATTGTTGCACTGTTACTAATACAATGTCTTTTGGAGAAGTTTATTTCTTCTGCCTGATTTGATGAGCTATTTTTAGTAATGACTAAATATTTTATTTATGCCCAGATAAGTAATGAAATACAATTTTACAAAGGTAAAAAGTGGAGTAAAAAAGAAAAATAACTATATTTTTTATGTTTTAATTTTGCCATTTTACTGGTTCCTGTGTATCAACCTAATTTACCGTAACTTTGCTTACTACCTTCTGTAGTCTGAGCAATTATATTCCCCCATTGTATTCAATGTTCAGATACAGTTTTATTTAATTGTCCTTAGTTCGGTCTCATATTAAATTTACTTTTCATGGATAATAAGTTGGCACTTGATACAAGGCCTCAAGCACAGACTGAATTATAAGTTCCTTTCGTCACTTCCTCCTGATCAGTTAATTCACAATTTTCACATTTTGTTCTTACCCACACTTTTTTTGCCTCTTCACTATTAATTAAATGTGAGAGTGAAATATATTATTGGTGCCTATATACATACTGATTGATGCCCTATTAAAAGCATTTTTGATTATACTGTTATGTTGACCTGCTGATTTTTACAGCAGATTTTGCTTTTCAAATAAGGTGAAAAAAACGTTATATATTTATGACAAAATATTCACTTTAATAATTCAAGAAATTAGGTTACTGCTGATTAGCCTTGGTGCATAATATTCCTTTTGAGTGTCTAAATTTTCCATTTTGATGTACACATTATAATTACACCTATTGTGGAACTTGAGAACAGTTCATTCCTATTGTGGTATTTGAATGATACAATTAAGCTTAAGGTTCCTTGACTTCTTGATCTCCATGGTTTCTCTGATGACAGACAATAATTTACTGCAGTTCAGAATGAATCAAAGAAGTTTATTTGTCCAAGTTACTAAAGACTAGAACTAAATAAAATAATAAATTGTGAGTTTAAAAATCAGAAAAAAACAAAATGTTATGAATTATGTTTTAGTCTTATTTTAAGATATCTTGTTGTTATGTTTTTTTTTTACAGCAAACACTTTTCACCCATAGTTGATGCATTTTGTAAATATTGTAAACTACCTCATATAATATTTCATTGTTTGTTTTCAGGACGATATATTTTGCTTTTGTTATAAAACTGTGTATCATGCACATTTAATTTGTACCTGGCATATTGGCATAATAGTAATAGTTATAACATTGTGAAGTATATAGGTATCTGTTGTAACTGAAAATTTAAATGTAGGTATTGAAACAACCCAAGGAACTACAGGAAAGGAAACTACAATACTAACATCAGATGAAACAACAACTGAAACACTAATTACAACCCAAAGTTTTACACAGAAAACAACTGATACAGATACAACATCCATGCTTACAACTAGTGCAGGCACTACAACCCAAGGTGGAGTTCAGACCACAACCAATGTAGGCACTACAACCCAAGGTGGAGTTCAGACCTCAACCAATGTAGGCACTACAACCCAAGGTGGAGTTCAGACCACAACCAATGTAGGCACTACAACCCAAGGTGGAGCTCAGACTACAGCTTATGCAGGCACTTCAACCCAAGGGGCTGCCCAAACTACTACTGATGCAGCCACTTCAAGCCAAGGGGCTGACAAAACCACAGCTAATGAAGGCACTACAACCCAGAGTGCTGCTCAGACTACAACTGATGCAAGCACAACAACCCAAGGGACTGTCAGAACCACAACCAATGCAGGCACAACAACCCAAGGAAGTGCTCAGACCACAACCAATGCAGGTTCAACAACCCAGAGTGCTTTTCAGACCACAACTGATGCAGGCACGACAGAACAAAGTGCTGCTCAGACCACAACTAATGCAGACATAACAACCCAGAGTGCTGTTCAGACAACAACTGATGCAGGCAGGACAACCCAGGATGCTGCTCAGACAACAACCAATGCAGTAACAACAACCCAAGGGGCTGTCCAGACCACAACTAATGCAGTCACAACGACCAAAGGGGCTGCTCAGACCACAACCAATGGCGTCACAACCCAGGGTGCTGCCCAAACTACAACTGATGTGGGTACAACAACACAGGGTGCTGCCCAAACAACTTTAGGGGCTGCACAGACCACTACTGTTGAAAGTTCCACAACAGAAGCTATACCCATAACAACAGTTGTCGACACAACAGGTATTATTTCATTGTTCTGTTGTGGTGGTCTTTTGTTTAATTTTTAATTTCTTTTAAGTATTATATCAATTTTTAAATGTTTCTTTTGTTATCTAGAATTACTTTCAATATTTTTTCAATAATCAATTTCATGTTCTGTATTGTTTAATTTTTGCTTTGTTCTTTGTTTTATTCAGAATTAAAGATATTTAAATGTATTTAAGTTGTCATTTTGTGGTTTTGTTTACTTAATTTGATTTGTATCCACATTTTGTTATTCTGTATCATTTTGTAGTTACTGTTACTGCAGCCCAAACAACAGGTAAAAATTGGTCCACCAGTCCCAACACTCTCCTTAGTCCATACTAGGCCACCTTAACTCACAATATCTTTCTGAATTGGAGTCAGCTTCTTCTGCTTTCAGTGCTTTTTTTTTTTAAATCTTGTTCATTGATTTTGTACATTGACTTTTTTTATTCTAGATTTTATATGAAGTTCACATGTACTTTACATTAGAAAATAAATTGAATGAAACATACTCTGTTATGTTCATTTGTTATGATTTGAAATTGATAATTAAAATTATTCAGTGAAATAATAAAATTTGACTAAAGTATTTGATACCTAAATAAAAATGAAATTAAGTCACTACTATTATTCTAGCTAAGTGTCTTTTCAAGGTAGCAGTTATAATCTTTCTATTGAAAATGAAGAATTGATTCCACATCACTCCTTAAGTAGCACTCCAGCTAAGGATCATGCAAAATGTGATTGATGGGTAAAAAGCCTACATATTTGTATTTTTGATATTTTGTTTGAAATGTCATAGTAAACAGAAATAAACATGGTTTTTCATATAACCCATGCTCTTAGGAGATAAAAATTGTATCGAATGCACTGTAGATTTCAAAATTAAGGGAGATAACTCTGTAAATGGCACTCAAATACAATAGAATCTACTGTATTTTCAATGTCAATTATCTCTTAAGAACAGGCAGATTTGAATGAATAATTAAACATTTCATAGTGTAGACCCATAAAACAACTTAATTACAAAAATAAAAATATGTAGCCTTTTTTGGGATGCATCACATTTTTCAGATTTTGCATGATTCTTACAAAGACACTACTTAAATTGTTATCACTTTTCACTGTACTTCTGTCTCAAATTTATTTTATAAAAAATTCCCTGGATACAATAATTGATGTCTCAGTCATGACTCATAAGAATAAAAAATCCATTTCTGTCTGTATAATGATAATTTACCTTCTTTGGATTGATGGAATGTTGTATGTGTAGATAACCTCTCAATTAATACATGATAATCCTCATATAAATATGGCTCGTGATTGACTTCAACAATTATTTAATCAGTATCTAGTGTGTTTGAATAAAATAATTGAGTCAGTTACGTACATATCTTCACTTTTCAATGGTGTCCAAATAAATCAACATGTGGTCCTGTTAACTACATTGCCATCGAATGGAAACCTCTTCCTATATATGGTTTGAGAAATCCTTATTGTTTTGGATGAGTTTCCCTTTAACCTCATTAATTAACCTTTATTTCCTTTAAACATTTCTAATTGTATCCTGGTGTCTATGTCTTCCATGTGTTTGATTTTGTGTTAATTTGAGATCATTTTGTTTTTTGTTGTTGTGGGTATATATATATATATATATATATATATAGAACTTACATGAATATACAAATAAATTTCTCTCTGAATTTTTTACAACCTCTTTTGCAATGTACAAGAATGAAATGACATCAATGTGCTTACTGTGCCAATTCTATCAGAATTTCAGAACAGGATTCGTCTAATTGTGATGGACCTGTGCAGGTCCGGGTGTCAAAAGAATAGGTCTGCGGCAGCACTAAGCTTGTTGTAAAAGGCGACTAAATAGTGCTCAGAACCTTAGCCCACAGAGCAACTGGGTTGTGTGCCCCTGGTGGTGGAATGGGGTACCCCTGGTATGTTACATGCTGGGGTTGTCAGGCTATAATATGGAAAACCTGACCGCAAATCATAGTGGTGCACCATGTTGGGAAAGATGCACGTCCTCGCACGTTAAAAAACCCTACTGTGGTATTCTCTCGGAGTAGGAACCGTAGGGCTCTGCCACAGGAGGCTAAATTGCCCGACCCTACCCACCTCTCCCTGTTTCCAGTGGCAATCAAAATTTGTCAACCCCATTATCCTTGTGTCCCATCCCATTTTTCATTTCATCATCATTTCATGTTCATTTTATCATCCCTTTCATGTTCATCGCCTGAATATAGCTGAAATATTGCTGCTTGGGCGTTAAACCCCAACAAACAAACAAACAAACAAACAAATTGTGATGTGTTGTACAGACTGGTAGTTTAAGAATGAATTATTCCATATGAATAAACATTTAGTTTGACATTTTTTTCCATGTGTTATGTATGTTGCTCTTTAATTATATATTATCCCTAGTAATGCATGGTATGAAAGACACACTAAAATTTAGATTTGATCACATTTTGGATATTCATGGACATGTTTTAGATAACACTGCAATTTATGCATTCATGTTTGTGCATGAAAATACATTGACATATTTTGATAGTCTGTTTTTGATTTCATCACAAATTTTCATGAATTCAGAAGTTCAAACAACAAGTGATGCAGTGACTACAACACAAGGAGCCCAAGACACAACTCAGACTGTGGTCACAACTCAGGGTGTGGTCACAACACAAGGAGTGCCTCAGACAACCACTGGTGCTGTTGTAACAACTCAAGGAGGTGTTGTTACCACACAAGGATCCTCACAAACCACTGCTGGTGCAGCATCTACAGGTACTGGTGAAATGTTACAATCCTCCTTATCCAAGTTTCAGCAGTAATTTATACTATGTTATTTTATAAGTTGTTAATTTGATTTACAAAAATGAAACCAACAAATAATTTAATTTTTCTAAATATGTTTAAATTGACCATTGACTATCTAGATCTGTAACCATGGATATAAATGATAAAATATAAATCAATGAATATGAATGAATAGGGAAATGTATGTACTTCAATATTCTGTCTACATGTTAAATAGACAGTGGAACCATTATGTATTGTATTATGTATGTATTGAGTGAGTGGTTTAGATTGTTGATATTAATTTAAAGATGATATTTTATGACTGTATTTCATCAATGTACTGTAAAATTTGTAGCTGCAACTCAAACTACAGGTACCGGTAATATTATATAGACCTCTGCCTTCTCCTCTGCCACTATCAAGCTCTAACTGTGAGATGAATTTATAGTCTAGATGTCTAAAACCAGAATATCATATCAACGATGAAATCATTGTACATATAGTAGCAACATGAATTGATAACTAAGTTGAAGTATTTTCTTTTTAGCATTTTTATAACAATATTGCTATTTAATTATATCTGGACTATGAATTTCATCAGCTGTTATGTATTTACACTTTCTGTACATGTAATAACTTCACAACTTGTTATATTTTTTCTTTCATGTTTTTTATAAATTTCCGTCAGATGACTTATTTAATGTGAAATTAATTTTTTCTGAATAATCAACTTGGTGATGATTCCTATGTTTCAGATAACAAACCTGCTTGTTTTCTAATTTTTTTAATTTCTAAATATTGTATTTGTCATAATTTTTTTATGCCTGTGCTGTAACCACTTAATTGCCTTTATTTTTACAGGTTTTTTATTCTACTTTCCTCCCTAGTCACATTAAATCATATAAACTTTCCACCATCTTGTACATATAATCACACAGTAGAACCATATCACACATGCAATATACAATTCTTTACCAGCAATAAAACTGTATTGTAGTTATATTTATAGTTCTTATGATGCTCAATATAATACATTTTGTAGCTTTCATTTTTATATGAGAGAATAATTAGTAAATGAGTAAAATATTTCATTACTATTTTAGTCATTGGGAAGGAAGCTTCTTCCATTATCATTTTGAATATCAAATTATGTTAAAGTCATTGGATTTGTATGTAGGTGGGTAGGGTGGTAAGAATATTATGTAGTTAGCAAATGTACAGCTGTTTATTAACCATTTATTATACCCCCTGACAATGAAGTTTGTTTCTGTGATGTTTGATTTTCAAGTAAAATCATCTTGTGTCAATATATAATGATAGACCTCTGTAAAGATTGGTTTTCATGTAAAAATTCAAATATTACAATAAAATTTGCTTTGATCTCCATGAAACTAAAGTCAAAGCCTATCTCTCTCTCCATAATTTTACTTTGGCATTCATTAAAATGGCGAATATTTTGATCTTCATTAAAATGTGTCTCATAAATGACATTGAACAGTATGTTTCTGTAGGAGCTACTGACATGGTTTGATTTAGCTATTTACCTAGCAGTTTACCATGGAAAAGAGTCTTATGTAAATGAATTTTTATCTTGTGTCATTATTGGTAAAGATAGCTTAACCTGGCAATGATGTTTTATTCTCATTTGTTGTTTCAGCTTCTGCACCAACTACTACCTATGCACCAACACAAGGTGAGTAGCAATTATATAGGCATATATAAGACACAGACCATTTATTTTTTTTTGGGGTTGGGGGGGGGGGGTGTGGGTGCATATGAGCACGGAAATGATTTCTTTTTTCAGCAGCAGTCAAAGATTAAAAATTTGATTTGAAAAAATAATGGTAGAATTTTTTTTTCTGTTTTCTGTCAATGGCTGAGTACAAATATTTTGGGGGTAAAATTTGGAATGGTTTCATTTACATCCCAGGCCTCCCTTACTTATAAAATGGTTAGTACTTAAGAATACTTCGTGAAAAAAAAGCTTTGATTTTTGATGAAATTGGAAATTGAATCAACAGTTATCTTTCCCTGATTATCAAAACATAATCCTATCAGTAATATTACTTGGATTATCTTTAACAGGGGTGATATATCAATGTATCAATGCTACTTCCTGTAATGGTAGTTTGTTGGAGCTGTACAGGGATGCTCTTTCCCATATGTAACAGGATGTGTTGGATAAAGACTTAATTCTATTATTACCTAAGACAAAAATTGAAATTTGGAATGATTTTTATCTTTAAGTACCATTCTGTGTAAAAATCAAGCAATGGGTGGCACGTCATATTTCTCTATTTGGTTCTTTTTGCCACAAATATATTCAATACATCTAGAAAACAACTGAAAAGCTATTTAAATTTATCCTGAAGCATCTGTGATGTAGATATTTTTTGACTGCTCATATAAGGAAAAACTGCAGGAAAATTTTCCCGCCATTTTTCCAAAGTGCGTTTTAACTAAATTTGACCTATCAATATCTTAAAAAGGCAAATTGTACAAACACTTTGATGGTTATTTTTGGAGGTTATCAAGTATAAATACTTGGTTAATGCAATAAACTCTGTGTTTTTTCCCTTCATGTGCCACACCTTATACACATATTGCTTGATTCTTAGATGGAGAAGTACTTAAATATTAATTACAGATATACCCTTTGGTTTTTAAGACTATCTGGGAAATAAACTTTTTACAAATGAATGGAAAAGCGATTGTTTTTCAACAGCTTTACTTAAATTCCAAAATGAAAATTGAGCGTTGTTTAATTTTAATGCTTCTGATTTCATTTATTAGGTGAAGAAAAAGTTCAAATCACCTTGGTACTTAAATATACAGTTGCTAGTAATGATGATTTGACCAATAAAAATACACAATATTACAAAGATTTGTTTAATTACACAGAAGCTGGTGTAAGTATTTCATTTTATAATTCAGTTTCACTGAAATTAATTGAATTTTATTGTTTACATAAACCACTTTTTGTAATGAAAACTTAGTTTTACTGAGCGCTATATACATTTGAAATCTTTATTTGGCTTCAGTATGTTAAGATGTAACTACTGAATTCTCTGACTCAGAACTATATCCCTGAAAATAAAGATAGGAAATCTTAACAGAAGTATTTTCTTTCTAATTCCATTAAATTTAGAAAGTGGACATGACTAGCAATTACCAAATATTAATTTGTCTTAAAATTTAAAAGGCATTCTGTGAAATGTGTTGTTACTAAATATAAACATTGTGTATAATAATAATCATCATATATACACTCAAAATGTTCAAAAGCTTGTGTTAAAAATAATGCAGTCATTTAACTATTATATTGGAGAAACTGATAATCCCTTCATGACTACGTAAGAAGATACATACATATACTTTAAAACTTTATTTTTAGCTGGACAGTTATTACAGGTCAAATGTAGCCACTAAAGATGGATATGTTAAAATTGTTTTATACGAAATTAGGTAAGTTGAAACTATGAAAGAAGAACCATCTTCTCTTAAACTACTCCACAGATTTAAATGAAAGTTGGCTGGAATGCTCCTTCGGTCATGATCCAGCACAAAAAATTCATTTGTTTTTTTATATATTAAAAAAAAACATAGCCACTATATCTATTTTTGTGAGTGAGTTTTTCAATTTTAAAAATCAATAAATTCTGGAAAACTGGTAGTGCTTTATCCTAAAAAATTGCAAGTGTAATAACCATATGAATGAAATTAAAGGCCATGAAATTTAAAATATTGTTTACAGCAAGGGAAGTTTGGTTGCAAAACATGATGTTGTGATGAAAGCAAATAGTGGTAATAGCCAGAATAATGTGATAGCTGCACAGAATAATCTCCTCAAGGGAAGTGGAACTGTAAATATTGGTGGAACAGATGCTGCAGCTACACAGTCTAAACTAACCAATTCTAAAGGACAAACTGGTTTGTTTTGTTAATAACAATTAACATATTAATGGAGGGTATTAATTGTACCTTCACAAATCATGAGAATTAACATACAGGTTTTAGTTGATATTTTTATTTTTTTACTTATAGTGCTCTAGACCGGTATCAAGAAGTTCTTTAGTTTTCAAATTTAATGAGCCTAGAGGGTATACGGCTTTATCATATGTCAATGGAAAGATAAATCAATGTTATTTTTGAATATCGTACTTATCAAAGTGAAAAACAGTTAATTTTTCTGCTATTTTGCATTAATCAGAGGAGGAGTCAGGGTTCATTCGAGCCCAATTTACTTTGATAAGTAATTTAAGTTATATCATTTATTGTAGGTATTGGGAAACAAGTAGCATGTAAAAATCACATGTATGGAATTTTAGAAATGTGAAAAAGGAACCTTTTCTGAAAAAAGTTGACTGTTTAATCACAGAACAAAATTACCTCTGAAAATGGTTGCATTTTAGTGCATTTTCAAAGATTATGAGATAATAAGACACTGTAGAATACTACAATGTATATCTAAATATCTTTTACTGAATAACAAATAAATAAACACATCATTCTTAATTCGATCTGCAACATGAGCTTTACAAAATGAGTTTGAAGTTGCAAATTTTCACATATTTTAACTACTAATTGTACTAAAATCGTAAAGTATGAAATCAACTTCTGGACAACCTGTTCTGTTTCTGAACTGTTACTACAACAGAAAAGCATGAATATTATCCAAAGTAATGTATGTTATGACATGATCAATAATTTAAGTGCTTTTTAAGCAGATATTAGATTAAAGTTTGACATATTTTTCTGTTGTTCAATAATTGAGCCCTCACCAATGTTTTGAAGGAAATTTGAATGAAGAACGGGATATCCATAGTTAAGACAAAGCAGCAAAAAATACAAAAATAGTCATAAGAATAACATTTTTAAATTCAAAGAATTAATTAGCAACCCAGGATTGATAAAAAAAACTGAGGGTTTGGACCATGTTCATTGGTAGGATTTTAGTTTTAACGCCTTTTCTCTGTTTGCCCTCAAGCATCTGTTGATCTGTTCTTATATAAATGATGTCATTTCGGATTTAAACGAAGGAGGGAAACTCTGGCATTGCTTAAAAGTCATGTAGTAATTGTGACAGTGAAAAAGAGAATGTTACAAAGATTTTTTGTAAATGGATGATTTCAAATAAAATCGGCCTTTACTGTCATATAGACTGATGAAAAATTTCCAAATTTCGAGTGGCTTATTTACGATTCTTAGCTTTTACAGCATCTTCGCTAGGCAAAGGTTGCAGTCCTGCCCCTCCCATTGTGTGAAGGTTGGGAGCAAAACCGTAACCCTTGGCTAGCAAATATTCTTTTACAGTTGTGATAAATTCCAGATTCAGTTCAATTTTTATTGGCATTTAGATTATAACAAATCAGAGTTTGAGAAGTGAACCATAAAGTGGCTCACTTATTCATTCTTTATGTGAAGCAGACTGACGTAATTGGCTGCCCGAAAATTAAAATTATGACATTGCAAATGTTCAGAACAACTTTTCTACCTTGTCAAATATGACAGCAGAAGTAAGGCACAATTCAATGCACAAACCATTTACTACAACTGCTCTGTACAAGTATGTTTACGCCGCAAAAAAAGTGAGTTTATAACAACTTATAGACAGTAAATAGCAAATGATAGATTGTATCCCCTGTTAAACTTCGTGATCAGAGCCCCTCTCTTTTTCTTATATTCTTGATCCACCCCTGCCCTGGACAATGATCTAATATTCTATAACAACTATATAACCATTGTGTCCTTTCATATGGCTACTAAAACTGGAGTCTTTTTGGAGAGGTAAACAATTCTTAGCAGTTTTTATTGCATCTAAACTTTTTTCTTTTTTTGTGTTAGAATTTTTACAAGGAACCTGGTTTGTTTTTATCAACTCACTTAATATATTTCATTCAGAGCAGCGGCAGATCCTGAGGGGGTGCAGGGAGTTGGCATTTTTATCGGAAAATTTGTCATTTTCATGTGTAAAATTGGCCAAAAATGGTAAATGATGCCCTAGCATCCCCCACCCACCCCCTTTTTGAGGAACCCTGGGTGGCACCCTCCTTTTCACAGAGTGGATCCGCTCTGGCAGAGGATATTGCATTGCAAGCATCAGCCTGGTGCACAGTTAAACATCATAAGACATAAAATTTGTGACAACATACATGTACATGCTTCCATGCAAAGTTCAAACTTCACAGTTTATGTACTGTCAAATTTATTATGAAATCCAGCCTTTTCATGAACCCCCATGTCACATATTTTGTTTGAGAATGCCTGATTCGTGGTTAAATCTTTAACGTTTGAGTCCAAACATATAAAGACAAATGCAAAAAAAAAAAATGCCAAAAATTTGTAAGATTTTTATATGTACAAAAATAAATCTCAAAACCTTAAGTATTTTCATCAAAATGTAAGGTAGACACGATACTTTACATGTGTCTCTGTTCATAAAACAGTTCGGAACTAGAAAAAATGTCCAGACATGATTCCGTGTAATACAATTTTAGTACAATTAATAGTTTAAATATGTGAAAATTTGCAACTTCAAACTCATTTTGCAAAGCCCATCTCGTAGATCGAATTGAGAACGTTGTGTTTATTTTATTTGTTATTCAGTAAAAAATATTTAGATATACATTGTAATATTCTACAGTGTCTTATTATCTCATAATCATTGAAAATGCACTGAAATGCAACCAATTTTAGGGGCATTTTTGTTCAGTGATAAAATAGTCAACTTTTGTTGGAAAAAGTTTTTTTTTACATTCTTTACATGTTACTTGTTTTTCGATACCCACAATGAACAATTTAACTTTAATTACTTATCAAAGTCTATTGGGGTCGATTGATCTTTGACCCCCTCCTCTAATTAATGCAAAATAGCAGAAAACTTTACCACTTTTCAGTTAGAAAAGAATGATATTCAAAAACTACATTGATTAATCTTTCCATTGACATATGATATACTTTTTATGAGCAACTCGGCGGGTGTTTCTAGAAATGCAGAGGACACTTACCCTACCAGTGCACCTGGTCCATGCTCCCAGTTTTTAGTGGAGTCCGAGTTGCTCATTTACTTTTGTTACTTTGTATGTATGATTTTAGTTACTTTATGTTCTTTGTTGTGTATGTCTGTCTTCCATGTCTGGTCTTTGTCCCTGGATTACATTCTTTTGATTACCGCTATAACCTTGGTTCCCTTGATTACTCTTCCACTTGTTACTACTAAATTTTTACAGCATGCTTTACCATGTGTATGGGAAGGGAGCAACCTAATAAGGAATTTCTGATACATTTGAAAGCTTTGCACAAGAATGCTGAAGTGAAATTTTAAAAAGATAATGAAAACATGTAGAATGATCTATATATTTGTTATAATTTCTGTATTTTCTATATTGTATTATCCTTATATTTTCAGTTACTATGACTCAAACTTCATCAACCTGTGATGCGTTCAACAAAGTGAACTCTTGTCCTATCAACCAAGGATGTGCTATAAATAGCACCAACGAGTTACCTTATTGTTCGTAAGTAGAAGTTTTCTCACTAAATGAGACAAGAATATTTCTGTTTTCAGCCATGTGAGATTTCCTTTTTTCACCCATGAGTGAGATATAAAGCACTACAAAATTGTAAATTCAAAGGAAATTTATTGGCATGCACAACGTTTTTAATTGGCATACTAATATTAAAATCTATCGTAAAAGTGAGAAAAAAATTCCAACAGTCTGCAATAAAATGCAGCAGTCTGAAATCTCAGAGCCTCATTAGAGGACCTTTGGTGTCCAAGATTTCTCTCAATTCTGGTTAAAGTGTAAAACTTGCTTTCATTAAGGTTAAGGAGGTAGATCTAGGGTAAGGGAAATAACTCATGAAATCAGTGATATGTTTGTATCATATTCAATTTCACCAAAGCCTATCAAGATTTCATTTGAAACAGTATGGAATCAATCCAAGTTACTTTGATGCTTACATAAGATTGATGTAAAGTCCTAAATACAAACGTTCCAATGATCTGTAAGAGTTGTGTCCTTTACCCTAGGTCTACCCCCTAAAGTTACATTGACATCACACTTTAACCACTTCTATTAATGAAAATGAATTTTAGATTATCTATATATGTATCTTACAAAGAGTCTGCTTTGTAGTAGAATTTAGTTAAGGTTTATTTTGTGATTTATATCACAATGATACAATTTCTTGATTGTCCCAAAAAATGTATAAACCCCCTTAGTGGTCTAGTTTGGTAGGTTTGACCAGTTTAATCCATTATTGAGTCAAAACATACTGCAAATGGTGAACAAATTTATTGTAATTTGTGTATTTTAACATGATTTAATTGCAAGTAAGTTTTTCTACAAAACAGTCATATTTATGTTTTCAGACCTCTGCCAAGTACAGATAACTTCCCATTGATAATTGGTTTAGGAGTTGGTATACCATTGTTTTTCATAGTAGTGGCATTAATTGTGGTGCTTTGTATATATAATAGAAGGAGAAAGAAGAATCAATATGTAGATGAGGATGATCTAGATAGGTAATTAGATTATATTAAATGTCAAGTTACCAATTAAGTTGTATTACAAATATTTTCATTCAAATTCAATACAAGTTTGATAAACTACAAATTTAAGAGACGAAAATATTGATTTTACTTAATCTAAAAATCTAATAATTCAGATAGAAATTAAAAAAATAAAATAATTCTATAAAACTGATTAGGTTTATCTAGAAATTTTTCATGGAAACAGATGACATATATTTTGTCTTTTGGTACAGGATTTTTATATTATAAGGGTAGAACAGTTCATGATGATGTGTTGTGTACCATGGTTTGTGACATTTGACCTTGAACTTGACCTCAAGGTCAAATTAATGTACAGCATTTGTACTACAGCAGGGCCCTCCAGAGATGGATTTCATCTCAGTGTTATCTATTTGCTACAAGAAATGATGAGATTCTTTATACATTGTTTAAATGGTCATTTAAAAAAATTAAAGTAGTTGCTATTTTGTTTTTATTTTATTGATATTAGGATCAAAATCAGAGCACCCATAGAGATGGAAAGGGTCCGAGAACAAAGAACTTTACATTTAAGTTGGTCTGAACAAAATCATTCTGTATTTTGTGTTATCTATGTTACAGAACAATGCCTCCTGATCAAGGATTCTTTACTGGTGCTATACCAGGCAGATTCAATAGCTGGAATCGGCCATCTCAGTATTTTAATGGTCATTGGGATGACGAGTCTGTTGAATCAGATAGAGGTGCTTATGACAATGAAATGTTTAGATCTAAAGATCCATATGGTATGTCGCATAATTGCTGTTATTTAGATTTGAGCAGTTGACAGGCAAATTATTACAGAAACAACTGTCCACTCTGTTTAGGCTTTATGAGCAATTCTATTTTCTATTATCTCTATCAATTCATAAGTGAGAAAAAAATTGTTTTTATTAAAAAGTTTTCTGGGAAAACAAGTACCTGATAATATTAAATAATGCCAACTTATAATTGTGTATTTAGAAATGCTTGAGTTAAGTTTTACAAGTATTGCCATGAGTTATAGGGTAAAAAAGACTGAATTGAGATTTACATATATATTGCAATGAATTATATGGTAAAAAAGACTGAATTGAGATTTACATATATATTGCAATGACTTATATGGTAAAAAAGACTGAATTGAGATCTACATATATATTGCAATGACTTATATGGTAAAAATGACTTTGAATTTAGACCTTCATGTATTACATGAATTATATGGTAAAAAAAACTTTGAATTTAGTTTTACATTTTTTGCAATAAATTATAAGGTGGAAAAAATCTTTAAATTAGGTGCTTAGTGTGTTGCCATGATAGTACAATCATAAGATTATTTTTATTTCCATTACAGTATATGATAATAATAAAGGAGGAAAATCTCACTTCTCATGGGATTTTATATTCCAAAGTTTACCTGCTACAGGTCAAGTAAGTAATACCATCAACTACCAGTATGTCATCTAGCAAATAACATATACACAGGTAAAACATGTGCTCATGACTTTCACCTGAACTGAGTTCAAATTTATTGATGGATCCTTCACTTGAAATTGAACTTTTTACATGATATTTATGTAATATAAATTTGACATGAAAATCACACAAAAATCTCATTAAGTTTTTGTGAATTTCATGGGAAAATCAATTCATATGAATTTCACATTGAAGTCACACAAATATCTCGTTAAGTTTATGTGAATTAGATGGGAGGCTCAATATATGAATTTTATGTGAACAATATATGCTTGTGTAATTTTAATAACATTCCAGTGTTTTATGTTTGAGTCCAACATTGATTGCCAATATTTATAAACACTTTTGGATTATACCTGTAGATTACTGAAATCTCATGAATTTATTTTTTAATTAATGTCAATATTGTTTTATAATACTTTTTACAAAATGTAGAAAGATGTCTGTATATACCAAAAGAAAAAAGGTCTTGTACAAAGTCAAGTCTTGCCTAACAGTAATACTTTTTTGCAGTATCGTATAAAGAGACCAGAAACTGAAAGTCAACCCAACCCAGTGTTCTCAGTAAGTATATAGAAGGAATTTTGATAACAATCAAAACAGTAGTGCAGCTCCAGCTGTTTTTACACACATCAGAGGGAGAGTTGTGAATATTAAGTCCTCCTTGTGTCTATTTGCCTATCACTTTTTGAGTTTCCAGATAATTGTGTTAGGTTTTTCTTGACCACTTACGAAACAACAGGCCCAGTTTGATTTTTTTTTGTATTTCGCTTGCATTTCAGAGTTATGACCCTTTGTCTCCCATAAGACATTGTTGACATGTTTTTAAAAATATTGATTTTATAAAGTCTATGGGATCACTGAATTATCCTTTTCACAAAAAAATCTTTAAAATCATTTTAGAACTCTATGGAACTAAAATTTTATGTTTGCTCATCTATTTTTAGATTTTACCTGGTGGTTGGATTTATATATTTTTTTTTATTTTCAGAAAAAAGGTCCCTCAACAAATGCATAATAGAATGATGTAGGATTAGTTAACAATTTCCTCATAGAGGGCTTCCAAAACCTCCTAATGTGCCAATTTTAGCAGGAAGTAGTGAAGATCTTTACATAGAGTGGCAGAATATTTGTTTTTATTGACTTTTGTTAAGTTTATGTTGCTGTTATAATTGATAAGGGTTATGGGTAACTGATAGTGATTTCATTATTTTTCCCATTTGTGTGCTAATCTATATAAAATTCAGACACTGCCAATGGTAGAGGTGATTCATGGTACAGAATAACCCACTAAATAAACAATGCTTTATTGGTCTACATTTATCATATTTTAATACTTAACTGTGGTCTTTTCTGCAGCATACAGGTCTGTATTTTGAAGAGAACAATGCTTTCATTTTCTACATAAATCAACCAAATTAAGAATGATCTCTTTCAAAGTGCCAATTTCGAGATCATACACAATCTGTAATTTGATCTAATAAATTCAATGTATGAATGACAAACCTAGACTGATTATGTGGTATATAACTGTTTCTGAATTAGAATAGTAAATTTTTAGGATTTTTGATATGCATCACCTATCTGATTTTTATAAAGACTACTACTTAAATATTATTTTGAAGTGTAATTACCTCCCATGTTGTGACATTTTATTTCTCTGATAAATGGCAAATGTTGGTCAGTTCATTTATCATTTTTTTTCTGAAGAGCAAATTTCAAATTTCACTGTTCTTGTAACATGTGTAATTTTGCATTTAACTTTTGGTGGTAATTTTTGACAATCAGCTATAAGAAAATCCTTGCTTGTGAAAGCAATGGTGAGCAATCAAATTTAGATTTATTGGAATAATAGAAGTGTCAAAGGTAAAATTTTGACACGGTTTGCAACTCATTCATGCCAAATATGACTATTTTGTATATATAAATCTATATGCAGGGTTTTTTTTTCTGAAGAAAGAAGATTTTTTTCATGTATAGAGATTTTGTACTCGTGTGTATGTTTGAATATAATTTTCATATCTAGTATAGTTTTGTAAAATTATGAATGCAAGAGACTGATACATGATTTTTTTGTTAAATGAAGTAAACTGAAATGTGTGCTGGAAATTTGTAGCAAAAATAAGTGAAATTGTATATTTTATGTGTGTGTGTGACGGTGTGAATGGAGGGTCATGTACATATTTTGGGTGTGACATTAATATATCATTGGGCAAGCCCTAGACAAATATGTTGTATGATAATTATTACCTACTTATTTAAGCTCTTTTCAAGTGCACAAACATGTCCCCAAAAAAACAGATATGTGGAAAATTATTTTTGAAAATTTAAATGATTTCATTTAATTCCTAATTCACAAATTCTGTCTTGACATATTGGTTTAATGGTGGCTTAAATCTGGTTTCCTTTTTTTGGGATATAAATCAATGATTATTTTTTATGTATTGGTGCTATATGTATTTGTTTCAATATTTATAGTTAAATATTTAAAGATTATTATGTAGTTAAGTATATTAACATTATTTTTTAGGAAATGATAAGAATTTGATATTACACTACTCTAATATAGTCCCAGCAAAATTGTGGTGTATGTTTTAGGTACAAATAAAATTTATTTACACTTTAAACAAATTGCTATTCAAGCAGAATTTCTAGCTCTGATTTTTGTATTTAAAAAGCTTTAAATGTTACTCAAAATATGCATTTGGGAAAAAGATTTGTTTGAACAAAAATGCATAATCAGTCTTCATTTTGCTGTCATTGTGTCTTCAGTATTAAAGGATCACGTGATTGTGCATGGTTTTAACTCAGGGATGTAGAAAAAAAAATCATGTATTTACATTTCAGTGCTTTCATCTTATTTAAATTCAAATATTCATTTTGATATTTTTCTGTCCGAGGCAGTATTTTTTTTTTTATAAATTTGATTTTCAAGAGATATTTTTCAAAAGTTATTTTTATCTCGGTTTCATTTATAATTTTAGTATATTTTCCAAATCAACTGTTTTTAAATGGTTTTGAAGTCTTAAAACTTTAAAGAGAATCATACATGTAATGATAAATTTTTATCATAGTTCATGCCTAGTTTTGTACTGTATTTCTTTGTCTCTGTTTTATTTTTTATTGTCTGTTTAAATGTATTGTTTCCATATTGAAGTGCAATATTTATTTCTTGATGGTTTTGGATATCTGACATTTTCTAACTTGGAAATAAAAGCACATAGATTTTAATAAGATCATTTTTGCACTAACAGCATTTTTTTAATGTAACGTTTGCTTTTTGAACACTTTTTAGCACACCAAAACCTGCTTAAATGCATAGCGTTTATATGCAGATTTAGTTTTTATATTATTGTTCAGAAATATATATTAATAAAGCTTCAACACTTTTAATGAACCTGCTGTCAAGTTCTTTTTGACAGTTATAATTTTAAAAAAAAATATGTCTACATTTTAATCTCCCGAAACAATAAAAAAGGCAATTTTTTCCTATTTTTGTTGTTAAAATATTATTAAGAAAGTCATGAATATTGCATTTTTAAATAAGAGATGATTTGTATTTTGAGTGCAAATTTATAACTTGAGTTTTAATTGTGTATGAAGAATATTTCAATTCAGAAATTTTTTCAGGTGTGATGTAAGAATATATATTATATTATTAAAGCATTTAAATGAAGAATCAAAATAATATTTATAAAAGCATATATTTTATACAATAAATAATATTCATCTATGTGTAGGTATTTTGTATTAGAAAAATTAGAAAAATAGGGAGAACATTAATTTTCCACATTAAATCTATAAAACGGTATTTTTTTTTTACTCCGAAACGAATTTTTTAGGAAGGTGTTCTTTTTCTTTCTGCTTAGATATTTACAAATCTAGTTCATAAAAGGAACGGTGTGCCTTCATTCAGTAAATAACTGTTCTTTCTAAATTAGATAATTTATAAGGCAAGTGTATTTTTATGCTGTTTTAAGCATTGTATTAATGCAAGTAATAAGATTTATAAAACATTTCACTTTAAAGTTTGGTGTGCACTCTGCATAATTCATACTGTATAAATCAACAACTTCGGGGGGTGGGGGGGTCCTATGCCTGTAATGTTTTGTCAGCCAGTACTGAAATAGATATTAACATTTTCATTCTCCCGTCTTTTTGTTCTTGCAATGAGGCAATTATGTGAAATTAAAAATGCCTAATTCATCTTAAATCCTAAATAGCTTTGTTAACATTGCTAAGTTTTACACACAGCCTTTAGCCAAATTTGTGGTCACACATAACAAATACGGCATGTTTTAGATTCAGGTGTCAATTTCACAAGAAGTCGTAAGTGTGAAATTGATCATAAATTATGACGTCATAATGCTATTTTTGGTTGTGACGTCATTACTTATGATCAACTTTACGCTTACGACTTCTTGTGAAATTGACCCCTCTTCTGATTCTGATTCTATCACTGATAAACAAAAAAGAGCCATTTAGAGTGAAGTCCAGATAATTAATTGAAAGTATGTTTTTGGAGATTTGTATTAATTTGAGTAAAATAAAACGGATTTTGAAAAAAATGTATTTCTAAAGATTATAAAGCACAGAATAGTAAATTATAAACTTTAAGTATTCCTCACATGAATTTATTAATTAATTAATTAGATTTTTTATCAGATATGGTAAAATATGTCTAAATGTGTCGTGGACAAATTTACGAACATCTCTGAAACTATTAGACTAACAGGATGTTAACTTGGCACGATTATTCCTTTAAGTATTTTGCCAAAAAAATGAATGTTTGGATTAATGATCCGTGAAAACACATGGCCGCCAATACTAAAATAGAACATGGGTCTGAAGACATTTGTTGCAAATATTTCAAAATCCGTTGCCTTTAGCAAAATTCTTGCATAGGGTAATATTGTTCATTATCAGGAGACAAACCCTTGCTAAAATTTTGAAAACAATTTGTCAACTGGTGTATTAGTAATGGCCCCTGAAACAGTTTTTTCCAAATTTTTCGCTTGTACAAGTTTCAAAATCTCCTCAAAAACCATTTTGCAGAATTCAATGAAAGTTGGCATATATGTTCCAATACAAAATGTCCTTTAGGATTTTTGATCCATGAAAAATATTGCCCCTGTTACTAAAAGTAGAACATAGGGGTAAGAAGGCAGTTTTTTTATAAATAACTCACAAACTGTTGCCTTTAGCAAAGTCCTGGCAGGGAAATATTGTTCAACATTATGAGACGGACCTATGCCGAAATTTTCAAAATAATTCATCATTTGATATAGGAGTTGCGGCCCGAAACCTCTCAAAAACTATTGTTCAGAATTCTATGAAAGTTTGCATATTTGTACCTTAGGCTATCCTACACAAATTGACTAGGGGTTTTTAGTAACATGGCCACAGTTACTAGTTTTTTTGCAAATAACTCAAGAATCGTTGTCCTTAGCAAAATTTATGTTATTTAACATTTATTGATTTATACTGAAATGTTCAAAACAATTCGTCAACCGATGTAGGTGTTATACCCCTGAATATTTTTGTTGTGTTTTGTTTTTTTTTCCACATGTACAAATTTGATAATCTTCTTCTCTAAAACAAACTTAGATCATTTAATGAAAAATAAGCATATTGATTCTTTAGTGCATTGTGATTGAAATGGTTCAGGTCATAATGATATTAAAACATTTCCTTAATTTGACGATTCAGTTAATTGTAGTCTGTCTCATTCCTTAAGTTCTTCAAGTTAATAATGTGAGCTTTTCAAGCTGTCTTGAGCCTCATTTTTTTTCAAATTTCAAGTAAACATTATAGCATTCCTAATATTTCTAGCATATCAGGATATCAAAATCATGACTACTAAAATCCATGTCTAAAAGAAAAACTACAAAATGTGAAATTTAAGTGCTACATAATCTTTTATCACTCTGTCCGTGATTCCAGTCGTTGCTTACTGTGTTCAGGTTGTAACGTCTTTGTCTTTCGATTTAGGCTATTAGTATATTGCTTGTTGGAAGATCACCTAAGAACGGTGTGTTACATAACATGTAAAGAGGCCAATGACCTTGAACTTTGACCTCAAGGTCAAATTCTTGTTTTTCCGGGTCAAACTCCTGTTCGGCGTAACTTTTTTTGTCTTAATATTGGGCATGTGGGTAGATCATTTGAAGGTGATGTGTCAGGTACCATAGATGGTTGCTTACGACTTTGAATTTTGACCTGAAGGTCAAATTTTATTTTAGCCTACCTGTCGAAAGGCAAAGTGAGCTTATGACATGACTTAGCGTCCGTCGGTGACGTTCGTCGTCGTCGTGGACAAATTTTCGAAAATCTTCTCCTCTGATAGGATGTAAACTTGGCATGATTATTCCTTATAGTATTGTCCACAAATGACCGTTGGGATTTATGATCCGTGATAAAAACATGGCCCTGTTACTAAAAATAGAACTTTTTTCTGAAGGCGTTTTTGCAAACAACTCAAAAAGCGTTGCCTTTAGCAAATTCTGGCAAAATAAAATTGTTCAGCATTAGGAGAGGGACCTGTGCTGAAGTTTGTAAAATGATTTGTCAACCGATGTAGGAGTTGTGCCCCTGAAACAGTTTTTTTGGGCATTTTTCATATTTACAAGTTTGAATATATATTTCTCAAAAGACATCTTATAGAATTCAATAAAAGTTGGCACAAAATGACCGTTTTGATTTTTGATCCATGAAATAGCATGGCCCCTGTTTCTAAAATTAGAACATAGGGGTCAGAAGGCAGTTTTGTGCAAAATATCTTAAAAGTTGTTGCCTTTAGCAAAGTTCTGGCAGAGTAATATTGTTCAGCATTATAAGACGGACCTTATAGCCGAAATTTTCAAAACAATTCATCATTTGATGTAGGACTTACGTTTCCTTAAATATAACATAGGGGTCAGACAGTAGTTTTTCGCATATATCTCCAAAGCTGTTAGATTTAGCCAATTTCAGACGTGGATTAAAGTGTTCAGTATGACAATATCTATGTGTGGTGAAATTTTCGTTTTCATCTGTGAAGCCATGTTGGAGATAGTGCCCTTTTTCGATGATTTGTTCTTGTTTTTTTTTAATGTTTTGCTTTCAAAAATCTTCTCCTCTGACACTACTTGAATGTTCCTTGAGTATCCTACATAGAGCTGATATGGGGGTATTTTTGCTCCGTCAAAAACATAGCTGCTGTTACTAAAAATAGAACAAAGGGGTCTGTCAGAAGTTTTTCTCATACATGTGCACATCTCCAAAACCGTTAATTTTAGCTAAATTATATTGCTACAATGGTCCTTATCATTAGGCCCACAAAAGTCTCCAAGGGATCAAAGTCTGATGACTCCATGTAAGAGTTATTGCCCTTGAAAGGTGAAAAATGACGTTTTGTTTTAGTGTTCAGTTAATAGTAAAAACTATGATAGATAGAATGAAACTTTCAATTGCTGAAATGAACCATATAATAAGGCCTACAAAGGTGTGGAGATCAAAGTTTTTAAACCACTCCTTGTTAGAGTTTTTACCCTTGAAAGGCAAACATCTAATATTTTAACAGTTTACAATATATCTAGTCTTTAACACTTACATAAACGAATCAGGATGTAAAAACCAATCTATGAAAAACGTGATTATTTTTATTTTCTAGTTTTCCAATTGAAAATGCCCACTTTCTTATAAGTGAACATTTACCAATATCCAGTATAACAATGGATTCTTTTAATTTCTGTCTTGCATATGATTTGAAAACTTACTTTCAAAGTAGAGCGTGGGTTCTGTCCAATAAGACAAGAGTAAATTCTTCTTTTATTTCCTTCAGTATTGAAGAAGTTATATGGTCTCCATCATAATTTAATAGACCGATAAGATTTCCAATATTACAGATGAGACAAGATATTTTCGGTTGGAATTTACGTCTTACCGTATGGACAACCCACCAAATTTCACTCCCTTGTAATGTGACGGGTGCCGCTGAAAATGTAGGATATGCTTACTCTTCAGGAACTTATGTCGGAATTTTTATTCTGTTTTGATGCCTCTATATTTTTGTCGATATTAACGTCAAAAGTAATCAAGTATAGAAAAAAAAAAAGAGTTCACACATATTCGCCCCTTTCCTTTACGGCGGATACATCGAGTAACATTAAAAAAACACATTTTTTAAGGAAATATAACAGATCGAGAAAGTATAAATTGAAAACGTACATTGATATGAGATACTCTGGTAAATTCAGTACAACATTCGCGTAAGTGAGTGTGAAAATATTCAAGACGACAAAATGGTCCCTGACACTACGCACCGAAAAAAGAAATCTATTGCATATCTAGTCAAAGTTTGAGTCGACGCCCCAATTGTGGTTAAATTCTTTTGCTTATACAATAGAAGTCAGATGGTGTTACCATAGACCTTATTAAATACAAGTCTATAGTGTTACTTTTAAAAATAAAACCCGACATAAGTTATGCCCCTACCTGTTTACTCAATGCATGTTTCAATACCGCTGAAAAAAAAATAATGTTGAAATTCTCACAATACATAAACAGATTTCTTCAGAGATCAAGTTCAGCCCAAACATTTTATCAATATTGGAGTAAATTGAGGTAATCACCATGCAGAATTCTAATAAAAATTCAAGTACTCCTTTTTGATTCTTAAGTATTTAAAATAGTTAAGAAGCTGTACTTTCAAGGTCTACAAAAGCAAATCTAATTTATGTAAAAAGTGGCTGCTTCTTAACCTTATTAGGAAAAGATTATGACTAAGCAGTGAAGTCGTCAAAAGCATAACTTCTTTGACATTTTGATGTAGTTTTGGATTCAATATTTTATTCAACATCTACTCATAAATTTATCCAAAGAAGTTTTGTCAATGCATGTCTCTGAAACCGAAGGAATGACATATTCATTTTGAGAGAAATCTATGATAATATAAAAATAACAACTAAATTTTGATAAAAAGAGACGGTTCGGTATGGTCATAGTCAACTGGTATAGAAAGTTCTTACATGCACTGACACATATAATATACGTTATCAGTTTTAAATTTGCTTAAATTGAGAAATTCGGGTACTAAAGACGATGATTGTGATTTATACCGTCTATGTACAGTATTCATTAACTCAACAAGAATCCAAACAAACAACACTACATTGCTGGATTTGACAAATGTACCACCAAACCGCTTTCAAAACTTTTAACTTCTATACTCACAGCTGAGATTCACCAGCCCTACAACGACATTTGTAACTCACGTATTGATATTAATTCAACGTGGTTCCTGAAAAATTCGATTCGAAAGTTCTTCTTTGAAGATTATTATCAGAATACAATAGTATTAGAAACCTATGATTTGTCAACTCTTTATACTTCTATTACCCGTACTCAGTCAAAAACATAACGCATCGTCAGTCCATCTAAATACAAATATGTAGTTCTTGGCAAAGATTCTCCATATTTTGTAAAAAAAAGATTCAATCATCCTCGAAATATACTGAAGAAGATGTTTTCAAAATGCTGAAATTTTCGATCGACAAAAGATTTGTTCAGTGTGGTGGACGCGTTTTACAACGGTCGACATTCCATTGGTAACAAAGTGTGTTCCTCTACTTGCTAACCTATTCCTTTACTCTTATTAGGCTAACTTATAGCTGATCCGATCCAAAAGAAGGAACATCGTTTAGCTAGATCCTTTAATCTGAATTTCCGCTATATAGATGACTAATTATCGTTAAACAATCCTAGTTGCGGGCATTTGATACATCGCATCTACCTACTTGAGATAATGGGTACTACAGAAACTGTGAAGTCAGCCTCATACCTTGACCTTCCTTTCATCTGTGGCAACATCCCTTCAGCATTTGCGTATGAATTTTTCATATCATGTGCATACGTTATGCCAGAACTACGAAGACTTTGTATGGCCCTAGACTTATTAAAATAAGGGTTTTGTTGCTTTAAGATTTAAATCATCAATACAGAAGTTTTATGGTCATTATTATGAAGTCGTGGATCTGCACCACAAAAATCGATTTGTTCAACGTGTCATAGTTTTTTTCCTCTTTTGTCTTTCCCGGACTTTCCCGTTGCTTTTTATGAGCAACCCGGAGGATGTATTTAGAAAAGCACTTAACGCTTATCCTAACCCATGCAGCTAGTCCATAATACAAGTATTTAGTGGAGTCCGAGTTGCCTATTTACTGTTGTAAGTTTGTATGTATTATTTTGGTAATTTTATGTTCTTTGTTGAGTGTGGATGTTTTCCATGCCTGGTCTTTGTCCCTGGATTATATTCTTCCGATTTCCGCTAGAAACTTGATCCCCTTGATTACTCTTTCTATATGTGAACTAATACGATAGTTATGGTTCATTTTTTGTTGAGATAATGGTATTGAAAATCGAATCACAAGCACTTTGTCATTTCTATTACCAAAATCAATTTCAGATTAAATACAATATTATTAACATTTCAAAGAAGTTAATCCTATTCTCCGAATAGCCGGACTACACCCATCCAAAACTTACTTCAACACACAGTTCTTTTATCTAAAGAATAATATCTTCATCTCTGTTCTCATAAAAGAGCTCGAAATATATTTGCAAAGGACACCACAGATACAGTGACATTTGATTCTCGTATCTCGATTTTAATCTTGAAATAAGGACACAAATATATTGCCAATACAATATGTTTATGGAAGTCATGTTTGAAAAGATGACCTCGGAAATGGTTGTCATGGCTGTCTTTCCTTTTAATCGTACTTAATCTTCAAGGAGCAGCACGGCATGCTTCTCTTTGCCTATGTTATAGAATTGCATTATTGTCTTTGATAGATTTTTTCCAAAGTGTTTGAATTGAGTTTGAAAAAAATAACACTTTCTGGCAATACCAATCAAAATAAGTCAAAATTAAAAAAAAATGAATTTCTATTGCTTGATTTTATTATAGTTACAGAAAGCTTGGTAAATTAATAATTAACTCTAGAAGAACTATAATATTAATACAATGTATGTTTTAATGTTCATATAGTTCATATAGTATCCACGTAAAATATGGTACATGAAAATATAAACAGTTTTCAAACATACAGAATAGTCGTGGAGTAAATTGATTGTCATTTAAAATAACAAGTCAATTTATGTGAGTATTCGAAATACCCCCTAAAATGCATTGATAATACATATCATTGGTAAACTGCGTTTTTTGTATGATTGAACGGTTTTTTTAAAGTATGAAGTGTTACATCTTATATAGACTGATTTCATAAATCGGCAAAAATTCTTAAGCTTTAAAACAGGAGGACATCTCAGAAACTGGGAAACAGAAAACGGGAAAAACAGACGATCTACGCGCACATTATTGGTAGCAGAGTATATCGTGTGTCTGATTCAACACATATGCTTTCAATATCACAGCTATTTTTTTTTGTTTAGTATTTTTCTTTTATATACATCAGCTCCCTTAACCTCTTAAATAGTGACGTAAAATATCAACTCAGAGATATTACATTTTCAAATTATATTGCTGTAGACTTTCGTTTCAAATTATGGAAAGAAAGTTTACAGAAGTTTCTTATGACGATATTATTCGATAAACTTTCCATAAGAGTATTTTTCAGGCAGACCATATTTTAAAACTTCGTTTGTAGTTGAATATCGGTATGTCTTGTTACATTTTCAATTTTGAATTTTGACTTTAAATCAACTGATAAGTTTAGTATTTATTTTTTTAAACTTCTCTGTGTTAATATTGCATTTACTGTTTCGTATTTAATTAATTTAAGTAGTACCCCATATAAGAATCATGCAAAATGTGATTCATGGTTGGAAAGCCTACATATTTTTATATTTGATGTTTTGTTTAAATTGTAATAATAAACATAAACTAATATGTGGTTTTTCATATATAATCTGTGCTGTTAGGAAATAAAAATCATGTAGCATATACTGTACAATTTCAACTTATTGGAGATAACTCTGTAAATGACAGTAAAATACAATAGAAGCTGTTTGATTTTCAATGTGGATTATCTGCTAAGAGCAGACAAGTTGGAATAAATAATTATACATTTCATTATATAGACCTATAAAGCAACTTAATAACAAAAATAAAAATATGTAGCCTTTTTTCGGTGTATCACATTTTACAGAATTTGCATGATTGTTACTACAACTAATAAATAAATATACTTTATTGATGTCTCATTATTCAATTCAAAGCTGAGTTAAAACAAATGATGAAAGTGCAATTTGTACCAGGTTTTTAAAATAAGACTAACAATGTAGTCCAAAAGAAAAATAACTGAAATACCATAGGACTAAGAACTGAATTTATATAAATATGAAACAGCAGCAAAAATATGACATATGAAAATTACTGAAGATAACCAAGACAACATATGAAGGCTAAAAACCACTCTCAATGTGACCTTACACGAAAAAAAGGTCATAAACAGGTGTTCAAGATATTGATAAGACATTGATCGGTAAATTATAATTCTGATGTCAACAACAGTCTGGTTAACAATTACAAAGAACCAAACTGCAAAGAACCAAACTCCTTTCCTGAAAATAAAGGACAGATAATTTTAAAAAAAAGTAAAATGTCTAACACATCTAGATAAACCTTGAACCTGATGATCTTCTAAGAAAATGAACCCCGATATCTGCACATAGGCTAATTCAGGTCAACAGTCCATGATTTACTTCTTCGTATAAATCAAAAACAATTAACTGATTTCTTACAGAAAATATTTTTTTCTTTGGATGAGGAAAAACTCGTCCTCCAGTACCTTATAGATGAAGAATGACTTTATTCCCCTATTTATTTAAAATTGACAAAACAAAGTTTAAAATCAAAGACAAAGTGACAATAACGTACGTGTAAGTTAGGTAAAATCTACTAAACAGATCTCCATAACAGAAGAGGAACAACTGCTGCTAAAAAGCAAAACATAGAAGTTTATAAAAAGAGAAAAACTTGACGCTTATCATAACCCTGTGTATATCAACTGGCTGTAACTCTTTAACAACCAGAGAAAATTTTTAGAAAATCAGAAAGCTCAATTGAAAAGAAAGTTCCAAGTTAAAATGAAGAATCGCATAGTACTAGAAATTAGTAAAAGTGACTGGCAAAGACAACAAATATGTTCAATTTGGACACTAACTTACAACAGTTGGTTGTATATAAACAAGAATTTACACTTACCAATTATAATTCTTATATTCCTGCGACTATTTGGCCAGTTTTGTGGCACATGACTAGAATTACATTGGTCCATTACTTGATGATCCTTCAGGATTACTCAAACTGACCTTATAATAAATTATGTTTTTTGCTCATGAACATACGATAGCACCAAAGGAAAACAACTATAATGATTGAGCGAAATGATATGGATTTAATGTTCACATGTTCTTTGGGTTTGGTGTTGTTTTACTTCACAAGACTAATCGGGTAGATATATCTAAATTTGCATGGAAGATACTTATAAATTGCCAATAGTTTTACAAATTTTGCAATAGTTGCTCAATTTTTAAGTATAATCTCAAATGTAGTTAAACATAAAAAAAGTTTCAAGTATAAAGGAACATTCAGCATAGGTTGACAATGGGATTTAAAAAGCTTGATGTTCATTACTAAAGTAAATAAACTTTTAAACTGATTAAAGAGATAACAAGGGAATTTTTCACTATAATCTAGCATTTTGCATAGCGTTATGAAAAACTAACATTGTAGCATATGAAAAAAAAATCAATTAGCAACATGAACATGTAAACATAATTATAATTCAGTTTTCATGGTGCAGAAAGATACACCGTAACGAACGGAGTTCAATGTAATGACAATGAAACTGTAGTGATGACTTCAATCTTGTAGCAACATAACCGTGTTCCAGGAGATTTATTGTAAGAAGTCTAGCACGATACAAAAAGTCTGCGTAGTTACGGTGAGCTCTGCAGGCATAATGTATGAGCTGTGATATGAAAACTCCATATGCAGGTACCAAAAGAATGTTGCCACAGATGAAAGGAAGGTTGACAATTCTGAATGAAAAGTCATCACGTTTGTCGTGTACTTTGGTCAATAGTTTTCATTACCATCGATCTCTGAATTTAGGTCAAGATAAGAGGCTAACTTTACAGTGCCTGTAGTATCCTTTATCTCAATTTCTTTAGAGTAGATACAATGTATCAAATCCCCGAAACTAGGATTGTTTGGCGATATTACTACATCTATATTGCGGACACTAGGATTAAAGGATGTAGCTAAACGATGTTCCTTGCTTTGGATTAGATCAGCAGTAAAGTCAACCTCATTAGAGTAATGGAATAGGTCAGCAAGTAGAGTTGCACAATTGGAATGCTGACTAATTGTTGACAAATATGTCGTCGATAAAAACTGTCGGCATTTTGAAAGCATCATCGGTATATTTGGAAGCTGATTTGGATTTATTTTTACAACGTAAGAAGAAAATCTACCAAGAACTACATATTTGCATCTAGGTGTGCCGTTGTTTTTATAGTAACAACGATGTACAATGCTTTTGAGTTGGGATTTTAACTGAGTATGGGGAATAGAAGTATAAAGAGTTGAAAAATCATAGATTTTAATATTCTGATGACAATCTTGAACAAAGATTTTCCAGAAGATTTTTCGAATTTTTCAGAATCCACATTGACTTAATACCACTACGAGAGTAAAAAGTGCCGTGGTAGGACTGGAGACCCTCTTTGAGAGCTCTGAGTATAGAAGTTAAAAGTTCAGAAAGACAAGGACCCTTTCTCTACCGGTGCACCTTGTCCACGCTCCCAGTTTTTGTTTCCTTTATCGAATCGGGATTGTTCGTTTACATTTGTTAATTTGGGGAACAATGCAATTTCATCATATATATATATTTTATCACAAATAAAAAAAAACTAATTGTGATATTCAACTTTCAGTCATTATGAAACCATTGCTGATATACTGGCTTTCAAGTTCCGGCGTTATATAACGTCTAGCAAAAACGTCAAAATATGTGATAATGAATCTTTTTAAGTTTGTATTATTCAAACTATGTTTTATTCCCAAAGCAGTACAGAAAAAAATGTAGCATCTTCATTATTTTTATACCATGCACGCATATAATTAAGTTAGAAAAGTAAAGTACAAAACATACTTATCTTTAAATCTTCTCTTGTATATCCATACGTCCTTCCAGTCAAGTGAAAATCTAAATAACTAAACACATTTGAATTTATAAACAACTTCAATTTGAATTTCCCGTTGGGTTATATGTATTTATTTTCTCATTCTAGCACCATCTTGACACAAATATTTTAAGTTTTGGAAAAAGTATATTCTTTTGACCCTTTTTAAAAGCCTTATTTACTGTCAATAGCGTCTGTTTTTGCAGTTTTATCACATTTTTATCACAGTTATCCAATAACTGCTGTACATCTATACGCAGTATTTGCGCAGTTCTTCACATTTCTGTATCTTTAGATAAGGCAAATCAGACTTATCCGCCGACACTTTTGTGACGACTTTAAAAAGGCTTCTTAGATTACATAAACAATAAACCGTAAACGGAACCCAAAATTTTTTGAATTTGTGCATGACTTCCCATATATTATGTTTGGTAATGCAATGGTTTGGAATACTTCCTTATTTTCGTAATTACAGGGTATGTAGATATATTTCATTAGCTTTTAAATCAACTATTTGCTTATATATTTGAAAAAGAAACTACTTTCTTGATCAATTTTAAAAGAAAAAGTTTATATCACCAGTACACCAGTCGGATTTGTGTACTAAGAATACGAGGAAGGCTTATTTAATTATTCCTTAAAAATATTTTGGATGTTCACAATATTTTACTGCATGTTTTAGTAAGACTTAAGCAATTTTGGGCAATGGATATATGAGTAGATTAGAAAAGGGGGTATAGAGGCACTTGCGATTAGCAATCACAAAATATACGTGACCACGAGCATTGCGTTCATAAAACAAATGCTATATGCATAAATGAGATCATATCGAAATGCGCATAAACATTAAATAGTCACGCTATGGCGGTAAACAGATGCCCACTACTTGCCGTCAAATACCCTAAAACCCTAATATCTCATATCAAATATATGCTCATCCTGCTATCATTGCCTTAATACGCGACGACTATAATATGCTAAATAAAACTATGCTTTATTGTGTGTACATGTACATATTTGTCTGCATTTTTATCCATGCTATGAAGCTCGGGATTCCACCATACCTTATGTTTAATGCGTTACCTTGCCTGAAACATACTATCAACTTCAAGAGGCTCAATATTGCTAGATCATAATTAACCTTACTTATACGGTCTATTTAAAATCAATTTTAACCTTCTTCATTGCAGAATAAAATCAATATCAGTGTATTATATATGCACGGAAAACATGTTGTTTTTAAATATTCTCTTCATGATTAAGGGTCTAAATGGCATAAGTTAGACCTGGGTGTATTTCTATGGATTTGTCAATAATAAACAAAGGTATTTTTAAAACTCATTCCTACCTTGTGTTCATTCATGTTTGATATAATAGGATGAAGATCTTTCTGATTAAATCATTCAAGGTAAATGATAGCTAATGCGATAGGTTTTTTTTAAAAAAGAAAACAAAATCATGCTTATGTGTTGCGCGTTGTTAGGTAAAATGTTCCAAAATGCAACAACGTTTCAATGGTGAAAATAAAGACGTAGATTTTACATAATATAAGACAATGAGCCTTTCTATAAGTGTAATCATATTTATTTGCTCGAGAATACAAGAAAGGGTTTTCGACTGAAGTTATAACAACATTATGGAGGTCCACTCCAATATAAACAATGATTACAAAAAATTGTAATAATCATAATGACAGCAATTAAATACAACTAAAAGTAACAATAATAGAAAGAGTAATCAAGGGAACCAAAGCTATAGCGGTAATCAAAGAGTAATCAAGGGAACCAAGGTTATAGCGGTAATCGAAGAGAAATCCAGGGAACCAAGGCTATAGCGGTAATCAAAGAGTAATCAAGGGAACCAAGGTTATAGCGGTAATCAAAGAGTAATCCAGGGAACCAAGGCTATAGCGGTAATCAAAGAGTAATCAAGGGAACCAAGGTTATATCGGTAATCGAAGAGTAATCCAGGGAACCAAGGCTATAGCGGTAATCAAAGAGTAATCAAGGGAACCAAGGTTATAGCATTCATCAAAAGAAAGTAATCCAGAGACAAAGACCAGACATGAAAACAGACATACACAACAAAGAACATAAAGTAACTAAAATCATACATACAAAGTAACAAAGGCAAATGAGCAACTCTGTCTCCACTAAAAACTGGGAGCATGGACCAGGTGCACCTTTAGGGTAAGCGTCCAAGAAAATAGGAAAAGGCAATGCAAATTAACATGAACGATATGAAACTAGAACAAGGAAATAGAATAAAGGGGGGATCTTGCAAAAATGACGGGGGAGAGGGAGAGATCGTCATTTTATATACACATATCATATTATTCAAACCTTTTAGTTTGTTTGATAAAGTGATGCACACGCAAACACATTTGTGTTTTCATCATATCATCATATGTAAGACTTTCGTCAGCAACTAACTGAAATTCTATTGTTACATTAAAACACCTAAGTGAGTCTTCCTCTGTAGTGATGATTCCTTATGAATTATTAAAACATGGTCCTCGTAAATGGTAAAATGTATCTTACTCTTGATGTTTTTGCAAAAAAACATTTATATAGAATCTTATTTCTATTAAAAGTGTGGACACATATCACCTCAAATGTTCACATTGAAAAATAGTATCATCTGATGTTAACATGTACTACACGACTGTAAAGGCCCTTTTGATACAGTTTGAATAAGATATTGGTATATTGTATACAGCATGCAATAGTTCTTCTAATGAAGTATAATATTGTAATTAGATTACAATTTCTGATCCTTGATGCACTTTCTATTTTATAATATCATTGTCTTTGTCTTGTTCTATTTTGTAAACTATAAAACATGTTTTAAACCGAACACTATATATTAAAAAACATTGGCCGAACAGGTTTCAGTGTTTAGCCTGTATAAACTGAACAATTGCCTCTTGAAATTTTCTTATGATCCCATTTACCAGTCTCAGTGCATATTTTTCTGTGTAAACTGGAAACTTGATTTTTGACACAGTTTCCTTAACCAGCCACAGTGCATTTCAAGCTAAGGTAAACTCAAGAACTTTTTTTATATATGTCCAAAGTGTATTCCTCTGTCAAAATTATAACTCTTTTTTATTCAATACATAGGTATTTTTTGCAAATGTGGAATATGGAATGCAGAACATTCCAAATCCATCTGTAAACTTCCTGTAGTATCCGATATTTTACCATCAATAGTTAGTTTCTATTGACCAAAGCTATGACTACATACTCTTTGTGCAAAAGTAGACAGAAATTGAAGAAATAGAATGCATATCATGTCAATTATTTTCAATCAGAAATTAGGTGATGAATATCATTTAATCCTTTTTTTGTTGTTTTCTGTGTCAATTGATTTAGGAAAGTAAAGATAAAATAATATAAAACAGAATGATTAAAAGAACCTATCGATCCTGTATATACATGTGCAATAATCATTTTTTCTACATCCTTACACGTTGTCTCGTTTTTCAATTGCATTTAAACTGTTTTTTTTTGTCTGTAACACGTAAGCAAAGAAATATTATGTTTGTTGGGAAATACTTTTCTATTTAGTGTTTAATGATACCTAAAGAAGATGTAGTATCTTTTACCAAAGGTTATCTGTTTTTAATCTAAATTTAAAGAGCCCCATATCTTCTACATAAGAGTCACGTTTCATCATTGTACACCGTATGTTTGTTCGTTAAATGGATGCATTCCACAATTTAATGGCAGGTAAAATTATTCCTTATTATTGGGTCTTCTCTAAGATCATTAAATGCTTACCGATATCGTTTGATTTTTAAAAAGCACATTCATCATCATTTGTCTGAAAGTATATAAAACATATAATTATTACTGCTCTCATCGCAATACAAAGCAGGGACATACAAATGGCAGACAACAGTCCGTTCGTCTGTGTGAACATTGTGACAGCTCTGACGACGCCTAAATACTGACCAATGTTTTATAAAAAAAAATATAAAGGTTTTAACCACTAGTAACTCGGACAATATCAAAACTTGTCGATCGATTTTAAAAGCTTAATTGTCCTTCAAACATAGAAAAATCTCACTTATTTCCGACCGTATGACATTTAAAGCGCTCTCGTGCTTCTGTTTCTTTATGATTTTAAATAAGATTATGCTAAAGGAGTTATTACCAATACATTGGATAAGTGAGGAAGAAGCTGACCAACATTTAATGTCCTTGTACTCGGAAAAAATCCTACTTAATTTTTTTCATTCGAGCGACATGGTAATCCATCACGCCCTTATGTTTATAAATATTCATAGAACGCAGCAGGGGATATTGAAACGCTGTTCATTTATTGTTGTCTGAAATATCTTATATATAATGTGACGTAATTAAGACAATTTGTAATTGCCAATTTATTTTAAATTTCACTCATGTAATATGCAGAGTATATATTTGTGTCCTATAAGTCTCGACCAAAAGTGACCCTTCTATGCTAATGTTATTTTTCTGTATCAGATGGAACAGTGTGACGAATAGAGTCGTCCCATTCTGAGACGTAAATAGTGTCACATGTATCTTATTTGTCATTCGCATTTATGATCAACTCCTTTTATGGCAAGAACTCCCTAAAATGTTTAGTCGTGTTCTTATCTTGTAAACAGCTGTACAAATTGAGGTCTTCTGGGAGTTGTATATAGTTTTCCTTTCCTCTGCCTTCTACCCCGGACTTGACTTTTTATGAGCAAATCGGCGGTTGTTCCTAGAAAAGCAGTGGACGCGTACCATACCGAGGCACCTGGTCCATGTTCCCAGTTTTTAGTGGAGTCCTAGTTTTGCTTTTGTTACTTTGTATGTATGATTTTAGTTACTTTGTTCCTTGTTGTGCATGTCTGTTTTCCATGTCTGGTCTTTGTCCACTGATTACATTCTTTTGATTAACGCTATAACCTTGATTCCCTTGATTACTATCATTACTACTTCAAAATATTGATTTTTTTTACCATAATAAAGTAATTAAGTTCAACTAATTACTTTATTGATTTGGGAACAAATTAATCAATGACGACTAAAAGGCGGAGAGCTGAAAAAGTCGCATAAGTAATTGTTATGTTCTGATCTAAAGCTGGTACATCACTATGATATATATCAATACGCTGAACTACTATAATTTGACTTTTCTAACAAAGGGTTTTTTCACGTCCTTGACTACCATGTCGGGTCTCGAACGGACGTCCCAGTTTGGTGGGCTTCAGATAGTTTTACTATTTATTTAAATTGTATTTTTTTTACCTTTCTTAATTGTTTTATACATTTAAACCTTTATTTTGATCTTGAACTCTGTTAGTTTGATGCTAAAGAAGGATATTGGTTATCTGCAATATTCAATGTAAATTTTACCATCATTTGGTGATTAAGAATATATTAAGATATTTATTTAATTTTTTGGTATGTTCCGCATCGTCCATCACCCCATGAGAGTGATTGCTAACATTTATTCAGACGATTATTTTTTTAACTTGTTGGTCTGTATCGTATTATGCGACACGATCCAATCATTCTTTGCAATTCCAACTTTTATTTCAAGAAATTTCGAGCTCTGAAACTGTAAAGCCGAACATTATATATCAAATTTAGAAACATATTTAACGCCATGGAATTATTCCACAAGGCCTTGTACTGAAGGCTTCATCTATTACCACGGGATCTTGAACTTGGTGACATTCAGAGACGATGACGCGAAATCCGAAAAGTTAAAAAGTGAACAACTTCACACGAGATGGTGTGCACATATCTTATGTCAAACTCTCATCTATTACTCAGTCTGAAACTGTAACCACAGTTTTATCTAAAGGTTTGAATTTTTTCAAGTTCAACTTGAAGGAGGCCTAGACAAATTTGCTAGATCCCTCAGAACACTTTGCTAATAAAAAGGAAGACCAGGATGTAGACCCTAATAGTTCTGACACCGACCAGGAAGAAAGTGATCAATACCCTCGAAAATTCAAAAAGAAAAATCCATGGGCTTCTAAACCGAAAAGATGTGCCACGCTAGAAAATGTTATTGACAAAATAAAATCAGATGTCAAGCAATTATCCAACGACTACATACCACCTTTCTTCCACGAAGGGAAAAAAGCGGTACAATCGTTGAAAAACCGCGACGATATCGTTATAAAACAAGCAGATAAGGGCAGTGTCTTAGTAGTCATGGATAAAACTAACTACATTTAAGAGGCAGTGCATCAACTTTCGGATCAAAGATTTTATAAACGCTACCCAGCGACCCAACTAAATCTTTTAGTAAAAATGACTTCAGAATTGAACAAAATGTGCAAGGATGGAAGCATAATTGTAGATCAGTTAGAATACCTGAAAGCAAAGGATCCAAGACCCGGATGTTTTAACCTTCTGCCTTAAATTCACAAAAAGATATTCCTGGACTGTCCATAGTTTCTTCTAAAGTCATCCAACCGAATAAAATATCCTAATTTGTTGATTCCCATATCATACTCATTGTTCAAAAGCTCCCGTCATATTTAAAAGACACCACGGATTAATTAAGAAAAAATGTAATCAATGAATCCTCTCCCTCCTGAAACACTTCTAGTCTCCCTTGATGTCACTTTCCTCTATACTAATATCCCATTCGATGACGGTATAGAAGGTTGTAGAGAAGCGTGGGACTCACAAGATATGTTGGATCACCTACTGACTACCAAGTAAATCTACTCTTTAGTTTTTTACTTTCAACAACAAACACTACATCCAAATCATTGGTACAGCTGTGGGAACGAAAACAACTCCTTCATATGCAAACATCTTCATGGGTAAATTGGGAAATCAAATAATTTCAACATCTTTATCGAAACTCCCTTTTAGGTTTCGATTTATCGATAATGCCGACGTAGAAAAAATATTGTACATGCCAACAACGCTCATCCATCAATCAAATTCACCAATGAAATTTCTGACATTTTTGGACACTACTACGTCTGTAAGAGACGGTGAAATGTCAATGGATCTTGATAGCAACCCCATTTAAAACATTGTGCTAAAAGCATGCCATAAAGCCTAATTCGGGGCATTTGCTCATCTGACGATACCACTAACAAACATCTAAATGAACTTCATGGTAATTTGTTATCGCATGGCTACAAATCAAAAGATGTAGATCAGGGGGTTTGAACGTGCTAACAGCATTAGCCGAATAGATCTCGTCGACTACAAACCCAAGAAAAAGAACAAAAGGATTCCTTTTGTGTTGACTTACCATTCAGTCTTTGGGAAACTCTTCACCAGCTACTTCCTTCAAATTGAGAAGCCATTCAAAAACTACCTCAGCTCTCAAAAGTCTTTACTGAAGCACATGTTCTTGCATTCCGTAGACAGACCTAGGAGTCTAAGAGATGCCCTTAAAGAGCAGAGATTTCATAATCGCCCAAACAAAATACAACAGGCCAGTGTCAATCATGTGGAGATAAAAGATGTAAGACCTGTATCCAGATACTGCATACCCAAACGTTTAAAAGCTACTGCACTGGAAAGGAATACACCATTTTTTTCCAACGTGTCTTGCAAAACCGAAAACACCTTATACCTTCTCCAGTGCGGATGTGGTATGCATTACGTTGGCGAGAGAGAGCAATCTTTCAATAGTCGAATGAATGATTATCGCAGTGACTACAAATGTAAACCAAACCTCCCTCTAAGTCGCCATCTAAGATCTGCCGAACACCATCAAGAGGATCTCCACAACATTGTTGTAACAATCATAGATCATTATAATAACTGGTCAAAAAATGAAAATTGTCTGGGGAAAGCTAGTGAAAGAAAAAAAATTACAAGCAATTTCTCCGGATGGAATTCACGAGAGAAAATGATTAATTGTAAGATCCTGGTCTAAAGCTGGTACAGAACTATGCTATACATCAATACGCTGTACTACTATAATTTGAATTTTCTTTATTGTTTTCCACATTTAATCTATTTCTAGTTTTTGATAAAAAAAAAAAAAAAAACTACCCCGTCCTCGTTCTAATTCCGATTCCTAATCATTTGCTTTACTCATCAGAACATTTTCTTGTCCAGTTCCAATCTCTTTCTCTTTTTAATTTGACAATGCAATAAGAAATGTTTGGGTACATATCACAGTAGTTGAAATAAGCATCATAACTACAAAAAACATCTGTTGAATTTCATGTAATGATCTTATTAATTTGGATCGACGTAGCACATATTGGTTACATCAAACGCAAAACTGACTAATACTGGTACCTTATATTTCCTTGAACCAGTTTAGCTCTTCACGAGACGTTAATAGACAAAAAAAAAATATTGCACAAATCAAAATTCAGCAAACTGACATAAAGTATAATAAAATGAATCAACTCTCCTCCGTTAAGATGACATTCATTTAGATTTTCAAAATATATTTTATATATAAATGGCTTCATATTTCAGGAAGTATTTTTATTTAATTATTTTTAATTTGAAAATCAAACTTATCAGACATCAATATGCCTATATAATAATAAAGATATTTAGGTACAGTATAAAATAATACAAAATGAATTATTAAGTACAAATTTATATTTTACAATTGATATTTTTCATAAAGACTCCACTTATGTAAAACACTGTGACTTTATTTTCCGCGACATTTTGCGTGTGACTTTTTTTCATATGACTTCCCTTTACATATGTATGTTGAACTAAGTTATTTTGATACAAACTTGCTATATTTTATTCTTGCTGGGAGGAGACCTTCTATGAATCTTTGATGATTTTGATTTCATTATATACATGTTATACGTGCTGCAGCTGAATAAAATTTAATGCTGAAATACGTTTAGGTTACATCAACTGCTTGCATTTAATGATGTTAGCAAGACATGGTGCTATATATTTTATTTTTCTCTCTTACTGCTTAGTACTGCATAGTAAGATAGTGTATATATAATGCACATTTGTTATTATCATGTTTTTCTATTTTTTATTTATTCATTTATATTTGTTTTTTTCTATCATCATTGTTTAATCCTACACCGAGTTTGTATTTGTAACCTCTATCTAAGGGCTATAAAGAATTGCTGATGAGGAGGAAAGATTTCTTGCAAAAAAATGCATATTGCTCTTAATTTAATAGTTGATCATAAATTTGCAAATAAAATTATACCTACATTTCAGAAACAAACTTTAATTGTTAAAACAACACAACCCCTATGTTTATTTGAACATTCAATTAAAAGTGGGAAAACCAAGATGACGCCCGTGTAATTGACCATTCTCTAAATTTTATGAAAAAACACACTCACCGTTTATGATGACAAATCAATCTATTAAATGCAAATCAAAGGAAACAGTCTCCATATATCAACAAAACCAAAAAAAAAAAAAAAAATAAATAAATAAATTACTAATCAATTAAGACATCCAAGATATTGACCAGATCAACGCAATATACATTTATTTGATTAAACTGCATTTTATATGATAAAACATATTAGTAATCTGACAGTCATTTTCACCATGTTTAATCTAAGTAGCACATTATTTTCACATACATATTTTGAAGCGTACATGCATCCTTAATAAACATCACTTAGTTTAGTTATTTTAAATATATATACATATCTTCTCAAAACTGACATAAATTTAAATGTACAACAAGAACATAATTGTGGACAGACAGATAAATTGTACACGCCTGTTTTTACGATGTGAATTATGTAATTCCTAATTTAACCTCCATACATGCATGTATAACTTATTCATATCTTTAAAATACAGATACAATGATATGTCAATAACACGAAATAACTATACGTCTAAATATAGAATCAAATGTAAACATTGAGAAGTCAGACTTTATTCAACAAAATATTAACTTACAAATATATATGATATAACAGACTCGGGTGTCACATGTGATAAACATGAATTATGATTATAAAAGTAAAAAAAAACTTAGAAATCTGAAATTAAAGATCAATTTTATATGGCTTACATTCTAGATTCACGTTATTTTTTTAACATTAAAATGTCAGATTATATATACTGCAAATGTTAACGGAGAAATATTTTGAGTCATAAGTAACTCGTAATATGTTTACTGTTGTTATTTTATATCAGAGTATAGCATACAAATGACAGTAAGCTATCAAATTAAATATGACATCAGGGGACAACGCGTAGGTTCATTATTAACAGTATCTGGTCTTCTAAGCCTTTGCTTTATTCAATCTGTTTGCATTGTTTTACAATAAGCACCAATCACAGTTTTTAGTAGACATCTAACATTAGATTGTGCCCTCTTTGACACAGACATGCAAAGAATTTTTCGAAAAAATAAATATTATGAACTTTCGACATAAAAAACTAACCAAATTATATCGAGAGTACTATATGGTCATTTATCATATATTTTTACCATAGTCAAGAACTTAATATATTTGGTAAAGTATCTTACAATCACTTCTGTCAACTGGTCGCTCTTATCTTTGATCAAGGTTTTCGAAATGTTTTATGTCAAGATTGTTAAAAAGATGTTGAAATTGAAATCAAAATTTAGAATAACAGATATCCGCCATTATTATTGGAAATATTCATTACGAATAGCCCTGGGGTACCACATTACGTTGGCAACTGCAAATGTTATGTTTGAAAAAGAGCATGAAACTAATTTTCCAAAGCTTAAAGTTATAGTATAATCGCAGATTTGAGGAACCTTCATTAACTCTTCTTTCACAAAGTCAATCGAAGACTGTAATCTGTAAAACAAGAAAATAACTTCATCTAATGTTAGTTGTTTTCAGTGTATACATCATGTCATTTATCGACAAGTTGGTAGTTTCATTTAATTTCCTTAATTTCAAAGACGATAGTCTTTGTATTTTGTTAAGTACCAGTCTTTGCAAATCAGAAAGGATGTGATTCATGAATTTTTGTTAAAACGAAGCCCTTTCATTTTTTATTCAGAAGCAGTTACAGTCCACGTGTTCAAAGTCTTAGTTTCGGTCGTTACTTTCGGTTGTTGATTTTTTGAAGATAAAACAAAACATATAGATTGTGTAGGATATTGGCACTTTGCAGGAATTTTCGTGCCTGATTTGTTTGATTTAAGTAGGATATGAAAGGATGGTTTTCTCTAAAGTACAGTTCTGTATACAGCAAGAGCTATAAACGTAAATATATGGCGTATGCAGATCCGTTTGTTTGGTTTTTTATGTACCAATAATCTGTTCTACCACTCGGTGTCTAAATTTTATATGGATTTGCACTTATATCTGTATTAGTAAAAAAGTAATCAAGGGAAACAAGGTTATAGCGGTAATCAAAAGAATGTAATCCAGGGACAAAGACCAGACATAGAAACTAGACATACACAACAAAGAACATAAAGTAACTAAAACCATAATACAAAGTAACACAAGCAAATGACCAATTCGGACTCCACTAAGACTGGGAGCATGGACCAGGTGCACCGGTAGGGTAAGCGTCCTCTGCTTTTCTAGAAACACCCGCCGAGTTGCTCATAAAAAGTTAAATCCGGGGGTAGACAAACGAGGAAAGGAAAACTATCATCCGTTGAATAAATCAGTTTTCATGGTGTAGATGGTTACACCATAACGATCCACGAGTTCATGATGACGACCATAAAACTTCTGTAATGATGACTTGAAAATATGACATCAGAACGAAATGCAAACATATTGCAAGTCAGTGTTTAGAAACAAATTTGACATGACAAATACAGTATCATACTACACCTTGGTATCAGTGTCTCGTGAAGATTCAACATGTGAGAAGGGTGTGCCGTATATTATTTTCCATATAAATGAATATCGTGTCAATTAAAAATGTTTAATCAGAAGGTATCCCTCTAATATTACCAAATGTTATGCAATAACAATCGCATTTGATAAATATGTCATGTGTAATCTCAGTTTAAAATACAAAGAAAACTTCACACATAAACAAGGGAAAACACTCACTGAATCACAAAGCTAGATAAGCCTAAGATAATAAATTGAAAATTATTACTGGACAAATAGAATAGGTTAACAATGGTCATATGAATGATTTAATCTAACTTGACAGATGCAAGATCAATGAAAAACAATGCTATAAAAATCGTCAATCAACCTGACAGAATTAGGCGTTTGCGATATAACGGTCTTTTAAAAAAAAAAACCTGACCTTTAATTTGAATATTTAAATCAGCGATTTTACATCTTTAATAAGCAGCAAAAAATTATATTTCATTATCAGTAGGTATGTCCTCCGACTTCCTGGTCTTCATTCAATTAATAGACTATAATTCATGAATGTTGAATTAGTTGCCACACTCAATAGCACATGGGCCATAAAAGGAAACCCTATTTGCAGACCTTTATAGGTGGATAAACATTTACACTGGAACACAAATCCGCCTGGTTGTCAAAAAGAAGTGCAACTTTGTCATATAAACCAGGATAAAAAGTAGCCCGCGAGGTATTTTCTAAGTATTTGGCTTTCATATATTCTGCTTTCACCCACGAAAAACATATACGTTTGATTATAAAAATAAATTCTTCTTAACTATAAGGATACAAAATAAAGCCTACTTCTTGATAAAAAAAAAATGAAACAAAAATCAAAATCTTAATTCCCCTCTTAAAAATAGTCCGATAGGGACAAAACATTTTAATTAACTTAGCTAACATACGCTTAAACTGGACAAACTTGAACTATACTAATGTATTAAGGTAAAAATTTGAAAGGCCAACATGTGCCTTATTTCCGTTAAAACTATTTGTGGCCACAGATCTTGAAAATAGGCAATTTTTATATTTTTATAATTTTGAAATGGAAAAGTTTAGTTTATTTGTAATGTCACTAATTATGATTATTTCCTAACAATGATCCTGAAACGCAAAATACACTCCATATACACACATTATGGTATAAAATAAGATATTTCATAATTTATTTCATGTAAATTTTTGCGATAAATTCATATCTTCAACATAGTGTAATTGTTTCTGACAAATATATAAACTAATATAATTCAAATCCTTTGATAACTTAAGAATTTAACATCCAGTTTTATTAATTTTTTTTCGATTTTTATGCAATGTTCACCAAATATTCAATTTCGAATTTTTATTTTTTTACAATTAAAAAAATAACATATATGTATAACCAGGATAAATATTTTTTACACAGATATGAAATATCTAATATTTGTTTCCTCTTTTAACGGATAAATACAACATGTTTAATGTAAATCATTAAACACAAACATCTGAACAGTTCATTAATTTATTGTAAGTTATAACAAAATGATCAAAAATGTTTCATTTCTTATCAATTTAGCTATATGAAGATTTGATGCATAAGTTTTTTGCGTCACAATCCCGAGCGTTCTGAATCGCATTAAACCAATATTCACTTCTTCAGTCTGAATAAAAGTTGATATTTATCTTTGAAAAAAGTTCTTAAATTGGTTATATCTGGCAGGGTAAAAGAAATATCAGTTTTAAAAGTAGGTGAAATCCACACACTTTTGGCATCATATGATGCGAAAGTTCCTCATAGCGAATAGCGAAGAAAACGAAATCAAGCTTTTCATTGAGTCGTGCCACATGTTCTTGACCCTATGGATAAGTTGCAATGAGTTTAAAACAAATACACTTACATACACTATTACGCACACACACACACGCGTGCATTAACGACATTTAATACAGTGTACATGATTTAAACTGATACTGTAAAATTGGTACCAATTTTAACCGACCACTTCTGGTTTACAGATGATAGTCTTACCAGAGACAAACTGACGTACATCTATGTAGATTATGACCCCTAGCCAGCCAGATTTCGCCAACATTTTTTCTTAATATGAAAAACTTTAGCATGAATCGTAAAAAATTGAAATATATTTTTTAATTATACATACACATTGATATAAATATACCCATTTGAGACATTGGTCGAGAATAGGAATGTATTTTCCGTATCTACCAGCTGTACAATAGTTTTTTTTTATCAAATATTTACATGAAATTGATTTTTTCATATCTTGCAGTAGTATAAAACTCTTTTTCCTAGATGTCAATAACCGCCTCTTTGACTATGTCACACGTGTAAATAGCCAGCTAACCATAAAGTAATGACTAAATGTCCTGTACTGATCACATGAGAATGATCTATAATGGCTAAAGTTAGCCTCTCGGTAAATCATGCTTGGTACAAAAATGATATGTTTTCTAACCATACTCTGGATAAAAAAGCGTAAAATGTCGACCGTTCTGTCTTGCTAAGTAGGTATTCCATTGGTAGGAACATTATAAAATCACCCTTCAAAAAACAAGAAAATAAATAGAAGAAAAAAAATTGCACAAAACTTAACAGCAGGTAGAAGATTTTGTGGTGGGGCGTCTTGCAAATCTCAAATAATACCACACACAAAACATAATGAAGGAAGTAGTGCAAATATTGTCAAGTTCGGTAATTATATAAGTGGGTACCGGAATTGGCAACTTTTTGTAATAAACTGTAATAAAATGAAAATGATTTAGTTGTTTGAATATTTTCAAATGGACATTTATTTTATGTAATTTGTTTAACCAATCCTTTATCTAAAACAATAATTTGAATAATTGAATTGTTAACCTTAATTATTCTAGAGTGCAAATTGAAAAAAAAAACAATTATCTGATATACTCCTGATAATCATATTCAACCATATTTACATTTTCATACTTGATATCGAAAGACTTATTTCAAAAATATCCCTTTCAAGATAATATCCCATATAACAAGAACAGAACCTTGATATTATATGATAAGGAGAGCGAGGAGCACAAAATCAATGCATGTCGGAATTTAGTTGTTTTTTTTTGCAGGGAACACAAAATATATTCATGTTGGAATCTAGTCAAAACTAAATATGAATTTGACACTCCTGTTTAAAACATCAGTTTTAGTTTTGATGTTTCGAACCTCATTTGTGCACAGTTCAACTTCAACATCTACTGACTCAACGATAACAACAACTACAGGTTCAACTTCAACATCTACTGACACAACGATAACAACAACTACAGATTCAACAGGTAAAGCAGGGTTGCAGTAGAACTGGTTATACGGTTAAACAAAAGTAATCAACATGCTGCTGTTCACTTGCAATGAAATCTACAATATGCGTGACACCAACAAAAGCTTTAATATACAAGCAAAAAAAATGAATTATCAGTAAGTTCCAGAGGGGTATACTGAAATGGCCTTTCTAGCAACATGAAACAAAGTATTAACATAAAAAAAAACAAAAACAAAAAACAAAAAAACAAAAAAACAAAAAAACAAAAAAACATTTTGAACTCCAAATTAAAATTAATGCATATAATCTTTAACATTCCATCTAAAACTTTAATGCCTTTCCAGAAATATTTCATATTCATTGTCTATAGTGCCGACGTTTCTAAAAGCTTGTGATCTGGAGCCAATAACAACAATTCTGTATCAATGGTTCACATTTTGTAAAAATAATTATATATTTATACCTTTCAGTTGATGGAAATTGGTCTAATTGGTCAGACTGGTCGTCATGCTCTGTGTCTTGTGGTGTAAATGGAACACGTAGTAGGAACAGGACATGTGACAACCCAAATCCCCAATTTGGTGGAGAAAACTGCACTGGAGATAACACAGAAGTTGAGACTTGTGATCAAGGATATTGTTCAGGTACAGATTTTGTAGGCTTGTCAGGATATTATTCTCGGTCACTTTGAATAAAACAAGGAGATGTGTGTCTTTTTTCATACTTATGCTTTTAATAAAGTTCTTTTACTTGTTGGTAGAGTATTATTTCTATAATTGGTTTGCATATTTGACGATAACATAATCATATATGTTTCAGTAAACGGAAATTGGTCGGATTGGTCTGACTGGTCGTCATGTTCTGTGTCTTGTGGTGGTAATGGAACACGAAGTAGAAACAGAACATGTGACAACCCAATTCCTCAATTTGGAGGAGAAAACTGCACTGGAGAAACTTCAGAGGTTGAGATCTGTAACCAAGGAAATTGTTCAGGTACTTTGCATTTCTATTATTTGTTGCAAATGGCAAGGTTGTGTCCATTGTTCATAATATGGTTGATGGGTCATTAAATAACAAAATTCAAACGTAAAAAAGTATTTCATTTATTCTGACATGACCAAAATCCTTAAAGAAGAAACAAAACAGAAACAAACAAACAAACAAACAAACAAACATACATACAAAAAAGAAAAAAAAACACATTCGGAAGAAAATTTCTAACATTTCAAATTTTCACAATAATAATATATACCAAACAAGGTGAGAAAAGAACAGGAATTACAGTGACACACTATGACGTCAAAAACAGATTGAACATATAGATTAACATAAAAACACATAATACAAAGAAAATATCAAAATTAAATCATTTGATAAGTTGAAAGATGTGGTCGCTTTAATATATCAATGTTTCTTTTGAATTTTGTTTTGTTGAAATACGAATGTTTCTGAATATGCTGAGGTACATTAGAAAATTTTCAATAATAGGCTTTCCTATAATGAATTGAGCAGTCTCATTAATTTCCTCTAACGCAAACTTCTTGGATTGGTTATTTCCTTTTCATTTGCAAGCACATAATGGAGGTAACATTAATTGGAATGAAAGATAATAGTTACTTCGTATGTATTATTTTGGTTATTTATATTCGGTGTTGTGTGTGTCTGCTTTCCATGTCTAGTCTTTGTTCTTTGATACATTCTTTTGATTCCCGCTAGATTCTTGGTTCCTTTGAATAATTTTTTATTTCTTTGATTGAGTTAAATCGCTGAATATAATAAAGTAAATGGAATTTTGCGTTTCTTCAACTAAATATGAATATGTTTTTCAGTAAATGGAAATTGGTCAGATTGGTCAGACTGGTCGTCATGTTCTGTGTCTTGTGGTGGAAATGGAACACGTAGTAGGAACAGGACATGTGACAACCCAAATCCTCAATTTGGTGGAGAAAACTGCACTGGAGAAAACACAGAAGTTGAGACTTGTGATCAAGGATATTGTTCAGGTACAGATCTTTTAGGCTTGTCAGGATATTATTCTCGGTCACTTTGAATAAAACAAGGAGATGTGTGTCTTTTTTCATACTTATGCTTTTAATAAAGTTCGTTTACTTGTTGGTAGAGTATTATTTCTATAATTGGTTTGCACATTTGACAATAACATAATTATATATGTTTCAGTAAACGGAAATTGGTCGGATTGGTCTGACTGGTCGTCATGTTCTGTGTCTTGTGGTGGTAATGGAACACGAAGTAGAAACAGAACATGTGACAACCCAATTCCTCAATTTGGAGGAGAAAACTGCACTGGAGAAACTTCAGAGGTTGAGATCTGTAACCAAGGAAATTGTTCAGGTACTTTGCATTTCTATTATTTGTTGCAAATGGCAAGGTTGTGTCCATTGTTCATAATATGGTTGATGGGTCATTAAATAACAAAATTCAAACGTGAAAAAGTATTTCATTTATTCTGACATGACCAAAATCCTTAAAGAAGAAACAAAACAGAAACAAACAAACAAACAAACATACATACAAAAAAGAAAAAAAACACATTCGGAAGAAAATTTCTAACATTTCAAATTTTCACAATAATAATATATACCAAACAAGGTGAGAAAAGAACACGAATTACAGTGACACACTATGACGTCAAAAACAGATTGAACATATAGATTAACATAAAAACACATAATACAAAGAAAATATCAAAATTAAATCATTTGGTAAGTTGAAAGATGTGGTCGCTTTAATATATCAATGTTTCTTTTGAATTTTGTTTTGTTGAAATACGAATGTTTCTGAATATGCTGAGGTACATTAGAAAATTTTCAATAATAGGCTTTCCTATAATGAATTGAGCAGTCTCATTAATTTCCTCTAACGCAAACTTCTTGGATTGGTTATTTCCTTTTCATTTGCAAGCACATAATGGAGGTAACATTAATTGGAATGAAAGATAATAGTTACTTCGTATGTATTATTTTGGTTATTTATATTCGGTGTTGTGTGTGTCTGCTTTCCATGTCTAGTCTTTGTTCTTTGATACATTCTTTTGATTCCCGCTAGATTCTTGGTTCCTTTGAATAATTTTTTATTTCTTTGATTGAGTTAAATCGCTGAATATAATAAAGTAAATGGAATTTTGCGTTTCTTCAACTAAATATGAATATGTTATTCAGTAAATGGAAATTGGTCAGATTGGTCAGACTGGTCGTCATGTTCTGTGTCTTGTGGTGGAAATGGAACACGTAGTAGGAACAGGACATGTGACAACCCAAATCCTCAATTTGGTGGAGAAAACTGCACTGGAGAAAACACAGAAGTTGAGACTTGTGATCAAGGATATTGTTCAGGTACAGATCTTTTAGGCTTGTCAGGATATTATTCTCGGTCACTTTGAATAAAACAAGGAGATGTGTGTCTTTTTTCATACTTATGCTTTTAATAAAGTTCGTTTACTTGTTGGTAGAGTATTATTTCTATAATTGGTTTGCACATTTGACAATAACATAATTATATATGTTTCAGTAAACGGAAATTGGTCGGATTGGTCTGACTGGTCGTCATGTTCTGTGTCTTGTGGTGGTAATGGAACACGAAGTAGAAACAGAACATGTGACAACCCAATTCCTCAATTTGGAGGAGAAAACTGCACTGGAGAAACTTCAGAGGTTGAGATCTGTAACCAAGGAAATTGTTCAGGTACTTTGCATTTCTATTATTTGTTGCAAATGGCAAGGTTGTGTCCATTGTTCATAATATGGTTGATGGGTCATTAAATAACAAAATTCAAACGTGAAAAAGTATTTCATTTATTCTGACATGACCAAAATCCTTAAAGAAGAAACAAAACAGAAACAAACAAACAAACAAACATACATACAAAAAAGAAAAAAAACACATTCGGAAGAAAATTTCTAACATTTCAAATTTTCACAATAATAATATATACCAAACAAGGTGAGAAAAGAACACGAATTACAGTGACACACTATGACGTCAAAAACAGATTGAACATATAGATTAACATAAAAACACATAATACAAAGAAAATATCAAAATTAAATCATTTGATAAGTTGAAAGATGTGGTCGCTTTAATATATCAATGTTTCTTTTGAATTTTGTTTTGTCGAAATACGAATGTTTCTGAATATGCTGAGGTACATTAGAAAATTTTCAATAATAGGCTTTCCTATAATGAATTGAGCAGTCTCATTAATTTCCTCTAACGCAAACTTCTTGGATTGGTTATCTCCTTTTCATTTGCAAGCACATAATGGAGGTAACATTAATTGGAATGAAATGATAATAGTTACTTCGTATGTATTATTTTGGTTATTATATTCGGTGTTGTGTGTGTCTGCTTTCCATGTCTAGTTTTTGTTCTTTGATACATTCTTTTGATTCCCGCTAGATTCTTAGTTCCTTTGAATAATTTTTTATTTCTTTGAGTTAAATCGCTGAATATAATAAAGTAAATGGAATTTTGCGTTTCTTCAACTAAATATGAATATGTTTTTCAGTAAATGGAAATTGGTCAGATTGGTCAGACTGGTCGTCATGTTCTGTGTCTTGTGGTGGAAATGGAACACGTAGTAGGAACAGGACATGTGACAACCCAAATCCTCAATTTGGTGGAGAAAACTGCACTGGAGAAAACACAGAAGTTGAGACTTGTGATCAAGGATATTGTTCAGGTACAGATCTTTTAGGCTTGTCAGGATATTATTCTCGGTCACTTTGAATAAAACAAGGAGATGTGTGTCTTTTTTCATACTTATGCTTTTAATAAAGTTCGTTTACTTGTTGGTAGAGTATTATTTCTATAATTGGTTTGCACATTTGACAATAACATAATTATATATGTTTCAGTAAACGGAAATTGGTCGGATTGGTCTGACTGGTCGTCATGTTCTGTGTCTTGTGGTGGTAATGGAACACGAAGTAGAAACAGAACATGTGACAACCCAATTCCTCAATTTGGAGGAGAAAACTGCACTGGAGAAACTTCAGAGGTTGAGATCTGTAACCAAGGAAATTGTTCAGGTACTTTGCATTTCTATTATTTGTTGCAAATGGCAAGGTTGTGTCCATTGTTCATAATATGGTTGATGGGTCATTAAATAACAAAATTCAAACGTGAAAAAGTATTTCATTTATTCTGACATGACCAAAATCCTTAAAGAAGAAACAAAACAGAAACAAACAAACAAACAAACATGCATACAAAAAAGAAAAAAACACATTCGGAAGAAAATTTCTAACATTTCAAATTTTCACAATAATAATATATACCAAACAAGGTGAGAAAAGAACAGGAATTGCAGTGACACACTATGACGTCAAAAACAGATTGAACATATAGATTAACATAAAAACACATAATACAAAGAAAATATCAAAATTAAATCATTTGATAAGTTGAAAGATGTGGTCGCTTTAATATATCAATGTTTCTTTTGAATTTTGTTTTGTCGAAATACGAATGTTTCTGAATATGCTGAGGTACATTAGAAAATTTTCAATAATAGGCTTTCCTATAATGAATTGAGCAGTCTCATTAATTTCCTCTAACGCAAACTTCTTGGATTGGTTATCTCCTTTTCATTTGCAAGCACATAATGGAGGTAACATTAATTGGAATGAAATGATAATAGTTACTTTGTATGTATTATTTTGGTTATTTATATTCGGTGTTGTGTGTGTCTGCTTTCCATGTCTAGTCTTTGTTCTTTGATACATTCTTTTGATTCCCGCTAGATTCTTGGTTCCTTTGAATAATGTTTTATTTCTTTGATTGAGTTAAATCGCTGAATATAATAAAGTAAATGGAATTTTGCGTTTCTTCAACTAAATATGAATATGTTTTTCAGTAAATGGAAATTGGTCAGATTGGTCAGACTGGTCGTCATGTTCTGTGTCTTGTGGTGGAAATGGAACACGTAGTAGGAACAGGACATGTGACAACCCAAATCCTCAATTTGGTGGAGAAAACTGCACTGGAGAAAACACAGAAGTTGAGACTTGTGATCAAGGATATTGTTCAGGTACAGATCTTTTAGGCTTGTCAGGATATTATTCTCGGTCACTTTGAATAAAACAAGGAGATGTGTGTCTTTTTTCATACTTATGCTTTTAATAAAGTTCGTTTACTTGTTGGTAGAGTATTATTTCTATAATTGGTTTGCACATTTGACAATAACATAATTATATATGTTTCAGTAAACGGAAATTGGTCGGATTGGTCTGACTGGTCGTCATGTTCTGTGTCTTGTGGTGGTAATGGAACACGAAGTAGAAACAGAACATGTGACAACCCAATTCCTCAATTTGGAGGAGAAAACTGCACTGGAGAAACTTCAGAGGTTGAGATCTGTAACCAAGGAAATTGTTCAGGTACTTTGCATTTCTATTATTTGTTGCAAATGGCAAGGTTGTGTCCATTGTTCATAATATGGTTGATGGGTCATTAAATAACAAAATTCAAACGTGAAAAAGTATTTCATTTATTCTGACATGACCAAAATCCTTAAAGAAGAAACAAAACAGAAACAAACAAACAAACAAACATACATACAAAAAAGAAAAAAAACACATTCGGAAGAAAATTTCTAACATTTCAAATTTTCACAATAATAATATATACCAAACAAGGTGAGAAAAGAACAGGAATTACAGTGACACACTATGACGTCAAAAACAGATTGAACATATAGATTAACATAAAAACACATAATACAAAGAAAATATCAAAATTAAATCATTTGATAAGTTGAAAGATGTGGTCGCTTTAATATATCAATGTTTCTTTTGAATTTTGTTTTGTCGAAATACGAATGTTTCTGAATATGCTGAGGTACATTAGAAAATTTTCAATAATAGGCTTTCCTATAATGAATTGAGCAGTCTCATTAATTTCCTCTAACGCAAACTTCTTGGATTGGTTATCTCCTTTTCATTTGCAAGCACATAATGGAGGTAACATTAATTGGAATGAAATGATAATAGTTACTTCGTATGTATTATTTTGGTTATTTATATTCGGTGTTGTGTGTGTCTGCTTTCCATGTTTAGTCTTTGTTCTTTGATACATTCTTTTGATTCCCGCTAGATTCTTGGTTCCTTTGAATAATTTTGTATTTCTTTGATTGAGTTAAATCGCTGAATATAATAAAGTAAATGGAATTTTGCGTTTCTTCAACTAAATATGAATATGTTTTTCAGTAAATGGAAATTGGTCAGATTGGTCAGACTGGTCGTCATGTTCTGTGTCTTGTGGTGGAAATGGAACACGTAGTAGGAACAGGACATGTGACAACCCAAATCCTCAATTTGGTGGAGAAAACTGCACTGGAGAAAACACAGAAGTTGAGACTTGTGATCAAGGATATTGTTCAGGTACAGATCTTTTAGGCTTGTCAGGATATTATTCTCGGTCACTTTGAATAAAACAAGGAGATGTGTGTCTTTTTTCATACTTATGCTTTTAATAAAGTTCGTTTACTTGTTGGTAGAGTATTATTTCTATAATTGGTTTGCACATTTGACAATAACATAATTATATATGTTTCAGTAAACGGAAATTGGTCGGATTGGTCTGACTGGTCGTCATGTTCTGTGTCTTGTGGTGGTAATGGAACACGAAGTAGAAACAGAACATGTGACAACCCAATTCCTCAATTTGGAGGAGAAAACTGCACTGGAGAAACTTCAGAGGTTGAGATCTGTAACCAAGGAAATTGTTCAGGTACTTTGCATTTCTATTATTTGTTGCAAATGGCAAGGTTGTGTCCATTGTTCATAATATGGTTGATGGGTCATTAAATAACAAAATTCAAACGTGAAAAAGTATTTCATTTATTCTGACATGACCAAAATCCTTAAAGAAGAAACAAAACAGAAACAAACAAACAAACAAACATACATACAAAAAAGAAAAAAAACACATTCGGAAGAAAATTTCTAACATTTCAAATGTTCACAATAATAATATATACCAAACCAGGTGAGAAAAGAACAGGAATTACAGTGACACACTATGACGTCAAAAACAGATTGAACATATAGATTAACATAAAAACACATAATACAAAGAAAATATCAAAATTAAATCATTTGATAAGTTGAAAGATGTGGTCGCTTTAATATATCAATGTTTCTTTTGAATTTTGTTTTGTCGAAAAACGAATGTTTCTGAATATGCTGAGGTACATTAGAAAATTTTCAATAATAGGCTTTCCTATAATGAATTGAGCAGTCTCATTAATTTCCTCTAACGCAAACTTCTTGGATTGGTTATCTCCTTTTCATTTGCAAGCACATAATGGAGGTAACATTAATTGGAATGAAATGATAATAGTTACTTTGTATGTATTATTTTGGTTATTTATATTCGGTGTTGTGTGTGTCTGCTTTCCATGTCTAGTCTTTGTTCTTTGATACATTCTTTTGATTCCCGCTAGAATCTTGGTTCCTTTGAGTAATTTTGTATTTCTTTGATTGAGTTAAATCGCTGAATATAATAAAGTAAATGGAATTTTGCGTTTCTTCAACTAAATATGAATATGTTTTTCAGTAAATGGAAATTGGTCAGATTGGTCAGACTGGTCGTCATGTTCTGTGTCTTGTGGTGGAAATGGAACACGTAGTAGGAACAGGACATGTGACAACCCAAATCCTCAATTTGGTGGAGAAAACTGCACTGGAGAAAACACAGAAGTTGAGACTTGTGATCAAGGATATTGTTCAGGTACAGATCTTTTAGGCTTGTCAGGATATTATTCTCGGTCACTTTGAATAAAACAAGGAGATGTGTGTCTTTTTTCATACTTATGCTTTTAATAAAGTTCTTTTACTTGTTGGTAGAGTATTATTTCTATAATTGGTTTGCACATTTGACAATAACATAATTATATATGTTTCAGTAAACGGAAATTGGTCGGATTGGTCTGACTGGTCGTCATGTTCTGTGTCTTGTGATGGTAATGGAACACGAAGTAGAAACAGAACATGTGACAACCCAATTCCTCAATTTGGAGGAGAAAACTGCACTGGAGAAACTTCAGAGGTTGAGATCTGTAACCAAGGAAATTGTTCAGGTACTTTGCATTTCTATTATTTGTTGCAAATGGCAAGGTTGTGTCCATTGTTCATAATATGGTTGATGGGTCATTAAATAACAAAATTCAAACGTGAAAAAGTATTTCATTTATTCTGACATGACCAAAAGCCTTAAAGAAGAAACAAAACAGAAACAAACAAACAAACAAACAAACAAACATACATACAAAAAAAAAAAAAAAAACACATTCGGAAGAAAATTTCTAACATTTCAAATTTTCACAATAATAATATATACCAAACAAGGTGAGAAAAGAACAGGAATTACAGTGACACACTATGACGTCAAAAACAGATTGAACATATAGATTAACATAAAAACACATAATACAAAGAAAATATCAAAATTAAATCATTTGATAAGTTGAAAGATGTGGTCGCTTTAATATATCAATGTTTTTTTTTGAATTTTGTTTTGTTGAAATACGAATGTTTCTGAATATGCTGAGGTACATTAGAAAATTTTCAATAATAGGCTTTCCTATAATGAATTGAGCAGTCTCATTAATATCCTCTAACGCAAACTTCTTGGATTGGTTATCTCCTTTTCATTTGCAAGCACATAATGGAGGTAACATTAATTGGAATGAAATGATAGTAGTTACTTTGTATGTATTATTTTGGTTATGTATATTCGGTGTTGTGTGTGTCTGCTTTCCATGTCTAGTCTTTGTTCTTTGATACATTCTTTTGATTCCCGCTAGAATCTTGGTTCCTTTGAGTAATTTTGTATTTCTTTGATTGAGTTAAATCGCTGAATATAATAAAGTAAATGGAATTTTGCGTTTCTTCAACTAAATATGAATATGTTTTTCAGTAAATGGAAATTGGTCAGATTGGTCAGACTGGTCGTCATGTTCTGTGTCTTGTGGTGGAAATGGAACACGTAGTAGGAACAGGACATGTGACAACCCAAATCCTCAATTTGGTGGAGAAAACTGCACTGGAGAAAACACAGAAGTTGAGACTTGTGATCAAGGATATTGTTCAGGTACAGATCTTTTAGGCTTGTCAGGATATTATTCTCGGTCACTTTGAATAAAACAAGGAGATGTGTGTCTTTTTTCATACTTATGCTTTTAATAAAGTTCTTTTACTTGTTGGTAGAGTATTATTTCTATAATTGGTTTGCACATTTGACAATAACATAATTATATATGTTTCAGTAAACGGAAATTGGTCGGATTGGTCTGACTGGTCGTCATGTTCTGTGTCTTGTGATGGTAATGGAACACGAAGTAGAAACAGAACATGTGACAACCCAATTCCTCAATTTGGAGGAGAAAACTGCACTGGAGAAACTTCAGAGGTTGAGATCTGTAACCAAGGAAATTGTTCAGGTACTTTGCATTTCTATTATTTGTTGCAAATGGCAAGGTTGTGTCCATTGTTCATAATATGGTTGATGGGTCATTAAATAACAAAATTCAAACGTGAAAAAGTATTTCATTTATTCTGACATGACCAAAAGCCTTAAAGAAGAAACAAAACAGAAACAAACAAACAAACAAACAAACAAACATACATACAAAAAAAAAAAAAAAACACATTCGGAAGAAAATTTCTAACATTTCAAATTTTCACAATAATAATATATACCAAACAAGGTGAGAAAAGAACAGGAATTACAGTGACACACTATGACGTCAAAAACAGATTGAACATATAGATTAACATAAAAACACATAATACAAAGAAAATATCAAAATTAAATCATTTGATAAGTTGAAAGATGTGGTCGCTTTAATATATCAATTTTTTTTTTTGAATTTTGTTTTGTTGAAATACGAATGTTTCTGAATATGCTGAGGTACATTAGAAAATTTTCAATAATAGGCTTTCCTATAATGAATTGAGCAGTCTCATTAATATCCTCTAACGCAAACTTCTTGGATTGGTTATCTCCTTTTCATTTGCAAGCACATAATGGAGGTAACATTAATTGGAATGAAATGATAGTAGTTACTTTGTATGTATTATTTTGGTTATGTATATTCGGTGTTGTGTGTGTCTGCTTTCCATGTCTAGTCTTTGTTCTTTGATACATTCTTTTGATTCCCGCTAGAATCTTGGTTCCTTTGAGTAATTTTGTATTTCTTTGATTGAGTTAAATCGCTGAATATAATAAAGTAAATGGAATTTTGCGTTTCTTCAACTAAATATGAATATG